>CM054063.1:297176849-298376849 GCA_028641055.1 Alopecurus myosuroides | reverse complement strand
TTCCAATGGACATTTAATTATTCTTCTCTCATGGTTTTTAACGTACTAAATAAACCCATGTTTTCACCCTTCTTCCACTTGTGGTCTCTAATATTTTCAAAGGAGTTGTTTATTAAAAATCACTTTTGAGACCTATATTATGTACTATATCATCCCAACGCAAAAATATTTGTTTTAAAAGCATTTTATTATTTATTATTTTCCATTTTCCTAAAGACCAGAAATGGACATTAAAATATTTTGTGAATAAAAGTATTTCCTAAAATCTTGGAAAAATTACCTAACATGCCTATGGTCATGTGGGACTTATTTATAGAAAAACATTTGCAAGTTGTTTTGAAAATTTTGGAGAAAACTTTTAAAAACTGTTTCTGCCATTTTTGAAATTCCAAAATTTTGTGAAAGAATTATTTTCAAAAACTCATGAGGCTACCACCCCTAGACTCCATTTTTCATCCTCTATCCAATGAGCACAATTTTTTACTTATGTTCTATTCAAAATCTCGGTGAAAACTATCAAAAACAACTCCTGGTCTTTTTGGACATTGATGAGTTCATCCATGTCTTGATCAATGATTGCACTCTTTCTACCTCTCCCTGGTTCTGTGAGGTAGGAAATATCTTCCCCAACCCCTTAGACAAGGTCCACACGACTCTATCCCTCTCTCTCTTCCTCTAGCTCAGTCACCTACATAAAGACAAGGATGGTGATCACCCCTCTTTCTCTATCCACCACCAAAGTGCACTCCAGAGGAAGCTATCGCGCCAGCACATTTCCCTCTCACCCCGTGACCCCCTGGTGAAGCCTATTCCCTTCCCCTTGTCCTCTTCTTCCTTGCTCATGCGCTGGCCATGGCGCCCAGGGCGTCCACGACACGTCGCTCGTGTTCCAACGCGTGGCCATCGCTCCTCGACACCTCCCCTTGTCTACAAGCTTTACGGGGTCACCACGAGCTCACCCGTGCACTCCATCTCCCTCCCCTCGCCCTCCTTCATCCCTTCCTCGCTGTCGAACACCTACGGGCGCGGAGCACACGCCGGAGATTTCCGACGCTCCCGTGCTCTTCCTGCCTCCGTACCTCTCCACGAGATCAATCTCACCATTCCCTACCCTCTTAGCCGCAAAAATCCCGATGAATGCCTCGTTGGCCAGCTCGACTGCAACCACCGTGGCCGCCATGGACACCGAGAGCCATGCTCTGTGGCAAGACCACCTGGAGCCACCTCTTTTCCGTAAAACTTGCCACACCTCCTCCAACCCTCTCAAATCGAGCCCCTGCATAAAAATCCCCCTCAGTTTATCCATCCTTCGCGGGAATCGAACTCGAGCCGCCGCGGACGACCTCCTCGTCGAGCCACCGTTGCAGGCCCTCTCCGCACTCGCCGTATGCTTCATTCCCTCTCCCTTGGCCTCTTTAGGCTGATGCTCTTTTTAATTTGGAGTTTTCCCCTCTGCAGGTGTGCTCCCGACGGCGCCCTTGGTCGCCGGCCGCCGCACCTCGTCACGGACGCCCTTTCGGCCATCCCCTGCAAGCGGGAGTGGGAGCATGCGGTTCGCGTCGCCTCCCGCTACCGATTGGTGCAGGTCTCGCTTCCAGGGAAGCCATGAATCTCTCTACGGCGAGATCTCCGGCGGCAACTGCCTCGGGCCGCCGCACGAACTCATCGCGACGCCAGTTTATGGCCAGGGCTGCGTGGCATCCTCTGGGGTGTTGGATCTGCATCCGACGCAGCTGTTTGAACCTTGGCTCATCTAATCTCCGCCGTTGATCCGCGATCTAATGGCAGCGTACCACTTCGCCGCGCGCGCACTGGCCACCGGGCCGGCCTGTTCTGCCTTGGCCCGTTATTCGCAGATCTGGCCTGCTAATCCTTTTTCTGCTGGTAGTTTAATCTTTTCCCTACAGCTCTATTTCTGCCTGTTACTTTAAATCGAAACAAAAATGTAAATTAGCAAATATTGCCAAACTAAAAATCACAGTACTAGATATACAAATTCTTAACCACCTCCAACTTGCAGATCTAGATTTTGTGCTGTATTTTAGGAGAAATAAAATATATGTCAGAGGGACTCATTAACACCATTTAATTCATAACTTGAGTTTTAAGTATCCAAATCATGCAAACTAAACTGTTCTGAGTAGCCCTTGATAATATCTATCTGTGACAATTAACATTGTGTTGACTTGATTTGTTGATTGAAAATTACATGCATGTTAGTTTTTAGGACAGAGAGCACTTCTGTGAATTATTTAATTTTATTGGTGATGAGTTTTGAAGTGAATCCAATTGTGTTGGTTTGATAATGACTAGAAGAACCTTATACTAGCTTTTGATGATATTAGGAGTTCCAGAATAAGATTGGTGCAATATTTAGTGTTTAGCCATTTTCTGCATATTATTGTTATGCCTTGATTAAATTGTGTGTTATATGGTTTTTGTTATAAAAGTGATTCCTAGAATGTGTAAGGTATTAATACATTATTGGTATGTGTCTTGAGTGTTTCACTAGCATGATATGGTTTGTGTGTGAAAACCATGGTTGTTATAGTTTTATTCTCTTGGGGTGTTTTCCCTAGTAAAAATAGGTTAAAATTGTGTTATTCTTCATGATGGTATGATGAATTGAATAAATGCTTTAGTATTGTTTTCCATAGCCTGGCTACTGTTATTTTTGCATGTTATACTTGCTTGCTTGATTTATTAAGTTCTAGATCGTGTTGGCATGCCATGCTAGTTTTAGGTGATTTCTGCCATAATAGTTATTTGCATGCTTAGTTTTTGATAAATTGTTTAGGTTGTTATTTTGATATTACTAGCATGTCTAGGTGTTGTTTTATATGTTATTTTGATGCTACCTTATATGTACATCATGTTATAATAAATCATGTTTAATGATCTCTTAGGGTTATGCATGTCTGCTTGTCTAAATAGCCCTTTTTCATGTCTAGTTTTAATAGTTGTTTTGCTCCATGATTATTTCCATGCATTGAGTGGTGCCATGGCATGTTTGATATTTTTTTGTCTCTGTTATTAGGTTGTTTAGCTACTGGTTATATTAATTCTCCATGATTAGAAAAACATTTGTTACTATGGGCTTGTAGTATTGCTTGATAATATTTTCCTATGCATGTGTATGTGTTCCTAAGTTGTTTTCTTGTATTTTGCTCATCCTCATGAATGACCAGAGAGTCATTAACGTTATTTGAGCATGATATGAGAGTGGCACACCCACTGGACTCATGCCATTTTGGTTGAGGATCCATAACATCAATTCTAGAGCTATTCATGTGTGTTGTCTGTGCATGTTTTGCTTGATGGTGTGCACCCTAGTAATTTTGTTTGTGAGTGTACTTGTTTGATGAAATGCTTGCTGTATGTTTACATTTTATCAAGTTCTTGCCTTTGTTTGGTTCTGATTGTGTGTTTTTCCCTTTTTGTATTTTACGACGTTAGATAACGAAGACGGTATTATTTCCCGGAGAGGTTTTTATTGCAACTCTTGTTTATCTCAAGAACAAGACCAAGACCAGTGCCAAGGCAAGCCATTCTAAATGCTTGCTGTTGTTCTACTTATTATTATCTATCATGCATGTTTTACTTCTGAAGTTTTACAAAAGTTTGATTCAAAAACTATTCCTTTAAGTGGACTATACCACTATCTGTTTTATGTATCTAATCTGCTATATCCACTATATAATCTTGGTGTTACCAAGCCCTTTAGACATTTTAGTATCATAACTTAACCAACTTAAGTCCCCTAGTGGACATTTTTAACTTGATGTTTTTGGAAAGCAAAAGCTTGGAAAAACCCCGAGGAAAGGTGGGACCTTGTCCGAGGGAGGTTTGTGAAGAAGGAAATGTTTTCGTCTTGTTTTCCAAAAATGACACATAACCTAGTCTTCGCCGGACAACCAAGCCGTGCTGCCACATTACCCCAATATGGGAACGGGGTCTAGCTAATTGCTTGTCGGTGTTAGTCCGTGTCTACCTCAAAGTGCTATAGGGGTTAGAGTCCCCCGAACCGAATTGTCGCCGGGAGGGAGAAACGGGACATTCACAGTATGGGATTAAGTTCACTACCGGTTGCAGCAATTGGGTCTCCTGCCATGGCGGTGTGTTGTCAGGGGAAACCGGATCGATACGGCTGATTCACTCGGTGCCGGGGAGAACAAACCCAGTTGAAGAGGTAGTCATTTACTAGCACTGACATAGTGGATGGTTAGGACCAGTTATCCGATGTTTGCATACTGTCTCGGACAGTCCGTGGTTGTTCACGGCGGATGTACTGGATCTTGTGGATTGTGTACACCTTTGCAGAGTAAAACTATTCAGAATAGCCGCGTCCTCGGATATGGACAGTTGAATGGCCATGTAGCTAGCATTGTGTCAATGTTTTCAAAAAGGCTGGAAAATGTTTTGAAATTGTACCTGGGAGGTACGTTGAAAGGGAATGAGTGTACCTTTGAGGTACGGGAGAAATGATGGTTTTGAAGAGGTGTTTTCCAAGAAGTTTTGCAAAGAGAAATGTTTTCTTTATTTAGAATGCTTTATCAAAACCTTGTGGACATGCTTTATCTACAAGAGAAATGAAATATCTTTTGAAGTATCTTCTTCAACAAAGAAAAATAAAACTTGTGCAACTATGATGAGTCTTAAATTCATCATGGATAGTTGAACCCTAATTAAAGCCTACCTACCACCTTCATATATGCATACTTGCATGTTTAGCTTTCATTTAGGGTGACTTGCAGGAGTCCATTCAAACGTACTCATGTATGGTTTCGTCCCTGGCTACTGTCTTAGTCAGACTTTGAGCAGAAACACAGAGAACCTGAAGAAGATGGTGTCGCTGACGGCTTTGCGGACTAGGAACGTCTCCGAGTCAGTAGCCTGGAGGTAGTCAAGGCGTGACTTGGGTTTACCACGAGTGTGTTTTGTAGTCTTCCGCTGTTTTTAGTGTGTGTTCCTGTCCTGCGTGGCAGTTGTTTTCAACTGAGTCATGTGACCAGTTGTGTAAGCCGTGTATTCGTGTAGTGGATGTTGTAATCTGCAATGCCAACTCGAGTATGTTGTTCACGACTAACTGATCATGGGATCGTGAATGTATGCATACTGGAGGTCTCGGACTGCTAGCTGGGGTCCCCACAGAGTTGGTATCAGAGCCATCTTGACTTTATGAGACCTTAGTTAGCATGGACGTCAGATAGGAAATAAAAATATGTTTGGTAAAAACTATATTACTGCCTAAAATGTTTTTATCTCATAAACCCTAAGCATGGTTTCCATTTTTCTCATATTTTCGAAAATAATATTGCCTTGTTTGTAAAACTGAAGTTTTAAAGAAAAACAGAGAAAATAGTAAACATACCTTTTTACCCTTTTGTTTTCATGGCTCAAAATGTTTTATAAATAAATAAACACGAGTTTATAAAATTTTGGTTTTCATTTAAAAGCATATCAAAAAGTTCTCTTCTGTTATTTTCTCTATTAAAAAGTTACATACTTGGCAATGTCCCGAGAAGACCTTAGTAGTTAGCAACCCGAAGAAAAAGAAGTTTCCTTCCGAAGACCTCAACATTAAGATGAGATAAAGAAATCCTCGAGATCAGAAGACTCTGCCAAGTATCAAGCTCAACAATGAAAATCTACAACGATGGTAATAGTATGAAGGCTTCAACCACTCTGGTTGACTCAGACCCATAGGATTTGATAGGTTTCGCTCAGTTGTTTTACCTGAGCTACCCGTTCTTCAGCGGTAATAAACGTTTGCTGGTACTAAAGGTACCTTGTTTGTCGATTGCCTGGGTGCTAATTATGTGTTTTTACTCTTGCGTTGTGTTTTTACTTGCTCCCTTGTTGTGTGTGTTTTTGACTTATTTTTCATGTGTGTCTCACAAGCACGCCTTTTCGGCAAAACAAAGCCACCACACTTTTCCCTCTTGTTTTATTCCTGTTTGTTTGCAAAAAACTCTTTTTGCCATGTCAGCCTTAGTTATACTTTTGGTATCTCTTCAAAATTCTGACTTAGAAAAAGCCCTTTTAAAAAAAAAAATTTTATCTCCCATTCCCACGTGAGAACTGCAAGATTGTGGAGCGCTCTCTACTCCAACCCGAGAGCCCAAGATCTCTTAAATCTTCTTCAAGATGGACGACGGACTTCACGCGCTATTTTGTGCAACTACATCAAGAGCTGTCATGAAGAACGACAAATTCAGATTCAAGCCCGAGAAGACGCGAGATGTGTCTCGCGACAACAACAAAAACTTTTACCAGACTAACACTTCTAACATAACTATCTAATTTTAGACTAACATCTAACCGAAAGTTTGCTTAAGGCACCAGATAGTTTTTCCCGAGGGAAAGCTAGCTATGTGATACTAAATCACCTGTGAAGACGCCTACAAAGCTCCATGAAGATCAAGACCCAACAAATTCTTCCACGACCTGCCGTCGCCACCAAGCAAAAATGAGACGAAGACGAAGATAATCCCCGACAACCTACAAAGACCAATCAAAGGGGGGAAGCATCCGCACTTCAACGCGGTCGACCACTCAAGAAGCCAAGAAGCACATAGGAGTTTCTAACGGCTTTCATAGAAATAACCGGAGAGAGTCAAGTCTACGGACCTGGCGCCCTGTGAGGCCAGATGGTTGCCGTGAGTAACTATCTGCGATACCCCTAAAAGAAGGCGAACTCCAGACAACGACAGAAGGTCAGCGAAGCAGCAAAATCAAGACCCTTCATTTGCTTGTGTCGTTCCACCAACATCAACAACAAGGACATGAAGTGTCAAGTGAATATATCCATCTCCTCGACAAGCACCATTCTGACAACATCAACACCTCGAGTTCTCAGAAGACCACCTCGTCAATGGATCTTCATGTACAAAAATTGAAGAAGCACGAGATTATTGTTTTTAGTTACACTCTTAAGTACCCACTTACGAATCTCGGGGACGAGATTCATTTTAAGGGGGGAAGAGCTGTAACAGCCCAATTTTTGGAAGACATGAACAACTTGTTTTCAATAACCCAAAAATCAGGGCCAACAAAAACTTTTTAATATGTTTGACTTATGCTTGTGTTTTCATTTCTATTTGGTTGTTGTATGTGTTTGTGTTTGAGTTTGTTAACAACTAACAATAAAAACAATGATCATAACTTTCTTAAAACACAACCCTGGTGATCAAGTCATGACAAGAAAGCTTATCATCTTCATCCATCACACTGTTTTGGCAAAAACCTTTTTGAAAGTGTTTTGATTTTAAAAGAAACCCAAAGACCAAGTTTTGAGGAAAACAAAAGATAATTTCCAAAACTATATGAAAAGTATTTTTGGATCTAATCATCTCCAACCTGTTTTCAACCAATATGTTTTTGCAAGTATTTCAAAAACACCTTCTCACTTCCTTCTTTTGCAAAAACTATAAGAGGGGATTATGTTACCCCTGTGTTTGACCTAAATTATATTCTTTTGGAAATAACAAGCTTTGAGATAAACATTTTTACAAAAACCCTCTTGTCATGGTATGCCTTGATCACTACTAAAATTAACACTTGAGAAGAACACCTGGAAATTAAATTGAAGAACATAGTTGTTTGAGTGACCTTGTGTGTCTTGTTATTTTATCTGCTTGTGGTGTGATCCTATCTTGTGTGTGCTTTGAAGTATTTATTTATGTTTGTTGATTAATGTGTGTTGTTCTAAAAAACTAAAACCTTTTAATAACAAGATCAGGCATCTATATCATCTTCCATCACATGTCCATTCTATCCTCTGCTTTCCTAAAAACTTCCAACTTTGGAGACATGCTCTTATGTCCAATTTTCTTCTATTCACCAGTGCATCATCATAAACCTCTTTTTATATATCTATTCTGTCTATCCAAGATTCTATTATGGATATTGAAACACATTGGTATCTCTTATCAAAGTCCTATTGAAGGCATTCCCAAAATAATGATCATATCACCTTTATCATGAAGCACTTTGTCCATGTTACTCCAAATCACTCCTTATTGTTTTCAGGCCCAATGAACCTACCCTTTTCATCTCCATGACCTATACATCACCTCCATGTGGTCCATTTATTTTCCAATGGACATTTAATTATTCTTCTCTCATGGTTTTTAACCTACTAAATAAACCCCTGTTTTCACCCTTCTTCCACTTGTGGTCTCTAATATTTTCAAAGGAGTTGTTTATTAAAAATCACTTTTGCGACCTATATTATGTACTATCTAATCCCAACTCAAAAATATTTGTTTTAAAAGCATTTTACTATTTATTATTTTCCATTTTCCAAAAGACCAGAAATGGACATTAAAATATTTTGTGAATAAAAGTATTTCCTAAAATCTTGGAAAAATTACCTAGCATGCCTATGATCATGTGGGACTTATTTATAGAAAAACATTTGCATGTTGTTTTGAAAATTTTGGAGAAACCTTTTAAAAACAGTTTCTGCCATTTTTGAAATTCCAAAATTTTGTGAAAGAAATATTTACAAAAACTCTTGAGGCTACCACCCCTAGACTCCATTTTTCATACTCTATCCAATGAGCACAATTTTTAACTTATGTTCTATTCAAAATCTCGGTGAAAACTATCAAAAACAACTCCCGGACTTTTTGGACATTGATGAGTTCATCCATGTCTTGATCAATGATTTGCACTCTTTCTACCTCTCCCTGGTTCTGTGAGGTAGGAAATATCTTCCCCAACCCCTTAGACAAGGTCCACACGACTCTATCCCTCTCTCTCTTCCTCTAGCTCAGTCACCTACATAAAGACAAGGATGGTGATCACCCCCTCTTTCTCTATCCACCACCAAAGTGCATTCCAGAGGAAGCTATCGCGCCAGCACACTTCCCTCTCACCCCGTGACCCCCTGGTGAAGCCTATTCCCTTCCCCTTGTCCTCTTCTTCCTTGCTCATGCGCTGGCCATGGAGCCCAGGGCGTCCACGACACGTCGCTCGTGTTCCAACGCGTGGCCATCGCTCCTCGACACCTCCCCTTGTCTACAAGCTTCACAGGGTCACCACGAGCTCACCCGTGCACTCCATCTCCCTCCCCTCGCCCTCCTTCATCCCTTCCCCGCTGTCGAACACCTACGGGCGCGGAGCACACACCGGCGATTTCTGACGCTCCCGTGCTCCTCCTGCCTCCGTACCTCTCCAAGAGATCAATCTCACCATTCCCTACCCTCTTAGCCGCAAAAATCCCGATGAATGCCTCGTTGGCCAGCTCGACTGCAACCACCGTGGCCGCCATGGACACCGAGAGCCATGCTCTGTGGCTAGACCACCTGGAGCCACCTCTTTTCCGTAAAACTTGCCACACCTCCTCCAACCCTCTCAAATCGAGCCCCTGCATAAAAATCCCCCTCAGTTTCTCCATCCTTCGCCGGAATCGAACTCGAGCCGCCGCGGACGACCTCCTCGTCGAGCCACCGTTGCAGGCCCTCTCCGCACTCGCTGTATGCTTCATTCCCTCTCCCTTGGCCTCTTTAGGCTGATGCTCTTTTTAATTTGGAGTTTTCCCCTCTGCAGGTGTGCTCCCGACGGCGCCCTTGGTCGCCGGCCGCTGCACCTCGTCACGGACGCCCTTTCGGCCATCCCCTGCAAGCGGGAGTGGGAGCATGCGGTTCGCGTTGCCTCCCGCTACCGATTGGTGCAGGTCTCGCTTCCAGGGAAGCCATGAATCTCTCTACGGTGAGATCTCCGGCGGCAACTGCCTCGGGCCGCCGCACGAACTTGTCGCGCCGCCAGTTTATGGCCAGGGCTGCGTGGCATCCTTTGGAGCGTTGGATCTGCATCCGACGCAGCTGTTTGAACCTTGGATCATCTAATCTCCGCCGTTGATCCGCGATCTAATGGCAGCGTACCGCTTCGCCGCGCGCGCACTGGCCACCGGGCCGGCCTGTTCTGCCTCGGCCCGTTATTCGCAGATCTGGCGTGCTAATCCTTTTTCTGCTGGTAGTTTAATCTTTTCCCTGCAGCTCTATTTCTGCCTGTTACTTTAAATCGAAACAAAAATGTAAATGAGCAAATATTGCCAAACTAAAAATCATAGTACTAGATATACAAATTTTTAACCACCTCCAACTTGCAGATCTAGATTTTGTGCTGTATTTTAGGAGAAATAAAATATATGGCAGAGGGACTCATTAACACCATTTAATTCATAACTTGAGTTTTAAGTATCCAAATCATGCAAACTAAACTGTTCTGAGTAGCCCTTGATAATATCTATCTGTGACAATTAACCTTGTTTTGACTTGATTTGTTGATTGAAAACGACATGCATGTTAGTTTTTAGGACAGAGAGCACTTCTGTGAATTATTTAATTTTATTGGTGATGAGTTTTGAAGTGAATCCAATTGTGTTGGTTTGATAATGACTAGAAGCACCTTATACTAGCTTTTGATGATATTAGGAGTTACAGAATAAGATTGGTGCAATATTTAGTGTTTAGCCATTTTCTGCATATTATTGTTATGCCTTGATTAAATTGTGTGTTATATGGTTTTTGTTATAAAAGTGATTCCTAGAATGTGTAAGGTATTAATACATTATTGGTATGTGTCTTGAGTGTTTCACTAGCATGATATGGTTTGTGTGTGAAAACCATGGTTGTTATAGTTTTATTCTCTTGGGGTGTTTTCCCTAGTAAAAATAGGTTAAAATTGTGTTATTCTTCATGATGGTATGATGAATTGAATAAATGGTTTAGTATTGTTTTCCATAGCCTGGATACTGTTATTTTTGCATGTTATACTTGCTTGCTTGATTTATTAAGTTCTAGATCGTGTTGGCATGCCATGCTAGTTTTAGGTGATTTCTGCCATAATAGTTATTTGCATGCTTAGTTTTTGATAAATTGTTTAGGTTGTTATTTTGATATTACTAGCATGTCTAGGTGTTGTTTTCTCTGTTATTTGGATGCTACCTTATATGTCCATCATTTTATAATAAATCATGTTTAATGATCTCTTAGGGTTATGCATGCCTGCTTGTCTAAATAGCCCTTTTTCATGTCTAGTTTTAATAGTTGTTTTGCTCCATGATTATTTCCATGCATTGAGTGGTGCCATGGCATGTTTGATATTGTTTTGTCTCTGTTATTAGGTTGTTTAGCTACTGGTTATATTAATTCTCCATGATTAGAAAAACATGTGTTACTATGGGCTTGTAGTATTGCTTGATAATATTTTCCTATGCATGTGTATGTGTTCCTAAGTTGTTTTCTTGTATTTTGCTCATCCTCATGAATGACCAGAGAGTCATTAACCTTATTTGAGCATGATATGAGAGTGGCACACCCACTGGACTCATGCCATTTTGGTTGAGGGTCCATAACATCAATTCTAGAGCTATTCATGTGTGTTGTCTGTGCATGTTTTGCTTGATGGTGTGCACCCTAGTAATTTTGTTTGTGAGTGTACTTGTTTGATGAAATGCTTTCTGTATGTTTACATTTTATCAAGTGCTTGCCTTTGTTTGGTTCTGATTGTGTTTTTTTTCCTTTTTGTATTTTACGACGTTAGATAACGAAGACGGTATTATTTCCCGGAGAGGTTTTTATTGCAACTCTTGTTTATCTCAAGAGAAAGACCAAGACCAGTGCCAAGGCAAGCCATTCTAAATGCTTGCTGTTGTTTTACTTATCATTATCTATCATGCATGTTTTACTTCTGAAGTTTTACAAAAGTTTGATTCAAAAACTATTCCTTTAAGTGGACTATACCACTATCTGTTTTATGTATCTAATCTGCTATATCCACTATATAATCTTGGTGTTACCAATCCCTTTAGACATTTTAGTATCATAACTTAACAAACTTAAGTCCCCTAGTGGACATTTTTAACTTGATGTTTTTGGAAATCAAAAGCTTGGAAAAACCCTGAGGAAAGGTGGGACCTTGTCCGAGGGAGGTTTGTGAAGAAGGAAATGTTTTCGTCTTGTTTTCCAAAAATGACACATAACCTAGTCTTCGCCGGACAACCAAGCCGTGCTGCCACATTACCCCAATATGGGAACGGGGTCTAGCTAATTGCTTGTCGGTGTTAGTCCGTGTCTACCTCAAAGTGCTATAGGGGTTAGCGTCCCCCGAACCGAATTGTCGCCGGGAGGGAGAAACGGGACATTCACAGTATGGGATTAAGTTCACTACCGGTTGCAGCAATTGGGTCTCCTGCCATGGCGGTGTGTTGTCAGGGGAAACCGGATCGATACGGCTGACTCACTCGGTGCCGGGGAGAACAAACCCAGTTGAAGAGGTAGTCATTTACTAGCACTGACATAGTGGATGGTTAGGACCAGTTATCCGATGTTTGCATACTATCTCAGGCAGTCCGTGGTTGTTCACGGCAGATGTACTGGATCTTGTGGATTGTGTACACCTCTGCAGAGTAAAACTATTCAGAATAGCCGTGTCCTCGGATATGGACAGTTGAATGGCCATGTAGCAGGCATTGTGTCAATGTTTTCAAAAAGGCTGGAAAATGTTTTGAAATTGTACCTGGGAGGTACGTTGAAAGGGAATGAGTGTACCTTTGAGGTACGGGAGAAATGATGGTTTTGAAGAGGTGTTTTCCAAGAAGTTTTGCAAAGAGAAATGTTTTCTTTATTTAGAATGCTTTATCAAAACCTTGTGGACATGCTTTATCTACAAGAGAAATGAAATATCTTTTGAAGTATCTTCTTCAACAAAGAAAAATAAAACTTGTGCAACTATGATGAGTCTTAAATTCATCATGGATAGTTGAACCCTAATTAAAGCCTTCCTACCACCTTCATATATGCATACTTGCATGTTTAGCTTTCATTTAGGGTGTCTTGCAGGAGTACATTCAAACGTACTCATGTATGGTTTCGTCCCTGGCTATTTTCTTAGTCAGACTTTGAGCAGAAACACGGAGAACCTGAAGAAGATGGTGTCGCTGACGGCTTTGCGGACTAGGAACGTCTCCGAGTCAGTAGCCTGGAGGTAGTCAAGGCGTGACTTGGGTTTACCACGAGTGTGTTTTGTAGTCTTCCGCTGTTTTTAGTGTGTGTTCCTGTCCTGCGTGGCAGTTGTTTTCAACTGAGTCATGTGACCAGTTGTGTAAGCCGTGTATTCGTGTAGTGGATGTTGTAATCTGCAATGCCAACTCGAGTATGTTGTTCACGACTAACTGATCATGGGATCGTGAATGTATGCATACTGGAGGTCTCGGACTGCTAGTCTGGGGTCCCCACAGAGTTCTCGTATTCGAGCCAAGACTGAGCGTGCATCCACACGGGGCTTAGATTCCCCTCGGTCTCAACTTGCCTAGTTTGTTCCATGAGTCGCCTAGTTCGGGCTTTCCATTTGGATTTGCGAGGATATTAAAAACAGTTTCAAAACTAGGACTTGGGGATGTATCGGCGCTCTGCGGGTAGGTAACCGTCGAGCATTGCGCACAACGATAGAGACCCGGCAGGAGATGGCCACTCCCTATTGGCGGACCATCTCTACTCGGAGCGACTCATGGAATAGGCGAAGTAAGGGAAAGGTCGTGGTCAACCACCCTCTGCCGGCACTTCCCGGACTAGTGCTAACCCGGTGGCACTAAGAGTGGGTTGATACGTGTGGGTAAAGTTGTACACCCCTCCAGGGTTAAGTCTTTTCGAAAAGTCGTGTCGGCGGTTAAGGACGACTTGGTGACGGATTCTGTGATCATAGATAACTTGAACGGAATGACTAAAACTTGTTGATAACGAATGAAGGATGCCTCCTCGGAGATGCCGAGAGGGGTTACCTTTTAGCATGAGGTACTGAAACAAATGGAGGTGGTGATCTTTGAAGCACGAAGTGCTGAAATGATATTGGTGGATTAAAAAGATGATGATATCAGTAGTTGAGTAGCTTTCTCATCTGTTTTCAAAATACTCCATGAGACGTGCTATCCCTTCCTCAACTTGGAAAACAAAGATGGCTTTATGCAAAATAACCTTCATAACTCTTTCTAAAAGAAGCAGATATATAATGGGTTAACTAAGTCTTGTTGAGTACATCCCGTACTCATGTTTGCTTCAACTTGGTTCAGGTGAAGGTCTCACTTCAGTGGTGATTCAACGTGGACATCGACGAGTAGTTTGGGGTTCCCAGGTAGCAGCCTGGAATCTATGGGCTGGGACGTCGCCTTATGTTGTGTCCTCTTAGGCCTTTTTGGTTCTTGTTGATTAGCAACATAATTTGCCTTCCGTTGTCTGATGTTGGGTCAGGTGACCTCTGCTGGTACAGCTACTCTAGTAACACCTGTTTAATAAAGCTTCATGTCTAGAGTGCTGCTTTGATCGGTTGTTGGTTTCGAGCTCATTGTTATACAGTTTTGGCTATGCCTGCATAGTTGTCGCAGTCGAGGGGTTGTGGAGCCGATGATCCATGTCCGAGCCCGCCTGCCGATGTGATTCGGCCTGGGGCTAGGTAACCACAGTAACCCTCAATTGTTGTTGCACTTTCTGGACACATAGCATCTCTGTATAGCTTTGGTCCCATTCCTGCAGTTTCATACGATTCGTGGACGCTTTGATATGCATAGTTGGTTATTACTAGCATGGACACAAGGAGTAGTAGTACCGAGGTGATCCAGCCTGCGTGCCAAGGAATCCGGTCTGCCTGCCGTTGTTTGTTGCGGCCGGGGCTGGTAACCCTGAATCCCTTGTGGGTCCATGACTAGGAGAACATAATAGTATGTATACCTTGGGGTCCGGGGTCGTGACAATTCCGCCACCTACACCCCTCAACAAAATGGTGTAGTCGAGCGGAAGAATAGAACTCTATTGGACATGGCAAAGACAATGTTGGCAGAGTATTCTTCTCCCCAATATCTTTGGGCGGAGGCTATTTCTACCGCATGCCACTCCTCCAACCGCCTCTACATCCGCAAGGGCTTGGACAAGACTCCATATGAGATCCTCACCGGCAACAAGCCCAACGTCTCCTACTTCCGTGTATTTGGTTGTAAGTGCTTCTATTTGATCAAGGGTGTTAGGTTGTCTAAATTTCAATCCAAAACTATTGAGGGTATATTTGTTGGTTACGGTGCCGAATCCCACACTTATAGAGTCTTTGACAAAGCCTCACGGATTGTCATAGAATCTTGTAGTGTGGTTTTCAAGGAAAATGATGGCTCCCAAGTGGCGCAATTTCATGTTTCTAATGTAGATGTTGAAATGCCTCAAGAAGCCATAGGAAGGATGGGTGTGGGATTTTTCCGCCCCATTGAGGGACACCTTATGGCGACTCGAGAAGGACTATGCTCTACTTGTTGGGAATATGCCCTAGAGGCAATCATGTATGATGTAATTCCCACTGTATTCATAAAGTTATTAAGTTGTCCTTGTTTTGAACATCTGATATATGTCATTGAATATGTGATTCGATTGTGGAACCATATATTCACGTTGTTCATACTAATTGTCCTTGGTCGTTAAGGTTGTGCTGGACACACATCCTAGACTAATGTGAGTGTTGGCTGATGACACGGTTCCACTTGTCATGGGCATGGTGATGCCATTCCAACGTTCACGGACTTGGCTAAAGAGTTTATCAAGTCGGACTGACCCACATTGAGATGCAACGATCAAGTCGTCATTTGCATGTCTCAATCAATGTAATCCTTAGACCTGAGGTTGTCGCACAATCCGAGTTGTGGATCACCGACTTAGGTTCTGTCAAACGTTGTTCTGTGACAAGGCAACTATAAAGGCAGAGTTCGGGTCGAATGAGAAGCAAGCTGCGTGATGTGGATAATCAAGATGGGATTTTGCCCCTCCGAATGGAGAGATATTCTCTGGGCCCTCTCGAGTGATATGATTCAGGAAGCATGGCCATGCGCAACTCAGTTAAGTGTTAACTGTGTCTGTTGACTAAGAGTTAGTCAGATGAATCACATATCACGGATCGAGAAGAGAGTTGAACTATTAAAGGGATGACGATGAATCGCCTATAGTTCGACAAGGTATATCGTGAGGCAAAAGGGACTAAGATGAATATCACATTGAAAGGTATGTCGTCATGACTCAATGGCACTTGGGAGTCGGCACGTTCTGCTAGGAGCCGCTACCGATTGATCGATTGGGAGTTGGACTCCAATCGTGTCCAAGTCGCCATGAGCCTGCAGGGTCGCACACTTAAGAGCGGGAGCAAATATTGGTTGGGTTGGACCCAAACCGGAAATGGACTGATTGTGTGAGTCGGACTCACAGAGGGAATGGGCCACAAGTGTTGTGAAGCCCATTACCATACACTATATAAAGAGGGGCACAGGTTGCCCAGCGGGCACGTTAGTCCACTCTCCCATGCGTTGGGAACCCTAGCCCCACTCAGTCCAGCCGCCGCACCGGACCTAGCAGTCCGCCGTCGGAGCTCCTCCTCGTACGTGTGGATACCGGCAGAGGTGCTGTACGTTCAGCACTTCGACGTTCGAGGGATTGGATCGGCCGGACCGGATCGTGGGACTGCACTGCCCCGACCAGACGCGCTACATCGATAATCCGCACCTGCGCGTCTAGTGGTAATACTCGTGGCCTTCTACCTCGGCTAGATCTTGGGAGTACCGCGTAGGAAAAGTTTTTCGTTTATCTCTACGCGTCCCAACAGTGGTATCAGAGCGGTAGCTTCTGGTATTAGGCCCGAGATCCGTACATATGTGATATGTAGTTAGCGTTAGATGTGATCTAATTGCTGTTTTGGTGGTCGGTCTATGAGATAGATCGGTTTTGTACAAGGTTGATTGGATCAATCGTACTCGGGGTTAATGGATGATCTGGTTTCCGTGATCATACTGCTAAGGTCGTGGAACAACTTACCCCTACCGGTCGGTTTCCGCCATCGGGGTATACCGTGACACATAAATCCAGTTGCGGTGATCGAAGATCAAAGAGTTTGGTCGAATCGGAATACGGATCAGATTCGGGTAAAATCGTTTTATCCGATGAAGAAATCCATGATCGGAATGCAGATGAGATCTGCGTTTTGCCGTCGTCCTGTCGTAGCGCCTTAGATGTCGTTGCGAGTTTCACAACGCCGGTAGATATCGTATCTATGCATAACTTGTTTTTGCAGGAAGTTGTGAATGGTATGGCTTATGTGCATGTGATGTGTGTAATCCATACATGATCTGCGTATCATGTTTTTGTCAGCCGGCTGGAGCCTAGGTGCTGTCATTTTATTGTATACCGGCCTGCGTGTCGGATTCTCTATGTAAATTTCATTTACTTAGCTAGTGTAGCTTGTTGGAGAACCCGGAAGGCATGCAAGTCGATGTACAAGTCGGCTACATGGAGTAAGATGGCACGTGACAAGAGTTGTCACGAGTCGACTTACAAGTTTCGTGGAGATGGAGATCACCATGAAGAGAGCCATACCATTTCACATTATAATTGTTTTATTTGTGTTATTGTTATGTCTCTATTTACCTCTATTTAGATAGTTGGTAGATTCTTTAAATCCCTCAAAGAAGGTCTAGTCGGTCGCCCCGCCAGTGCTGCACCATCACAAGTCGGACATTCTTGGTAGTGGGCTCATGAAATTGAGGTGCTACCAATTCTTTCCGGTTAGGTGGGTTCGAGTCGGACTCTTACAAGCAGAAGCACTTGGTAATCTAGACGAGTCCATCACAACGGTTGTGGGGCTCGGGGCGAGGTAGGTTGGGAGCCGGGGCATGTGATGTCACCCAACTAACAGGAGTCGTATAGAGATACGATTGGCAAGGTGTTGCCTACCTAGATCACTTGACGGCTAGCGGTGATGCTAAAGCTCACTAGTCGGCTTGCTTATTTAGGGTCCTGAATCACTTAGCAACCATCGGAGGGATGTTGGTTCTAGTGGGAGCATAAGTATTAAAGCGTTTAATATGCCTGCTCTTTTATGAATACATGTCTTAAGTGTTTTTGCGTATTTTCTGTTGTAGATCAATGGCACCTAGCAACCTTCCTCAGTTGTCCGCGTTTGCGTTGAGGTCAATCCTAGAGAAAGATAAGCTTAATGGAATTAATTTCACCAACTGGTATCGTAATCTGAGGATAGTCCTCAAGCATGACAAGAAAGAACATGTTCTAGAAACTCCACTTCCAGATGAGCCTGATGACGATGCGACTGTCGCTGTCATGAATGCCTACCGTAAGGCTAGAGATGAGTCTACGGAGATTAGCTGTCTTATGCTTGCACACATGGAACCGGACTTGCAGCAGCAGTTCGAAAATGTTGAGGCCTACGATATGATCGAAAGCCTCAAAAGTATGTTCCAGGCTCAAGCAAGGACTGAGAGGTATCAAGTCTCTCAAGCTTTGCTTGGCTGTAAGCTGAAAGACGGCGATCCACTGAGTCCGCATGTAATCAAGATGATTGGTTACATACAGTCTTTGGATCGCTTGGGCTTCTCAATTAAAGAAGAGATCGCCACTGATATAATTCTGAACTCTCTTCCTAGTGCGTATGGTCCGTTCATCTCGAACTATCATATGCATGGTATGGATAAGAGTATCACTGAATTACATGGGATGCTCAAAACGGCAGAGGCTGATATCAAGAAAGGCGCCAGTCAAGTGTTGATGGTGCAGAATAAGGCTAAGTTCAAGAAGAGTTCTTGGACTAAGAAGAAGAAGGATAAGTCAGGAGGTAGCGCCCATGGCCCTGTCCAGAGTGCTCCCTCAAAGACTAAGCCTTCTCCTACAGCCGGAGCCAATTGCTTCTATTGCAAGCAGGATGGCCACTGGAAGAGGAACTGCACCAAGTATTTGGCTGACAAGGCCAAGAGTGGAGGTATGACTTCCGACTCAGGTACACTTGTGTGCAATGTTATAGACATTTATCTCGCTGATGCACCTAATAGTTCTTGGGTATATGATACCGGATCAGTCATTCACATTTGCAACTCGTTGCAGGGGCTGGTAAGAACTAGGAGCGTGGCAAGAGGAGAGGTTGATATTCGGGTCGGCAACAAGGCGAGAGTCGCTGCGTTGGAAGTCGGCACGATGCAACTTCATTTACCTTCAGGATTTATTTTGGAACTAAATAATTGTTATTATGTTCCAGCGCTTAGTCGAAACATTATTTCCGCCTCATGTTTGATGAGACAAGGTTATGAGTCGAATATTAAGAATAATGGTTGTTCTTTATATTTGAAAGATATGTTTCATGGCTTTGCACCCGTTCAGAACGGGTTATTTATTTTAAATCTTGATAGTGAATCGGTCTATAACATAAATGTTAAAAGGTTGAAACCAAATGATCTGAATATGACTTACTTTTGGCACTATCGGCTTGGTCATATAAGTTGGAAGCGCATGAAGAAGCTCCATGATGATGGACTTCTAACTTCGTTTGACTTAGAGTCATTCGAGACATGCGAATCATGCCTACTAGGCAAGATGACCAAGACACCTTTTGCAAGGAGTTGTGAAAGGGCGTCCGACTTGTTGGAACTAATACATAGTGATGTATGTGGACCAATGAGCACGACAGCCAGAGGTGGTTATGAGTACTTCATTACCTTCACTGATGATTTGAGTAGGTATGGATATATCTATTTAATGAAACACAAGTCGGAAGCCTTTGAAAAGTTCAAGGAATTCCAGAATGAGGTACAAAATCAGCTCGGCAAGAAAATAAAGTTTCTACGGTCGGACCGTGGAGGCGAGTACATGAGCCATGAGTTTGATGACCATCTAAAGAGTTGTGGAATAGTTCCTCAACTCACTCCGCCGGGTACACCGCAAAGAAACGGTGTATCGGAACGGAGAAATCGGACCTTGTTGGACATGGTACGATCAATGATGAGTCGGACAGATCTACCTTTATCATTTTGGGGTTATTGTCTAGAAACTGCAGCTTTCACACTAAACAGAGTACCATCAAAGTCAGTAGAGAAGACACCACATGAGATGTGGACTGGTAAAAAGCCAAGTTTGTCTTTTCTAAAGATTTGGGGTTGTGAAGCATTTGTCAAGCGACTTCAGTCAGACAAGCTCACGCCCAAGTCGGATAAGTGTATTTTCGTGGGGTATCCGAGGGAAACCTTGGGGTACTACTTCTACAACCGGGAAGAGGGCAAAGTGTTTGTCGCTCGGAATGGTGTCTTCCTTGAGAAAGAGTTTCTCAGTCGGGAAGTCAGTGGGAGCACGGTGCAACTCGAAGAAATTCGAGAGGAACCCGCTAGGGGCGAGTCGGCGAACGCCTTGGAGGCTGAGCCGGTCGTGGTACCTACACCGGTAATAGCACCTGAACCACGGAGATCTGCCAGATTACAGAGTGCTCGTGATGTTTTACTGTTAGACAGTAATGAGCCGGCAACTTATTCGGAAGCGATGGTGGGATCTGATTCCGAGTCATGGCTTGGAGCCATGAGATCCGAGTTAAAGTCCATGGATGAAAACCAAGTTTGGAATTTGGTTGATCTGCCTGACGGTGCAAGACCCGTCGAGTGCAAATGGGTCTTTAAGAAGAAAATTGATATGGATGGAAATATTTCCGTCTATAAAGCACGACTTGTCGCGAAGGGGTTCCGACAGGTTCAAGGAGTTGACTACGACGAGACATTCTCGCCTGTAGCGATGCTTAAATCAATTCGGATCATGTTAGCTATAGCAGCCTATTTCGACTATGAGATATGGCAGATGGATGTCAAGACGGCTTTCCTTAATGGAAATTTAACTGAGGACGTGTATATGATACAGCCCGAAGGTTTTGTCGATCCAGCTAATGCTGACAAGGTATGCAAACTTCAGAAATCCATTTATGGGTTGAAGCAAGCATCTCGGAGTTGGAACATTCGCTTTGATGAGGTAGTCAAATCGTTTGGCTTCATCAAGAGCGATCATGATTCTTGTTTATACAAGAAGTTTAGTGGGAGCAAGGTAAACTTTCTAATCTTGTATGTGGATGACATATTGCTGATTGGAAATGATGTCATGATGTTGCAAGAAACCAAAGAGTCATTGGAAAGGAGTTTCTCAATGAAGGATTTGGGTGAGGCAACTTACATATTAGGAATCAGGATCTATAGAGATAGATCCAGGCGGCTCATTGGATTGAGTCAGAGTACTTATCTGGACAAGGTTTTGAAGAAATTCAAAATGGAAGAGTCCAAGAAGGGATTCTTACCGATGTCCCATGGCATAAAACTTAGCAAGACTCAGTGTCCTTCGACAACTGATGAGCGAAGTCGGATGAGTGTGATCCCGTATGCTTCGGCAATCGGATCCATCATGTATGCCATGATTTGTACTAGGCCAGATGTTTCCTATGCTCTAAGTGTTACGAGCAGATACCAGGCTGACCCTGGCGAAGCCCACTGGGCAGCGGTTAAAAACATCCTTAAGTATTTGAGAAATACTAAGGAAATGTTCCTAGTTTATGGAGGTGATGAGGAATTCAGTGTAAAGGGTTACACGGATGCGAGTTATCTCACCGACTCAGATGATTCTCGTTCGCAATCGGGATACGTGTTCGTAATGAACGGAGGAGCTGTGAGCTGGAAGAGTTCCAAGCAAGATACGGTGTCTGCATCTACAACAGAGGCTGAGTATATTGCTGCCTCAGAGGCGGCAAAGGAAGCTGTTTGGATCAGGAACCTCCTGATTGATCTTGGTGTGGTTCAGGGCGCGTCCAATCCTTTGGACGTATATTGTGACAACAATGGTGCTATCGCACAGGCCAAGGAACCTAGACAACACCAGAAGAACAAACATATACTCATGCGGTACCACCTCATTCGCCAGTTTGTCGAACAAGGTGATATCAAGTTATGCAAAGTACACACGGATGCAAACATTGCAGATCCGTTGACAAAGGCGCTACCACAGCCTAAGCATGAGGCGCACACGAGAGGTATGGGCATTAGATGCCTAGGCATATGATGCCAGGATGATTGACTCTAGTGCAAGTGGGAGACTGTTGGGAATATGCCCTAGAGGCAATCATGTATGATGTAATTCCCACTGTATTCATAAAGTTATTAAGTTGTCCTTGTTTTGAACATCTGATATATGTCATTGAATATGTGATTCGATTGTGGAACCATATATTCACGTTGTTCATACTAATTGTCCTTGGTCGTTAAGGTTGTGCTGGACACACATCCTAGACTAATGTGAGTGTTGGCTGATGACACGGTTCCACTTGTCATGGGCATGGTGATGCCATTCCAACGTTCACGGACTTGGCTAAAGAGTTTATCAAGTCGGACTGACCCACATTGAGATGCAACGATCAAGTCGTCATTTGCATGTCTCAATCAATGTAATCCTTAGACCTGAGGTTGTCGCACAATCCGAGTTGTGGATCACCGACTTAGGTTCTGTCAAACGTTGTTCTGTGACAAGGCAACTATAAAGGCAGAGTTCGGGTCGAATGAGAAGCAAGCTGCGTGATGTGGATAATCAAGATGGGATTTTGCCCCTCCGAATGGAGAGATATTCTCTGGGCCCTCTCGAGTGATATGATTCAGGAAGCATGGCCATGCGCAACTCAGTTAAGTGTTAACTGTGTCTGTTGACTAAGAGTTAGTCAGATGAATCACATATCACGGATCGAGAAGAGAGTTGAACTATTAAAGGGATGACGATGAATCGCCTATAGTTCGACAAGGTATATCGTGAGGCAAAAGGGACTAAGATGAATATCACATTGAAAGGTATGTCGTCATGACTCAATGGCACTTGGGAGTCGGCACGTTCTGCTAGGAGCCGCTACCGATTGATCGATTGGGAGTTGGACTCCAATCGTGTCCAAGTCGCCATGAGCCTGCAGGGTCGCACACTTAAGAGCGGGAGCAAATATTGGTTGGGTTGGACCCAAACCGGAAATGGACTGATTGTGTGAGTCGGACTCACAGAGGGAATGGGCCACAAGTGTTGTGAAGCCCATTACCATACGCTATATAAAGAGGGGCACAGGTTGCCCAGCGGGCACGTTAGTCCACTCTCCCATGCGTTGGGAACCCTAGCCCCACTCAGTCCAGCCGCCGCACCGGACCTAGCAGTCCGCCGTCGGAGCTCCTCCTCGTACGTGTGGATACCGGCAGAGGTGCTGTACGTTCAGCACTTCGACGTTCGAGGGATTGGATCGGCCGGACCGGATCGTGGGACTGCACTGCCCCGACCAGACGCGCTACATCGATAATCCGCACCTGCGCGTCTAGTGGTAATACTCGTGGCCTTCTACCTCGGCTAGATCTTGGGAGTACCGCGTAGGAAAAGTTTTTCGTTTATCTCTACGCGTCCCAACACTACTCAAGTGGAGCCCTCCTCTACAATAGAA
Source organism: Alopecurus myosuroides (assembly GCA_028641055.1). NCBI lineage: Eukaryota > Viridiplantae > Streptophyta > Magnoliopsida > Poales > Poaceae > Alopecurus > Alopecurus myosuroides. The sequence goes on along the minus strand of CM054063.1, from coordinate 298,353,554 downwards.
GAACAAGCCAAGGAGCCAAGTGATGCACCTAAACAAGAACATGTTGAAGACCCTCCTCTTATTGATCAAGTTACTACGCAAGATGAAACCACTCCTATCATTCATGCTAGTCAAGGTCAAAGCCAAGATCAACCATCCTCCTCTCCTCAAGTTGAAGCTAGTGTTGTAAAAGTTGTGGTTGATGATGATGATCAATGCCAAGTTGGTCAAGATGGGGACCCAAATGATCAAGATGATCAAGAGATTCCTGCTTGCAATAATGAGGAGATCAAAGCCTGTCGTGCTAGAAGTATAAGAAGAGCTTTGAAGCAAATTGGTGCTCAAGACAACAAAGTGTTGGAAGATGTTCAAGCTCGAAGATCCACAAGAAGGCAATTGGCACATGTTAGTGAGCATCAAGCTCACATATCTATGTTGGAACCAAAGAAAGTGTTTGAAGCTCTTGAGGACTCCGATTGGGTTGAAGCTATGCATGATGATCTCAATAACTTTGAGCGCAATAAAGTTTGGAAGCTAGTTGAGAATCCCAAATATTGACACAATGTTATTGGCACTAAGTGGATATTCAAGAACAAGCAAGATGAGCATGACATTGTCATAAGGAACATGGCAAGATTGGTGACTCAAGGCTATACTCAAGTGGAAGGCGTTGACTTTGATGAGACCTATGCTCCCGTGGCTCGCCTAGAGTCCATCTGTATCCTCCTTGCATATGCATCTTCGCATAATTTCAAATTGCAACAAATGAATATCAAAAGTGCTTTCTTGAATGGTCCACTAAAAGAGGAGGTATATGTTAAGCAACCTCCGGGGTTCGAGAACCTCAACTTTCCTAACCATGTCTACAAACTTGATAAGGCGCTCTATGGACTTAAACAAGCACCACGTGCGTGGTATGAGCACCTTAGAGAGTTGTTGGAAGACCGTGGTTTCAAAGTTGGGAATATCGACCCCACCCTTTTCACAAAGAGGGTAAAGGGAGAGCTTTTCATATGCCAACTCTATGTGGACGATATTATCTTTGGCTCAAGTAACCAAGCTTTCAATAACGAGTTTTCAAAGCTCATGACTGACAAGTTTGAGATGTCCATAAGGGAGAGCTTAAATTCTTCCTTGGCTTTGAGATCAAGCAATTGGCTCGTGTGACCTTCATCTCTCAAGCCAAGTACACCCAAGACATGATTAAGAGGTTTAATTTCCAAGGTGCCAAGTCGAAGCCATCTCCCATGCAAGTCAAATGCCACCTCAAGCGCAATCCGGATGGTAAAGTTGTGGACCAAAAGTTGTATCGTTCTATGATTGGTTCTTTGCTTTACCTTTGTGCATCCAGGCCCGATGTCGTTTTGAGTGTAGGTGTGTGTGCAAGGTATCAAGTGGCTTCTAAGGAAAGCCATTTGGTGGCGGTCCATAAGATCTTTCGGTATTTGGTTGATACCTCAAGGTTTGGTTTGTGGTACCCAAAGGGCGCACAATTTTCACTCAAGGGCTACACGGATTCCGATTGGGCCGGTGATCAAGATGATAGGAAGTCCACTTCCATGGCTTGTCAATTCCTTGGTAGGTCCTTGTTGAGTTGGTCTTCCAAGAAGCAAAATTGCATATCTCTCTCCACCGCCGAAGCCGAGTACGTGGCGGCCGCAAGTGATTGCACCCAATTTCTATGGATGAGGCAAACCCTCAAAGAGTATGACATTCATTTGGATAAGGTGCCTCTCATGTGTGACAATGAAAGTGCTATCAAGATCGCCTACAACCCAGTGCAACACACAAGGACGAAGCACATTGAGATTCGTCATCATTTCATCCGGGATCATGCGGCAAGAGGTGATATTGAGCTAGCATATGTCCCCACCAAGGATAATCTCGCAGACATCTTCATGAAGCCTCTCGATGATGCAAGGTTCATGTTCTTGAGGAATGAACTAAATATCATTTATTCTAGGAGTTTGACTTGAAGATCTTGCACACACCCCTATAGTTGAGACGTGTTTGGGTTTAGGTGTAGGCATGGACATGGGGGAGTGTTATCCTAACACATTGGGTTCTCCCTCACCCCATTATGCCCATAGAAAAAATTCATCATTATCTTTTTTTCTTCCAATGTTGAATTGTGAGCTTCAATGTTGAGAATTGGCCATGCACCCAAGATATATCTTCACGGTTGCATACCATGATCTCTTACATGGTGGCTTAGGCCACCAACCTCTTCTTGGTTGAAGAGTTTGTTCTTAGTTGATTGCTTTTGAATTGTCAAGTTTTTGTGTTTCCGAACACTACTCCTTGTTGCTATTTGCTTCTTATTTGTGTCTTTACCAAGGAGTAGGTCTAGGAATTTCTAACCCCTTGTGTTACCTTGTTTCTCTTCCGTATCCTATGTTCATCTATATGCATATGCCTTACTCCACACAAAGTCACGTTGCTCCTAGTAATTTCTCACTGATTTTCCTGGTCAAATCCGGAACGAATCCGGAATAACTCAGAATCATTCCGAGCAGGCCGGAATTAATCCGGAAGTGCTCAATTTCCGACACAGTCGGAACTAACCCGAGAATTCCGGAATAATTCTGGACCATCCGGATTCGGTCTGGACCATTCCGGGACTGACAGTTATTCCTCCTATAAAAGGCCGTGCACGTACGAGAGAGGGTTTCTTTCAACACTTTTCCCCTCCTCTCGTGACTTAGCCACCAAATCTTTGTTGCATTCGCTCATGTTTCCCTAGGGTGGGATTTTTTATCCCCTCTTGGACAAGAGCATCCCCCATGGAAGGTATTTGGATTGGCCCCTCTTTCTTTTCGATTTTGTTGGTTGGATTTCGTTCTAGATGCAATCTCCACCTAGGGTTTGATCTATTTTTTGAGTTCCCATCAACTTGTTCATCTTTGGCTAATCTTCATACCCTAGTTTCCATGTCCCTAAGATCTAGTCTAAACAACTACCAATCTAGATCTTAATCTCTCATATCCATGTCACTCACATGTATTCCTGCACATTAGACCTCTTCTAGGATCTATTGTGGTATTCCTTAAGTTTGATGCAGTTTGTGAGCCACATAGTCGATTTGTTTTTGGAAATTTCGAGTCAAACCGAGGTTCCCGGAAAAATTCCAGGCCATGTTGGAATAATTTCGGCACACGGAATAATACTGGAAATCTTCGATTGAATCCGGATCCTTCCAGAAATTCTGAAAATCTGCACTCCATCAAACTTTTGGAGTTCTTTGTTCCCCGTTTGGCATATGCACTCATCCCATGTTGTCTCTATGTCCTCTATTCACAGGTCATGGCTCTTGTGTTGGTCTCAAGAGGAAGGCCGCCGCTGGAAGAGGTCCTCGTTCTCAGCGGGGTCGTGGTTCCGGTAGCCGTGCCGGGAGCGGATATGAGGATGAGATGCCCAAAGGAAACCTGAAATCTTTCACCGTGCCTCAGTGGAAAGCTCTTAAGAGGAGGAACCCATATCGCAATCCCGAGTCCACTTGTGATGATTCTCGGTTTTGGACCAACCTTGAACTCAAGGCTTGGGATGATTTCTATTCCACTCAGGCTCCTCTTGTTTGCGATCAGGTTCAGGTGGATATGGAGTTCTATCATAGGCACAAGAATGGTGATCTCCGTCATGTTTATGATTGCTTGGTGAAGTTTAATGTGGCACCACTCCTGGAGATTGAGTGTGAGTAATGTCCGGACTTGGTGGCTCAGTTCTACTACACGGTGCACTGCACGGGTGATGCCGTGCGCACCATGACTTGGATGACTGGGGAGCAGAAGATCACTAGCAACTTGTGTGAATTTTCTTATGCTCTAGGTTACAAGTGGAAGGCCACTTATGGTCATCATGGTTTCAGGGTTCATGACACCTCATAGTATGACAAGTCCATCTTGGATTTCTCCTATCCTCCTGATGCTCAGGGCAAGACTAGGCCATTCAACTCCAACATGTACCCTTACTACAATCTTCTGTCCAAGCTTTTCTGCTCCACTATTGTGATCAAGGCTGGAGATTACTAAGCTATTAGGGCCTATATGGTGAACCTCATGATGCTCACTAGGCCCCAGAACTAGCGGAAGATTGATGTGATGGATTTCATCTATCGAGAGATATGTATTGGTGTGATGGAGAAAAGGAATCCTGCCTTCGGTCCCTTGAATCAGAGGTTCATCAATGCCCAGCTGGGAGTTGAGATCATGGATGACTTTCCAGTGGTCAAGGGCAAGAAGATGCTGCCTTCTCTCATTCGTGGTCCTGAGATCCCTGAGTTCACCAAGGCAAGTCGAAGATGTCACATGCTACTCCTTCTGCTTCCTCGAGTGGTGGTTCTCAGCGTCAGCCCTCTAGTGGCATTGCCAAATTCTTCAATGCGATGTTTAGTATGTGCGGTGACACTAGGTCAATTACCCATGAGGCTAGGGAGTTGGCCAAGGAGACTCGCCGTATTTAGAACGCTGACCGTAGGGATGCTGGGATCGAGGTTCCTGCCGATTCTGCACATCTCACTGATGTTCCCTATCTTCCGGTGGAGATGCTCGAGATCCATGATGATGATTTCTACTTTGGGGTGCCTCCGGCTGATGTGTTGATGATGGAGAGGAATCTGCTAAGGATAATTTTGATACTGCTGGTGACCATGGAGATCATGAGGGTGAAGAGGAGGAAGACGAAGAGGATCCCCGCGACGAAGATGACAGCTTCGAGTGATCTCTTGGGACGCTAGTTGGACTTTTTTCTCCTTTTTGGCGTCTTGATGCCAAAGGGGGAGAAGGAGTCCCTATTAGGATATCACGGGTTTCGCAAGGGTGGGGGCTGATACGTCTATTTTTCATCACTATTTTATATCATAATTTTCTGTTATTCATCGTTATATTTCAAGTTATGATGCATCCCTTATGTTATTTTTATCTTATTTTGCATGTTTCATAATTTTTGGAGAATAAACACCGGGACTAGAAATCTGATGGAAAAAGCACCGTTGAGATACCATATTTTAGAAGATCAAAAGAAGAAGGGGGACACCGGGGGTGTCTTAGAAGTTCAGAGGAGGAGTCCAGCCAGAAGGGGCGCCAGAGGGGGGCCACCAGGGACCCACACCATGAGGTGGCGCGCCCCTCGCTGCGCCACCAGGTGGTGTGGCCACCCTGGCCCACCTCTGGTCGAGGTCTTTCATGAACTTGAACCCCAGGGAACACTAAGACACATAACATCATCGAAGAATTATTCCGCTGCCGCCTCGGGGTGGAAAACACCCGAGAGAGAAAAGCTCTCTGGCAGGGAGAAATCTGCCGGGGAAATTCCTCTCCGGAGAGGGGAAATCATCGCCATCGTCACCGTCATCACTCCGGGCATCATCAAGATCGTCATCATCATCATCATCACCCTCATCATCCACCGTCATCCCGCTGTAACAATTAGGGGCCTCTATCGTTGTTTTACATTAGATCTCTCTCCTGGTGTGGATTACTTGTTAGTAGTTGATGCTTGTGAGATTTATCGGTGTTTTCACTTTATGACCAGATTGTTATCATCCATTATATCACCTCTGATTATGATCCATATGATGTCTTGTGAGTAGTTCGTGTTGTTCTTGAGGACATGGGAGAAGTCAAGTTGTTAGTAGTGAAGTAATGTTGAGTAATATTTAATGGTTTGATATTTAAGTTGTGGTGTTATTCTTCTAGTGGTGTCATGTGAACGTCGACTACATGATACTTCACCATTTATGGGCCTAGGGGAATGCATCGTGTATTTGGCTACTAATTGTGGGGTTGCCGGAGTGACAGAAACCTAAACCCCCGTTAGGAAACCATTACACGAGGGAGCGTAGGATCCCGAGTTTAAAGCTGTGGTTAGATTTATTTCTTAATTACTTTCTTGTAGTTGCGGATGCTTGCAAGGGGTATAATCACAAGTATGTATTAGTCTTGGATGGGACGGTACATTAGCATAGGTTCACCCACACAACACTTATCAAAACATAGAGATTATTCAGCGGCATGGAACAAAAGCACTTGACAGAAACCTCCCGTGTGTCCTCGAGAACGTTTGTTAATCATAAGTAAACCCACCGGCTTGTCCTTTGCTGAAGAAAGGATTGGGCCACTTGCTGCAATTATTATTACTGCATTTTATTTACTCGCACTTTATTTATCTGCAATATCAAAAACCCCTACAAATCTATCTTTCAGTATTTACAGTTATTCCTTCATCGAAACTGCTTGTCAACACCTTCTGCTCCTCGTTGGGTTCGACACTCTTATTTATCGAAAGTACTACGATACACCCCCTATACTTGTGGGTCATCAAGACTATTTTCTGGCGCCGTTGCCAGGGAGTGAAGTGCTATTGGAAGTGGAATGCTTCAGCTGAAGCTGCTGTTTTATTACTGTCTACTGCTTTATTACACTATGTTTAGATCTCCTTTTGAGTCCTTATTTGCGGGCACTGCTGCAGCTGCTAGGGTAGTAAGTGACCCACCGCCTGATGATTTGGATCCTTATAAAATACCTATAAAGATTGTTAAACATGTTATGAATAACTGCTATTCAGGTGATGGAACTGTCCATCCTGGTGATCATTTGCTCTTTTTACATGAATTATGCGAGTTGTTCAAGTGTGCAGGTAATTACAATGGGCCAAGCGAAGAGGAAATTATTCTCTATATCATTGACAGGCCGAGCCGCTGAATGGTTCAAACTGCTGAAAAATAGCCAGACTATTGGATGGGAGGAAATTGTGCCTCTCTTTTATTCTAAATTCTATCCTCCCAGTGAAATTCATAGAGATCGGAATTATATATATAATTTTTGGCCTCATGACAGAGAGAGTATTGCCCAAGCATGGGGGAGATTGAAGTTACTAATGCTCAAATGCCCCATTCATGAGCTCCCCAGTAATATTGTTATTAATAATTTCTATGCAAGGCTTTCTCTTCATGATAAGGATTTATTGGATGCTTCTTGTTCTGGATCATTTACACGTATGAAGGATGAAGCTAAATGGGATCTTCTCGACCGTATTCAAGAAAACACTGAAGGATGGGAGAATGACAAAGGTAGAAAGTCAGGTATAAATTATGATTATGAATGCATTAAAACTTTTATGTCATCCGATGATTTTCATAATGTTAGTATTGTTTATGGTCTTGATTCTCAAGTTGCTGCAAACTTATATAAGGCCTTTGCTTCTTATATTGATATTCCCAAAAAGGAATGGGATAAGTACCATGCACCTTATAAAGATACTGTTAATTGTGTTCCTACTAGAGATATAGAAGTTCATACCGTTGATTCTATTGTGCCTGAACCTTATATTGAGAAAATGCCTTTCCCTGCTAAGGTAAAAGAACATTCTATGTTAGCTAGTGTGGTTAATAAAAGTGCAAGGAAACCTAGTAGAACCCGAGGAACAAATAACTGTAGAACCTATAGTAGCAATAGTAAAGGACCTTGTTTCTGAAAATATAGAAGAGGGGCACATTATATTTTGTGAAGATGCTTCTAATATTGTCTCTCATCCTAGTAAATCTAGGAAACCTAGTGTTCCTGTGCTATCTGTTAGGATAGGTGATCATTGCTATTATGGTTTGTGTGATATTGGTGCTAGATCTAGTGCTATTCCTTATGAGCTTTATAGAGAAATCATGCATGAAATTGGTTCTTGTGAACTTGAAGACATTGATGTGATTATTCAACTTGCTAATAGGGAAACTATTTATCCGATTGGTATTGTTAGAGATGTGGAGGTCTTATGTGGTAAAACTAAATATCCTGCTGATTTTCTAGTACTAGGCACTTCTGCTAGTGATACTTGTCCTATTATATTTGGTAGACCTTTCTAAACACTTGTGGTGCTGTTATAGATTGTAAAAAGGAGAAAATCCTTACAAAGTTTGATGGAGAGTCTTATGAATTTAATTTCTCCAAATTTGCTAAAGCACCTTATGAAGCTGAATTACCTAATGAGAATTATAGAGTTGAACAATTGGCTGCTATTTCTCTTGCTCCTAACAATCCTTTGCAGCAATACATGGAAGACCATGAAAGTGATGTCTTTATGGAAGAAAGAAATGAAATTGACGAGATCTTCTTACATCAGCCAGCGATGCTGAAACATAATTTACCGGTGGAAGACTTGGGTACCACATTACCACCCAAGGAGGATCCTGTTTTTGATTTAAAGCCTTTCCGTGACAATCTTAAATATGCTCATATTGATGATAAGAAATTATATCCTGTTATTATTAGTTCTAAACTTTTTGGTAAAGTAGAGGAGAGATTATTGGGAATATTGAGGAAATATAGAGGTGCTATTGGTTATACTCTTGATGATTTGAAAGGGATTTCTCCTGCTATATGTCAGCATGCTATTAATATTGAACCTGATGCAAAGCCAGTTGTTGAGCATCAACGCTGTTTAAATCCTAAGATGAAGGATGTGGTAAGAAATGAGGTATTGAAACTCCTTGACGCTGGTATTATTTATCCCAGATAGTAGATGGGTTAGTCCTGTGCATTGTGTCCCTAAGAAAGGAGGGATGACTGTTGTGCCAAATGAAAATAAAGAATTTATTCCTCAAAGAGTAGTGGTTGGTTATAGGATGTGTATTGATTTTAGGAAAGTTAATAAGGTTACTAAGAAAGATCCTTATCCTTTGCCTTTTATTGATCAAATGTTAGAGAGGTTGTCTAAGAAAACTCACTTTTGCTTTCTTGATGGTTATTCTGGGTTCTCTCAAATTGCTGTTAGAAAGCCTGATCAAGAGAAAACAACTTTCACTTGTCCTTTTGGAACCTATGCTTATAGACGTATGCCTTTTGGTTTATGTAATGCTCCTGCTACTTTTCAAAGATGCATGTCTGCTATCTTCCATGGTTTTTGTGAAGAAATTGTGGAAGTCTTCATGGACGACTTCTCCGTCTATGGAACTTCTTTTGATAATTGTTTGCAGAATCTTGATAAAGTTTTGCAGAGATGTGAGGAGACTAATCTTGTTCTTAATTGGGAGAAATGCCATTTTATGGTTAATGAAGGAATTATTCTTGGACATAAAATTTCTGAAAGAGGTATTGAAGTTGATAGAGCTAAAGTTGAAGCTATTGAGAAAATGCCCTGTCCCAGGGATGTCAAAGGTATTCGTAGTATTCTTGGTCATGCTGGTTTCTATAGAAGGTTTATTAAAGGTTTCTCTAAAATATCAATGCCTCTTACTAATCTTCTTCAAAAGGATGTGTCTTTTGTTTTTGATGAAGATTGTAAAGAAGCTTTTGAAATTTTAAAGAAGGCTTTAATATCTGCCCCTATTGTTCAAACCCCTGATTGGAATTTACCGTTTGAAATTATGTGTGATGCTAGTGATTATGCTGTAGGTGCTGTTCTTGGACAGCGGGTAGATAAGAAGTTAAATGTTATTCATTATGCTAGTAAAACTCTTGATGCTGCTCAAAAGAATTATGCTACCACTGAGAAAGAGTTCCTAGCTGTAGTTTTTGCTTGTGATAAATTTAGGCAGTATATTGTTGATTCTAAAGTTACTATTCATACTGATCATGCTGCTATTAAGTACCTTATGGAAGATGCTAAGCCTAGGCTTATTAGATGGGTGCTTCTCTTACAAGAGTTTGATTTACATATTGTGGATAGGAAGGGTGCTGAAAATCCTGTTGCTGATAATTTGTCTAGATTAGAAAATATCTCTGATGACCCTATTCCTGCTAATGATAGTTTTCCTAATGAACAGTTGGCTGCAATAAAAGTGAGCTCTCAAGAGAGTCCATGGTATGCTGATTATGCTAACTTTATTGTTTCGAAGTATTTGCCTCCTACCTTTACAGCTCAGCAAAGAAGAAAATTCTTCTATGATTTGAGGCATTATTTTTGGGATGACCCACACTTATATAAAGAAGGTGTTGATGGTATTATGCGAAGATGTGTTCCTGAAAATGAACAACGAGAGATATTGAGAAAATGTCATAGTAGTGCTTATGGAGGACATCACGCTGGAGATAGAACTGCACATAAGGTTCTACAATCAGGTTTTTATTGGCCTACTCTCTTTAAAGATGCTAGAAAGTTTGTTTTATCTTGTGATCAATGTCAAAGGGTTGGAAATATTTCTAGACGTAATGAAATGCCTATGAATTATTCTCTTGTTATTGAACCATTTGATTGTTGGGGTTTTGACTTTATGGGTCCTTTCCCTCCTTCACGAGGTTACACTCATATTCTTGTTGCTATTGATTATGTTACTAAATGGGTAGAATTCTATACCTACTAAAAGTGCTGATGGTGAAACCTCATTAAAAATGCTTAAAGACATTATTTTCCCTAGGTTTGGTGTGCCTAGGTATCTTATGACTGATCGGGGTTCTCATTTTATTCATGGTGGTTTTAGAAAGACTCTTGCTAAATATGATGTTAATCATAGAATTGCCTCACCCTATCATCCTCAAACTAGTGGGCAAGTAGAACTATCAAATAGAGCAATCGAATCTATCTTGCAAAAGACTGTTAACAAATCTAGAAAAAATTGGGCTAAGAAATTAAATGATGCTCTGTGGGCTTATAGAACTGCTTATAAAAATCCCATGGGCATGTCTCCTTATAAAATGGTTTATGGAAAAGCTTGTCACTTGCCCCTAGAATTAGAACACAAAGCTTATTGGGAAGTGAGAGACCTAAATAGAGATTTTAAACTTGCTGGTGAGAAAAGGTTGCTTGACTTAAGTTCTTTAGATGAATGGAGGAGTGAAGCATATGAAAATGCTAAGCTTTTTAAAGAGAAAGTTAAAAGGTGGCACGATAAGAGAATTATTAAAAGAGAATTTCATGTTGGTGAGAAAGTGCTATTGTATAGGTCTCGTCTCAGATTTTTTGCAGGAAAATTACTCTCGAGATGGGAAGGACCTTTTGTTATCGAAGAGGTACATAGTTCGGGAGCAATTAAAATTGTTTCCCTTGAAGACAACACTTCACAAGTGGTGAATGGCCAAAGACTCAAGCATTATATTTCTGGAGATCCTTATAATGAAAATGTTGATTGTATTCGTGCCATGATCCCAGAGGAATTTATTAAGAAGCATATTTCAGAAACCGTAGAGTCAATTTTTGAATAGGTATCAGTTTTGGTAAGAAAACTTTCGCGAAACATCTTCCAACTTTTAGTTTTACTGTTTTTGGAAAATATGAAAAATTATGAGCCGGAAACGAGGCAGAGACGGAGCCCGGAGGTTCCACGCCATGGGGTGGAGCGGGCCCACCCCTGGCCGCGCCAGCCCATGGTGTGGGCTCCCCGGAGGCCCTCTCAGGCTCATTTTCGACCTGGACTTTCCTTTCGTTATGAAACTTTTTGCTATATAATCCCCCGGACCCCCCGAGGTCCGTATATCGTTTTCTCGTCGTGTTTCTGTTTCGAGCTGTTTTTGCCAGGATCTGTTTTCAGTTTTAGAAGCATCATGGTCTCCGCCAACAACAACAAGGGGAAGGGACCAAAGGAAGATGATTCCAAAGACCCGGAGCTGAAGGAGGAGATCGAGAGTGGAGCTGAAGGAGATGTGGAAGAAAACCCACGAGTGCATCACCGCGCCACCATCACAAGCATTGGAGTGGTTGCAAAACCTCGCAAGCAAACGGCAAGGATGACCACCGGAGGGAAGGCCCCACGTCACTGCTTAGCTTCAAGGACACCCCTCTCAGGCATAAAGAAACCTTTCCGTACATTAATTCATGAGTATAAATCTAGGAGGGTACCCGAGGCAGATTTGCCTTCTTGCTGGGATATGGATCGTTCTAGCCATGCAGATGAAGGAAGCTCTCGACCTAATATAGAGTGGGGGAAAAATCTTGGTGGCTGGGATTCACAGTCTGACAGGCTTGCAAATCGTATTGATCGCAATACGGAGGTGATGCGTATGCTTATGTTCGCAATTGAAGATCTGAAGAAATCAATTGATAAGCTCATCGAGAAGGATTCACCACCACCACCGAAGAATTGATTCGTCATTGGTATTGGCATCTCCTTGGCTTGTTCCAAGCTTGGGGGAGTGCCGCAGTATCACATCACTATCTTTCATCTTTTTACCTTTTTAGTAGAGTCATATCATGAGTAGAGAAGTTATCATATAGCATGGTTTGCAATATGGAAGTGTCTTTCCTTAGTTGGTTATCATTGTATCCGTTGGTGTGAGTTGCCGGTTTGAAATATTAATGAGAAGTTTCATCATTTACTTTCTACACACCTTATTTTAGTATTCAATTTCTGTCATATGGTTGAGCTTGTTGTTAGTATTTGGTGTCACTCTGGAGATCATTAAGTTAATCTAGTTGGTTTTGGCAAACTTAGCTTGGGTAGGTAGAAATAATATTTTGAGATGCTAGTATAAGAAAGAGGAATTTTCCTATTAGCTTATAAACTTAGTATTCACAAGTTAAGATCGTTTGTGCTTTCAATGAAGATTGCATGATTGGTTTCATCATATGTATATTTGTTTGTTTTCCCTCAACTCTTATGCTTGCTACCCAGCCTTGCTAGCCAAAAACCCTGTACTGAGAGGGAATGCTTCTCGTGCATCCAAACCTTGAGCCCCAAAACCTTGCCATTTGTGTCCACCATACCTTCCTACATGTGGTATTTCACCGCCACTCCAAGTAAATTGCTCATGTGTTACCTTTAAAACCTTCAAAATTATCCCTGTTTTGTGTTCATGTTTTAGCTCATGAGGACGCAAATAGAGAATCTTTATCTCACTTGTTGATTGGACTCACACACCTGGACTAGTGGCTTCATCCGCTTATCCAAATGCTAGAAGAGCTGACGGTGGGGTTCCGAGCCCCAAATAATAATACAAATTCTCTTCACTCTTTTTGCCCCTGATTTATCAGTCAAAGCATAATTGTGTAAACAAAAGAGAAAGAGGGATGGCCTTCTATACCAGTTGCGTCCTTCATTGGGAGCCGCTCTTGTGAAGTCTAGTTGGCTTGTGACGTACTATATTTTCTGTTTGCCATTCGTTGACATAAACATACAAAATTTAGACACTCCTCCATGGTTTGTGATTGTTGGCAGGCACCCGAGGATTCGGTTAGCCATGTTTGTGTAAGATGGATGGGAGGAGTGTCATGCCTTTTATACCTCTATTTATTAAAATAAAAGCTCTATCACATGAGTGATCAATGTTGCCCTCTGCGAAGATCCCATCCTTTACTTTTATGTTGAGTCAGTAAACCTACTTCCTTCTATCTCCAGCAAGCATTTGAGTTGTTGTGATCTCACCATCTATATGTTGATCTATTCAATCATTTTTTCTATCCTTCTTTGTTTAGCACATGCTTTATTATCTGAATGAATATTACTTTGAAAGCTATGAATCACTGTAAAAGGATTGTTATAATTAAACATGTTAAGCTCTACAATATAAGCCTTGTTATAAAGACTTCACCTAAGATAGTATGATATCATTAAATGTTCTTTGACCAAGAACGAAGTTTGCCATCACCAATTTTGATTCTCTCTCTTTGCATCTTTGTTTGTGACTCCCATTACTCGTTTCAAGTTAAGTTATATGAGAGGAAGTTGCTGTCTATAATGATTGGTGCATAGATAAATCTGATGCTTCTTGTCCGTATTTTATTTATCGACTCTTCACTCCATAAAACTGTGGTCATGTTTACTAAGTTTAGTTTCGCTTGGGGACAAGCGAGGTCTAAGCTTGGGGGAGTTGATACGTCCATTTTGCATCACTATTTTATATCATAATTTTCTGTTATTCATCGATATATTTCATGTTATGATGCATCCCTTATATTCTTTAGCATGTTCCATAATTTTTGGAGAATAAACACCGGGACCAGAAATCTGATGGAAAAAGCACCATCGAGATACCATATTTCAGAAGATCGGAAGAAGAAGGGGGACACCGGGGGTGTCTTAGAAGTTCAGAGGAGGAGTCCATCCAGAAGGAGAGCCAGAGGGGGCGCACCAGGGGGCCCACACCATGAGGTGGCGCGCCCCTGGCCGCGCCACCAGGTGGTGTGGCCACCCTGGCCCACCTCTGGTCGAGGTCTTTCGCATACTTGACCCCCAAGGAACCCTAAGCCCCATACCATCATCGAAGAATTATTCCGCCGCCGCCTCGGGGCGGAAAACACCCGAGAGAGAAAAGCTCTCTGGCAGCGAGAAATCTGCCGGGGAAATTCCTCTCTAGAGAGGGGAAATCACTGCCATCGTCACCGTCATCATTCCGGGCATCATCAAGATCGTCATCATCATCACCATCATCATCATTACCATCACCCTCATCATCCACCGTCATCCCGCTGTAACAATTAGGGGCCTCTATCGTTGTTTTACATTAGATCTCTCTCCCGGTGTGGATTACTTGTTAGTAGTTGATGCTTGTGAGATTTATCGGTGTTTTCACTTTATGATCATATTATTATCATCCATTATATCACCTCTGATTATGATCCATATGATGTCTTGTGAGTAGTTCATGTTGTTCTTGAGTACATGGGAGAAGTCAAGTTGTTAGTAGTGAAGTAATGTTGAGTAATACTTAATGGTTTGATATTTAAGTTGTGGTGTTATTCTTCTAGTGGTGTCATGTGAACGTCGACTACATTATACTTCACCATTTATGGGCCTAGGGGAATGCATCGTGTATTTGGCTACTAATTGTGGGGTCGCCGGAGTGACAGAAACCTAAACCCTCGTTAGAAAACCATTACACGAGGGTGCGTAGGATCCCAGAGTTTAAAGCTGTGGTTAGATTTATTTCTTAATTACTTTCTTGTAGTTGCGGATGCTTGCAAGGGGTATAATCAAAAGTATGTATTAGTCTTGGATGGGACGGTACATTAGCATAGGTTCACCCACACAACACTTATCAAAACATAGAGATTATTCAGCGGTATGGAACAAAAGCACTTGACAGAAACCTCCCCTGTGTCCTCGAGAACGTTTGTTAATCATAAGTAAACCCACCGGCTTGTCCTTTGCTGAAGAAAGGATTGAGCCACTTGCTGCAATTATTATTACTGCATTTTATTTACTCGCACTTTATTTATGTGCAATATAAAAAACCCCTACAAATCTATCTTTCAGTATTTACAGTTATTCCTTCATCGAAACTGCTTGTCGACACCTTCTGCTCCTCGTTGGGTTTGATACTCTTATTTATCAAAAGTACTACGATACACCCCCTATACTTGTGGGTCATCAGGGGTACAAGTCTTTTTGCCTTTCGATTTGATCTTATAGGCTTATGCTCCAGTTTCTTTAGTTTTTCGTCATCGCAAACTTTTCCATATTTGTGTGTGGAACCTTAGTGACTTGTTTGTGCCACTCTTACCTATGGTTATGCTATTATCATGCTTGCTTACTTAATTGTTATATATATATGCATGTGTTGTGAACTTGTTTAGATTGCTTGGTGTCTAAACCATAGGGGGGAAAAGCCTATGAAGTGTGTGCCTCATGGGACACATATCGAGGGGGAGCTCCGTCTATATTTTGGAGACCATTTCTTTATGTTCACCTTGTTTATCCCGTGAATCTTTATGATGTCATGAAACACCAAAAAGGGGGAGATTGAAAGTGCATTTTCGATATCTCTATGTTTTGTGTGTTTGTTAACAACATAAATGAGTTTTCAACCGTGTGTGCTATTTGTTTAAAAAGGTTATAGCCAATATCAGCACATCAACGGTGTCGAAGAAATGGTGAAGAAGATAAAGTTCGGCGGACGTTTTTATGGCTCGAAGAAAGGGTTTTTACTGTCATCCGTAATAATTCCGGAATGACCGTGAAAACCTCTGTTGCAATCCAGAATCATTCCGGGTGATTCCGGGATCCGGATTTATTCCGGAGCGATTCCCACATGATCATGAAAACTTCTGTTCAATCCGGAATCATTCCGGACCAATCCGGGTTCATTCCGACATGAACGCAAATTCTTCTGTTAGGATCCGGATTGCTCCAGATTATTCCGAGAGGCCGGAATTATTCCGGAAGTTCCGGAATCATTCCGGAATGAACTTCGACTGCGAGAAAAACGGCTAGTTTTTGGTGGACCTATAAATAGAAGATACCCTTCTTCCCCAAGGGGCAGCTCGTCCAGAATTGAATGATCCATTGATTGAGCTCACCCACCAAGCTAGATCTCCCATCTCCACCACCCAAACTTGTTGAAACTTGGAGGAGTGAAGGAGAAGCCCCGGATCTACATCTTCACCAACCGGATTTCCATTTCCCCCTCATTAGCTTGAGGGATCTTGCCTAGGGTTTGCTCTTGTGGATAACCTAGGCTTCTTGCTACTCTTGGCGATTCTTGTGATTGTTGGGAGCCCCCAATTTTGTTGTGGGTGTGTGCCCCAAAGCTCGTTTGTAAAGGACTCGATTCCCGCCTCAAAGGGGATCAATAGTGGAAGGTGGACTAGGCCTTTATGGCAGGGTTCATCGGAGAATAGGGTGAGGCCTTTGTGGCGTTGAGTAGGCCTTCGTGGCGAGCTCACACCCCTCCAACGAGACGTACTCCCTTAACAAGGAGGAACTCGGGAATACATCGTGTCTCTGTGTGCTTCATATCGGTTACCTCATTCCCTTCCTCCTTTACTTGTGCTTGTATTGTTTTTGTGCTTGTTCTAGTCATATAGGTAAATTCACCATAGTTGCATTATCTAGAGAATTTACCTTTGTGTCAAGCCTAATCTTCTAAGAAAATTAAAATTGGTCGTAGCACCTATTCACCCCCACCCCTCTAGGTGCCCATACATCACTTTCAACTAGAGGCCCGTTTTATACTAGTGTCTTGTTACCAAAACAATTTTACATGGAGCAAAACTTTGCACATCACCAAATGATTATGTTACCTCGACCTTGATAGACATAGTCCCAATCATAACAATTTCATATTCTTTTTTTGGCATTGGAATTGGACAATAGAATTCTCCAATCTTGATGGTCTCAATATTTTCAATTGAATTTAAACCATATTTCCTATCAATCTTCTTGGGAAAATAAACTGTGTGTTATTTATCACTAGCATTAAAAGTTACTTTTGCTTGGTTGCAATCAATAACAACCCCTGCAGTGTTAAGAAAAGGTCTCACAAGAATAATAGACATATTATCATCTTCAAGCATTTCCAACACAACAAAGTCAGTTGATATCAAACAATCATTAGCCACTTGAACATGATCATTCTCACATATATTAACAGGAATAACAGTAGATTTATCAGCCATTTGCAAAGATATATAAGTTGGAATCAATTTTTCCAGAAGAAGTATTTTATAAAGATATAAAGGCATAACATTAACTCCTGCTCCCAAGTCACATAAAGCAGTTCTAACATAATTATTTTTAACGGAGCATGGAATAGTGGGTATACCAGGATCTCCAAGCTTCTTTGGGACCTTACCATTAAAAGAGTAATTAGCAAGCATAGTAGAGATTTCCTCATTAGAAATCTTCCTTTTGTTAGAGACAGTATCTTTCATATATTTTGAATAAGGAGGCAATTTAATAGCATAAGTTAAAGGAATTTGCAAAAATAAAGGATTCATCCAATCATAAAACTTGTTATAATGTTTTTCTTCCTTTGATTTATGTTTCTTATTAGGAAAAGGCATTGAATTTTCTACCCAAGTTTCTCTCTCATTACCATGTTTATTAGAAATGAAATACTCCTTAGTGTACTTTGCATTTTTAGTTTGCTTCTCAGGTTCAACTTCAATTTCTTCTTTATCAGAAGCATCATTTTTATCATTACCACTTTCAGTTTTAGCAGCAGAGACAGATATACTATTAGGATCTTTAGCAGGTTCAGGAGATTCTACAACAGTTTTATGTTTCTTCCTCTTTTTCTTGAAGAAGTACTATTGTTTTTAGCTTGTTGAGAATCTTGTTCAATTCTTTTAGGATGTCCCTCAGGATACAAAGGATCCTGAGTAGAAACACCACTTCTAGTGCTTATTTCATAAACATGTTTTTCTCTATAAGCATTAGCTAGCAAATATTTTTTGCACCTTAGTGAGTTGATCAATTTGAGTTTGAACCATATGTAAATGTTTAACAAACATTTTAACATCATTAGAGGTTCTCTCAATAATACCATGCAAATTATCAATAGTTCTAGAATTTTCCATTAGATGATTCTGCATTCTCATATTAAAGTTATCTTGCTTAACACCATAATTATCAAATTCATCTAAGCATTGATCAGGTGGTTTAGAATAAGGAATATCTCTATTATCAAAATATTGGAGAGAGTGTACCTCAACCGTGGATGGATGAGGAATTGGCTTACATAATTCTTCTATAGGTGGTAGATTCTTCACGTCTTCAGATTTAATAACCTTCTCTTTAAGAGATTTCTTGGCTTCCCTCATCACTTCATCATTTAATTCAACCATTCCCCTCTTCTTGGTTGTTGGTGTTGGTTCAGGTATAGTCCAACCATCATGATTCTCGCTTCTTTTAGCCAGTAATTCCTCAGCTTCTTCTGGAGTTCTTTTCCTGAAAACACAACCAGCACAACTATCCAGGTATGTCCTAGACTCAACAGTTAGTCCATTATAGAATTTATCAAGGATTTCATTTTTAGCTAATTGATGTCTAGGCCTAGCTCTAAGTAAAGAACAAAATCTTGACCAAGATTTAGGTATTTTCTCTCCTTCAATTTGCTTAAAGTTAAAGATTCTTTGCAAAGCAGCATGTTGAGCACTAGCAGGAATATTTTTTGAAAGAAAACATTAACCAAACCAATATGACTATTAATAGATATAGGAGACAAATTATTAAACCAAGTTTTAGCTTCATCTTTCAATGAAAATAGTCTTGATGACCCCCAGCAACAGCGCCAGAAAATAGTCTTGATGACCCACAAGTATAGGGGATCGCAACAGTCTTCGAGGGAAGTAAAACCCAAATTTATTGATTCGACACAAGGGGAGTCATAGAATATTTATAAGCCTTAACAGATGATTTGTCAATTCAGCTACACCTGGAAGTAGACTTGCTCGCAACAGTTTATTAGTGGTAACAGTTTTTATAGCAGTAGCAGTAGTAAAATAATAGCAGGAATAAAATAGAAACAACGGTAGCAATTGTAGGAAACAACATGATTAAAATACTGTAGGCATAGGGATAGATGAATGAGCGTTGCATGGATAAGATAGTTTATATAATTATCGAAACATAGGCAATTGCAGATAGATAATAATAAAATATCCAAGTACTAGGTAACCATAGACATGTGTTCCATATTTAGTCGTACGTGCTTGCAATGAGAAACTTGCACAACATCTTATGTCCTACCAGCCCGTTGCAGCGGGGCCTCAAGGGAAACTACTGGTAATTAAGGTGATCCTTTTAATAAAGCACCGGAGCAAAACATTAACACTCTGTGAACACATGTGATCCTCACATCACAACCATCCCCTCTGATTATCCCGATTATTTTCACTTTGGGGCCTCGGATTCTGGACAACGCCATGTGTAAACAACTTGCAGGTATGATAAAAAAAATAATTATCCTCATGAAACAATGACATGTTCAAACTGAGATCATGGCACTCAGGCCCTAGTGATAAGCATTAAGCATAAAAAGTTGAAAATGATCGATAGCACTAACAACGGATACTTGGCACCATGCCCTAACAATCTAGCATTATTACATGAACAATCTCATCCAATCACTACCATCCCTCTCATCCTATAGCGGGGATTACTCACACATGGATGGGGAAATCATGGATGGTTGATAGAGAAGTGGTGGCGATGACGATGGCGATGATCTCCTCCGAATCCCCGTCCCGGCAAGGTGCCATAACAGGAACTTCTGATCCCCGAATTGGATTTCGAGGTGGCGGCGGTGCTCTGGTGTGTTTGTCTGGAATATGACAACCCCCCTTGGATTTTTAGGTTACCGGACTTATGTAGTCGAAAGGGGAGACCGAGGGGGCACCCGAGGTGGCCACACCATGTGGTGGCACGGCCTAGGGGGGCGCGCGCCACCAGGGGGTGTGGGCCCCTCCTGGCCCCTATTCGGCTCATCTTTTGGCTCTAGGGGTCTTCAGAAAATAAGAACTTCAGGATTTTTTCCGGGCATTTTCCTGAAAGTTGTTTTTCTGAACAAAAATGAGACACCAGGGTAATTCTGCCGAAAACAACGTTAGTCCGTGTTAGTCGTATTCAAAACTCACAAGTTTAGAGGAAAACAACAGCAAAAGTGTTCGGAAAAGTAGATATGTTTTGGACGTATCAGATATATCGGCGGTTTTTTGCGCGCGGTGCTATTTTAGCGCGACTGCTGGAGATGCTCTGAGGTGCACAACCACAAAGTCGGCTGTTTGGCGGGAGAGAACAGCACCACGCATGCGTCCACAACCAGAGCACATGTTGTCTTTTCGGAAAGAGATAAAGGCACTACATATAAAGATCTCTCTCGAAATAGCAGCCTTTCGGGCTGCTATATTCATACAGCAACCACACTAATACACAAGTTTGAACCAAAGAGAATGATGGGGCGGCACCACAAACATGCCCAAAAAAGAAAAGAAATGAAGGCTAAGGCGAAGTGACAAAACGCTGATGACCCACCATCGCTGCGCTCCTCGTCTTCGTCCGACCACTTCTAGGCCCCCGAAGCTCCCCGTGCAAAGTAACCCCTTCATGAAGAGAAGCACCGTCGACACAGTGTTGCTACTCGGATCAGAGTTCCTAGGGTTTCCCCCAACACATAGAG
The DNA here is from genome assembly GCA_028641055.1 of Alopecurus myosuroides. NCBI lineage: Eukaryota > Viridiplantae > Streptophyta > Magnoliopsida > Poales > Poaceae > Alopecurus > Alopecurus myosuroides. The sequence goes on along the minus strand of CM054063.1, from coordinate 298,332,819 downwards.
CACAATGGGCAAGGGTTCCAACGACGCCCTCCAGTAAGGAATGGTGCCACACAACGACGGCACAGCGACGCGATTAGACTAGCTGGCAGGGATTTCAGAGTGATGGATCTAATTCTATCTTCGTGTTTAGCGAGTAGTTTTAGTGTCCCCGTCCGATGGAATTTTCTCTAAACAATGATGTTCAACGAACAAAGATAGTAAGGTAAAGTCTCCTCCGATATTTCGAGCTGGATCAAGGGTGATCGTTTAACCCTCTTCGTCACTTTCTTCTCTGGAAAGGCAATCTGTTTCACGCTCTGACCATGATTTCCCAAACATATTTTTTTTGGACTTCAACATAGTTTTGAGGTCCAAATGCGTCATCGAACTTTGCTTAGAGGGCGCAACCGACGAGTGCGGGATGAAGACATCATCTATTTCCCGCGGGTAAGTAAGGGTTGATTGACTTGGGCTTCTTCCAAATATAGTAAGAACTATATGTGTCAAAAAAATTAGGTTATTTGTGTATGTGGATACATATTAATGTGATCTACATATCCACAAAATTTCGGTAGAAAATACATCGTATTTTAGGCTACACAGAAATCATAAATTTGTCTATAAAAAAAGGAAAACAAACCTGATTGTGGTCCTACATTTGTCTTTTTTCTGTACACCATTGATGATACTATATTTTGACGAAACTTGATTCTTATGTAGTTGAAATATACATGCAACTTTATATATTTTGGGTTTTTTTGGAGATTTCAGAATGTGGTCTTAATTTTTTTTTTTTAAGTCTCCAAGGAGCGAGGTCACCAAAAAAAAAATCCGGGATATTAATCGTTACGGAAAGTCAAAATGGAGCCCGACCTTTTTTTTGATAGTAGCTCTGTACTATCGCTACGGCAAGTCAAAATTTCCTCATCACAGTACCGTCCCCCCAGGATACAGGTTTCAGTACCCGTCCCCGAGCAGCTTGCTCTACAGATCCAATTTCACCCCCAAAATTTGCCCATGCCGCACGGCAAACCAGCGGGAACCCCATGCCTCGCCTCTACTCGACCGATCCGACGTCCCTCCTCCGCCGCCGCCGCTCCTCCATCTCGCGGCCCTCATGTCGTGCCCCTCAGGTCGCCGTTGCTGCCGCCACGGAGCGTGTCCGCTCCGGGACGCTCAGCCCCGAGGACGCACATCACCTGTTCGACGGATTGCTGCTGCAAGCCACTCCGGTCCCCTCGCGTTGCCTGAACAGCTTTCTCGCCGCCCTCGCCCGTGCGCCACCATCTGCCGCCTGCAGCGACAGCGTCTCGCTTGCCGTTGCCCTGTTCAACCGCATGCCCCCAGGCGGTGGCCCGCCGGTGGGGTCGCCCACAGTCCACACATACGGCATCCTGCTCGACTGCTGCTGCCGCGCGCGGAAGCCAGACTTAGCGCTCGCCTTCTTCGGCCGCTTCATCAGGGCTGGCCTGAAGGCAAACAACGTTATCATCAACACCCTCCTCAGGGTCCTCTGCCAGGCAAAGCGGACAGATGAGGCTGTGGATGTGCTGCTTCACAGGATGCAGGATCTGGGCTGCATGCCTGATGCCATCTCATACAACACGGTTCTCAAGGGCCTATGTGATGGTGGCAGGAGTCAGCGTGCACTCGGCCTGCTCCAGATGATGGTGAAACAAGAAGGGGATTGCTCCCCTGATGTTGTGTCATATACAACAGTCATCCATGGCTCTTTAAAGGAGGGTAGATTGAGCATAGCATGCAACTTATTCCATGAAATGGTACAGAAGAGCATTGTTCCTAGTGCGGTGACATATACCTCGATTATTGATGCGCTGTGCAAGTGTCGAAGAAGCAAGGAAGCTAGACAGATTCTGGATTGCGCGATTGTGAAGGGCCTCAAACCCGATATCATGGCATATGCTACCATGCTTCATGGGTATGGTATGGAAGGATGCCTTTATGATATGAAAAGTCTCTACAGCTCAATGGTAGGAGAAGGTATTGTACCTAACCAGTATGTTTTCAACATATTGATTAAGGCATATGCTAAGTGTGGATCGCTCGATGAAGCTGTTCTGATCTTTGAAGACATGCAGAAGCAGGGAGTTAAACCGGATGAGGTGAACTATATAACCATGATACATGCATTTTGCAGGAAGGGTAGGATGGATGATGCGATTGAAAAATTCGTTCAGATGATTAATGTGGGGGTACCACCGGGTGTACACATTTACCGGTGCCTGATTCAGGGTTATTGTATGCATGGTGATTTAGTGAGAGCTAAAGAATTGGTTTATGAAACGATGGAAAAAGGAATCCCTTGTGCTGATGTTATGTTCTTTAGCTCAATTATAAACAGCCTATGCAAAGAAGGAAGGGTGACGGATGCACAGGATGTCTTTGACTTCATGTTACATATAGGTCAGAAGCCTGATGTTACCACATTCAATGCACTGATTGAAGGATACTGCTTAGTTGGCAAGATGGAGAAAGCATCTGGAGTACATAAGGATATGGTATCGGCTGGCATTGAGCCTGATGCATTTACGTACAATACACTTATTGGTGGGCACTTTAAAGCTGAAACGGTGGATGTTGCGTTGACTCCATCCGAAAAAATTTAAGGTATGTCAGCTAAACTGGATACTATTAGTTGTGGCATCATACTGGATGTGCTAGCTAAGGCTGGTAGGACTGTTGCTGCAAAGGAGATATTCCATGAGATGATCAAAAGTTGAGTGACATTGTCCATTGATACATAAAATATAATTCTCAGTGGGCTTTGTAAAAATGGCTGTGCCAATGAAGCGATCATGCTGTTTGATAGATTCCAAGCAATGGACCTTAAGTTCGATATTATATGTCAATATTATAATTACTGCAATGTTCAATGCTGGAAGAATAGAGGAAGCTAAGAATTTGTTTGCTGCAATACCATCCAAAGGATTGGTACCTAATGTTGTAACCTACACAATGCTGATGCCAAACCTTATAGAAGCAGGATTGGTAGAAGAAGCTGAGAATACATTTTCATCAGTGGAGACGAGTGGTTGCGCTTCCGACCCTCGCATGTTAAATATTATCACCAGAAAGTTATTGGGAAAAGGTGAAATAGTCAGGTCCATGAATTATATGTGCAGACTTGATGGGAGAGCATGCCGCTTGAAGCTGCAACTATTTCCTTTTTGATATTGCTCTTTTGAAGGAAAAGGGTTTACCATGAGCACAATTTGCTCCCAGCAAGCAGTTTATCGAAGGAGACATCCACCGTTGACATGATACATTCAATCTGAACTTGAACCCTCAAAAGGCACACGTAAGATCTTCCTTGCCATGAGGCCTTTCTGCTGGTACAAGAAATGCAAGCTGCGCGCAAGTAGAACGCTAGTACATGATTCTTTATTTATTATTATTTTTCGTTCTCTAGTGTGTTGAAATTACAGAAGGTGAACTATCGATAAATTAGCAAGAATACAAATTTTCTGTTTATTGTTTTTTGTGTTTGTAGGATGCCGTGAGGTACAACTGGTTGCATTTGTTAGGACAATTGTTTCTGATGCCGGATGATGGTTGCGGAAGGTTCAGAAATGTTTTGTTCCACAAGAGGTTCATTTTTTTGCGTCTTAGTGATTTGTTAGTTGTACATGAGCTGAACATTAGTGCCCTGCTCTTCTATCATCGCATTGCTCACAGAGCCAGAGAATGACAGCATGACCTTTGGGTTCCAAAGGAAATGTAGTGCAATAGCAGTGGAGTTAAAGGATTATTTGACACCATGGGATGCTCTTTGCAAGTTCTTTGTCCCGGGGGGGGGGGGGGGGGGGGGCAGCTAAGAGAAGCTGTTTAATCTCCTGCATACCGATCTTGCATTAGAGCTTTGTTTGGTTCTGGTGTATTGGGACAGACCGACAGATCAATGATTCTTATAAGTAGACATGATTCGAAGATAACCTTAAGTTGAACTGCATGGATTTTCTGTTTGAAATTAGTGATTTTTACCAGCGTTTTAACTATATCAACAACAGTCAAGAGTATGGTGGTATAACCCTACTCGTGCATCATTACCCAGTACAGAAATTAGACAATTAGCCCATTTTTTTTTTTGTAGGTTTGTAGCTATCACTTCAGATATATTTTTGTTTGAATATTTCAAATATTGTGAACTTGATAGAAATATATTGGGCAGCGAAAGGTGTTGTCCCTCAGAGAACAAACTTGGAGGTATGACCCATTTTGGGTGTGCCAAGCAACAGTGACCACTGAATTTCCGACGTGAGGCAGAGGGGACAGGGTGCCTACCACGGTGACAGGTTGGCGGCATGTGCTCCGGCTAGGCCCGTCCAGGTACGTGGTACTCTACAATTATTCGGAGTTCAGTTTGGGAATAATGGTTAACATAACCAGGAAACAGTTGACAGCATTGAAGGAAGGCCATCGTGTGAACCAACACATCCTATTTACATGGAGGAACAGGCGGCTGGATCTGACACTGAAGATGGTTACCGAAGACTATCAAACTGTGGGGAGAAGAGATGATTGCTGAAGACGATCTCACTCGAGAGGCCGTTGGAATCGAGGCTGTTCCTTTGGTTGCTTTCAATAACGGTGGAGCTGTACAGCCTCTCCTCTACCCTCGAGTTCAATAACGGTGGCCTTGACTGGTGTCTTGAGCAGTTTCCATGATAGTTTGTAGCTGCAGCCTCCTTTACCTGTGTTTGTTCTGCTTCAAAATTTATTTTTATTTTCCTTTTCTGCTGGCCAAGTATTAACTCACGTACTGCTTTTCTTTTCTGAGGCTTAGCTGGTCTTAACTTATGATGTTATTAGCTGCTAAAAGTATTTTTTGCCACATCTTTGTTTCAAACAGCACGAATCGATGCTGAAATACGGATGCTAAAAGAAGGATGTTGTAAAACTGTGATGTAAAGGTCGACACGGGAACCCAACGTGACATAGAGATCAATAAAGCTTCCATTATCAGGAACATTTTCTTTCCAAATAGTGCTAACTATGCACAGACTGAAAAACTCGATTATTCTGTACGAAGAACATTTCGTACTAGTACTAGCCGCTCCTCACTGAAAATCAAGCGCTTCGTGGAAACTCTTCTGCTCGCCCACACGATACAGTTCCATTGAACACCAGCAGCAAAAAATTTCCCCACACTACGCTAACCTGCCAAGCGCGAATCCCAAGTCTCGCCTCTACCCGACCACTCCGATGTACCTCCTCCTCCACCTCCACCTCGCCGCCCTCACTCCGAGCTCCCCACGTTGCCCTCGCCGCCGCCACGGAGCGCGTCCGCTCCGGGACGTTCAGCCCCGAGGTTGCACACCACCTGTTCGACGAATTGTCGCAGCAGACCACTCCGCTCCCCGCGCGCTCCCTGAACAATTTTTTCGCCACCCTCGCGGGCACGCCACCATCCGCCGCCCGCAGTGACAGCCTCTCGCTCGCCGTCGCCCTCTTCAACCGCATGCCCCGGGGAGAAGGCCCGCCGGTGGCGTCGCCCACAGTCCACACGTACAGCATCCTGCTCGACTACTCTTGCCGCGCGCGGAAGCCAGGCCTAGCGCTCGCCTTCTTCGGCCACTTCCTCAAGGTGGGCCTCAAGGCAAATGTCGTTATCGTCAGCACCCTCCTGAGGGTCCTCTGCCACGCAAAGCGGACAGATAAGGCTCTGGACGTACTGCTTCACAGGATGTCGGATCTGGGCTGTGTGCCTGATGCCTTATCATACAACACGGTTATCAAGGGTTTATGCGATGACAGCAGGAGTCAGCGTGCACTCGACTTGCTCCGGATGATGGTGAAACAGGAAGGTGGCTGCTACCCTGACGTTGTGTCATATACCACGATCATCCATGGCTTCTTCAAGGAGGGTCAATGGAGCATAGCATGCGACTTATTGAAGGAAATGGTACAGCAGGGCGTTGTTCCTGATACTGTGACATATAACTCGATTATTGATGCATTCTGTAAGCGTGGAAGAAGCTAGACAAATCCTGGATTATGCAATTGTGAAGGGCCTCAAACCCGATATCGTGGCATACTGTACCATGCTTCATGGGTACGCTACAGAAGGATGCCTTGTTGATATGAATAATCTCTATAACTTGATGGTGGGAGAAGGTATTGCACCTAACCAATATGTTTTCAACGTGTTGATTGATGCATATGGTAAGTGTGGATTGGTGGATGAGGCTTTTCTTATCTTTGAAGACATGCAGAAGCAGGGAGTGAAACCGAATGTTGTGAACTATTCAACCATGATACATGCATTTTGCGGAAAGGGTAGGATGAATGATGCTCTTGAAACATTCAATCAGATGATTAATATGGGGGTACGAACAGATGCAAGAGTTTACAGGTGCCTGATTCAGGGTTATTGTACACTTGTTGATATAGTCAGAGCTAAAGAATTGGTTTACGAAATGATGGGAAAAGGCATTCGTTGTCCTGATGTTATATTCTTTAACTCAATGATAAACAACATGTGCAAAGAAGGAAGGGTGACGGATGCACAAGATGTCTTTGACTTTATGGTACATATAGGTGAGAAGCCTAATGTTATCACATTCAATTCACTGATTGATGGATACTGCTTAGTTGGCAAGATGCAGAAAGCATCCAGAGTACGTGATGATATGAAATCGGTTGGCATTGAGCCTGATGCAGTTACGTACAATACACTTATTGATGGATACTTTAAAGCTGGAATGGTGGATGCTGTGTTGACTCTATTCAATAAAATGTCGGGTATGGCAGCTAAACCGAATACTTTTACTCATAGCATCATACTGGATGGGTTGTTTAAGGCTGGTAAAACTGTTGATGCAAAGGAAATGTTCCAAGAGATGATCAAAAGTGGAGTGAGATTTTCCATTGATACATACAATATAAATATAATTCTCGGCGGGCTTTGTAAAAATGGTTGTGCCAATGAAGCAATCATGCTGTTCGAGAAATTGCGAGCAATGAACCTTAAGTTTGATGTTATAACGCTCAACATTATAATTGATGCATTGTTTAAGGCTGGAAGAATAGAGCAAGCTAAGAATTTGTTTGCTGCAATACCAGCTAAAGGATTGGTACCTGATGTTATAACCTACACAACGATGATGTCAAACCTTATAGAAGCAGGATTGGTAGAAGAAGCTGAGAACATATTTTCATCAACGGAGACGAGTGGTTGTGTTTCGGACTCTCGTATGTTAAATACTATTACCAGAAAGTTATTGGAAAGAGGTCAAATAGTCAGGGCCATAAATTATTTGTCCAGACTTGATGGGAAGGGCAAGTCGCTCGAAGCTTCAACTGTTTCCTTGTTGCTATCCCTCTTTTCAAGGAAAGGGTTATACCATAAGCACAAAGGTTTGCTCCCAGCAAGGTTTCAGTTTTCTGAAGGAGACATCCACGATTGACATGATACCATTCGATCTGAACTTAAACCCTCAGAAGGCACATTTGAGATTTTCCTTACAATGATGCCTTTCTGCTGGTAGAAGAAATGCAGGCTGCTCCGAGTTGAAAGTTAGTACCTGATACTTTATTTTCATTTTCAAGTATGTTGAAATTATGGAATGTGAATGACTGATGAATCGTTAAGAATATGAATTTACCGTATATTGTTTTCTGTGTTTGTACGGTGAGGAGAGACATTACTGGTTGCATATGTTACGGCAATATCTTCTGGTGCTCGGTGATGATTGTGCAACCTGCAAGGTATACATATGTGTTGTTCAATAAGAGGTTCATTTTTTCTGGTTGCATCTTAGTGATTTGCTAGTTGTACATGAGCTGAATGGTAGCACCCTGCTCTGTCATCATCACATTGTTCACAGAGATAACATGACCTTTGGGTTCCAAAAGAAGTGTAGCTAGTGCGATTCTTTGACACCATGGGCTGCTCTTTGCCCGAGTTCTTCGTCATGAGGGGAGCTAAGAGAAAGCTGTATAATCTCCTGTACACCAATCTTGCGCCAGTGCTTTGTTTGGTTCTGGTGCACTGGGACAGGGCAATGATTCTTACAAGTAGACATGTTTGGAAGACAACCTTAATTTAACCTGCATGGCAGCTCTGTTTTGGCATTAGATGTATTACTGGTGTTTTAACCATATGAACAGCCGTCAACTGCATGGTAGTATCACCAACAATTCATTCAGTTTCAGTATGCAGCTCGTAAGAAGGTAAATAGGTGATATTCATGTAGTACTCGGTACAGAAATTTTAAAACGATTCCTTGTGTTTATGATGTGCCAAGGAAATATTCTTTATCATTTTGTTTCTTCTCCTTTAGACTTGCACATGGTTCCAGTCATCCAGTGCTAAACTACATAATCTCTACTACTGCTTGTGAGAGTTTGCAGAAAAATAGCCTGTTTATTTGTAAATTTGTAGCTATCGCTTCAGATTTAATTTTGTTTGTATATCGCTTAAAACCGAGTGAAGACTCACAAATAAATTTTGTTTCTTCTCTTTTAGACTTGAACATGGTTCTGGTCATCCAGTGGCTAAACTACATATCTCACTACTGCTTGTGAAAGCTCAGACAATTAACCCATACGTCTGTAGGTTTGTAGCTATCACTTGAGATCTTTCGTTTGTTTTGAGTATCGCTGAAAACCGAGTGAAGGGTCGCAGATACATTTGCCTGTCAGGTAATTGCCCAATTGTAAATCTGTTACTGCATTTTGCCACACGAGCTAATGAGCTATAATTTGCTGGGTAACGTAAAGCTCGTGGCGTGGCTACAGTTGTTTCCTGCGTACTTTGCTGATTCAAGAAAAAACTTGCTACTTTCAAACCAGAATTGTGTGTACAGGGTTATTACTTTATTTTGCAGTATTTGGAGGTCTCTTAATCCTCCTGCCTTATTCAATTACATCCGGATCATCATTAGGTTGTAAAGTATGTTCAGTTTGATTATTCTCCTTGACGATTAACCTTTTCACATTGTGATATGTGCCATCTCTTATCCCTGATGATGGTACAGTATCACGCGCCGCTGCTTTTGTATGGTAGAACTTGTCTCAACTTAATGCTGCTGGCTGTTAATGTATCGACTTTGTATATTTTTGCATGTTCCATCAGGCCATCCTTTTTGCTCCCCACATCTTGTTTAACACAACACGAATCGGACACGGAAGTATATATATCTGGCTCACCAAAGTGAGGAATGTTTGTGGAACTGTGATGTAAATGTTGCCACGGTGAACTTTCGCTGGTGTATCACTCGGCGTGGCTGTTACAGATATTGCCCGATGGCCACCTACATATATTAGATAGAACGGAGTTCCTCTAAGAATATTTCTCGCTCGAGGGCAATGCATGGGGCGTACACGTTTGTCACGGCAAAGCCCGACCCATCTGCCGTGAACTCGAAGAAGGAGGTAAGGGTGTACCTTAGCTCAACGTCCTGAATGTGACAGAAGTCCGCGCTTCGCCACGCGGTAACGATGCCCCCGTACGCACCGGTGGAGAGTTTCGCCGAGAAGTTGGAGAAGCCGGAAGGGAGGAACGAGGCAGCCTTGGAGGCGGGGATGTCGCGCAACTTTGTCTCCAGGAGGCAAATCAGGTTGAGAGGCTGCGCGGACAAGTTCTTCTTAACGTCGAGGCACTTAGGTACCGAGTTCGAGTTGGTTTAGGTTTGAGCGGATCAGTTGCCTGTTTGTGTGTATGCACAGCAAATCGTGGTGAGTTTGTAACAATGTGAGAGGAAAAAAAAAACAATAGGGCACGAGACGCAACCCAACAGAACCGACCTGTCCGCCCCCTGTTCCCCTTCCCCGGCGCGCCTAACCTAGCGCTCCGGCGATTTCACCGGCGCCGGCGGCGCGATGGGCGAACGGAAGGTGCTGAACAAGTACTACCCGCAGGACTTCGACCCGGCGAAGATCCCGCCGCGGAAGCAGCCCAAGAATCAGCAGATCAAGGTGCGGATGATGCTCCCGATGAGCATCCGGTGCGGCACCTGCGGGACATACATCTACAAGGGCACCAAGTTCAACTCGCGCAAGGAGGACTGCGTCGGCGAGAAATACCTGGGCATACAGATATTCAGGTTTTACCTCAAGTGCTCGAGGTGCTCCGCCGAGATCACCTTCAGAACGGACCCCCGGAATTCAGACTACACGGTGGAATCCGGGGCTAGCAGGAATTTCGAACCTTGGCGCCAAGAGGCCGAGGCTGCGGACGGCGAGAAGAGGAAGCGAGACGCGGAGGAGATGGGCGATGCGATGAGAGCGCTGGAGAAGAGAGCCGGCGACTCGAAGCGGGACATGGACAGACTTGCTGATTTGGAAGAGGTGCGGTCCATCAAGTCGAGGCATGCCGGGGTATCCCTTGACCAGATGCTGATGAAGCACTCCGCTGCTCGCCATCCGGAGGAGGCGAAAACGTCCGCGGAACTAGATGAAGAAGACGAAGAACTCGTCAAGTCCGCTTTCGGAATGTCGAAAGATTGTGTCAAACGGATCGTCCGCGCTATGGATGGCAATGGGGCCCCGAAACCCGCAAACCCGACGGGTACCCGCCTTAAATGGGGAGGGTTTGATAAAATGTTCGACCCGCCAAGTCTAATGGGGCGGGTATGGGGGTGGCAAACCCGTACCCGCATACCCACAGACCCGCTCTAATTCGTAATCATATCCCTAATAATCATATGCCTAATCACACGTTCATGAGCTATGAACCACAAACCTCACACATCACATGCACGCTTTGGAATCTGGAATCCCGGAGACAACACACGTACACACGTGTTTATTCCCACCAACCTCATCCCAATATTCCATTGTTTTATTTCCCACATGCGTCGGTGTCGCTTCTTAAATGGGTACCCGTTGGGGCCCCGAACCCGGACGGGTCGTGGGTATGGTAAGAAATGGGACCCGACAAGTTAAATGGGGCGGGTATGGGGGGCGCCGACCCGGCCCCGAACCCGGTGGGTGCCATCCGGAGTCCGCGCTAGTTGGAGCATTTTGCTGCTCTCCTTGACGCCAAAGCTGGTGGTGGACAAGTAGACTAGTACTGGTTCAGAGGAGTTGGGAATTACAAGTCCGCGCTTGCTTCGTTGTACAGCAAATCCGTCAGAAACAACGACTCGCGCAAGGAGTTGGGAAGCAGCAGATCAAGGTGCAACACCTGCATTTCTGTACAAGGGCACCAAGTTCAACTCGCGCCCATCGGCTAGCAGCTTGACCCACTGGGCCTTGAGAACCAGCGCGTAGAGGTTGATGCACGGCTGCACCACCACTTCCCATTTGTCGACCACGCCCGCCAAGACGCCGATTGTCCAACGGCGGAGGAGGCCGGTCAGCGGCGGCGGCCCGAATCGGCCACAAAAAGGGGACCGGCCTTCTAAGGCGGGATGCGCAGCCATCCATGGCTCGCGTCCTAGTGGCCGCCACCCTATCGCCGGCCACCGCAAACCATAGGGCACGCGTGCCGGCGAGATCGACGGAGCGCCGCGCATGGATGCACGCGCGCGCCGGCTCTTCGATCTGATGCACGAGCTCGACCTGGAGGGGCTAGTGGCAGAGGGGAGGAAGGGCCAGCTGGGGAAGACGGGGCGGCGGCGGGGTTCGAATCGGAGCAGAGGGAGAGAGCTCCAGGGCGCCGAGGGAGAGGAAGCCTGACGCCTGCATTGCTCTGCTTCCTGGGCTCGGCCCATGTTACTTCCCACTCGTTTCTGCACTGTCTCGCTTTGATTTGCTCAACTCGAAGCAATGCACACACGCTCAGTTTTTTTTTTCCCTATAGGGTACCTTAGATTTATAGAAGGTAGAGTGTGATAAACCACATATCTCATCAAATGTTCGACCATGTGATAAAAAATGTAAACATTTTGAAATCTATTTTTTTTCATATCTGAACACTTTCAAATCCGAAAGTTTTCAAACATCTCAGATTTGAACTTTCTTTAAAGTTTGAACATTTTTAGAAAAGTTAAACAGAAAAACAAACACCAAAAAGGAAAAAAGGTGAACAAAACCAATTAAAACGAAACATAAAACCGATAGGAGAAATGACGGACACGAGCCCCGACGTTATATCAACTAGTCATGTCCACAAACACGACACGATGACATAGCATCGCCAAGAAAACACATGCACCTATGACACTGCTACGGTGTCACACTCCGAGCCCTCGTCTGTTCTGCCGCCGCCGGCTGGTCTCGGTCTGGCCTTCATTCGCCGCGTCACCAGACAAGGAGCCATTGTTCCCACATGAACCATTAATTGCCAACCTCAACAACCACGATGGGAAGGATGATGTCGCGATGCTCTCTCCGCTCCACTTACATGTTTTTGGAAGACAATTTTTCCCCTAGCATGTCGCGCTTCACGGATGTCCTCTTTTGTGAATACTAGCTTTCTAGTGACATTCAGCAACGGCCTCACCCTCATTCACTGTTTCTACTTCACCAACGCTCACTACCTTGTGTCTGACCCCATGGCTGGCCAACACACCTTCCTCTTTCACCCAACATACATTGACCCAAATTGAGACATTGACATGGGCTATAACACATAATTTTTTTATTATACCGCCCAATATTTGAGATAGGTGTTTATCTAAGCATGTCAAACTAGTTTGTAAGCATAAAATACCGAGTGTTGCATAGGATACTTGGAAGTTTTTGGCCATTTCCATTTTGGTAGTTTTCCGGCCCATTTTTGGCAGTTTTATTCCCACTTTGCAGGGGATATAACACACGTAATTGTGGGGCTTTGCCGGCCCATTTTCACGATAGTGATTATCTAGTCATGAAAATTTATTTCGTAAGTATAAAATATCGAGTATTTAAACATGCGTGGAATACTTGGTAGTTTTCTCGCTTGTATCCATTTAGGCATGCAGTTTCTTCCCGCTAGTTTCGAGCATATGACACACATACCTTTTGGGTTTCATTATCATGCGTTTCATGAGCCTCAACTTTTGAATACGAGCTCCAACCGAGGCGAAGCTAGAGACGTTGGAAATCCCTTGTTGGGTTAGGTTTTTTACGACTTGTGTGCTTTGCAATCTGGCCATAAGGGATAGCATGCATACTTTTCGGGTTTTATCGCGTTATATAACCAATCGAGAAGTATACATTATCTAGTTTATAATTATGAATAAAATTCACTCAACCCTAGCGGGAGCTCATAGACAAAAGTTATGGCCTGCCGAAAATTAGTCTATATGGTAGCCTCAAAATTGACCGGGAACATTATGTGAACGTGTATGTGGTCGTTCACGCTGATGTGAATAATGTTCTTGTAGATTCCTCGCTATTGCCATGGATGACTTTCCGTTATGTCCTTGGTCGTCATTACCTTCTTATACTCATGCTTGTGTCTGTCATTTCCATGGGGATCACCACCGGCTTGGTCCTAGTGGCCTTCTCGTTTGACATCAAGGGTGTGGCTGTCATGAATGCCCTCGTTATCACCATGAATCTCATGAGAATGCCTTGTCCTTGAGCCCATAAATCAGTGTTCTCACTTATTGTGGACTCTCACCCTTTCTTAGCAGACATCGTGGCGGATGTTGTTATTGGGGTCCTTACTATGCTAGAAAATAGTTATTATTGTGTCATTTTGTTTCGTGTACTATTAGTGTCCTTATTTTATGTTAGGAACATAGGATACATATATTCACCAAAATTTCATGTGTCATACTATTGTCGCATGTTAGTAGGGTATATTTCATGTTAGAAGATAGTTACAATATATATTATATATTTCCTGTTGTTGTTGCATGTTGTAAGGGTCGTTATACCTACCATTTCACATGTCAGGTTTTTTAGTGTGTTACTACGGGATAATTATTGATGCCATTTCATATCTCATATTGTTATCACACATTAAGCACTCAGATTTTTTCAAAAAAGGATTGGTCGGGCTATTAGGGTTTTTATATGTAATACCCAAGATTCTCACAAAATAATGTAAACCCGACAGTTTGGTTACCGAAAATTTGTTTTCATTATTAGTGTGATACTAGCATCATTATTGATGTTACGATATGGTTATCACATACCATTTCATTTAACCATGGTGACACATGTTATTATGATCATTATTTTATGTTAGGAGACACTTATTACCAATCTATAATGTGCTAGTAACATTGTCGCATGTTATTTGGGTTATTATTTTATGCCATGATATGTTTTTTGGTTATCATCCATGTACCCGTGAAGTTGAACCGTGTTATTGGGGTTATTATTTAATGATAGGAGCGGTTATTACCTATGATTTCATGTCCCCATGATTTTTTCATGAGTTACTAGAGTCATATTTATGCTACAAACTATCCATGAAATTACTTCTAATATCCCGCTAAAATTAATTAAAAACATATGGCAACCCGAATGCGATAGCGGTGCCACAACAAGATCTACCAATGAAATGAAACATGAAATGATAGGTAAAAATATCTCCTAATGGAAATAAGTGTTGTACAAAATGCATGTGTGATAATACGACTAGAATGTAATGTTGTACAACCGGAGCTCGTCTTGATCACTGCATGTTATCATAACATTTATTTTATTCTCACATAAGCTACTACCTATATTTCACACGTCGCTGGTAGGAAAGAACTTGTAGGTGAAAAGCTATTAGTAGTACTGCCCAGTGTGGCACACTCTACTACTACTACTACTACTACTACTACTAGTGTGTAGAGATGGTGGCACGCTACTACTAGTTCCTGATAGTAGCATAAAATTAGTTTGTAAGCATAAAATATCGAGTCATGCATGGTATACTTGAAACTTTTTGGTCATTTATATTTTGGTAGTTTTTTGGGCCCATTTTTGGCGGTATTTTGCCAGTTTGCAGGGCATATAACACGTGTAGTTGTGGGGTATCGGCCCATTTCCACGACAGTGATTATCTAATCATGCAAAATTATTTCTAAGTATAAAATGTCGATTATTTAAACATGAATGGAAGACTTGGTAGTTTTATCACTTATATCCATTTAGACAGTTTTTTTCCCGCCAGTTTAGAGCATATCACACACATACCTTTTGGGCTTCATTATCATGCGTCTTGAGATTCCATATTCCATGACCCGCAACTTAGGCTTCACTTGAGGTGATGCTAGAGACGTTCGAAATGTCGGAAATCCCTTGTGGAATTAGGTTTTTTCTGACTTGTTTGTTTTGCAATCCGGCCGTAAGGGATAACATCCATACTTTTCGGTTTTTATCGCCAATTTTATATAACCAGTCGATAAGTATACATTATCTAGTTTTTTTTATCATGAATATAATTCACTAAACCCCTAGCGGGAGCTCGTAGACAAAAGTTATGGCCTAGGAAAAAATAGTCTGCTCTAGACTCAAAATCGAGCGGGAACATTTTGTGGGCGTGTATGTGGTCGTTCACGATGATCTGACCGATGTTGCTGTGAGATTCCTCGATGTGTCCATGGATGAGTTCCCATTATGTTCTTGGTCATCATTGCCTTCCTATACTCATGGTTGTGTCTGTCATTTCCACTGGGGTCACCACCGGCATGGCCCTAGTGGCCTTCTCGTTATCCACATCATGCGCGTGATTGTCCTGAACTTCCTCATTATCAAGATGAACCTCATGAACACCTTGTCCCTAAGATCCTAAATTGGAGTTCCCGCTTATTGTGGACTATCACCCTTTGCTAGTAGACATCATGGCAGATGTCGTTATTGGGGTCCTTATTAAATGCTAGATGATAGTTACTATCTTGTCATTTTGTTTTGCGTATTATAAACATTGGCGGAGCTTATCGTCAGGTTTGGACAAATCCTAAAGAGATTGTTTCTGGAAGGGCTGAACTGAGAAAATAATTACTATTTTGCCCACACCCCCAATATTGATATTTTACATTTCGCCCCCTATAATCAGTGTCAAGCTCTGACACTGTTATTAGTGTCCTTATTTTATGTTAGGAGATATATACTCTAAAATTTCATGTATCATATTGTTGTCGCGGTAGGGAGATATTTATTGTTAGAAGAAGTTATAACATATATTAATCTCTGATGTTGTTGTCGCATGTTGTCAGGGTTGTTACTCTATGCTACAAGACATTTACACCTACCATTCCACATGTTATTACACGTAAATTGGTGTAGCGTGTTATTACACGATATTTATTGATGCCATTTCATGTCTCATTTTTTTTCATTAAGCGCTCAGATTTATCCAAAAAATTGGGTCGGGCTATTAGGCATTTTATATATAATACCCGAGATTCTCCCAAAATAACCTAAACCTGACAATTCAGTTACCGCAAATTTGTTGTCACTGTTAACGTGATATTAGCATCATTATTTATGCTAGGATATGGTTATCACATACCATTTCAAGTGGCCATGATGTTGGCGCGTGTTATTACGATCATTATATTATGTTAGAGATGCTTATTACCAATCATATATTTAATGTGTCCTTGACATTGTCGCGTGTTATTTGGGTCATTATTTTATGCTAGGATATGGTTTTTTACTTATCATTTCATGTACCTGTGAAGTTGAAGCGTGTTATTAGGGTTATTATTTTTAGATAGGAACGGTTATTACCTAATGATTTCATGTCCCCGTGACATTTCCATGAGTTACTAGAGTAGTATTTTATGCTACAAAATATCCATGAAATTAATTCTAATGTCCCGCTAAAATTTAATTAAAAACATACGACAACCCAAATTAGAGAGCGGTGCCAAACAATATTAACCAATGAAATGAAACATGAAATGATAGATAAAAAATATATCCTAATGGAAATCAATGTTTTAGAAAATTCATGTGTGATAATATGACTAGACCGTAATTAATCTTGTACAACCGGAGCTCGTCTAGTTCACTAGCGTTATCAGAGCGCTTATTTTATACTCATAAAAGCTACCACCTATATTTCACGCGTACCTAGTAGGAAAAACTTATAGGGGAAGAGTTATAAGTAGCGTACCCAGTGTGGCACAGTATACTACTAGTAGTGTGTATAGATGGTGGCACACTACTACTAGTAGTAGCATGCCCTAGAACTACACGCTACTAGTATGTTTGGATGAGTTGTTGGACGCCTCTCGGTTAATAGTAGTGTGCTCTTCAGTTTGTGCGCGATACTATTAACCGAGCGGTTACTATTAGTGTGGTTTCCAGCAGACTCACTAGTACTTAGAAAGAGAGGAGATAAGGGTTGTCCCACCAATTACCCCGGTCCGACCCTCCTCTGGTGCCCCGTCCCACCAATCCCAACCTCGTACATGTCCACGAACTCCTGGGACACCGACATGCCACCTCAAGCGCATGCCCTGACCTCCTGGGTTGTCGGCATGCCCCCCTATCACTTGTCCGACCTCCCATGTCGCCGGCGGGCCAGCACGACTGCCTAGCCTCCTCTGCGTAGGTGTCGCCCCCATCAACATGAGGTCCTCCACGAGTATCCTCGGTTCCTTCACCAGTGAACCAATGTCGCCCTCCCGCGGCGTGCTGCTCCATAAGCCTCCTCGACGGGCGATCCCCACAAATCTAAAAAAAACACATGTGCGACCTCGACCTGTCATGGTGATATCCATCCCGACCTCCCTTAGGTAGCTATCGGCCGACGACGTCGCTTTCTTCCCCACCATGGTGGTGCTGCTCCATAAGCCTCCTCGACGGGCGATCCCCACAAATCTAAAAACAACGCATGTGCGACCTCGACCCGTCGCGGTGAGATCCATCCCGACCTCCCTTAGATAGCTATCGGCCGACGATGTCGCTTTCTTCCCCACCATGGTGGCCTGTGATTGAATTGCACTTCTCGATCTCGTATTGAGTGCACCTGCGCATGCCGGTCCTGGCTGGGACTCCGCATCCGTTTAGCGTCCGACCTCGACACCGACGGCACGGGAATCGACCGACTCAAATCTCCAACAGCGGCTGGATAAGTGCAGATACTTATCACTGACGCCTAGTGGGTCGAGTGTTTCCCGGCTGGTTTCCCCAACCCAATCGATCCACCATCCGCACCAGCCACCACCTCCGTTAGCACGACATCACACAACATGTAGACCATTTTTTGTTTTATGAAAAAATAGTAGTAGCGTATGTGTGAGGTAGGGAAGCACGCTTATAACGTAGTGCTAGCATACTGTTTTCAGCTAACCGTAAATTTTAACAATAGTGTATTACTAGTAGTGTGTGCGTGGCTGCGCTACTAGTAGCCTTTTTGGGCACAATAGTAGTAGCGTTTTTCATGCTAGCGTGCCATCTCATTCTCGAGTGTTGTTATTTTATGAGTTGAGACAACTATTTCCTGTGACATAACTCACATAACGATAGTATATGACCCGCTCGCTATGGCGTTTAGAGGCTATACAGCATGCTCTTTTGGTGCTTTCCCTCTCACTCTATATAGACACACGATTACGGAGATGTCATTTTGGATACCACATTGTTTCCCGTTTGCTAGTTTTACTGCATTTTTTTTCCTCTTGGAAGTTTTCCCGCGTGTTTTCGGGGGCTATAGCACTTATTTTTTTCTTTGGCAGATTGCCCGCCCAATCTTTGGGGGGCTATAACACATATATCGAGTTTACAACCTTGTTATCGCTTTCGCGGATTTCCCACCCAATTTTAGGAGGCTATGACATACATAATTAGTTTTCAACCTAGTTTAAAACCCAAAATATCAAGTCTCTCATCATACCTGAAGGACATGGCATTTTCCCACATGTTTCCTTCTAAGTAGTTTTCTCACCTGTTTTCCGATTGGCAGTTGTTCTGCCAGTTTGCATGCCCTATAACAAACATAGGTTTTGCGTTTTGCCATCAAATTTTCGCGACAAGTACCTAAGCATGCCAAATGATGTTGTAAGAATAATATATCGATTCTTCCAACATGCATAACAAAATTGGCAGTATTAGTGCATGTTGTTAAGGGCTATAACACACACACCTTTTAGAGTTTCTTGCCCAGCTTTCATGACCAATTTTTTCGCCCCAAAATTATCGGGGACCTGCGATCATATTTTGTGAGTCATAAATAAATTTTGCATCCAAACTCTGATTGAGGTGGCACTAGAGCTGTTGGAAAGCTCTTGGTGAATTAGGTTTTCCATGACCTGTACTTTTCATGCACATATTTTTTGTGTTTTCCCATCATTTTTTGTGATCGTTTATTATCTAAGTTGGCGTTATGTAGTTTGTAAACATAAAATTACAGGTTCTTCCGTATACAAAATTTTGGCTTGAGGAAAATAAGCCTAAGCTGGTCTCAAACTTTTGTGCGGGAAAAACTTGTGAGTGGATGACATAAACGAAAAATGTGTGATCAAGCAAGCAAATAGTGGGTGTGAAAACAATAAAGGTCAAGAAAACCTCGAAAACTAGTGCGAAAAAGCTATAACGATATTTGTTCGCGGGCGATAAAAAAGTAAAAACACCGATAACATGCGGCGGTGATAAAATGACACGTGAAATGGGGGGCAATAGCTATCTACTAGCATTACATAAGAATACTGGTAAGGCAGGACAAACTAGATAAAGCCTAGTTTGATAATCATCACCGGCAAACATTGGGAGAGAAAATCTAAACAGTATATGTGTTACAGCCTCCATGAAATAATGTGGTATAGCCTCTCTGAAATAATGTGATATAGTCTCCTAAAATCATGCGGAGAAAATGCCAAAATGTAATCATAGTAGGTACCTATGACACAACATAAAATAAGAACACAACAAGGAGACCATGCATGAAATGATAAGTAATAGCCATGGCAAGGGGTGCCATCGAAAGGTCATGGCGCTGGACCTGGCATTGGTTGTTCTCTCCTCCGGGCACACACGTAGCATAAAACCTAACCTCTCGGTGGAATAAATCAATTGCATTTCTAGGTGGAAACACACGCACGTGCAGGCCTGCAAACGAGTCAAGTTTAAGTGAGTTATACTCAGCTCAGCTTAGCTCATTCTGAAATTCGAGCGAGCTTAGACTAAGTCGAGTTAATGGTCGAGCTTTAATATTGTCTCATGCTCGGCTTGTAATGATCTCAAGTCGATCTCGAGCGAGTTTTGAGCTTAGCAAGGCAATGAAAATTTCTACATTCCAAAACAAATAGTTCATATAGTCGACATTATAACAAAAATATTTTTTAAACAACAACCGTGGTAACAAAAAATTCACACGCAAACAACATATAAGGTAGCAAATTATCCTTCCTGATTTTGTAGTGCTAAGAAGGAAAGAACAATCACGTTCACAACATCTAAGGTAGCCAATTATCCTATTTTATTTTAATATATATCAGAATAATTAAAAATAATTATATTATTTCGAGCTATCGAGCTAAATCGAGTGGGCTAGCGGTCGCTCAAGATTAGCTTATTTTCCTCTCGAGTTATAGAAGACGCTCATACTAAGCTCATTTCTTTTCGAGTCGATCTTGAGTCGAGCTAAAAAGCTAGTCGATCTCGATCCGCTCATGAGTCTCGAGTTTTTCTTGCAGCCGCCACGTGTAATCACTTCCTAGCAAAAGGATCACACATGCACACATCACACTACTAGGAATAAAATGTTATTTTTCTGCTACTTGGATTGGATTTGATTGGGTGAGTCAAGAATGTTTTGTGTGCACCGTATGAAGATAAAGAGAGCGCGTGAATGGATTGATCTAGCAAAATAGAAAAAATGAGGTCGTGTTGCGTGCATGCATGCATAGTTATGTATGTATAGGACACATGGGGCTTAATATAGTTCTAGGCACCTAAGAGTGAATTATACCATATTCACGACAGTTGAAGAGTGTAATGCCAGGTCTGATATAACCATTAGAGAGTATCGACGTCCCCTACACACGACATCATCGGCGTGGATGTCTCCTTTGTCGACGTTGTTATTATCAGATTGGAATCAACGAGTGTACGTACTAACAGATAGTAAATCAAGCTTATATTAGATCGGTACAAAAACCAGACAAGCCCTGCGTTCGTCAAAGTGTTTTGAAGAACTAGCTAGTGTGACCTAGTGTATCGTCATTATTCAATTTCATAACGTACAACATCAGCTGAGTATTAAATACTCATAGTTTCTCCTCGGACGCTCCCCGTCGGCATCCTGGGCGAACCCTAGGTTCCTCGCCTCCAGTCGCCTCCTCCATCCCTCCCCTTCCACTATCGCTGGGGTGCGCTGCCTAGCAAACCCCCGTTGGTCCCGGCGATTGCGGATCTTCCTTCACCCATCTCCTAGGTCGGCTGCACGGGCGAGCGCATGCTGGTGGCGGTGCATCTCAGCGGAAGCTCGATGGCACTCGACGCGAGCTGGTCGGCCTTCCGCGGCCGGAGGGACTTCATGCACGTCGAGCCGTCTTGGGGCGCGTCGCGGACGCTTCTTCGGCGGCTAGAGCGTGGCATCCCAATGGGTAGTTTCATTCGGACACACCCCAATTTATGTCTGATGCTACTAGGCTGAATTCGATGCGTAGGAGGCGCATTGATGCCGCCGGACGAAACGCGACACGCCACCACGTAGATGCGTTCAAAGGTGGTCCGCCTTGTCAGCCACACAGAGGGAGTGGAGAGGATGCGGTTGTCGTCTTCATTGCGCCTCGTCTTTTCCAGAGATGCCACAGCGAGCCACGCTGCACAGAGATCCGTCTTGTCGTGTTCCTTCATGAAAAATGTTGTCCCGTCACACAAGTGGTGCCCGTCCCATCTTTCCACGCGGCGGCATTAATGCACGACGCACACCTGGCCGCTCGCCTACCCCGCTATTAAAAGGCCATCACTCCTTGCCTCGTGGAACCTCACATCCCTCTTCTCTCTCGCCTCACTAATCCACCTCACCGCCGCTAATGGACTATGACAACCTCGCCGCGAACGGTTTCGGTAAACTTAGCCTTCTCAACACGGAGGCTACAACCCTCTTCAAGGCTTGTTGCCCGGCGTTGCCATACGTGCGTCCTGAGCACCTATTATCCATCGGCGTCTCCGGCACGTCAATACCCGATGCGCAGCGCACCTCCGATGCCGACTAGGACGCCATGGTTCCGTGCCACTAGATAAGCGTGATGACCGATGAGCAGTGCCTGTCACCAGAGTGGAATCCGGCGAACACCGAGCTATACGAGATGGAATTTTGGCGCATCCACCACGAGCGCTAGAAACGTGGGACGACCCTGGAGTGCCGCCGCGTTACTACAACATCACCAGGTGCCATGACTTCTGGAGAGTGCCAGGGCGCACGTTGCAGTACGTCCTCAGCCACATCAAGGACGGTGACGTGCCATGTCTCCAGACACCAACGGTGAGCAGGTGGGCGCCCAGGCACACCACCACGCAGTCGTCCTCCTCCCGCTCCTCCTCCTCCAACACCGACGCCGGTTTCCTCCCACGCGGCGCCGCCACATGTGCACACCCCCAAGCCAGCCCAGGCACAACGCCGAGGCATGGGCTCGACGCTCTCTCCATCGGCTTCGGCTCCTCCCGCTACGCCGCACGCCACCCGCTGCCGAAGAATCCCAAGATGGAGGTGAAGACGGAGGCATCGTCGTCCACCTACGGCAAGATGCTTTCCTACATGCAAACCAAATTTTTGCAAACGGTTATTATCAAGAAGGCGCCATCTAGTTTGTAAGCATAAAATAACAAGTCTCTCAAGTCTCAACCCCACCAGAAGCTCATATGCAAAAGTTATGACTCGTGGAAAAATATTCTACGTCTCTCTCGAAAACTAAATGAGGAGACCCGGAGGAATAAGGTAGAAAACGAACACGGTGTGGTCAAGCCTTCGAAAATTGTGTTAGAAAAAATGTGAGAAAACCTTGAAAAGTGAAAAACGGTGTCTCTTGTAACCTTTCGTTGTTTGTCGGGACATAGCACAAAAATGACCTTGATAACGGGCGGAGACCAATGAACACATGAGATGATGGGTAATAAATTTGAACTAGCACAAAAAGAAGCACACTAGTAACACGCGGCAAACTAGATATAACAGAAAGAGGTATTTATGTTATAGCCTTCCGGAGTCAATGTGTTATAACCTAAACTAAACGGTCGAGAAAAACACCCAAATGAAATCATAGACAATAGTCACCTCATAGCATAATATAGGTCGACACATATCCGGAAAGGTTGGTAATAGCCATCTCGGTTCCGCGGGCCTCCTCCAACTCGACTTCCATGTAGTCAGCTCGGTTGTGGGGGGAGTGGTTCAACATCCGACGAGCCCGACGGTGACGAAATCACGAGGTGTTCGATGTTGCAGGATGCCTACGGAGGTGAATATCACGACGATGAGGAACAATCGGCCGTTCAGTGTTTCATCATCGTGCGATTGGACACCAACAAGACGTTTCGACTTGTCTAGAGGGTGCATGGTGACCGAGAGAGGATATTGCGTGGCCTAGGAGGTGGTGTTGGTGGCGAGGGGCGCCGTCGATCAAATTTCGTGACAACGGACGGACGGACAGGGCAACTACTGCTCTCTCGACGCGACAACACACAAACACATGCAACCTCCCCTTGGAATTAATCAAATCAAATCAAATATTAGTACGAGCCGGCCCACCCTCGCCTGGGGTCGGCCCAGCTAACGCTGGCCAGGCGCCATCGCTCAGTGCGGCTCGTACCGCCACTGCACCCGGCCCATCTTCGCCCGGCGTTGGCCCAGCTGCGGCTGGTCAGGACTCGCCGACGCCGTCTTCGCCAGTCCGTCGGGAGCAGCCCGTGCCGCCACCAGCCGATATCTCGGCCGCGGTACCCTCGGCTGCTCCGCATTCGATGGTGACCCGAGCACGCGACAACACCCGGAAGGAGAAGGACTATAAGGATGGGACAGTTCGTTATGATCCACGTCGACGGGCTTTCTTTGCTGCACCTGTCTCACACCGGGAAGCATTGCAGGAGCCTGCCTGGAGTGCGGCTATGGCAGAAGAGTTTGCTGCCCTCACACAGACAGGGACATGGAAACTGGTTCCGAGACCCCCAGGCGTCAATATCGTTGGCAGTAAATGGATCTTCAAAACCAAGCACCGTCCCGATGGCAGCATTGATAAACACAAAGCGCGTCTGGTGGCACGTGGTTTCACTCAGCAGCATGGGATCGACTATGGTGATACCTTCAGTCCGGTTGTGAAACCTGCGACTGTTCGTCTTGTGCTCTCGCTTGCAGTCTCTCGTGATTGGAGTCTTCGGCAAGTGGATGTTAGCAACGCTTTTCTTCATGGTTTTCTGACCGAGGATGTTTATATGCAGCAGCCACCCGGTTTTGAGGATGTCAGATATCCCTCCCATGTCTGCAAGCTACAGCGATCTATTTATGGTCTGAAGCAGTCCCCGCGTGCCTGGTATGCCCGTTTGAGTCACCTTCTTTCTCAGCTTGGTTTCACTGCTTCGAAGGCCGATACATCTTTGTTTATTTTTTCTCGGGATGGCATTCAGATTTATATGCTTGTTTATGTCGATGACATAGTCATTGCTGGATCCACTTCCGCAGCCGTTGATCGCTTAGTACATGCCTTGTCTGCTGCATTTCCTATTAAGGATATGGGTATGCTGGATTATTTTCTTGGTTTGGAAGCGTCTTACAATTCAGGGGGCATGACATTGACTCAACGCAAGTATGCGCTAGATCTTCTGCACAAAGTCAATATGGAGAATTGTAATCCTACTCTCACTCCTCTGGACACTACAGAGAGGCTGTCACGTAACACAGGGGCTGTACTTAGTACCGAGGATGCATTCCGGTACCGTAGTGTTGTTGGAGGCTTACAGTACCTGACTCTTACTCGCCCAGATATTTCATTCGCGGTGAATAAGGTGTGCCAGTTTTTATCCCAGCCCACTGAGACTCATTGGGAAGCAGTTAAGCGCATTTTGCGATATGTTAAGGGGACTCTCGAGGTGGGCTTGCAGTTTCGGAGGTCCTCATCTTCATGCATTAGCATTTTCACTGATGCAGATTGGGCTGGCTGCCCCGATGATCGTCGCTCCACTAGTGGTTTTGCTGTGTTTGTTGGACCAAATCTTATTTCTTGGAGTTCGAAGAAACAGCCCACGGTGTCGAGATCTAGTACCGAGGCTGAGTATAAGGCCTTGGCTAATGGAGCTGCTGAAGCAATATGGGTCGATTCTCTTCTTACGGAGCTTGGCGTAACTCAGCAGCGTCCACCCATACTATGGTGTGACAATCTTGGGGCTACTTATCTGACGGCAAATCCAGTCTTTCATGCTCGGACTCTCGAGGTGGGCTTGCAGTTTCGGAGGTCCTCATCTTCATGCATTAGCATTTTCACTGATGCAGATTGGGCTGGCTGCCCCGATGATCGTCGCTCCACTAGTGGTTTTGCTGTGTTTGTTGGACCAAATCTTATTTCTTGGAGTTCGAAGAAACAGCCCACGGTGTCGAGATCTAGTACCGAGGCTGAGTATAAGGCCTTGGCTAATGGAGCTGCTGAAGCAATATGGGTCGATTCTCTTCTTACGGAGCTTGGCGTAACTCAGCAGCGTCCACCCATACTATGGTGTGACAATCTTGGGGCTACTTATCTGACGGCAAATCCAGTCTTTCATGCTCGGACAAAACACATTGAGATAGACTTCCACTTTGTGCGTGAACGAGTAGCAGCGGGTCTACTGGATGTCAGATTTATTTCACTAAACCAGCCACTAGACAGATGATAGACAGGTTTATGAACAATCTTAACCTAGTTAGAGGTTTAGATTGAGGGGGAGTGTTAAGCGTATACCTGTATATCTGTCCATACGTGTTGTACATGTACTCTGATCCCTTATAAATAGTAATGACGTGAGGGCTGTTAACCCCACGCAAACCCTAAACAATCTGTTTTACTGGACATACATCTACAAGGGCACCAAGTTCAACTCGCGCAAGGAGGACTGCGTCGGCGAGAAATACCTGGGCATACAGATATTCAGGTTTTACCTCAAGTGCTCGAGGTGCTCCGCCGAGATCACCTTCAGAACGGACCCCCGGAATTCAGACTACACGGTGGAATCCGGGGCTAGCAGGAATTTCGAACCTTGGCGCCAAGAGGCCGAGGCTGCGGACGGCGAGAAGAGGAAGCGAGACGCGGAGGAGATGGGCGATGCGATGAGAGCGCTGGAGAAGAGAGCCGACGACTCGAAGCGGGACATGGACAGACTTGCTGATTTGGAAGAGGTGCGGTCCATCAAGTCGAGGCATGCCGGGGTATCCCTTGACCAGATGCTGATGAAGCACTCCGCTGCTCGCCATCCGGAGGAGGCGAAAACGTCCGCGGAACTAGATGAAGAAGACGAAGAACTCGTCAAGTCCGCTTTCGGAATGTCGAAAGATTGTGTCAAACGGATCGTCCGCGCTATGGATGGCAATGGGGCCCCGAAACCCGCAAACCCGACGGGTACCCGCCTTAAATGGGGAGGGTTTGATAAAATGTTCGACCCGCCAAGTCTAATGGGGCGGGTATGGGGGTGGCAAACCCGTACCCGCATACCCACAGACCCGCTCTAATTCGTAATCATATCCCTAATAATCATATGCCTAATCACACGTTCATGAGCTATGAACCACAAACCTCACACATCACATGCACGCTTTGGAATCTGGAATCCCGGAGACAACACACGTACACACGTGTTTATTCCCACCAACCTCATCCCAATATTCCATTGTTTTATTTCCCACATGCGTCGGTGTCGCTTCTTAAATGGGTACCCGTTGGGGCCCCGAACCCGGACGGGTCGTGGGTATGGTAAGAAATGGGACCCGACAAGTTAAATGGGGCGGGTATGGGGGGCGCCGACCCGGCCCCGAACCCGGTGGGTGCCATCCGGAGTCCGCGCTAGTTGGAGCATTTTGCTGCTCTCCTTGACGCCAAAGCTGGTGGTGGACAAGTAGACTAGTACTGGTTCAGAGGAGTTGGGAATTACAAGTCCGCGCTTGCTTCGTTGTACAGCAAATCCGTCAGAAACAACGACTCGCGCAAGGAGTTGGGAAGCAGCAGATCAAGGTGCAACACCTGCATTTCTGTACAAGGGCACCAAGTTCAACTCGCGCCCATCGGCTAGCAGCTTGACCCACTGGGCCTTGAGAACCAGCGCGTAGAGGTTGATGCACGGCTGCACCACCACTTCCCATTTGTCGACCACGCCCGCCAAGACGCCGATTGTCCAACGGCGGAGGAGGCCGGTCAGCGGCGGCGGCCCGAATCGGCCACAAAAAGGGGACCGGCCTTCTAAGGCGGGATGCGCAGCCATCCATGGCTCGCGTCCTAGTGGCCGCCACCCTATCGCCGGCCACCGCAAACCATAGGGCACGCGTGCCGGCGAGATCGACGGAGCGCCGCGCATGGATGCACGCGCGCGCCGGCTCTTCGATCTGATGCACGAGCTCGACCTGGAGGGGCTAGTGGCAGAGGGGAGGAAGGGCCAGCTGGGGAAGACGGGGCGGCGGCGGGGTTCGAATCGGAGCAGAGGGAGAGAGCTCCAGGGCGCCGAGGGAGAGGAAGCCTGACGCCTGCATTGCTCTGCTTCCTGGGCTCGGCCCATGTTACTTCCCACTCGTTTCTGCACTGTCTCGCTTTGATTTGCTCAACTCGAAGCAATGCACACACGCTCAGTTTTTTTTTTCCCTATAGGGTACCTTAGATTTATAGAAGGTAGAGTGTGATAAACCACATATCTCATCAAATGTTCGACCATGTGATAAAAAATGTAAACATTTTGAAATCTATTTTTTTTCATATCTGAACACTTTCAAATCCGAAAGTTTTCAAACATCTCAGATTTGAACTTTCTTTAAAGTTTGAACATTTTTAGAAAAGTTAAACAGAAAAACAAACACCAAAAAGGAAAAAAGGTGAACAAAACCAATTAAAACGAAACATAAAACCGATAGGAGAAATGACGGACACGAGCCCCGACGTTATATCAACTAGTCATGTCCACAAACACGACACGATGACATAGCATCGCCAAGAAAACACATGCACCTATGACACTGCTACGGTGTCACACTCCGAGCCCTCGTCTGTTCTGCCGCCGCCGGCTGGTCTCGGTCTGGCCTTCATTCGCCGCGTCACCAGACAAGGAGCCATTGTTCCCACATGAACCATTAATTGCCAACCTCAACAACCACGATGGGAAGGATGATGTCGCGATGCTCTCTCCGCTCCACTTACATGTTTTTGGAAGACAATTTTTCCCCTAGCATGTCGCGCTTCACGGATGTCCTCTTTTGTGAATACTAGCTTTCTAGTGACATTCAGCAACGGCCTCACCCTCATTCACTGTTTCTACTTCACCA
The DNA here is from genome assembly GCA_028641055.1 of Alopecurus myosuroides. Taxonomy (NCBI): domain Eukaryota; kingdom Viridiplantae; phylum Streptophyta; class Magnoliopsida; order Poales; family Poaceae; genus Alopecurus; species Alopecurus myosuroides. Next base: position 298,304,567 of record CM054063.1, on the reverse strand, counting down.
ACGCTCACTACCTTGTGTCTGACCCCATGGCTGGCCAACACACCTTCCTCTTTCACCCAACATACATTGACCCAAATTGAGACATTGACATGGGCTATAACACATAATTTTTTTATTATACCGCCCAATATTTGAGATAGGTGTTTATCTAAGCATGTCAAACTAGTTTGTAAGCATAAAATACCGAGTGTTGCATAGGATACTTGGAAGTTTTTGGCCATTTCCATTTTGGTAGTTTTCCGGCCCATTTTTGGCAGTTTTATTCCCACTTTGCAGGGGATATAACACACGTAATTGTGGGGCTTTGCCGGCCCATTTTCACGATAGTGATTATCTAGTCATGAAAATTTATTTCGTAAGTATAAAATATCGAGTATTTAAACATGCGTGGAATACTTGGTAGTTTTCTCGCTTGTATCCATTTAGGCATGCAGTTTCTTCCCGCTAGTTTCGAGCATATGACACACATACCTTTTGGGTTTCATTATCATGCGTTTCATGAGCCTCAACTTTTGAATACGAGCTCCAACCGAGGCGAAGCTAGAGACGTTGGAAATCCCTTGTTGGGTTAGGTTTTTTACGACTTGTGTGCTTTGCAATCTGGCCATAAGGGATAGCATGCATACTTTTCGGGTTTTATCGCGTTATATAACCAATCGAGAAGTATACATTATCTAGTTTATAATTATGAATAAAATTCACTCAACCCTAGCGGGAGCTCATAGACAAAAGTTATGGCCTGCCGAAAATTAGTCTATATGGTAGCCTCAAAATTGACCGGGAACATTATGTGAACGTGTATGTGGTCGTTCACGCTGATGTGAATAATGTTCTTGTAGATTCCTCGCTATTGCCATGGATGACTTTCCGTTATGTCCTTGGTCGTCATTACCTTCTTATACTCATGCTTGTGTCTGTCATTTCCATGGGGATCACCACCGGCTTGGTCCTAGTGGCCTTCTCGTTTGACATCAAGGGTGTGGCTGTCATGAATGCCCTCGTTATCACCATGAATCTCATGAGAATGCCTTGTCCTTGAGCCCATAAATCAGTGTTCTCACTTATTGTGGACTCTCACCCTTTCTTAGCAGACATCGTGGCGGATGTTGTTATTGGGGTCCTTACTATGCTAGAAAATAGTTATTATTGTGTCATTTTGTTTCGTGTACTATTAGTGTCCTTATTTTATGTTAGGAACATAGGATACATATATTCACCAAAATTTCATGTGTCATACTATTGTCGCATGTTAGTAGGGTATATTTCATGTTAGAAGATAGTTACAATATATATTATATATTTCCTGTTGTTGTTGCATGTTGTAAGGGTCGTTATACCTACCATTTCACATGTCAGGTTTTTTAGTGTGTTACTACGGGATAATTATTGATGCCATTTCATATCTCATATTGTTATCACACATTAAGCACTCAGATTTTTTCAAAAAAGGATTGGTCGGGCTATTAGGGTTTTTATATGTAATACCCAAGATTCTCACAAAATAATGTAAACCCGACAGTTTGGTTACCGAAAATTTGTTTTCATTATTAGTGTGATACTAGCATCATTATTGATGTTACGATATGGTTATCACATACCATTTCATTTAACCATGGTGACACATGTTATTATGATCATTATTTTATGTTAGGAGACACTTATTACCAATCTATAATGTGCTAGTAACATTGTCGCATGTTATTTGGGTTATTATTTTATGCCATGATATGTTTTTTGGTTATCATCCATGTACCCGTGAAGTTGAACCGTGTTATTGGGGTTATTATTTAATGATAGGAGCGGTTATTACCTATGATTTCATGTCCCCATGATTTTTTCATGAGTTACTAGAGTCATATTTATGCTACAAACTATCCATGAAATTACTTCTAATATCCCGCTAAAATTAATTAAAAACATATGGCAACCCGAATGCGATAGCGGTGCCACAACAAGATCTACCAATGAAATGAAACATGAAATGATAGGTAAAAATATCTCCTAATGGAAATAAGTGTTGTACAAAATGCATGTGTGATAATACGACTAGAATGTAATGTTGTACAACCGGAGCTCGTCTTGATCACTGCATGTTATCATAACATTTATTTTATTCTCACATAAGCTACTACCTATATTTCACACGTCGCTGGTAGGAAAGAACTTGTAGGTGAAAAGCTATTAGTAGTACTGCCCAGTGTGGCACACTCTACTACTACTACTACTACTACTACTACTACTAGTGTGTAGAGATGGTGGCACGCTACTACTAGTTCCTGATAGTAGCATAAAATTAGTTTGTAAGCATAAAATATCGAGTCATGCATGGTATACTTGAAACTTTTTGGTCATTTATATTTTGGTAGTTTTTTGGGCCCATTTTTGGCGGTATTTTGCCAGTTTGCGGGGCATATAACACGTGTAGTTGTGGGGTATCGGCCCATTTCCACGACAGTGATTATCTAATCATGCAAAATTATTTCTAAGTATAAAATGTCGATTATTTAAACATGAATGGAAGACTTGGTAGTTTTATCACTTATATCCATTTAGACAGTTTTTTTCCCGCCAGTTTAGAGCATATCACACACATACCTTTTGGGCTTCATTATCATGCGTCTTGAGATTCCATATTCCATGACCCGCAACTTAGGCTTCACTTGAGGTGATGCTAGAGACGTTCGAAATGTCGGAAATCCCTTGTGGAATTAGGTTTTTTCTGACTTGTTTGTTTTGCAATCCGGCCGTAAGGGATAACATCCATACTTTTCGGTTTTTATCGCCAATTTTATATAACCAGTCGATAAGTATACATTATCTAGTTTTTTTTATCATGAATATAATTCACTAAACCCCTAGCGGGAGCTCGTAGACAAAAGTTATGGCCTAGGAAAAAATAGTCTGCTCTAGACTCAAAATCGAGCGGGAACATTTTGTGGGCGTGTATGTGGTCGTTCACGATGATCTGACCGATGTTGCTGTGAGATTCCTCGATGTGTCCATGGATGAGTTCCCATTATGTTCTTGGTCATCATTGCCTTCCTATACTCATGGTTGTGTCTGTCATTTCCACTGGGGTCACCACCGGCATGGCCCTAGTGGCCTTCTCGTTATCCACATCATGCGCGTGATTGTCCTGAACTTCCTCATTATCAAGATGAACCTCATGAACACCTTGTCCCTAAGATCCTAAATTGGAGTTCCCGCTTATTGTGGACTATCACCCTTTGCTAGTAGACATCATGGCAGATGTCGTTATTGGGGTCCTTATTAAATGCTAGATGATAGTTACTATCTTGTCATTTTGTTTTGCGTATTATAAACATTGGCGGAGCTTATCGTCAGGTTTGGACAAATCCTAAAGAGATTGTTTCTGGAAGGGCTGAACTGAGAAAATAATTACTATTTTGCCCACACCCCCAATATTGATATTTTACATTTCGCCCCCTATAATCAGTGTCAAGCTCTGACACTGTTATTAGTGTCCTTATTTTATGTTAGGAGATATATACTCTAAAATTTCATGTATCATATTGTTGTCGCGGTAGGGAGATATTTATTGTTAGAAGAAGTTATAACATATATTAATCTCTGATGTTGTTGTCGCATGTTGTCAGGGTTGTTACTCTATGCTACAAGACATTTACACCTACCATTCCACATGTTATTACACGTAAATTGGTGTAGCGTGTTATTACACGATATTTATTGATGCCATTTCATGTCTCATTTTTTTTCATTAAGCGCTCAGATTTATCCAAAAAATTGGGTCGGGCTATTAGGCATTTTATATATAATACCCGAGATTCTCCCAAAATAACCTAAACCTGACAATTCAGTTACCGCAAATTTGTTGTCACTGTTAACGTGATATTAGCATCATTATTTATGCTAGGATATGGTTATCACATACCATTTCAAGTGGCCATGATGTTGGCGCGTGTTATTACGATCATTATATTATGTTAGAGATGCTTATTACCAATCATATATTTAATGTGTCCTTGACATTGTCGCGTGTTATTTGGGTCATTATTTTATGCTAGGATATGGTTTTTTACTTATCATTTCATGTACCTGTGAAGTTGAAGCGTGTTATTAGGGTTATTATTTTTAGATAGGAACGGTTATTACCTAATGATTTCATGTCCCCGTGACATTTCCATGAGTTACTAGAGTAGTATTTTATGCTACAAAATATCCATGAAATTAATTCTAATGTCCCGCTAAAATTTAATTAAAAACATACGACAACCCAAATTAGAGAGCGGTGCCAAACAATATTAACCAATGAAATGAAACATGAAATGATAGATAAAAAATATATCCTAATGGAAATCAATGTTTTAGAAAATTCATGTGTGATAATATGACTAGACCGTAATTAATCTTGTACAACCGGAGCTCGTCTAGTTCACTAGCGTTATCAGAGCGCTTATTTTATACTCATAAAAGCTACCACCTATATTTCACGCGTACCTAGTAGGAAAAACTTATAGGGGAAGAGTTATAAGTAGCGTACCCAGTGTGGCACAGTATACTACTAGTAGTGTGTATAGATGGTGGCACACTACTACTAGTAGTAGCATGCCCTAGAACTACACGCTACTAGTATGTTTGGATGAGTTGTTGGACGCCTCTCGGTTAATAGTAGTGTGCTCTTCAGTTTGTGCGCGATACTATTAACCGAGCGGTTACTATTAGTGTGGTTTCCAGCAGACTCACTAGTACTTAGAAAGAGAGGAGATAAGGGTTGTCCCACCAATTACCCCGGTCCGACCCTCCTCTGGTGCCCCGTCCCACCAATCCCAACCTCGTACATGTCCACGAACTCCTGGGACACCGACATGCCACCTCAAGCGCATGCCCTGACCTCCTGGGTTGTCGGCATGCCCCCCTATCACTTGTCCGACCTCCCATGTCGCCGGCGGGCCAGCACGACTGCCTAGCCTCCTCTGCGTAGGTGTCGCCCCCATCAACATGAGGTCCTCCACGAGTATCCTCGGTTCCTTCACCAGTGAACCAATGTCGCCCTCCCGCGGCGTGCTGCTCCATAAGCCTCCTCGACGGGCGATCCCCACAAATCTAAAAAAACACATGTGCGACCTCGACCTGTCATGGTGATATCCATCCCGACCTCCCTTAGGTAGCTATCGGCCGACGACGTCGCTTTCTTCCCCACCATGGTGGTGCTGCTCCATAAGCCTCCTCGACGGGCGATCCCCACAAATCTAAAAACAACGCATGTGCGACCTCGACCCGTCGCGGTGAGATCCATCCCGACCTCCCTTAGATAGCTATCGGCCGACGATGTCGCTTTCTTCCCCACCATGGTGGCCTGTGATTGAATTGCACTTCTCGATCTCGTATTGAGTGCACCTGCGCATGCCGGTCCTGGCTGGGACTCCGCATCCGTTTAGCGTCCGACCTCGACACCGACGGCACGGGAATCGACCGACTCAAATCTCCAACAGCGGCTGGATAAGTGCAGATACTTATCACTGACGCCTAGTGGGTCGAGTGTTTCCCGGCTGGTTTCCCCAACCCAATCGATCCACCATCCGCACCAGCCACCACCTCCGTTAGCACGACATCACACAACATGTAGACCATTTTTTGTTTTATGAAAAAATAGTAGTAGCGTATGTGTGAGGTAGGGAAGCACGCTTATAACGTAGTGCTAGCATACTGTTTTCAGCTAACCGTAAATTTTAACAATAGTGTATTACTAGTAGTGTGTGCGTGGCTGCGCTACTAGTAGCCTTTTTGGGCACAATAGTAGTAGCGTTTTTCATGCTAGCGTGCCATCTCATTCTCGAGTGTTGTTATTTTATGAGTTGAGACAACTATTTCCTGTGACATAACTCACATAACGATAGTATATGACCCGCTCGCTATGGCGTTTAGAGGCTATACAGCATGCTCTTTTGGTGCTTTCCCTCTCACTCTATATAGACACACGATTACGGAGATGTCATTTTGGATACCACATTGTTTCCCGTTTGCTAGTTTTACTGCATTTTTTTTCCTCTTGGAAGTTTTCCCGCGTGTTTTCGGGGGCTATAGCACTTATTTTTTTCTTTGGCAGATTGCCCGCCCAATCTTTGGGGGGCTATAACACATATATCGAGTTTACAACCTTGTTATCGCTTTCGCGGATTTCCCACCCAATTTTAGGAGGCTATGACATACATAATTAGTTTTCAACCTAGTTTAAAACCCAAAATATCAAGTCTCTCATCATACCTGAAGGACATGGCATTTTCCCACATGTTTCCTTCTAAGTAGTTTTCTCACCTGTTTTCCGATTGGCAGTTGTTCTGCCAGTTTGCATGCCCTATAACAAACATAGGTTTTGCGTTTTGCCATCAAATTTTCGCGACAAGTACCTAAGCATGCCAAATGATGTTGTAAGAATAATATATCGATTCTTCCAACATGCATAACAAAATTGGCAGTATTAGTGCATGTTGTTAAGGGCTATAACACACACACCTTTTAGAGTTTCTTGCCCAGCTTTCATGACCAATTTTTTCGCCCCAAAATTATCGGGGACCTGCGATCATATTTTGTGAGTCATAAATAAATTTTGCATCCAAACTCTGATTGAGGTGGCACTAGAGCTGTTGGAAAGCTCTTGGTGAATTAGGTTTTCCATGACCTGTACTTTTCATGCACATATTTTTTGTGTTTTCCCATCATTTTTTGTGATCGTTTATTATCTAAGTTGGCGTTATGTAGTTTGTAAACATAAAATTACAGGTTCTTCCGTATACAAAATTTTGGCTTGAGGAAAATAAGCCTAAGCTGGTCTCAAACTTTTGTGCGGGAAAAACTTGTGAGTGGATGACATAAACGAAAAATGTGTGATCAAGCAAGCAAATAGTGGGTGTGAAAACAATAAAGGTCAAGAAAACCTCGAAAACTAGTGCGAAAAAGCTATAACGATATTTGTTCGCGGGCGATAAAAAAGTAAAAACACCGATAACATGCGGCGGTGATAAAATGACACGTGAAATGGGGGGCAATAGCTATCTACTAGCATTACATAAGAATACTGGTAAGGCAGGACAAACTAGATAAAGCCTAGTTTGATAATCATCACCGGCAAACATTGGGAGAGAAAATCTAAACAGTATATGTGTTACAGCCTCCATGAAATAATGTGGTATAGCCTCTCTGAAATAATGTGATATAGTCTCCTAAAATCATGCGGAGAAAATGCCAAAATGTAATCATAGTAGGTACCTATGACACAACATAAAATAAGAACACAACAAGGAGACCATGCATGAAATGATAAGTAATAGCCATGGCAAGGGGTGCCATCGAAAGGTCATGGCGCTGGACCTGGCATTGGTTGTTCTCTCCTCCGGGCACACACGTAGCATAAAACCTAACCTCTCGGTGGAATAAATCAATTGCATTTCTAGGTGGAAACACACGCACGTGCAGGCCTGCAAACGAGTCAAGTTTAAGTGAGTTATACTCAGCTCAGCTTAGCTCATTCTGAAATTCGAGCGAGCTTAGACTAAGTCGAGTTAATGGTCGAGCTTTAATATTGTCTCATGCTCGGCTTGTAATGATCTCAAGTCGATCTCGAGCGAGTTTTGAGCTTAGCAAGGCAATGAAAATTTCTACATTCCAAAACAAATAGTTCATATAGTCGACATTATAACAAAAATATTTTTTAAACAACAACCGTGGTAACAAAAAATTCACACGCAAACAACATATAAGGTAGCAAATTATCCTTCCTGATTTTGTAGTGCTAAGAAGGAAAGAACAATCACGTTCACAACATCTAAGGTAGCCAATTATCCTATTTTATTTTAATATATATCAGAATAATTAAAAATAATTATATTATTTCGAGCTATCGAGCTAAATCGAGTGGGCTAGCGGTCGCTCAAGATTAGCTTATTTTCCTCTCGAGTTATAGAAGACGCTCATACTAAGCTCATTTCTTTTCGAGTCGATCTTGAGTCGAGCTAAAAAGCTAGTCGATCTCGATCCGCTCATGAGTCTCGAGTTTTTCTTGCAGCCGCCACGTGTAATCACTTCCTAGCAAAAGGATCACACATGCACACATCACACTACTAGGAATAAAATGTTATTTTTCTGCTACTTGGATTGGATTTGATTGGGTGAGTCAAGAATGTTTTGTGTGCACCGTATGAAGATAAAGAGAGCGCGTGAATGGATTGATCTAGCAAAATAGAAAAAATGAGGTCGTGTTGCGTGCATGCATGCATAGTTATGTATGTATAGGACACATGGGGCTTAATATAGTTCTAGGCACCTAAGAGTGAATTATACCATATTCACGACAGTTGAAGAGTGTAATGCCAGGTCTGATATAACCATTAGAGAGTATCGACGTCCCCTACACACGACATCATCGGCGTGGATGTCTCCTTTGTCGACGTTGTTATTATCAGATTGGAATCAACGAGTGTACGTACTAACAGATAGTAAATCAAGCTTATATTAGATCGGTACAAAAACCAGACAAGCCCTGCGTTCGTCAAAGTGTTTTGAAGAACTAGCTAGTGTGACCTAGTGTATCGTCATTATTCAATTTCATAACGTACAACATCAGCTGAGTATTAAATACTCATAGTTTCTCCTCGGACGCTCCCCGTCGGCATCCTGGGCGAACCCTAGGTTCCTCGCCTCCAGTCGCCTCCTCCATCCCTCCCCTTCCACTATCGCCGGGGTGCGCTGCCTAGCAAACCCCCGTTGGTCCCGGCGATTGCGGATCTTCCTTCACCCATCTCCTAGGTCGGCTGCACGGGCGAGCGCATGCTGGTGGCGGTGCATCTCAGCGGAAGCTCGATGGCACTCGACGCGAGCTGGTCGGCCTTCCGCGGCCGGAGGGACTTCATGCACGTCGAGCCGTCTTGGGGCGCGTCGCGGACGCTTCTTCGGCGGCTAGAGCGTGGCATCCCAATGGGTAGTTTCATTCGGACACACCCCAATTTATGTCTGATGCTACTAGGCTGAATTCGATGCGTAGGAGGCGCATTGATGCCGCCGGACGAAACGCGACACGCCACCACGTAGATGCGTTCAAAGGTGGTCCGCCTTGTCAGCCACACAGAGGGAGTGGAGAGGATGCGGTTGTCGTCTTCATTGCGCCTCGTCTTTTCCGGAGATGCCACAGCGAGCCACGCTGCACAGAGATCCGTCTTGTCGTGTTCCTTCATGAAAAATGTTGTCCCGTCACACAAGTGGTGCCCGTCCCATCTTTCCACGCGGAGGCATTAATGCACGACGCACACCTGGCCGCTCGCCTACCCCGCTATTAAAAGGCCATCACTCCTTGCCTCGTGGAACCTCACATCCCTCTTCTCTCTCGCCTCACTAATCCACCTCACCGCCGCTAATGGACTATGACAACCTCGCCGCGAACGGTTTCGGTAAACTTAGCCTTCTCAACACGGAGGCTACAACCCTCTTCAAGGCTTGTTGCCCGGCGTTGCCATACGTGCGTCCTGAGCACCTATTATCCATCGGCGTCTCCGGCACGTCAATACCCGATGCGCAGCGCACCTCCGATGCCGACTAGGACGCCATGGTTCCGTGCCACTAGATAAGCGTGATGACCGATGAGCAGTGCCTGTCACCAGAGTGGAATCCGGCGAACACCGAGCTATACGAGATGGAATTTTGGCGCATCCACCACGAGCGCTAGAAACGTGGGACGACCCTGGAGTGCCGCCGCGTTACTACAACATCACCAGGTGCCATGACTTCTGGAGAGTGCCAGGGCGCACGTTGCAGTACGTCCTCAGCCACATCAAGGACGGTGACGTGCCATGTCTCCAGACACCAACGGTGAGCAGGTGGGCGCCCAGGCACACCACCACGCAGTCGTCCTCCTCCCGCTCCTCCTCCTCCAACACCGACGCCGGTTTCCTCCCACGCGGCGCCGCCACATGTGCACACCCCCAAGCCAGACCCAGGCACAACGCCGAGGCATGGGCTCGACGCTCTCTCCATCGGCTTCGGCTCCTCCCGCTACGCCGCACGCCACCCGCTCGTCGTCCACCTACGGCAAGATGCTTTCCTACATGCAAACCAAATTTTTGCAAACGGTTATTATCAAGAAGGCGCCATCTAGTTTGTAAGCATAAAATAACAAGTCTCTCAAGTCTCAACCCCACCAGAAGCTCATATGCAAAAGTTATGACTCGTGGAAAAATATTCTACGTCTCTCTCGAAAACTAAATGAGGAGACCCGGAGGAATAAGGTAGAAAACGAACACGGTGTGGTCAAGCCTTCGAAAATTGTGTTAGAAAAAATGTGAGAAAACCTTGAAAAGTGAAAAACGGTGTCTCTTGTAACCTTTCGTTGTTTGTCGGGACATAGCACAAAAATGACCTTGATAACGGGCGGAGACCAATGAACACATGAGATGATGGGTAATAAATTTGAACTAGCACAAAAAGAAGCACACTAGTAACACGCGGCAAACTAGATATAACAGAAAGAGGTATTTATGTTATAGCCTTCCGGAGTCAATGTGTTATAACCTAAACTAAACGGTCGAGAAAAACACCCAAATGAAATCATAGACAATAGTCACCTCATAGCATAATATAGGTCGACACATATCCGGAAAGGTTGGTAATAGCCATCTCGGTTCCGCGGGCCTCCTCCAACTCGACTTCCATGTAGTCAGCTCGGTTGTGGGGGGAGTGGTTCAACATCCGACGAGCCCGACGGTGACGAAATCACGAGGTGTTCGATGTTGCAGGATGCCTACGGAGGTGAATATCACGACGATGAGGAACAATCGGCCGTTCAGTGTTTCATCATCGTGCGATTGGACACCAACAAGACGTTTCGACTTGTCTAGAGGGTGCATGGTGACCGAGAGAGGATATTGCGTGGCCTAGGAGGTGGTGTTGGTGGCGAGGGGCGCCGTCGATCAAATTTCGTGACAACGGACGGACGGACAGGGCAACTACTGCTCTCTCGACGCGACAACACACAAACACATGCAACCTCCCCTTGGAATTAATCAAATCAAATCAAATATTAGTACGAGCCGGCCCACCCTCGCCTGGGGTCGGCCCAGCTAACGCTGGCCAGGCGCCATCGCTCAGTGCGGCTCGTACCGCCACTGCACCCGGCCCATCTTCGCCCGGCGTTGGCCCAGCTGCGGCTGGTCAGGACTCGCCGACGCCGTCTTCGCCAGTCCGTCGGGAGCAGCCCGTGCCGCCACCAGCCGATATCTCGGCCGCGGTACCCTCGGCTGCTCCGCATTCGATGGTGACCCGAGCACGCGACAACACCCGGAAGGAGAAGGACTATAAGGATGGGACAGTTCGTTATGATCCACGTCGACGGGCTTTCTTTGCTGCACCTGTCTCACACCGGGAAGCATTGCAGGAGCCTGCCTGGAGTGCGGCTATGGCAGAAGAGTTTGCTGCCCTCACACAGACAGGGACATGGAAACTGGTTCCGAGACCCCCAGGCGTCAATATCGTTGGCAGTAAATGGATCTTCAAAACCAAGCACCGTCCCGATGGCAGCATTGATAAACACAAAGCGCGTCTGGTGGCACGTGGTTTCACTCAGCAGCATGGGATCGACTATGGTGATACCTTCAGTCCGGTTGTGAAACCTGCGACTGTTCGTCTTGTGCTCTCGCTTGCAGTCTCTCGTGATTGGAGTCTTCGGCAAGTGGATGTTAGCAACGCTTTTCTTCATGGTTTTCTGACCGAGGATGTTTATATGCAGCAGCCACCCGGTTTTGAGGATGTCAGATATCCCTCCCATGTCTGCAAGCTACAGCGATCTATTTATGGTCTGAAGCAGTCCCCGCGTGCCTGGTATGCCCGTTTGAGTCACCTTCTTTCTCAGCTTGGTTTCACTGCTTCGAAGGCCGATACATCTTTGTTTATTTTTTCTCGGGATGGCATTCAGATTTATATGCTTGTTTATGTCGATGACATAGTCATTGCTGGATCCACTTCCGCAGCCGTTGATCGCTTAGTACATGCCTTGTCTGCTGCATTTCCTATTAAGGATATGGGTATGCTGGATTATTTTCTTGGTTTGGAAGCGTCTTACAATTCAGGGGGCATGACATTGACTCAACGCAAGTATGCGCTAGATCTTCTGCACAAAGTCAATATGGAGAATTGTAATCCTACTCTCACTCCTCTGGACACTACAGAGAGGCTGTCACGTAACACAGGGGCTGTACTTAGTACCGAGGATGCATTCCGGTACCGTAGTGTTGTTGGAGGCTTACAGTACCTGACTCTTACTCGCCCAGATATTTCATTCGCGGTGAATAAGGTGTGCCAGTTTTTATCCCAGCCCACTGAGACTCATTGGGAAGCAGTTAAGCGCATTTTGCGATATGTTAAGGGGACTCTCGAGGTGGGCTTGCAGTTTCGGAGGTCCTCATCTTCATGCATTAGCATTTTCACTGATGCAGATTGGGCTGGCTGCCCCGATGATCGTCGCTCCACTAGTGGTTTTGCTGTGTTTGTTGGACCAAATCTTATTTCTTGGAGTTCGAAGAAACAGCCCACGGTGTCGAGATCTAGTACCGAGGCTGAGTATAAGGCCTTGGCTAATGGAGCTGCTGAAGCAATATGGGTCGATTCTCTTCTTACGGAGCTTGGCGTAACTCAGCAGCGTCCACCCATACTATGGTGTGACAATCTTGGGGCTACTTATCTGACGGCAAATCCAGTCTTTCATGCTCGGACTCTCGAGGTGGGCTTGCAGTTTCGGAGGTCCTCATCTTCATGCATTAGCATTTTCACTGATGCAGATTGGGCTGGCTGCCCCGATGATCGTCGCTCCACTAGTGGTTTTGCTGTGTTTGTTGGACCAAATCTTATTTCTTGGAGTTCGAAGAAACAGCCCACGGTGTCGAGATCTAGTACCGAGGCTGAGTATAAGGCCTTGGCTAATGGAGCTGCTGAAGCAATATGGGTCGATTCTCTTCTTACGGAGCTTGGCGTAACTCAGCAGCGTCCACCCATACTATGGTGTGACAATCTTGGGGCTACTTATCTGACGGCAAATCCAGTCTTTCATGCTCGGACAAAACACATTGAGATAGACTTCCACTTTGTGCGTGAACGAGTAGCAGCGGGTCTACTGGATGTCAGATTTATTTCACTAAACCAGCCACTAGACAGATGATAGACAGGTTTATGAACAATCTTAACCTAGTTAGAGGTTTAGATTGAGGGGGAGTGTTAAGCGTATACCTGTATATCTGTCCATACGTGTTGTACATGTACTCTGATCCCTTATAAATAGTAATGACGTGAGGGCTGTTAACCCCACGCAAACCCTAAACAATCTGTTTTACTGGACATACATCTACAAGGGCACCAAGTTCAACTCGCGCAAGGAGGACTGCGTCGGCGAGAAATACCTGGGCATACAGATATTCAGGTTTTACCTCAAGTGCTCGAGGTGCTCCGCCGAGATCACCTTCAGAACGGACCCCCGGAATTCAGACTACACGGTGGAATCCGGGGCTAGCAGGAATTTCGAACCTTGGCGCCAAGAGGCCGAGGCTGCGGACGGCGAGAAGAGGAAGCGAGACGCGGAGGAGATGGGCGATGCGATGAGAGCGCTGGAGAAGAGAGCCGGCGACTCGAAGCGGGACATGGACAGACTTGCTGATTTGGAAGAGGTGCGGTCCATCAAGTCGAGGCATGCCGGGGTATCCCTTGACCAGATGCTGATGAAGCACTCCGCTGCTCGCCATCCGGAGGAGGCGAAAACGTCCGCGGAACTAGATGAAGAAGACGAAGAACTCGTCAAGTCCGCTTTCGGAATGTCGAAAGATTGTGTCAAACGGATCGTCCGCGCTATGGATGGCAATGGGGCCCCGAAACCCGCAAACCCGACGGGTACCCGCCTTAAATGGGGAGGGTTTGATAAAATGTTCGACCCGCCAAGTCTAATGGGGCGGGTATGGGGGTGGCAAACCCGTACCCGCATACCCACAGACCCGCTCTAATTCGTAATCATATCCCTAATAATCATATGCCTAATCACACGTTCATGAGCTATGAACCACAAACCTCACACATCACATGCACGCTTTGGAATCTGGAATCCCGGAGACAACACACGTACACACGTGTTTATTCCCACCAACCTCATCCCAATATTCCATTGTTTTATTTCCCACATGCGTCGGTGTCGCTTCTTAAATGGGTACCCGTTGGGGCCCCGAACCCGGACGGGTCGTGGGTATGGTAAGAAATGGGACCCGACAAGTTAAATGGGGCGGGTATGGGGGGCGCCGACCCGGCCCCGAACCCGGTGGGTGCCATCCGGAGTCCGCGCTAGTTGGAGCATTTTGCTGCTCTCCTTGACGCCAAAGCTGGTGGTGGACAAGTAGACTAGTACTGGTTCAGAGGAGTTGGGAATTACAAGTCCGCGCTTGCTTCGTTGTACAGCAAATCCGTCAGAAACAACGACTCGCGCAAGGAGTTGGGAAGCAGCAGATCAAGGTGCAACACCTGCATTTCTGTACAAGGGCACCAAGTTCAACTCGCGCCCATCGGCTAGCAGCTTGACCCACTGGGCCTTGAGAACCAGCGCGTAGAGGTTGATGCACGGCTGCACCACCACTTCCCATTTGTCGACCACGCCCGCCAAGACGCCGATTGTCCAACGGCGGAGGAGGCCGGTCAGCGGCGGCGGCCCGAATCGGCCACAAAAAGGGGACCGGCCTTCTAAGGCGGGATGCGCAGCCATCCATGGCTCGCGTCCTAGTGGCCGCCACCCTATCGCCGGCCACCGCAAACCATAGGGCACGCGTGCCGGCGAGATCGACGGAGCGCCGCGCATGGATGCACGCGCGCGCCGGCTCTTCGATCTGATGCACGAGCTCGACCTGGAGGGGCTAGTGGCAGAGGGGAGGAAGGGCCAGCTGGGGAAGACGGGGCGGCGGCGGGGTTCGAATCGGAGCAGAGGGAGAGAGCTCCAGGGCGCCGAGGGAGAGGAAGCCTGACGCCTGCATTGCTCTGCTTCCTGGGCTCGGCCCATGTTACTTCCCACTCGTTTCTGCACTGTCTCGCTTTGATTTGCTCAACTCGAAGCAATGCACACACGCTCAGTTTTTTTTTTCCCTATAGGGTACCTTAGATTTATAGAAGGTAGAGTGTGATAAACCACATATCTCATCAAATGTTCGACCATGTGATAAAAAATGTAAACATTTTGAAATCTATTTTTTTTCATATCTGAACACTTTCAAATCCGAAAGTTTTCAAACATCTCAGATTTGAACTTTCTTTAAAGTTTGAACATTTTTAGAAAAGTTAAACAGAAAAACAAACACCAAAAAGGAAAAAAGGTGAACAAAACCAATTAAAACGAAACATAAAACCGATAGGAGAAATGACGGACACGAGCCCCGACGTTATATCAACTAGTCATGTCCACAAACACGACACGATGACATAGCATCGCCAAGAAAACACATGCACCTATGACACTGCTACGGTGTCACACTCCGAGCCCTCGTCTGTTCTGCCGCCGCCGGCTGGTCTCGGTCTGGCCTTCATTCGCCGCGTCACCAGACAAGGAGCCATTGTTCCCACATGAACCATTAATTGCCAACCTCAACAACCACGATGGGAAGGATGATGTCGCGATGCTCTCTCCGCTCCACTTACATGTTTTTGGAAGACAATTTTCCCCTAGCATGTCGCGCTTCACGGATGTCCTCTTTTGTGAATACTAGCTTTCTAGTGACATTCAGCAACGGCCTCACCCTCATTCACTGTTTCTACTTCACCAACGCTCACTACCTTGTGTCTGACCCCATGGCTGGCCAACACACCTTCCTCTTTCACCCAACATACATTGACCCAAATTGAGACATTGACATGGGCTATAACACATAATTTTTTTATTATACCGCCCAATATTTGAGATAGGTGTTTATCTAAGCATGTCAAACTAGTTTGTAAGCATAAAATACCGAGTGTTGCATAGGATACTTGGAAGTTTTTGGCCATTTCCATTTTGGTAGTTTTCCGGCCCATTTTTGGCAGTTTTATTCCCACTTTGCAGGGGATATAACACACGTAATTGTGGGGCTTTGCCGGCCCATTTTCACGATAGTGATTATCTAGTCATGAAAATTTATTTCGTAAGTATAAAATATCGAGTATTTAAACATGCGTGGAATACTTGGTAGTTTTCTCGCTTGTATCCATTTAGGCATGCAGTTTCTTCCCGCTAGTTTCGAGCATATGACACACATACCTTTTGGGTTTCATTATCATGCGTTTCATGAGCCTCAACTTTTGAATACGAGCTCCAACCGAGGCGAAGCTAGAGACGTTGGAAATCCCTTGTTGGGTTAGGTTTTTTACGACTTGTGTGCTTTGCAATCTGGCCATAAGGGATAGCATGCATACTTTTCGGGTTTTATCGCGTTATATAACCAATCGAGAAGTATACATTATCTAGTTTATAATTATGAATAAAATTCACTCAACCCTAGCGGGAGCTCATAGACAAAAGTTATGGCCTGCCGAAAATTAGTCTATATGGTAGCCTCAAAATTGACCGGGAACATTATGTGAACGTGTATGTGGTCGTTCACGCTGATGTGAATAATGTTCTTGTAGATTCCTCGCTATTGCCATGGATGACTTTCCGTTATGTCCTTGGTCGTCATTACCTTCTTATACTCATGCTTGTGTCTGTCATTTCCATGGGGATCACCACCGGCTTGGTCCTAGTGGCCTTCTCGTTTGACATCAAGGGTGTGGCTGTCATGAATGCCCTCGTTATCACCATGAATCTCATGAGAATGCCTTGTCCTTGAGCCCATAAATCAGTGTTCTCACTTATTGTGGACTCTCACCCTTTCTTAGCAGACATCGTGGCGGATGTTGTTATTGGGGTCCTTACTATGCTAGAAAATAGTTATTATTGTGTCATTTTGTTTCGTGTACTATTAGTGTCCTTATTTTATGTTAGGAACATAGGATACATATATTCACCAAAATTTCATGTGTCATACTATTGTCGCATGTTAGTAGGGTATATTTCATGTTAGAAGATAGTTACAATATATATTATATATTTCCTGTTGTTGTTGCATGTTGTAAGGGTCGTTATACCTACCATTTCACATGTCAGGTTTTTTAGTGTGTTACTACGGGATAATTATTGATGCCATTTCATATCTCATATTGTTATCACACATTAAGCACTCAGATTTTTTCAAAAAAGGATTGGTCGGGCTATTAGGGTTTTTATATGTAATACCCAAGATTCTCACAAAATAATGTAAACCCGACAGTTTGGTTACCGAAAATTTGTTTTCATTATTAGTGTGATACTAGCATCATTATTGATGTTACGATATGGTTATCACATACCATTTCATTTAACCATGGTGACACATGTTATTATGATCATTATTTTATGTTAGGAGACACTTATTACCAATCTATAATGTGCTAGTAACATTGTCGCATGTTATTTGGGTTATTATTTTATGCCATGATATGTTTTTTGGTTATCATCCATGTACCCGTGAAGTTGAACCGTGTTATTGGGGTTATTATTTAATGATAGGAGCGGTTATTACCTATGATTTCATGTCCCCATGATTTTTTCATGAGTTACTAGAGTCATATTTATGCTACAAACTATCCATGAAATTACTTCTAATATCCCGCTAAAATTAATTAAAAACATATGGCAACCCGAATGCGATAGCGGTGCCACAACAAGATCTACCAATGAAATGAAACATGAAATGATAGGTAAAAATATCTCCTAATGGAAATAAGTGTTGTACAAAATGCATGTGTGATAATACGACTAGAATGTAATGTTGTACAACCGGAGCTCGTCTTGATCACTGCATGTTATCATAACATTTATTTTATTCTCACATAAGCTACTACCTATATTTCACACGTCGCTGGTAGGAAAGAACTTGTAGGTGAAAAGCTATTAGTAGTACTGCCCAGTGTGGCACACTCTACTACTACTACTACTACTACTACTACTACTAGTGTGTAGAGATGGTGGCACGCTACTACTAGTTCCTGATAGTAGCATAAAATTAGTTTGTAAGCATAAAATATCGAGTCATGCATGGTATACTTGAAACTTTTTGGTCATTTATATTTTGGTAGTTTTTTGGGCCCATTTTTGGCGGTATTTTGCCAGTTTGCGGGGCATATAACACGTGTAGTTGTGGGGTATCGGCCCATTTCCACGACAGTGATTATCTAATCATGCAAAATTATTTCTAAGTATAAAATGTCGATTATTTAAACATGAATGGAAGACTTGGTAGTTTTATCACTTATATCCATTTAGACAGTTTTTTTCCCGCCAGTTTAGAGCATATCACACACATACCTTTTGGGCTTCATTATCATGCGTCTTGAGATTCCATATTCCATGACCCGCAACTTAGGCTTCACTTGAGGTGATGCTAGAGACGTTCGAAATGTCGGAAATCCCTTGTGGAATTAGGTTTTTTCTGACTTGTTTGTTTTGCAATCCGGCCGTAAGGGATAACATCCATACTTTTCGGTTTTTATCGCCAATTTTATATAACCAGTCGATAAGTATACATTATCTAGTTTTTTTTATCATGAATATAATTCACTAAACCCCTAGCGGGAGCTCGTAGACAAAAGTTATGGCCTAGGAAAAAATAGTCTGCTCTAGACTCAAAATCGAGCGGGAACATTTTGTGGGCGTGTATGTGGTCGTTCACGATGATCTGACCGATGTTGCTGTGAGATTCCTCGATGTGTCCATGGATGAGTTCCCATTATGTTCTTGGTCATCATTGCCTTCCTATACTCATGGTTGTGTCTGTCATTTCCACTGGGGTCACCACCGGCATGGCCCTAGTGGCCTTCTCGTTATCCACATCATGCGCGTGATTGTCCTGAACTTCCTCATTATCAAGATGAACCTCATGAACACCTTGTCCCTAAGATCCTAAATTGGAGTTCCCGCTTATTGTGGACTATCACCCTTTGCTAGTAGACATCATGGCAGATGTCGTTATTGGGGTCCTTATTAAATGCTAGATGATAGTTACTATCTTGTCATTTTGTTTTGCGTATTATAAACATTGGCGGAGCTTATCGTCAGGTTTGGACAAATCCTAAAGAGATTGTTTCTGGAAGGGCTGAACTGAGAAAATAATTACTATTTTGCCCACACCCCCAATATTGATATTTTACATTTCGCCCCCTATAATCAGTGTCAAGCTCTGACACTGTTATTAGTGTCCTTATTTTATGTTAGGAGATATATACTCTAAAATTTCATGTATCATATTGTTGTCGCGGTAGGGAGATATTTATTGTTAGAAGAAGTTATAACATATATTAATCTCTGATGTTGTTGTCGCATGTTGTCAGGGTTGTTACTCTATGCTACAAGACATTTACACCTACCATTCCACATGTTATTACACGTAAATTGGTGTAGCGTGTTATTACACGATATTTATTGATGCCATTTCATGTCTCATTTTTTTTCATTAAGCGCTCAGATTTATCCAAAAAATTGGGTCGGGCTATTAGGCATTTTATATATAATACCCGAGATTCTCCCAAAATAACCTAAACCTGACAATTCAGTTACCGCAAATTTGTTGTCACTGTTAACGTGATATTAGCATCATTATTTATGCTAGGATATGGTTATCACATACCATTTCAAGTGGCCATGATGTTGGCGCGTGTTATTACGATCATTATATTATGTTAGAGATGCTTATTACCAATCATATATTTAATGTGTCCTTGACATTGTCGCGTGTTATTTGGGTCATTATTTTATGCTAGGATATGGTTTTTTACTTATCATTTCATGTACCTGTGAAGTTGAAGCGTGTTATTAGGGTTATTATTTTTAGATAGGAACGGTTATTACCTAATGATTTCATGTCCCCGTGACATTTCCATGAGTTACTAGAGTAGTATTTTATGCTACAAAATATCCATGAAATTAATTCTAATGTCCCGCTAAAATTTAATTAAAAACATACGACAACCCAAATTAGAGAGCGGTGCCAAACAATATTAACCAATGAAATGAAACATGAAATGATAGATAAAAAATATATCCTAATGGAAATCAATGTTTTAGAAAATTCATGTGTGATAATATGACTAGACCGTAATTAATCTTGTACAACCGGAGCTCGTCTAGTTCACTAGCGTTATCAGAGCGCTTATTTTATACTCATAAAAGCTACCACCTATATTTCACGCGTACCTAGTAGGAAAAACTTATAGGGGAAGAGTTATAAGTAGCGTACCCAGTGTGGCACAGTATACTACTAGTAGTGTGTATAGATGGTGGCACACTACTACTAGTAGTAGCATGCCCTAGAACTACACGCTACTAGTATGTTTGGATGAGTTGTTGGACGCCTCTCGGTTAATAGTAGTGTGCTCTTCAGTTTGTGCGCGATACTATTAACCGAGCGGTTACTATTAGTGTGGTTTCCAGCAGACTCACTAGTACTTAGAAAGAGAGGAGATAAGGGTTGTCCCACCAATTACCCCGGTCCGACCCTCCTCTGGTGCCCCGTCCCACCAATCCCAACCTCGTACATGTCCACGAACTCCTGGGACACCGACATGCCACCTCAAGCGCATGCCCTGACCTCCTGGGTTGTCGGCATGCCCCCCTATCACTTGTCCGACCTCCCATGTCGCCGGCGGGCCAGCACGACTGCCTAGCCTCCTCTGCGTAGGTGTCGCCCCCATCAACATGAGGTCCTCCACGAGTATCCTCGGTTCCTTCACCAGTGAACCAATGTCGCCCTCCCGCGGCGTGCTGCTCCATAAGCCTCCTCGACGGGCGATCCCCACAAATCTAAAAAAACACATGTGCGACCTCGACCTGTCATGGTGATATCCATCCCGACCTCCCTTAGGTAGCTATCGGCCGACGACGTCGCTTTCTTCCCCACCATGGTGGTGCTGCTCCATAAGCCTCCTCGACGGGCGATCCCCACAAATCTAAAAACAACGCATGTGCGACCTCGACCCGTCGCGGTGAGATCCATCCCGACCTCCCTTAGATAGCTATCGGCCGACGATGTCGCTTTCTTCCCCACCATGGTGGCCTGTGATTGAATTGCACTTCTCGATCTCGTATTGAGTGCACCTGCGCATGCCGGTCCTGGCTGGGACTCCGCATCCGTTTAGCGTCCGACCTCGACACCGACGGCACGGGAATCGACCGACTCAAATCTCCAACAGCGGCTGGATAAGTGCAGATACTTATCACTGACGCCTAGTGGGTCGAGTGTTTCCCGGCTGGTTTCCCCAACCCAATCGATCCACCATCCGCACCAGCCACCACCTCCGTTAGCACGACATCACACAACATGTAGACCATTTTTTGTTTTATGAAAAAATAGTAGTAGCGTATGTGTGAGGTAGGGAAGCACGCTTATAACGTAGTGCTAGCATACTGTTTTCAGCTAACCGTAAATTTTAACAATAGTGTATTACTAGTAGTGTGTGCGTGGCTGCGCTACTAGTAGCCTTTTTGGGCACAATAGTAGTAGCGTTTTTCATGCTAGCGTGCCATCTCATTCTCGAGTGTTGTTATTTTATGAGTTGAGACAACTATTTCCTGTGACATAACTCACATAACGATAGTATATGACCCGCTCGCTATGGCGTTTAGAGGCTATACAGCATGCTCTTTTGGTGCTTTCCCTCTCACTCTATATAGACACACGATTACGGAGATGTCATTTTGGATACCACATTGTTTCCCGTTTGCTAGTTTTACTGCATTTTTTTTCCTCTTGGAAGTTTTCCCGCGTGTTTTCGGGGGCTATAGCACTTATTTTTTTCTTTGGCAGATTGCCCGCCCAATCTTTGGGGGGCTATAACACATATATCGAGTTTACAACCTTGTTATCGCTTTCGCGGATTTCCCACCCAATTTTAGGAGGCTATGACATACATAATTAGTTTTCAACCTAGTTTAAAACCCAAAATATCAAGTCTCTCATCATACCTGAAGGACATGGCATTTTCCCACATGTTTCCTTCTAAGTAGTTTTCTCACCTGTTTTCCGATTGGCAGTTGTTCTGCCAGTTTGCATGCCCTATAACAAACATAGGTTTTGCGTTTTGCCATCAAATTTTCGCGACAAGTACCTAAGCATGCCAAATGATGTTGTAAGAATAATATATCGATTCTTCCAACATGCATAACAAAATTGGCAGTATTAGTGCATGTTGTTAAGGGCTATAACACACACACCTTTTAGAGTTTCTTGCCCAGCTTTCATGACCAATTTTTTCGCCCCAAAATTATCGGGGACCTGCGATCATATTTTGTGAGTCATAAATAAATTTTGCATCCAAACTCTGATTGAGGTGGCACTAGAGCTGTTGGAAAGCTCTTGGTGAATTAGGTTTTCCATGACCTGTACTTTTCATGCACATATTTTTTGTGTTTTCCCATCATTTTTTGTGATCGTTTATTATCTAAGTTGGCGTTATGTAGTTTGTAAACATAAAATTACAGGTTCTTCCGTATACAAAATTTTGGCTTGAGGAAAATAAGCCTAAGCTGGTCTCAAACTTTTGTGCGGGAAAAACTTGTGAGTGGATGACATAAACGAAAAATGTGTGATCAAGCAAGCAAATAGTGGGTGTGAAAACAATAAAGGTCAAGAAAACCTCGAAAACTAGTGCGAAAAAGCTATAACGATATTTGTTCGCGGGCGATAAAAAAGTAAAAACACCGATAACATGCGGCGGTGATAAAATGACACGTGAAATGGGGGGCAATAGCTATCTACTAGCATTACATAAGAATACTGGTAAGGCAGGACAAACTAGATAAAGCCTAGTTTGATAATCATCACCGGCAAACATTGGGAGAGAAAATCTAAACAGTATATGTGTTACAGCCTCCATGAAATAATGTGGTATAGCCTCTCTGAAATAATGTGATAT
Organism: Alopecurus myosuroides; assembly: GCA_028641055.1. Taxonomy (NCBI): domain Eukaryota; kingdom Viridiplantae; phylum Streptophyta; class Magnoliopsida; order Poales; family Poaceae; genus Alopecurus; species Alopecurus myosuroides. Next base: position 298,281,569 of record CM054063.1, on the reverse strand, counting down.
AGTCTCCTAAAATCATGCGGAGAAAATGCCAAAATGTAATCATAGTAGGTACCTATGACACAACATAAAATAAGAACACAACAAGGAGACCATGCATGAAATGATAAGTAATAGCCATGGCAAGGGGTGCCATCGAAAGGTCATGGCGCTGGACCTGGCATTGGTTGTTCTCTCCTCCGGGCACACACGTAGCATAAAACCTAACCTCTCGGTGGAATAAATCAATTGCATTTCTAGGTGGAAACACACGCACGTGCAGGCCTGCAAACGAGTCAAGTTTAAGTGAGTTATACTCAGCTCAGCTTAGCTCATTCTGAAATTCGAGCGAGCTTAGACTAAGTCGAGTTAATGGTCGAGCTTTAATATTGTCTCATGCTCGGCTTGTAATGATCTCAAGTCGATCTCGAGCGAGTTTTGAGCTTAGCAAGGCAATGAAAATTTCTACATTCCAAAACAAATAGTTCATATAGTCGACATTATAACAAAAATATTTTTTAAACAACAACCGTGGTAACAAAAAATTCACACGCAAACAACATATAAGGTAGCAAATTATCCTTCCTGATTTTGTAGTGCTAAGAAGGAAAGAACAATCACGTTCACAACATCTAAGGTAGCCAATTATCCTATTTTATTTTAATATATATCAGAATAATTAAAAATAATTATATTATTTCGAGCTATCGAGCTAAATCGAGTGGGCTAGCGGTCGCTCAAGATTAGCTTATTTTCCTCTCGAGTTATAGAAGACGCTCATACTAAGCTCATTTCTTTTCGAGTCGATCTTGAGTCGAGCTAAAAAGCTAGTCGATCTCGATCCGCTCATGAGTCTCGAGTTTTTCTTGCAGCCGCCACGTGTAATCACTTCCTAGCAAAAGGATCACACATGCACACATCACACTACTAGGAATAAAATGTTATTTTTCTGCTACTTGGATTGGATTTGATTGGGTGAGTCAAGAATGTTTTGTGTGCACCGTATGAAGATAAAGAGAGCGCGTGAATGGATTGATCTAGCAAAATAGAAAAAATGAGGTCGTGTTGCGTGCATGCATGCATAGTTATGTATGTATAGGACACATGGGGCTTAATATAGTTCTAGGCACCTAAGAGTGAATTATACCATATTCACGACAGTTGAAGAGTGTAATGCCAGGTCTGATATAACCATTAGAGAGTATCGACGTCCCCTACACACGACATCATCGGCGTGGATGTCTCCTTTGTCGACGTTGTTATTATCAGATTGGAATCAACGAGTGTACGTACTAACAGATAGTAAATCAAGCTTATATTAGATCGGTACAAAAACCAGACAAGCCCTGCGTTCGTCAAAGTGTTTTGAAGAACTAGCTAGTGTGACCTAGTGTATCGTCATTATTCAATTTCATAACGTACAACATCAGCTGAGTATTAAATACTCATAGTTTCTCCTCGGACGCTCCCCGTCGGCATCCTGGGCGAACCCTAGGTTCCTCGCCTCCAGTCGCCTCCTCCATCCCTCCCCTTCCACTATCGCCGGGGTGCGCTGCCTAGCAAACCCCCGTTGGTCCCGGCGATTGCGGATCTTCCTTCACCCATCTCCTAGGTCGGCTGCACGGGCGAGCGCATGCTGGTGGCGGTGCATCTCAGCGGAAGCTCGATGGCACTCGACGCGAGCTGGTCGGCCTTCCGCGGCCGGAGGGACTTCATGCACGTCGAGCCGTCTTGGGGCGCGTCGCGGACGCTTCTTCGGCGGCTAGAGCGTGGCATCCCAATGGGTAGTTTCATTCGGACACACCCCAATTTATGTCTGATGCTACTAGGCTGAATTCGATGCGTAGGAGGCGCATTGATGCCGCCGGACGAAACGCGACACGCCACCACGTAGATGCGTTCAAAGGTGGTCCGCCTTGTCAGCCACACAGAGGGAGTGGAGAGGATGCGGTTGTCGTCTTCATTGCGCCTCGTCTTTTCCGGAGATGCCACAGCGAGCCACGCTGCACAGAGATCCGTCTTGTCGTGTTCCTTCATGAAAAATGTTGTCCCGTCACACAAGTGGTGCCCGTCCCATCTTTCCACGCGGAGGCATTAATGCACGACGCACACCTGGCCGCTCGCCTACCCCGCTATTAAAAGGCCATCACTCCTTGCCTCGTGGAACCTCACATCCCTCTTCTCTCTCGCCTCACTAATCCACCTCACCGCCGCTAATGGACTATGACAACCTCGCCGCGAACGGTTTCGGTAAACTTAGCCTTCTCAACACGGAGGCTACAACCCTCTTCAAGGCTTGTTGCCCGGCGTTGCCATACGTGCGTCCTGAGCACCTATTATCCATCGGCGTCTCCGGCACGTCAATACCCGATGCGCAGCGCACCTCCGATGCCGACTAGGACGCCATGGTTCCGTGCCACTAGATAAGCGTGATGACCGATGAGCAGTGCCTGTCACCAGAGTGGAATCCGGCGAACACCGAGCTATACGAGATGGAATTTTGGCGCATCCACCACGAGCGCTAGAAACGTGGGACGACCCTGGAGTGCCGCCGCGTTACTACACCACCACCAGGTGCCATGACTTCTGGAGAGTGCCAGGGCGCATGTTGCAGTACGTCCTCAGCCACATCAAGGACGGCGACGTGCCATGTCTCCAGACACCAACGGTGAGCAGGTGGGCGCCCAGGCACACCACCACGCAGTCGTCCTCCTCCCGCTCCTCCTCCTCCAACACCGACGCCGGTTTCCTCCCACGCGGCGCCGCCACATGTGCACACCCCCAAGCCAGACCCAGGCACAACGCCGAGGCATGGGCTCGACGCTCTCTCCATCGGCTTCGGCTCCTCCCGCTGCGCCGCACGCCACCCGCTGCCGAAGAATCCCAAGATGGAGGTGAAGACGGAGGCGTCGTCGTCCACCTACGGCAAGATGCTTTCCTACATGCAAACCAAATTTTTGCAAACGGTTATTATCAAGAAGGCGCCATCTAGTTTGTAAGCATAAAATAACAAGTCTCTCAAGTCTCAACCCCACCAGAAGCTCATATACAAAAGTTATGACTCGTGGAAAAATATTCTACGTCTCTCTCGAAAACTAAATGAGGAGACCCGGAGGAATAAGCTAGAAAACGAACACGGTGTGGTCAAGCCTTCGAAAATTGTGTTAGAAAAAATGTGAGAAAACCTTGAAAAGTGAAAAACGGTGTCTCTTGTAACGTTTCGGTGTTTGTCGGGACATAGCAAAAAAATGACCTTGATAACGGGCGGAGACGAATGAACACATGAGATGATGGGTAATAAATTTGAACTAGCACAAAAAGAAGCACACTAGTAACACGCGGCAAACTAGATAGTATTTATGTTATAGCCTTCCGGAGTCAATGTGTTATAACCTAAACTAAACGGTCGGGAAAAACACCCAAATGAAATCATAGACAAATAGTCACCTCATAGCATAATATAGGTCGACACATATCCGGAAAGGTTGGTAATAGTCATCTCGGTTCCGCGGGCCTCCTCCAACTCGACTTCCATGTAGTAATCTCGGTTGTGGGGGAGTGGTTCAACATCCGACGAGCCCGACGGTGACGAAATCATGAGGTGTTCGATGTTGCAGGATGCCTACGGAGGTGAATATCACGACGATGAGGAACAATCGGCCGTTCAGTGTTTCATCATCGTGCGATTGGACACCAACAAGACGTTTCGACTTGTCTAGAGGGTGCATGGTGACCGAGAGAGGATATTGCGTGGCATGGGAGGTGGCGTTGGTGGCGAGGGGCGCCGTCGATCAAATTTCGTGACAACGGACGGACGGACAGGGCAACTACTGCTCTCTCGACGCGACAACACACAAACACATGCGGCCTCCCCTTGGAATTAATCAAATCAAATCAAATATTAGTACGAGCCAGGTTTGTAATCACTTTTTTTTACAATAGGCTTGTAATCACTTACTACCTCCGCTCTAAAATGTAAGCCTTTTTAGAAAAGGAGGCAGTATTATTAGAAAAGGAGGCAGTATTATTTTAGGAGAGTTTTGTAAAAAAATTGAGGGCTGTGGAGATTTATCTTTACCATTAAAGTGCTAGCGGTAGTGTCCGTGATTGCGGTACGTCGCCTCCGAGCGCAGGGAAGAAAAAATCGGCGCCTCTCACGGTGAACCACCCACGCCACATAACCGTTCACGATCTCGCACGAAGTAACCTGGACGAGGAGAAAAAATGGTGGCAGTTATACCACAGACACGCATGCACGCACGCACGCACAGGAACAAATCCCGCCCCGCGTCGCTGCCTCACGCTGTGCCGGAACCGCTGCGTAGAGCCACTGGGAGAGCGCAGAAGACAGAACTTCTTGGCGCTGCGTGATGGCCGTCGTGCGTCGCTGTCGTCGCCTTAGGCATGTGCCTCCGCGCGGGAAGCCATCTCCCCTGGTTCGTCGTGGCCATCACAGCCTGGAGCGACGCCGTGCCACTTCAGCCGGCGACGAGATCAGTGCGTCGGAGGACCACGGTCGCAGGTGCCATGTCGGGAACAAAGTCCACGATGAGCTCTGCATGTCATAGAGAACATGAGATGCCAGGAAGCGCTGGTGTACGGAGCCACCTCCCTTTCCACTCCGCTGTGGCCGCCGATCCTGCTTCTAACCCCGAACAGTCCAACATCCTTCTCCATGTAAGTAAGGTCATCTGCCTCCGCTACTGTACTTGACCAATCTGACTTGTTGGGGATAGCGATGCAACTATTGCCTTTCATCTCTTTCTTCTCTGGATAGTACGTAAAATTGAGTATAGATTCCGTTTATCATTATTTTTTCCTTTGATTGCAACCCATTGCTAGGATCACCTGTTTGTATACTGTTCCTTCAACAACAAATTCAAGAAGTCAGGGAAGAGACATTAGAGGTCCATATGCCCCTGAAACCATGCATTAGCATGCATATGTGGACAACCTTCGATTTGTGTCGGATACCAAAAATGAATCATGTATGTTAGGCCACTGTTTATTAGTCATCGAGTATATGGTTGAGCTATTAATGAGTCCAGTAAGCTGAGTTCCCTTTTATTCCTTTTCTGTTTTATTTGCAGGGCTCAAGGGAGGAGCATCTCACATGTCCCTGGTCTACTCACGTGAGATTATTCAGATTTGATTCAATGGAAAGTTTGACTGTATGATTGTATATATTGTCCTTTCACTTGTTCTATTGTGGAGTAGTTCTTTAGTATTTCTGAGGGCTAATTGGAAGTCTTGTGAAGGTAGTGGTCAAGTCATTTCTCTATGTTGTTTGACATATTGTTAACTGATTGTAATTTTAATGCAAATAAAGCTTCAGTTGTGCTTGACTCCATGGTGTGAAATGAGAAGATGGATTCCAATCATGGAGAGGAGATGAATTAAATGTAGGAATAAATTTATCTATCCACTGAAAAATATGATATCCTTTGCACTAGCAATCTCGTGCATAGATACTTCTTTTTTTCCGATAATTATAACTTATAAAAATATGAATACAAATGAGGTGGTATTTGGCTCGGCTGCGACAATGTGCGGCAAATATGAAAAAATGTTACTAGAAATTTTCTTTTGGCCGAGTGTTTGATATTTTGATATCTATTTTTCTGGTTTTAATCTTCACCTCGGGCACTTATCTTATGTGATTTATAATACCTTTTCCAAGGGACTAACATATATGATATAGCTGGTAATTTTCCTTGCCATGTGCTTTTTGAAACTGAAAAATGTAATTTTATCTTAACTGTTCAAAGAGACAACTATTTATCGGAGCAAATAAGAAATAGTTCCAAGATGGTTTCTGCATGTGTGCATTGTGCTTTAACTTTTTTTTCTTAGACATATTTTTGTAAAGAAAACAACCCCTTGAAGATATTTAATATTAGTATTGTGTTGATCTGGGCATTGTGTTGATTCGGGCAACACACATTCTATCAAAGTGTGCGGGAGCAGTCAGGTGTTTGTACAAAAAAAGTACACTAGGGCAAAATAAAAAAATTCCATTTCTTATTCAAATATTTTACTCGCATATAATTTTTTTCTTAATGCATGTGAAAAACAAAGCCCGTAGAGTAGTACTACACGGTTTGATGACATGTATCATCGTACTTTGGAATGTAGTTGAAGTGAGGAATATGTAGAGGGGTGTGCGGTGCTCAACATGGAGAGAGAAAGCGGGAAAAAAATCTCATAAATTGCGAGTAGAATGAAATAATATATATGATTAATTTTGTGTGCTTAAAAAGTATATACCATACGGAAAAAAGAACAGAAGTACTATTTCCAAGAGCTGGAGTATGTACATTGTTTTGCTTTAGACTTACAATTTAATCATTTACTACATTGACGGGTCGGCAAGTGGCAACGCACGGGCATTCAACTAGTATTTTTTTAATGACTTCCTGGGGAAACGGTACATACATTACGGTGTGCCAGCTAGCTCGTTATTTATTACTCCAGCTGGTAGAGTGGAGGAAAATACGGAGGTTGCGATGGAACCAATCTCCACCGTTGATGAATCGTCGATCCGTGTCAACTCTGCTCGGGCCAACGAGAAGATGCGCCGCCCCAACCCACCCACTCGATTTCCTGCTCGGGCCAACTCTCCTCTCCCCGATGCGCCTCCCCAACCACTCCATTTCCTCCCCAACCTTCTCCTCTCCCCGATGCGCCGCCCCAACCCACTCCATTTCCTCCCCAACCACATCCCTGCGCCCGCCGGATTCCCGCTTCCGCGCCCTCCAATCCGCAGAGCCCGGGGACGGACCTTGGAGGAGCAGTTGCTGCTCAACGCGTCCAGGACGATGAGGCTCCGGATGGGCGTCGCCGGAGGATGCACCAGCAACTGCTTCTCCAAGGTCCGTCCCCGGGCACCGGCCGCCGACATGGACGGGATCTACCACCTGCTCGGTCACCAACCAGACCCACAAGGAGAAGGTGAGACCAAGAGGAAAGGGATCTCCTTTCCTCTCTGGATCCGCCCCGATTGGAAGCGCGCGACCTGCCGGCTCGGCCTGCGGCGCTCTCCGAGCTTGGTCGCTACCGGAGGATGCTGCTGCTACTCAAGGGGAAGAGCTACTTCGACTACCAAAGAGGACCCGTGGTTCCGCTGACGTCGCCGGCAGCCATCTTGCTGCTGCTCCGCCATGGACGCCACACGCACCACCACCTGCCTACGCCGTCCAGGTAATCTCCCTACATTGTTGCCTTTGAGGATCTACTCTGCACAATTCTCTAGTCTGCAGCCGCTAGAGTACTTGTGCTGTCACACACCAGGATTTTCTCCTAGCTGATGCCCTGCTATCGATCTGGAAGAAATTTCACTAGTACTAGCATCAGCCAAAGCCATGCTGCCCTTCATTTGTTTGTTTGTTTGTTTATTATCCAACCACTACTTGGAGTCACATACAGCGCAACAATTAGTTCTATTGCAGTGGTTAGTTTTGGAGTTGCGTTTCAACACGGAGTAGTACGATGTGATGAATATATATCTTCTGTTTGTGTCCTAATACCACAGCAACACACTAGTTTTAATTAGCTTCTTTGCTAATGGCATGGATGATGAGCTCTAATCCTACTGCAATTTTTTGTGTGTGTGGTTCTAATGCTCAATTTTAGCAAGAATGTGAAGCACTTGTTCCTTAAATTTTGCAGGACTATCCCAAAAGTGATCCAGATCGACAGCCTGAGTTCGTCGGTGACGGCTGCAGCCGCCGGGAGGAGCTTACTGGGCTGCAAAAAATGGTGGAGGGGAGAAAAGGAGGAAGACATGGTTGTTGCCTGCTCACGCTTCTGCTTCCAGCAGTCTACCTGCAGCTTCTGCTGTCCGTCTTCAGGCGGTCACCTCCCCAAGGTGCCCTCGGTGGCAACGTCTCTGAGCTCCTGTTGACGGCGGCCTTGTTGCTGAGCTTTTGCTGCCCAACAACCTGCTTCTCGTGAGCTTCTCCTCCTCCATCTTGTTCTGGCAAAAGAAGTATCTTTTCCCCTATTGAATTCAATGTGTGCATATGCAGTAGAGAAAGATGGAACTTCATTTCACTAAATCAGAGACTGTCATGTGCATAAGCAGATATTTTCCATAATGGTTGCTGCTCAATCTGAATGTTGTGTGCATACCTCAATAGGGATCGGATGCGCTCCATTTTTTTTACTTTGTTTGGGTGCTGGTCTGTTCAAGGTCTTTTGTGTACAAGATGGAGGACAATTTTTTATCTACATGTAATTGTTATGCCCGTGAGTGTCTCACTAGAGTTTTAAGTTTGTTTTGATTAATCATTATGGAACTATCTATTCTTTCTTAGATTTGTTTTATTTTTTTCTTGTTGAATTGAATGTATAGGCAGTAGAGAATATCTAAGATGGGAGTTCATTCCACTCAATAATGCACTGTTTTTTTTGGGGATTCTTTGCTGCTTGTTGTTCTTGCACAGTGTCCAAACTTGTACAATTCCACACAAAGTTCCCCCCCCCCCCCCCCCCAACATTTAACGAGCCCCTCTACTTCTCTTGATATCTGTGTGCGTAGCTATTTTATTTTCTGGTTAATGGAGCGCTTTATGCCGAGAGTTCTTGAGATGTCTTCCTTCTACTGCTACAACATATTCCATAGATTCTCTTGTATATATGTGCTCGATTTATGTATTTGACAAGTGATTCTTCCTCGCAAAAAAAACCCCTGTTTTGACTTATCTTGGATGTTAGTTATCATATCTTCTTATTCTTTTTCTCCTGACTGACTTAGTGTGGCTGCTGCTTATCGCTAAAATAGATGCGATTTATTCACCGGTGTTGTAGTAAAATTAAAGATCGATTGATCCTTGCATAACAATTACTCGTTGGCTAATTTATTAATTTTCAGAGAATGACAAAGGCGCCGGCAAGTGATTCAAATTCTGCCAAGACCAAGATGGTCCACTAGAAGATTGCATTGGTGCATCAAAGGCGGATATTTGATCGACAACGGCAGTAGACATGTCGACGGTGGTGATGATTTCTACCCCATGGTGAGAATCATCCCGTCCCACATTGTAGTTTCTGCTTTGCTAAGCTACCGAGTGTAAAATGCATGGCCTCGTACATCATAATTCCATAGTATAATTTGTCGATTGAACATTTCGAATCGTTGATGATAATAGATGTATTAGTGGTGTGTGTTGCCGTCTTATTAATTGGAAGTCCTGACTGAGATCATTGTTTTTCCCCTACAGTAATAGCCTTTTGTGCGAGCAATTTTCATTAGTCTTTTCTTCTTTCCTCCCCTGAATTTTATGTCATGCATACCGTGTGGAATTTCTCTGACAAACTGAAAATTAGATGCTCAATTTCTTTTTCCTCTTGTAGCTCATTAGTGATGAGTCGGCTAGTGACTACTAGTTAAATTACATGCTTATGTTTTTTCTTTTAGTATTGTTCGATGAGCTGACTAGTGACTGCTCCTTATTGCTATACTAGTCGTGATTTAATAATAAAAGCACTAGTTGATTAATATTTACAGGCATAACAATTACTCTGCCTTTGCCGTGTAATTGATTTTTCAGAGAAGGAGAGACACACTGGCAAGCAATTCACCGCAGCCTGCCAAGAACAAGATGGGGCGGGAGAAGATGCATTGCTGCATCATAGGCTGTTTTCCTGATAACGGCAATAGACACGCCATTGAAGATTTTAAGCCAATGGTGAGAACCTCCAGGAATCATCTCATCTCACATTGCCGCGCTTCGGGCACTTGTACTTTCCAACGCTAATGCAGAATAAACAAATCAAATGCATGATCTAATTGATCAAGCTCCAGTTAAAGACAAATTGATTTTATCGTATGGTTTATCGGTTTCCTTGTTAAATTTGCTCTCTGTCACACATTGCATTGTGGGTGGCTGAGTAAAAAAAAAATCTTATTGGAAAAATAGTCTGTATGTGTGGTATATGAGTTTATTGCTACACGTATATATCTGCTATTACCTATTGTTTGTTCTTTACTTACATGGATCTGATCAGGTACTTGTTGTAGGTAACTTGTGATTTTGGGCTAGATTGGGCAACATGCTTATAGCAGTTGATAAGTTTAAGTATCAGTTTCATGTCTTGTAAATCTATCCCCTTTTCTGATTACAAACAACCACTAGGAGTCTTGTTGATTTGGGATTTTGCTTGCCCCCCTCCTAGAAGAGATATTTTTCCTTTTCTTTGGTCTCATGTAAAATTTGTGAATTGCTCTATGGTTTTGTAGTGTTCATGTCATGTTCTACTGGAGTAACATCATTGATTTCATGTTATTAGCTCAATCTGTACTACTAGAAATGATTAGTCACAGATTGGTGGTTGTTTACCACCTGAAGTCAATGAGAAAGGAAGAAGCATGGGTGGTCTTTTCTTTCCTATAAAATAATTATCATAAGTTGAATGCACGGTGCATGTCCATCTGCTGATTTGGCTGGTTTGAATATCCTGATGTTAATTTCCTTTCTTTACTGGAACAGGCTCCCAAGAATAGGATCCTGAACCATGGACCTGCAACCCCACCGATAAGGATTTCGGCTTTACATGAGAGTAGGAGGAGAAGGTTCCATCTTTGTCATCCCATGGCGGTGTGTGGCGCCGTGGCACAGCGACTGGCCTGACCATGCAAGGCTGATGTTGTTGGCCAATATGCCACGGCTATAGATCCCCACTGACGCCGGCAAGCGATCCGGGCGCCTCTGATGGCACCCCCTGCCCCGACCCAAGGTTGCTGCTGCATGTCTTCATTGAGCTGGTGCTGCCATTGAGAGGTATAAGTCCCTCACGCCAAGTGTTTCGACAAATCTGATGGAGTAGTATGGCAGCCACAAACCTTGTATGATTTTGAGTAGCAGATGTAACCTGGGCGTTGTCTTGTTGATCCACCGTTTTTAACTAGATGTAGTACATCAACTGGTTTCAATGTTTGCTAGATGATGCTCCACCTTGTATGATTTGGAGTAGCAGATGCAGCCTGGGCATTGTCTTGTTGATCCACCGTCTTTAGATACAATATTTGCCAATCTTTTTGTCAAGTCATTGATGTAGTGTTGCTTACTACCTGTTCCATGTGGGTCTCGACTTAGTAATATTTACTTGTTGCAGCACTCCACTTCCGAGAGCACTTCGATCTTCATTGTTCAAAGTTCCGGACTTAAAACCAATGGAAATAAATTATGTTTCAGTCACAATCTTGCCGGCGGGTGGCGATCGCCTCCATTTGCTTTCCTGCTCTAGCCTCCCAGACCAAGATCCAAGAGTCACCCCTTCCCCAGCCTAGGTGACATCTGCCATTGGGAGGTATAGATCCCTCACTGCACGTTCTTTTTATGCGTTAAGTGCTGTTTTGGCAAAGCACCTGGTACAGTACTACAGCAGCCACACACATTGACCCTATGCAATTGTGTCTTCTTCTGCCTAAGTGGAGCAAGAGTCAGAAGCTTGTGTTGCTAACTTAATTAGCTTTTCAGTTTTATATACAATAGTTGCGTATTTTTTTCCCAAGTCTGGCCCGTTTATATGGCCTATGCTTAAAACCATTTCCCAATGTGTCCTTTTGGGATCGGGATGGAGCAGAACTTGTGTAGTTGGGTGCCATCCTAGTTCGACGACATCCCATTTTGGTGCTGAACTCCTTTTTCAGTCTCACAATTTTTCCTAGAGAGGTCAGCTCCAGAGAGGATGGAGCCATCCTCTTTGGAGCCGACCTCGTGGCCAAGATTTGAAAATTGTTTTGAGAAGGGGCCAGATTTCAATGTTTTATTAGTACCTACAGATAAATCTATGCCTTAAAAACATTTTGAGTGTTTGATTAGCTGCAAAAGTTTTGTCGGGCCTGATAATCATGCCTTAAAAGTTCACTCTCTTTATTTTATCAGTGTGTTCCATTGCAAGATTGGCTATGAACTTGAGTTGGTTTCTTTGTTTCCTTTTATATCTTTTTATTCATGCAACTTCAGGTCGAATGTTAGTTGCTGGGTCATGTTACTCTTTAACAGTTTGCATATGATTTGGCAAGTAAGAAAAGTCCCCATATCCAATATGGGACATGTATGTACAGGTTTCTTGAAGTTTGGAACTGTTCTGAAATTTACAAATGGCAACCAATTAGTTGGTTTGAAATGTGCAAGAGTTTTTTGCATAGTGGATGTAGGAGACAGTAGACCGAAGATTTCTGACCAAATTTGGGATAGTGAACTCTTACTGGTTATGACCCCTTCCTGGTCTTGCTGCATAGGCTGGGAAACATCATTTTATTTATGCTGGGACAACACTTGTGTGAGTTGTTTATCCTAGATCTAAGCATGATTGTCTCTACAATAGCGCAAGGGCTCTTGGCTGTGCTAAATTGCTTTTGCTTTGGGAAATAGTTTGACAACACAAATAGCATCTTCGACGCACTCTGTTGATCTTCTTGAATGAACTATCTTATAGATGTAGCCTACATGGTGCTGATGGTGATCTTTTTCCTTTTATCCTTGGTATATGTGATATGTGGTTGCTGGTTATCAGTCTGATCTTATTTCTCATTTTCCTGGATATTAGCCTATAGCCTGCTCGGTTGTAGTTGCTTTATTATGGTTGTCGAGGAATCAAACCTGGTGCTAGTATACTATAAACACATGCTTTGCGCATGATCTAGTATTGTTATCATGGAAACCTGCTCAGTTGGATTTTCTTTTATTTGGAGAAATTGTTATCATGAGGGGAAAAAATGCATTCCTAGGTGCCTTTAATTTTACCAAACTGTGATTAGCTTTTTATAGTAATAACTTGCACCATCCTCTTTTTGTTTTGTTTTAACCATGATGTAAAATCTATCTGCCAGCCCTCGGGAGATGGAGATTGCTGCTACATGTGCTTCCCTCAAAGAGGTTCACCGAGCTGGTTCTGCTTTCGCGAGGTATAAATCCCTCATGTCAGGTACTTTTTTATGGGTTCGAAGTCTTTTTTGGGCAAAACACCTCATGAATCTAAATACTGATGTACTCCAGCAGACACAAACCTTGTTTCACCATGTTCTTCCCGATATACTAAGATTCTTCTATTGGCCTTGTCAACTATTATAGACAACAGTGCACAAAATTCTGACCATCTTTTCAATGTTTTATGAGTAACTATGGATAAAACTACGCCTTAAAAAACTTTGAGTGTTCGATAGGCTCTGAAAGCTTTGTCGGGCCTGATAAAATCATGCCTTAAAAGTTTACTCAATTTATTTTTTCTGTGTGTTAAGATTGGCTATGAACTTTTGAGTTGGTTTCTCTGTCTCTTATTCAGCAACCTCAGTTTGAATGTTGGTTGCTGGGTCATGTTCTATGTAACAGTTTGCATATGATTTGGGTATGTAAGAAAAGTCCCCATATTCATTATGGGCCAAGTATGTACAGATTTCTTGAAGTTTCGAACTTCTGTTTGGAAATTTGTCAACCTTTTTCCCGTTTTCTCGTAAAATTTGTCACCAAGATTCGCGTACCCCTTCTTACTCAAACAGCCCCCATCCCTATTGTTTGCATTGACTTCATCCATACAAATGTCGCAAAAAACTCGAGTGTAGAATGTATCCAATTAACCTTCTCCATTGCAAACTACACAATTACTATATGAATTAATTTACAATATAGCAAATCCGTGTGGTAAGCGAGCAAACAGCAACAACCATTTACAAAATCGGCCTGCAAGCATCTAACAGCCAACACATCAATCTAGCACTAACAGACAACATTATCTAGCACTAACAGCAACACACGTACTACTCATAGCATCACCAATCCATCTAGTACAAATAGAACCAAACAGATCAAGCAAACAAGTCCACTACTGATTCATAGCATCACCAATCCAGCATAGGTCGAATCTATGATTCGAAATAGGAAAAAAATAAAGAAAAAAGAGGAAAGGTTGGCCGGAAACGGGCTCACCTTGCTGAACTGGCAGGGTCGGCGTGGAGCTCGGAGGCGGGCAGAGCCGGCAGGGAGCTCGGAGACGGGCAGGGGAGACGGGATCTCGGAGGTGGGCACGGTAGCTCGGGAGCTCGGAGGCGAGGTGGACGCCGGCCAAACGAGCAGTCGAGGAGGGCGGGGAAGTCCGGGGCGGTGACGGGCGGGAACTCCGGTGAGTGGGACGGGCGCCGGCGTCAGGGGTGGCGGCGGCCGGGTGGATCTGTGCTCGTCCAGGGACTCGCTCGTGGGGCTCACGGGAGAAAAAAGAAACGAGCGCTCGCTCGGGGTGCTCGGTTGGAAACCGCTCGCTCGGGCCAGGACCTGGGCTGCGGGACGTGGGTCTCTCTCGGTGGCAGTTTTCTGTAAATACAAGACAACGATATGACCAATTCCATATGCCCTTTCGGAAGATAAAGAGGGAAGCGCGGAAAGCACCCCAACAGGTGCTTTTTTCGGTATGAAGGGAATCGAGGGTGCTTCGGCAAAAGCCTAACGCACAGCCAGGTCTTTGTTTCGGTTGCCCGGCTTTTTTCCGTGGAAAGCAGCTAAAAGCCCAAACAAAGAGGCCCCTAATTGGACTCGTATAATAGTATAAGACCATGAATGCTTTCTCTCAACTAAGGGCCTCTTTGTTTGGGCTTTTAGCTGCTTTCCACGGAAAAAAGCCGGGCAACCGAAACAAAGACTTGGCTGTGCGTTAGGCTTTTGCCGAAGCACTCTCGATTCCCTTCATACCGAAAAAAGCACCTGTTGGGGTGCTTTCCGCGCTTCCCCTTTATCTTCCGAAAGGGCATATGGAATTGGTCATATCGTTGTCTTGTATTTACAGAAAACTGCCACCGAGAGAGACCCGCGTCCCGCAGCCCAGGTCCTCGCCCGAGCGAGCGGTTTCCAACCGAGCACCCCGAGCGAGCGTTCGTTTTTTTCTCCCGTGAGCCCCCACGAGCGAGTCTCTGGACGAGCACAGATCCACCCCGCCGCCGCCACCCCCTGACGCCGGCGCCCGTCCCACTCACCGGAGTTCCCGCCCGTCACCGCCCCGGACTTCCCCGCCCTCCTCGACTGCTCGTTTGGCCGGCGTCCACCTCGCCTCCGAGCTCCCGAGCTACTGTGCCCACCTCCGAGATCCCGTCTCCCCTGCCCGTCTCCGAGCTCCCTGCCCGCCTCCAAGCTCCCCGCCGACCCTGCCAGTTCAGCAAGGTGAGCCCGTTTCCGGCCAACCTTTCCTCTTTTTTATTTATTTTTTTCCTATTTCGAATCATAGATTCGACCTATGCTGGATTGGTGATGCTATGAATCAGTAGTGGACTTGTTTGCTTGATCTGTTTGGTTCCTATTTGTACTAGGTGGATTGGTGATGCTATGAGTAGTACGTGTGTTGCTGTTAGTGCTAGATAATGTTGTCTGTTAGTACTAGATTGATGTGTTGGCTGTTAGATGCTTGCATGCCGATTTTGTAAATGGTTGTTGCTGTTTGCTCGCTTACCACATGGATTTGCTATATTGTAAATTAATTCATATAGTAATTGTGTAGTTTGCAATAGAGGAGGTTAATTGGGATACATTCTACACTCGAGTTTTGTGCGACATTTGTATGGATGAAGTCAATGCAAACAATAGGGATGGGGGCTGTTTGATTAAGAAGGGGTACGCGAATCTTGGTGACAAATTTTTCGAGAAAACGGGAAAAAGGTTAACAAAGAAGCAATTCAAGAACAAATGGGATGCTGTTAACGATTGGTGGAAGACTCACCTCACAGTAAGTTAAATATTTATCATGTGTCTATTGTGTTCATGATAAATAGTTGTCTAATATTTTCTTTTGTTTACTTTCTAGTTTCGTCCTGAACATGCAAAGTTCAGAAATGGACCACCGCCCAACCTGACACAACTAGATGTTATGTTTAAAAGGGCTCATGTGACAGGAGAATCATCGTGTATCCCTGGACAAGAGGAAACAGGATGGGACAAGGAAGCTGCAATTCAGGTGGATGATGACGATGATGCCTCAAAAAGGACACCATTGGGGAAGCGAAAGGCGGTAGGTGGAGAGAAGGATAAGGAGAGCCCCTTTTTGAAGGTGTACAACAATGCATTGAACTCGCTAGTCTCGAGGGCTGATGTTGGTAGTTCTTGTGGCAAGGATGACGATGTGCCAACTATGAAGGAATTCATAGCGATGGTTCGAGAATGTGGAGTTAGTGAAGGAACTGATCTTATGTTCACAACATGCAAGCTTGCTGTGAAGAGGGAGTATAGAGAGGTGTTTGCAAGCCTTGAAACATCCACGGGAAGGCTTCATTATCTCGGGAAGTGGCGCATTCTGAAGGGCATCCCTGCTTACGAGTTGGTTACACAAAAGAGAATTATCATTGCTTGTTGCGTGCTTCACAACTTCATTAGAGACTCCAGCTTGCGTGACAAGCAGTTCGATCGATGTGATTTGGACGAGGATTACATTCCTAAGGTCCAAAGGCGAGAAGTTACCTTGCCGAGTGATCATGTTTCGGGTGACGAAAACACGAGATGCATGAACGGGGTACGTGACGACATTGCCAACACAATGTTCAATGCTACACGTCGTTAGAGCTATTTGAGAGATAGCGATAGAATTTAGCGGAAATGTAGTTTGGACAAATATATATTTGTGATGGGTATGTAATCATAATTGTATGGATATGTAGTTTGATTTTAATATTACTTATGAATATGTTATTTATTACGTTTAAATCGGTAACCATACAAGTTTTCATATCTATAAGGGTGTTTCAGACAATTCCACTGTTTACAGCCAGCTAGGTAGCCAAAGACTAATACTCAGAACAACAGCTTTCCCAGCACAGCTGCTTTCCCTGCACAGCACCGCAGCCAGCCACAGCCCAAACAAAAAGTCCCTAAATTTGAGGCTCATGTTCTACTAAACTCTTCCCGTTACATGGTTTCTTGCTCCTCCGAAGACGATGACACTCTCATTGTTAAGTGTGCATGAGTACTCTAGTTCTCTGTACACAATTATTTTTTCCAAGCTTTGATTGGCGTTGCTTAATGGAATTCTTGCTAAATATGCTCTAGAGATGACCATCATGTTTTGTTCTTTTTCAATGATAACGAGGGGGAGGGCAAGATATCTCTATGTGGAAGCAGCTTTCTTTCTGTCATCTTAATTTACTCTACAATGATATGGCGAGAGCAGCCGAGGTTTCAGATTTGGAAGAAATCTTGTAACACTGCTTGTGTTGTATATAATCGTCCCAGGGATCGAGTTTCCATGTGGAACATCAAGTTTTGTTGGCGATTGTTGTTCGTTGTCGCGGAGTCCCTTTTTTTGATTAGGCATCTAGTCGAGTTGGATCTGTGTATTTGAAATATCGGATGTGTATTATGCACTATATTATTCGTTTTGTGTGCTTTGTGATCCGGACGTCCACAGATGAGGTGGTGGTCTGGTGGAACATTTTGGCAGTTTCGCTTGTTGATCTGTAGTCGATTAATTAGCTAGGTATCCCGAGTACGCACTAACGAGTTAGCCCGTCTGAGCTTGAAATCCTTTGCTACTGTAAAGCATTTTTGTGAACACGTAAATTTGTTGTATTCCCTTCTATTCAATAACTAATTAGTCTCTACTTTACGATTGTCCCAATGAATAAGAAGGTTGAAAACTTGCCTAGCTGGTCGGTCTCAAAACTCGATAATTCGACCGACTGTGAAGACCAACGTTTACATGTAAATCTTGCGGTATGCAAGCGAGTGGGAAATCGGTACTCAGCCTTTTGTGTCGTTATTTTCGAGATGCTTAGTCTAATTATTTACCGAAGATTGATTGAAGATGATTGGAAAGTTAAAAGAAGCACCAAGTGCAGAATAGGTGCCAGATTAAAAAAAAAGCAGAATATGTGCAGGTGAAAGTGAAAGAAAAAAAAGTGCAGAATAGGAGAAGTGCACAGAAAAAAGAATTCAAGCCTAGCGGATTTGAAGGAGCTAGCAACCTAAAAGGAAGGACTCAAAATTTTACCTAGAAAACAGGGCCATGCAAACCGAACGGGCACCCTCAATTAATCTCGGGTGCTACCAACCACTACCAGATGGCATAGTGTGGGGTTTGGTTTCACTTTAGGCCACGTCACCGATCCGAGAACACCACAAGCATACTGGCCGTCCGATCTAAATACAATGGATCTTCTCCCTGAGCTACCTTCTCTAACATACCCTCTATAAATCTAAGCTGGTTGTCACAAGCCGCGTGCGGGATGCGAGGCGAGGGGAGGGCAGGCGAGGAGTGGTGGAGGTCTCGTTGTCGATTCTGATAGACGGGCGGCCGGACGACATCGAGCTAGTCTTTCCTCATGTCCGGCGGCAGCGAGCGGGTTAGTAATCCATCCCGTTAGACTTCACCATATATGCCGCGCTTGCTCCATGCACGATGAACATGGTAAAGAAATCCGCGGTTTTGCTTTTCTTGCATATATACATGGTGCACGTATTTTGGGCATGGAGAGTTGTTCTGCTGTGTTGGGTTGGAGAGCAGAGCAGCACGCTACGAATGCACGGATAGAATCAGTAGACAAGGCGTGAAGGTCGGGATCGACTAGTAGCTGTGTAGCTAGCCTGGCCGGGAGGCTGAACCCGCGTGGCTTCCTTCTTGTCTTCCAAGTATTTATAGTTGATTTTTTGCACGTTTGGAGAATATATTACTCAGTCACTATAGAATCATAGGATCTGTTGACCAGGTATCTGGAAACTCTGTACTGTATATACTTTTCAAGGCTGCATTTGCATCGGCGTGGACGAAACCGACGAGCTGGATCCAAATTGCTCATGCGTTCTGCTCTAGAGATCCAGCAAAACTTCCCCATGCTCTAGACGAACAGGCTGCATCCCCACTGCGGATTGATCAGAGCGTGGTCGAGGCGAACGAGTGTGGGTTCCGCGCGA
Source organism: Alopecurus myosuroides (assembly GCA_028641055.1). Taxonomy (NCBI): domain Eukaryota; kingdom Viridiplantae; phylum Streptophyta; class Magnoliopsida; order Poales; family Poaceae; genus Alopecurus; species Alopecurus myosuroides. The sequence continues at coordinate 298,262,709 of CM054063.1, read as the reverse complement.
TTGTTCGACCAAGTGTATAGACGGTCGAGAAGGGGGGGCTCTTGAAGGACGAGGTCGTAGACGACAGAGTTGAAGGCGTCGGTGCAACTCCCAGTCCGTTGAAAATGCGGGTTCAAAAACCGAAGGCCTCTCCATGCCGCCCGATAGCGAGCAAGGGGCAAAATGCTTGGCAGCTGTTCTGCAATCATGAACAAATGCCCTTGTATATTTTTTGATTGCATAAATGAATCCACGACATAACTACACATAATAGATCCATACCCTATGCATCCATCAAAGAGCAATTATCCAACGAGCAAGACCTCTCACCTTGTATATTTGTAAATTTGTAGCTATCGCTTCAGATTTAATTTTGTTTGTGTATCGCTTAAAACCGAGTGAAGCCTCACAAATACATTTTGTTTCTTCTCTTTTAGACTTGAACATGGTTTCAAGTCATCCAGTGGCTAAACTACATATCTCACTACTGCTTGTGAAAGCTCAGACAATTAACCCATACGTCTGTAGGTTTGTAGCTATCACTTGAGATCTTTCGTTTGCTTGAGTATCGCTGAAAACCAAGCGAAGGGTCGCAGATACATTTGCCTGTCAGGTAATTGCCCAATTGTAAATCTGTTGCTGCATTTTGCCATACGAGCTAATGAGCTATAATTTGCTGGGTAACGTAAAGCTCGTGGCGTGGCTACAGTTGTTTCCTGCGTACTTTGCTGATTCGAGAAAAAACTTGCTACTTTCAAACCAGAATTGTGTGTACAGGGCTATTCCTTTATTTTGCTGTATTTGGAGGTCTCTTAATCCTCCTGCCTTATTCAATTACATCCGGATCATCATTAGGTTGTAAAGTATGTTCAGTTTGATTATTTTCCTTGACGATTAACCTTTTCACATTGTGACATGTGCCATCTCTTATCCCTGATGATGGTACAGTATCACGCGCCGCTGCTTTTGTATGGCAGAACTTGTCTCAACTTAAGCTGCTGTTAGACATATCATGGCACCGGCTAAGATGTCCTTATCTTTGTATATTATTGAGTGTTCCATTCCATCAGGCCATCGTTTTTGTTCCCCACATCTTGTTTAACACAACACGAATCGGACACTGAAGTGAGGAATGTTTGTGGAACTGTGATGTAAATGTTGCCACGGTGAACTTCCGCGGGTGTATCACTCAGAGTGACAGTGAGATCATTAGAGCTTCCATTATCGTTTTTTTTTTTGTTTCTTTCAAGAGCAAACTCTCCAGTTCAGAGCCATCATCTTGGCTAGTAGAAGTACTTGGCTGCTGCTCAATGTTGAAAACCTGGAGGAGGCTCCACAGCTTTGAGGAAACAGACGGTGCTGGACGTTCAGGCATATGGAGTGCGCACATACAGCTACCAAGTTCACTAGTTGGTACTTGGTGAGTTAGGAATTACGAGTCCTAGTTGGTTTAGGTACCGAGTTCGAGTTGGTTTAGGTTTGACCGGATCAGTTGCCTGTTTTGTGTATATGCACAGCAAATTGTGGTGAGTTTGTAACAATGTGAGAGAAACAAAAAAACAATAGGGCACGATACGAGCACAACAGAACCGACCTGCCCGCCCCCTGTTCCCCCTCCCCGGCACGCCTAACCGAGTCATCCGGCGATCTCACCGGCGCCGGCGGCGCGATGGGCGAACGGAAGGTGCTGAACAAGTACTACCCGCAGGACTTCGACCCAGCCAAGATCCCGGCACGGAAGCAGCCCAAGAACCAGCAGATCAAGGTGCGGATGATGCTCCCGATGAGCATCCGGTGCGGCACCTGCGGGACATACATCTACAAGGGCACCAAGTTCAACTCGCGCAAGGAGGACTGCGTCGGCGAGAGATACCTGGGCATACAGATATTCAGGTTTTACCTCAAGTGCTCGAGGTGCTCCGCCGAGATCACCTTCAGAACGGACCCCCGGAATTCAGACTACACGGTGGAATCCGGGGCTAGCAGGAATTTCGAGCCTTGGCGCCAAGAGGCCGAGGCTGCGGACGGCGAGAAGAGGAAGCGAGACGCGGAGGAGATGGGCGATGCGATGAGAGCGCTGGAGAAGAGAGCCGGCGACTCGAAACGGGACATGGACAGACTTGCTGATTTAGAAGAGGTGCGGTCCATCAAGTCGAGGCATGCCGGGGTATCCCTTGACCAGATGTTGATGATGCACTCCGCTGCTCACCATCCGGAGGAGGGAAAAACGGTACTAGCGGAACTAGATGAAGAAGACGAAGAACTCGTCAAGTCCGCTTTCGGAATGTCGAAAGATTATGTCAAACGGATCGAAGAAGAAGACGATGATGAAGATTTTCTTGGTGTGCCAGGCCAGGCAAAGATCAGTGGATCTTCTGAATCGGTGTTAAATCCAACGACGGATGTCTTGGCTAAAGCTAATGGTCTTGAGAGTGCCAACAGAGGAGGAGGAAACAAGACCGTGGCCTCTAACATGCCCAAATTCATAGTGAAGCCAAAGCCCCTCGGCGCAAATCCTCGGAAGAAACACAAGACTGCTGAATCCGCGGCTGTCCAAGATAGCGGCAAAGCACCGGAGGATAAAAGTGGAGCTTCAGAAGACAAGACCAATGTTCTTCAGTCCCTCTGGGAGCATTATAGCGACGATAGTGATGACTGAAGACAAGAGTCACCATTGTGCCGGAGGAGACGAGCCCCTCCAACACGATCGTGTGTAACTCGTTTTGTAATTGTCTGCTTTCGCAAAATCTCTGCTGCCATCTCTAGTCCGCACTGTTACTGTATGGCAGCTATGTCCACATATAGCCGTGATATACTCTCATAAATTCACGCCACCTCATGGTGCTGCTCTGTCTGCAATCGTTCGGTTCCAGTTTTGGTGCTAACTGAGCCACAATGAAGACAATATTTCCACATTAAACACCACAGAATGATACAATAAATTACATTCTTTGTAGTATGTTTGTCTGTCCAGATATAATTCTTGACTCCTCTCACAAGTCACACCAGTTCATTGTATATTTGTGTGTCCAGATATAATTCCTGAAGAAATGCTCTTCTCTGTCTTTCACAAGTCACACCAGTACATGCTCTCTTTCTCCTTATTATAGTGTCATTTCAGGAACACTAATAATCATCAGCAAGTATGATTTCAGAGGGCCAATTTTTTGTTTTTACTTTGTAGCACTCAACCATCTTGTCCATTCCTTCTCTTTTAAGACAGGTTTCCTAATAGAAGCTCTTCAGTTTTTTTTAAGACAATCAGAACAAAAGGCTAAAACCAACAACACAAAAAATACCCTGCGAGCGATTCAGCATTACAACATGTCCTGATCGGATCTAACTTCTAACACAAAACAAGTGTTCCCCTAGTGTCTGCACTCATGCATCCAAACAAGCTACAAACTTAAGCCACGGAGGCGCCATCCCAAATTACTCACAACATAGAACTACGAAGCAACAAATCCAGGCACCAAGAGAGCAAGAATCTGAACCATTTCTCAATCACGGTGCAGAAACCCGAGGAACAGCAGAACGATGTGGATACCGACGAACAGCTCCGACCACCTCCACCTCGCCGGCAACCCCAAACCGGAAGCTGAGGAGTGGGCTGGCTGCATGGCAGGCGACATCCCAGAAGCTGCCACAACCAACCAACGAGGGTTAAATGAATGATAATGCAAGGCAATTCGTACAGAACAATTAAAATTTACAGCTATATATATTTGTTGCTACCCACCGTTGCACACGGAGGTAGTGGTGAGGTTGGAGAGGATGGAGAAGGAGGTGCTGTTGGTGTAGCCGGCGTAGGAGCATGATGTGGTCTCGCAGGCCGAGGCCGGGGACGTCGACGTGTTACCCAGGAAAAGGTCACCGCATTTCGCCACAGGGCACGAGGATGGTGCTATCCCTTGTGCTGGTTGGCAGTCCAGTCTACAAAAAAATTCATAACATTGCAATGATTAGATTTCATGAGTCATCATAAAGAATGAGGTTTCAAATAGCATGTATGAGTGACAATAAGCTGACTAGCTGAGTAAGTACTCACTGCCAGGTGGTGGAGCTGCAGCTGCACATGATGCAGTTGTTGGCCGTGAGGGTGTAGCTCGCGTTCGGGACACGGAGGTTGCGGTCTATGGCCGTGCTGCTGATGGCGGAAGAGCAAGCTGCACAAGTGCACATGTATGTTAGCCTCAAACAGAGCTCTGTATAAATGTAGAATCATAATGCTAGTCTTAAATATGCTGTGGAGAATTTGAACTTCCAAGGCACTTGCATCGCCGCCACGGTTACAATGAAGCACGAGTTAAACTGGGTGAAATATGTACAAACAAGAAACTAGGTGCAAGTTAAATAATGTTTTTTTTCTTACTAGGAAAAGTGCCCGTGCGTTGCAACGGGAGAGAACAATAAGCTCATTCCCTTGGTTCGTCGTCTTTATGGCACGAAACTGGCGTATTAGTCAGATCTGTTAAATTTTTCGATCTATAGGAGAAAACTAATTTATTTCTCCTTTTAGTATTTATAGGAAATGTGTCCGTGTGTTGCAACAGATGTGAAAACTCAGTTTTAACCGACCCATGATCCCACTCAGTATTCGCCCATTCGTTTTAATCTTTAATGTTTTTATTTGTTCTACTCTTTTATACTTTATTCTTATAGGAAACGTGCCCGTGCGTTGCAACGGGAGAGAAAATTAATTCCATCGCTGTAATACACAAATTTCTCACAGGTATAATAGTTGTATATCGTCGAAACCATCCAGTTTTAGAATGTCCAAATAGCAGCCATATTCTATTTTGGTCCAACGACGATGTGCATAATAATGGGAAAAAACGAAGGACAGTTCTTAAAATTATGTATTAGCACGGGAATTGATCCTCTTATGGACGTGTACACATTTTGCAAACATCTTGGAAAATTTTAAGCAGAATATACTTTGGGTTACAATTCATGTCATATATGACACTTTCTAGTGTACGTACCTGCGCTCGCTAGCTGTTTTTGTCGCTTTAAAAGTTGAGAAATGAAGTGGCCAAGCAGAGAACCGTCATGCAGTTAGGAGATGTGTGATTCGGTTCCTCAGGTATTCCAACCAATAGTAATTAGAGGAGAATACATAATGGAGGTTTTTACAGGGATTCATCGGCACCACTCACCATTGATCTCAAAAATCACCACACGAGTTTGATCGTCGGATGTGAGGTGCATAACTACCAAACAACAAAAGAAACTGAACGTTCGATCTTTTGAATAACTTTAGCCAATGGAGATTTTCAATACTGCACAGACATCGATTTAAGGTAGTCATTTGCCTGCCTAAAGGTTGTTAGATATGTAACTTGTTAATATAAAAATAATTCTGGCCAATCCTTTGCCTTTGGCACTATCTATCTATACTTCTTATAAAGCAAAACCACACTAAGTGCAATTAATATTTATCTATGTCAACATGAAACTTGTCTACATCACTTGCTTTTTTAGCCAATCAATTATCCACACCATCCCACTAAGATTAAATTGTATAACTCTACATGCAAGCATACACATCATATTTTATTTTAGCAATCAAATTTCCCATGTCATTTTTTTGTCTGTTCCACTGATAAGATCACACTATCCCGCTACGAAATTACGCAGTTAAATCATATGTACGACACTGGAATTAGCTTCGTCAACCAAGTGAATTTTTTCAATTATTTTGAATGATGAAAACATACAAATGTTATTTGAGATTATGTAATCTTCTTATGTTACCAACAACTAAAAAATTTCTAAAATAAATGTGCGAAAATCTTTATGTAAACTATCCACAACATCCATCTATTCAACTCATTGATTCCAACTTATCTATATCAATCAGATACGCACTTGAAACATAATGAACTTTAAACTGTAAACCACACACACACACATATATATCATGTCATTTTAATTCAACACATTGAATGATATGATCAACTAAATCTTGCATATTTCTATAGACAATTCATGTTTCAAACATTTTATTAGAATTATTAAAGAGATACCCGCAACAACGCGTCGGGTATCGCTCTAGTTTTGCATATGTGCTAGTCCCTTGACATAATGGCCTATTTGTTTGTGGATCATTATTCGAGAGATTTGACAGCTAGCTAGAGGCCGTTGTGGGAAAAAAATCCTTGAATTTTATTGGCAGTATGTGCAATTAATTTTTTTCAGAGATACTATAATCATGAAGGAAGAAGTATGCATACTTGCCGACACTCAGTTGATAAACCTATGTTAGCACGAGAACCACCCTCTTATGTATACTAAAAAACTTTCTACTAAGTGTAGTTGCTACCATTCTTGGATCACACACAGTCTGCGATACGTGCCGGTCAAACCACTCCACGGCATTAGATGACATGGTAATCAACATATTATACACTATACGTGTTGCAGTACTTCCGAAGAGAACGGACACCCGGAAGATGTGGGACAACGATGTATGTAACGTGTTGCAAAGTGCAAACACGATCAAATCTCGTTCGAGGAACCCTACATATTCGCTAGTTTCTTCTATCCTGCGTACGTCTGCTTCTTCTCTCGCGCCGCTAGTTCTGTGAGAGAGATGCAGAGAGACAATAGAGGCACGTCGCCGGCCAACGCGCTCAGCGGCGGGTTGTATTTGACAGGCGCAGCCGCTGTCTACTATTTGGGTAGATGCTGCAGCGGCCTGTCTTTGACATTGGTGGCTCCACCATCAACTGCCGGTGCCGTCGATGCTGGACGGCCTATCTTGGACCTTGGCGGCTCCAACATAAACATGTCGTGTGTCACGGGGCGCTGAGGCAGCAGAAGTGGCGCACCCCACGGGCACCCCATGATCCACGGCAAGGTTTATCCGAGTTGTTAATGATACAAGTCACCCTTGCAAATTGTGGAAGCCACTCGGAGGTTCTTGAAGTGCATGACGGCGCTGTGCCGCTGTTCTAGTCGACGAACCCCATCAGCCAGAAGGCAAGAACGACTCGTGGTTCTCCGCCGACAGGAGCATGGTGAATTTCAACGCAAGCTTCAGGTTGCTGGCCGACATGCTCCCCGCCCTCAACCGGTGCAGAGAAATCGCCACCATGACACCTAGCACTGCCCCAGAGCCACCGCGCGCGGCCGCACGGGCCACCGGTGCAGACACGGGCGTCGCGGCGCCGGGCTTGGGACCAGTGGGGTTGACACGGGCCGCCGGTGGCGGCGCTGAACTCCGGAAGGCACGGGTCGTCGGGGCAATCTAGGGCAGCCGGTCGCGGCGTCGGGCTGGGGAACGGGCGGACGGCCGGGAAGAGGCGTCGTTGGCGCCGTTATCTCCCTGGTTGTCTCTGGCCTTTGCAGCAGCCTGGTGTGCGCTCTGCGGGAGCGGCGTGTGGCTGCAAACATCGAGTCATGGGCATACCTTCAACCTCTTGGCCCCAATTTCGGAGGCCGCCCTTGGTGATCCCTCGGCGCAACGGCAATACTCGTGTTGCTGCTGCGTTGGGCCGCCGAATCAGCCATCGTAGGAACTCTCCAGGAGGTTGTCGACGGCCATGACATGCTGCTGGGTGGACGATTTGCAGGTTTAGCATCGAGTCTTTCTCCTCTCCAGGTTCTGAGGCTAGCATTGTGGGCTTATAACGAATATAGAACCAATCGTAATGCATCAGGAGTCGAATCGGTACCGCATGCACATCAACATACAGATACAAGAGTTAGTACTCTACACGCATACGACTTTTTTTTGACAGGATGCTCGCTTTAAATTATACGACTTAAGCCCATAACGACCGGTCGAATTAGTACTCTACAGGGACACGGCCTAAGCCCACGCCGATCGATCGCAGGGGAAGGAAAGCCACGACTCGATCGCAGGGGAAGGAAAGGCACGACGTACCAAACCAACCAAGGAAAATACGGACGATAAAACGTACGAAATTTTGGAGGAAGAAACCTTAGTGCTTTTATTATTAGGTATAGATAAATCATCCTGTCCTGATACCATCGTTTAACTCAGCTAGCTGCCAGCAGTACTATAATACATTTGGTCCCAAATGTTCATCAAAGAGAAGGAAGGTGGTCCTTGCGAAATTCGCTGTATGACAAATCTGAACAAGAAATGCATAACTTGAGATCCAAATGGCAGCATAGATATCCATTAGCTTACTCTGAAGTCTGAACTGTGACTAACAACTAACAGCAGTAGTTCAGAGATCTAGTGGGATACTTGAGGATGTGCATTACAGTCTACTCATTCAGTGCCACTAATGACTAAACCCTGGCTCCAATCTAAACCCTGACCCCACTGTAAATCAAGGTTGTATGATTTGCGTTGCAATTTGCAAGGTAGCAAAAGCTACAGTACAATAGGGTATAGTAGCAGGCTCGCTCAAACCTTTTGCCCATCCATTCCATTCCACAAACAATCTGAAAAGCAACTTTTGAGAGCATTTTTGGGTAGGATGAGAAAAGTTGTAGTACTCCATAAAGAGCGGCAATTAAAGGGATAAAACTTTGTGTTCGGAAAGCATCTCCATGGCATCCTCAACTTCTATGAGCAGATCGAAAGAGTTGAGCAAATATTGTTGCCAACTTTTGGGCCAAAGTAGAGAAACTAGTGTGTAGATAGATGCAGCTTCACATGAGCGGGGGCACAAGTAGCGCAAATAAATTGCCAGACTGTTGAATCTTGAAGCAATGGCAGCAAGAAAAGAGAAGTGTTGGGCGGCATATAATACCTCGGAGCGGCACGTCGATGACCTGGCCGGCGAGGAGGGTCTTGGCGTCGGTGATTTTGTTGAGGCCGAGAATGGTGTCCTCCGTGGTGCCGTACTCGTCGGCTATCCCGGCGACGGAGGCCCCGGCTGGCACGACGTAGGTGAGGTGCACGACGTCGACCCCGGCGACGGGGTCGCAGCTGCAGGGGAGCGGGACCCAGAGCTCCTGGCCGACGGCGACCCGGTTGGGGTCGGACACGTTGTTGGCGGCGGCGATGTCGCGGTAGGTGACGAGCCCCGCGAAGGCGCCGCGGGCGATGGCGTCGAGGGTGTCGCCCGCGCGGACGTGGTAGGTGGGGCGCTGGAAGGTGGCGCCGGCGCCGCCGGAGCAGAGGCAGGGGAGGCGGACGCGGATCGGGGACGGGGCGGGGGACCTGGGCGGCGTGGCGAGCGGGAGCGCGTTGGCGGCGAGCAGGGCGCGGTGGGAGCGGAGCTGGAAGAGCGTGCGCACGTCGGCGAGCGTCATGGTGGTGTTGCGCGGCGGGGTGTAGGAGATGAGCGCCTGGCAGGTGGTGGCGCGCTGCTTGGCGTTGCAGGTGAAGCGCGCCGCGGCTGGGGACGGGGCGAGGAGGGTGGTGGCGAGGAGGAGGAGGAGGGGGAGGGGGAGCGGCGCCATTGGCGGCGTGGTGGTGAGCTGCAGAGCTGGAGCTTGGGGAGTAGTGGGAGAGTGGGAGTGTGGGAGTGTGTGGGGTGATGGTGGTGTACAGTGTAGTACGGGGAGGAGTGTCTGGATTTGTTTGGTTTGGTGGCTGTTTAAATGTTGGGGAGGCAGAGGATAGGTGGTGGGGTGGGGCAGTGTGCCTCTCTGCGACCGGCGAGGTGGGCGGTGGGGCGCTCGTCTCCATGGACGGGTGCGCGGTTAATGGAGAGATCTCAGCCGTCCGATCCTCTTCGTGCGGTGTAGATTGACGGAGCCGGATGTTATGTGCAGCGACGCGAGGTTGCGAGCAGCTCAGATCGCAGCAGATAATTTTTGGTGGCTAGAAATGCTGTGGGCGGGGTCCGTGTTGGCCGTTGGGGATGGATCGGGCCACTTGCCGCCTGTCTCTCACAGTGGCAGGCGGACGCGTGCACACCTTTTTCCTTATATCGTAAACTGCATTATTGCATTTCCTTCCTCGTAGGTATGCGAAACGCCCGGGTTTTACACAATGTTGATGTGCCACCACGAAAACTCCATCTGTTCCCGTTCGGTGGTGCACCGCTCCTCCGTCGAGCTCTGTCTACGCGAACAGAGTGAACCGTCGACAGGAGCAGCATCCAAAACTCGTCCTGCACGAGCAAACAGCCTCCCTCCGACGAAACAGGATTTAAACTGGCCGGTTGTCGGTCGCGGTCGGCCAAAGATTCGTCCAAACCTCGAGACGCACAGCATTGGATCGGATCAGTGACGAACGATACCCTTGTTTCTGCCCCCCATCACGCCAAACCACATACACAGGCACTACTCCACTATCGAGTCGATACACTGACTTCTATATTTCTTTCTTTTTCTTTCGCGCGAAACAACAGCTGCTGGATGTTGAGGTTCACGGATATTCATTGAGCTTGTGAGTGCACGTACGGAGAGAGGTTGGCGGTCTCGTCTCCATCACCAGTTCACCATGACCGTGCCCGTGCCGGCGGTCAATGCCGAGCCGGACTTGACGAGAGACCTGCGCCGTGCGATCTTCGTTGCGTGTGGCAGCGCAGAGGATCCGTGGACGGGACTGGCTGGAGCACAGAGCACTTGCCGTCTGTCACGGCTGCAGGGCAAAGTTCTCGTAAGGGAATCCATTATTGCATGCATTTCCTCGTACGTGAAAGGCCCATATTTATAGACAGCCGTGCACTCTATCCCTTTCCAAAAAGAAGCTCCGTGCCGTGCCGTGCCGTGCCGTGTCACGGCGACAGCCGCGTCGTCAAAGTCCATCGGTGCACGCGGCCACGAAAGTAAAGGAATTACCGTATTTTCCATATATCTATGCGAAGGCAGCAACTTTACATTCCATTCACAATACCAGTTGTAACATCCGCGCGTTTTAGGAACCAATCGGAGGGTAGAAATAGCAATCTGTGCATCTGCATGCATGTGTTTGAAAAGGCTAAATAAATTTTTCGCAAACTAAAACCCTCGAGTAATTTGGAGTTTCGACATCTTCCTGACTTAAGGTTTATATAGTCGAGAGGGGAAGGTAGATGGGATTCTGAAATGATCTTTAGGTGTTATTTGATTTGGGTTTGTTCGGTTCAATATTTGAATTTAAAGACATTTGAATTTGAATTCAAATCAAATATTAAAGTAATTGAAATCATTAGTTATCAATCTGACTTAGAGAATTTATAAAATAGGAACAATAAGCTTTATTAATAATAACACCATATTACAAAGTCATTACAAATTGCAACAAATAGAAATTACAAGTGTGTTATTACAAATGAACATTTAGAAAATGAATTCTATACTAAAATCTTGTAATCTTCTATTCTTCTAGTATTCCACCTTTTTTCCAAGTTAATTCCTACGAAAACAAAATATAAACAAACCAAGAAAATAAAAAAGAATAGGTTAGTGTTTTGATACTCTCAGCCGGGCAGTCAATTGCACTGCTAACACATCATCGAGTGTTAAATTGATCAACGTTAACATCTGTTCGGTTTAACAAGTTTGCCTCTGTGCAACATCATGGGATGGCAAGAAGTATAATTGGCAGTTAAAATTAAAGAGACCAACAGGATAAGACCAGGACCAACCGAGCTCATCTTCCAGGAAAAGATCTTAGGCAACGTATGCAAGCACACAACACACACATAAGTGCATGCTTCTGTGGTGTCAAAGCCACAACATGCAAATAAAAGGCAAACAGCCGTGCATCAGCACGAGCAAAGCCCCATTTCACCACCCACACATCCATCTCGAGCTCTAAGCTCATACAATCACCAGGAACACTTTAGGACAACAAATCACACCACCCAAATCCTGTTGTGAGAAGATCAACAGGGAATAGATCAAGACAGCAGTTGGAGGAGCAGGCGTGGAGCAATACAAGCAAGCAAGCAAGCCTGGAGTAATAGCAGCGAGCAAATCCACAAGCAAACAACCAGCCAATGCATCAACTTAATCACGTTGATCTCTACACCCTAGTTAGTAAGAAAATTCTAAACTACGCACAGAGTGAGGGCTAGGATTTTCCCCTCAGCCTGGCATAGAGATGTTATGCTATACACATCCTTGGGAGATTTAAAAGCACAAGCAAAGCATCTGTTCTTAATTATATAAGGGCCTCGGCCTTTTGCGTCACTGGCCAGGGGAATATCCATCATATGAGCATGTGTTCCTATCAGCTAAAATAGCTTAGGGACACAAATCGTAAGAAAAAGGGACCAACAAAGCTATCAAGCTCACAAGGACATGCAACATAGTGTTGCTAGGCACTAATCCTACTGGAAGAGCACCTCAAGCACAAAAATTACACAACTGGGCTTTACCAAGATTCAGTAAAATACTGAGATAAGGGGCACATGGCATTTCCTAGTTAACAGAAACACAAAGGGGAGTAGAGTAGCGCATCCTCTGAATAAATTCAGAGTAGCACACACACTATTGTGTTTTGTCAAGACCATAACACTAACAATTATCCAACTGACAAAGGCACCAGGGAGAAACATCACTAACATCACTAGCTAGAGTATAGCATCAGTTCTGCATCAGGCAGATAATTTCACAGGCACATCCATCTACACAGAGAGGGCCTAATTTAGGGAATAACATGCATGAGGACGGGCTCGATGGCCTGGATCGAGAGCAAGGAGAGAGGGGAACAAGAGAGAGCAAGAAGAGGAGGGGCAGGAGAACTCACCAGAGTGCACATTATAACATGATGATTACTATGATATTTAGTGCGGGCATTACAACAAGATACATAGACCGACATCCATCTGCATCTATGATTAATAATCCACCCTCAGGTTATCATCCGAACCCCCTTAGGTATTAAGTTGCAAGCAACAGATAATTGCATTAAACAAAGTGTGTAATGTAAGCAATGATTATACACGCGGGTAATCTCACCGATGTTTTCTCCCTAATGGCAGCAACACATCCTCCCCCTTCACGTTTCTGTCACTCGAGAAAGGCAACAAGGAGGCATGAACCCACTATCAAGCATAAATACTCCCTCTTGGAGTCACTAGCAACTACTTGGCCAGAGTAACCACTAGCAACAAAAAGCGTGCAAGATCACAGATAACATATGCAATAAATACTATAATCAACTTGGCATAAGGTCAATATTCATTGGATCCCAGCAAACACAACATTAAGAATTACATAAGATCGATCTCGATCATGATAGGCAGCTCATGAGATCTAAACATGGAGGCACATGAGGAGGAGACAACCATCTAGCTACTGCTATGGACCCGTAGTCCAGGGATGAACTACTCACGCATCACTCCAGAGGCAGGCATGATGATGTAGAAGCCTCCGGTGATGATTTCCTCTCCGGCAGGGTGCCGGAAAACAGCTTTAGAACCCTCCTGATCTAGGGTTGACGATGACGGCGGTTGCGGATCTTTTTTGGGGATTTTGATCAGGTACTTAGGGTTTTCCATCTGGGGGGCTTAAATAGGAGAAAGGGCAAAGGCGGTGGAGCTCCAGGGGCCCCACACCCCTAGCTGGCGCGGCCAGGGGGACCCGCGCCACCCTAGGGTGTGGCCCCCCTGCTGCCCCTCTTCGACTCCTCTTCGGTCTTCTAGATGCTTCCGGGGAAAATAGGACTTCCGGGTTTCGAATTTTCCAATTTCGAGAATATTTCCAGAACAACTTTTCTGAAACTAAAAACATCATAAAACAAGGAACTGGCTCTGGGAATCTTGTTAATAGGTTAGTCCCGGAAAACGTATGAAAATGCTATAATAAGGGAGAAAACATGTAGCAATTGACATAATATCATCATGGAGCATCAGAAATTAGGGATACATTTATGACGTATCAAGCATCCCCAAGCTTAGTTCCTACTCGTCCTCGAGTAGTTAAACGATAAAACAATAATTTCTGAGGTGACATGCTACTAACATAAACTTGATCAATCTAATGTAAAAGCATATACACGCTGAGATCATAAAACTTTAAACATAAGCATGAAAAGTAAAACTTTAATAATAAATCATAGAAATTACTTTGCATCACGAAGAGTAACTCAAATAAAGGATCATGAGTAATAATACAAAGAAAGGTAAACGTTTGTTTCATGTATAGAGGAAGCATGGCAAAGTGGTATTTCGCTAATCCTTAAGAGTGGGAAAAAACATAAATGCCAGGACACTTTCAAAGTTCAAGAGGAAGACTAGAACAAATAATTTAAGAAAAAGTGATAACACATCATGCAGTAATTATTGATGTTCATGGGACAAATGCACATAAAACTTAGAATGGCAAAAATGCTCCCTCAACTGTGCATAAAGTTAGAAGATGGATACTCAACATAAAAGTAAAAGAAAGGCCCTTCGCAGAGGGAAGCAAGGATCAACTCATGTGCTAGAGCTTTTTATTTTATTAATCAGAGGTATTACAAGTTTGACACTCCTCCCATCCATATTTCACAAACCATGGCTAACCGAATCCTCGGGTGCCTGCCAACAATCACATACCGTGGAGGAGTGTCTATATTTTGGGAGATGTATGCTAATATCAACGAATGGTAAACAGAAAATACAGTACGTCATAAGCCAACTGGATTCACAAGAGCGGCTCCCATGGTGAAGGACGCAACTGGTGTAGAAGGTCATCCCTCTTTTTCTTTTGTTTACACAATTATGCTTTGACTGATAAATCAGGGGCAAAAATAGTGAAGAGAATTTGTTTGTATTAATTTAGGGTTGGGCACCCCGCTGCCAGCTCTTCTATCATTTGGATAAGCGGATGAAGCCACTAGTCCAGGGTGTGAAATCCAATCAACAAGTGAGATAAAGATTCTCTATTTACGTCCTCATGAGCAAAAACAGGAACACAAAGCAGGAATAATTTTGAAGGTTTTAAAGATAACATATGAGCAATTTGCTTTGGAATGGCAGTTAAATACCACATGTAGGTAGGTATGGTGGACACAATGGGAAAAACTTTGGTTTAAGGGATTTTGGATGCACGAGTAGAGCTCATACTCAGTACAGGTAGAGGCTAGCAAAAGACTGGGAGCGACAAATCAAGAGAGCATACGAGCCATAATCATGCATAGCGACATAAGCATCATTAATTAAAACATAAGCAGTATCGCAAGTTCAAAAAATAAGTGGTCATGGAGGCTATTCGTGACTGGTTTGTAGTCATAAACATGGTGTGAGCATGCGCCAAGTCAACCAAATAAAACATTCGAAAGAGAATACCATATATTGATGCTTTACTATGACAAGAACAGCTCGTGAATCTTTTAAAACATATTAAACACTCTCGGATATTTGAGGCTAATCATGCTACTCAATAACCACAAGGCTTTAAAACTAAAATAACATTTAGCATGGCATGAAAAGGTTCTAGCCACAGTCTATACAAGGTTCTACTAGTACTGTTGTAGATTCAACTTCAAGCTGCAGTTTTATTTCTCCCAACAAGCACCATACAAAACATGCTTTAACAAAAATACTCTTTATGATACAACAAGAAAATATGAGAGTGCTCAAATAAAACTACTAAAATTAACAGTTCTGATAAGAGATGCATGCAAAAACAGGAGTTAAATAAATGCAGCAGCTGGACAGAGACTAAGAGTACAATGTATTCTCAAGAAAAAGCGGAGCGTGTCACTCTCCAATAAAAGAATGTTGGGGTCCAACCAAACTTATTATGAAATAAAAATAAAAAAACTGAAAGAAAAAGCAAAACCAAACTGAAAACAAAAATAAAATACGCTCCAAGTAAAGCACATAAGATGCGAACGAATAAAAATATAGTTTCACTAGAAGTGACCTGATAATTTGTTGATGAAGAAGGGGATGCCTTAGGCACCCCAAGCTTAGACGCTTCAGTCTTCTTGGAGTTTGCTGGAATGTACCACCGGGGCATCCCCAAGCTTAGGCCATTCACTCTTGTTGATCACATCATATCATCCTCTTCTCTTAACCCTTGAAAACTTCCTTCACATCAAAATTCTCACAATCTTCATTAGCAACGTTAGTGAAATCGAAATAATAAACTCACATGGTTCAGTTTCAACACAAGACTAGCAATCAAAAACACATTAGCTACTGTCACAACTTTTTTTTAAACTCTTTTTCTCAAAATAACACCAAAAGAAAAAGATTAAGATGCAAATGCGATAATAACTCTGAAGTTATTATGTTTCACCAAAAATTTCAGCACTTTTATTAGCAGCAGTTTCAGCAATTTGAGGCAATTTAGTACGTTTCACCAAAGTAGTAGAGACTTTATAAACACCAACTACTTTACCATTGATAGTATGAGGTTTACTAGCACTTGGAGCTTCAGTTTTACTAGTGGTTGTGATAGTACAAACTCTAGCAATAATATTCTTTTTAGCCAATTCATCTTCTCTTTCCCATGTAGCACGTAATCCAGTCATCAATCTAACATTATTGTTTATTTGAACTTGGATGGCACTCAAAGTTTTATTTTGTTTAACACCTTGTGGCAAAACTTTCAGTTTTAGAAAATCAACATCAATAGCCAGGCTATCTACTTTAGAGGCAAGAACATCTATTTTACCAAGCTTTTCCTCAACAGATTTATTAAAAGCAGTTTATGTGCTAATAAATTCTTTAAGCATGTTTTCAAGATCAGAGGTAGAGCTTTTATTATTATTGTAGGAGTTTCCATAAGAATTACCATAACCATTATTAGGAGGATAAGGCTTATAATTGTTTCCATTAGAATTATTTCTATAAGCACTCTTGTTAAAAATTATTATTTCTAATAAAGTTTACATCAACATGCTCTTCTTGAGCAACCAAAGAGGCTAAATGAACATTATTTGGATCAACTTGAGCTTTACCATTAACAAGCATAGACATAATAGCATCAAGCCTTTCACTCAAAGAGGAGCTTTCCTCACCAAAATTTACCTTCTTACATTGTGGAGCTCTCTTAGTGTGCCACTCTGAATAATTTAACATCATATCATCAAGAAGCTTTGTTGCATTGCCCAAAGTGATGGACATAAAGGTACCTCCAGCAGTTGAATCCAATAGGTTCCTTGAGGAAAAATCCAGCCCTGCATAAAAAGTTTGTATAATCATCCAAGTAGTCAGTCCATGAGTGGGACAATTCTTCACCATAGTTTTCATTCTTTCCCAAGCTTTAGAAACATGTTCATTATCAAATTGTTTAAAATTCATTATGTCACTTCTTAGGGATATAATCTTAGCATGAGGATAATATTTTCCAATGAAAACATCTTTACACTTAGTCCATGAATCAATACAATTTCTAGGCAAAGATAGCAACCATTGTTTAGCTCTTCCTCTCAAAGAGAAAGGAAATAATTTCAGTTTAATAATATCTCCATCCACATCTTTATATTTTTGCACCTCACATAGTTAAACAAAATTATTAAGGTGGGCAGCAGCATCATCAGTACTAATACCAGAAAATTGTTCTTTCATCACAAGATTTAATAAAGCAGGTTTAATCTCATAGAAATCAACAGTAGGAGCAGGTGGAGCAATAGGTGTGCAAATAAAATCATTGTTGCTTGTGCTAGTGAAGTCACACAACTTAGTATTCTCAGAGGAACTCATTTTAGCAGAATACAAGCAAGCAAATAAATAACAGCTATGACGTAAACTAATTTTTTTTGTGTTTTCAATATAGAGAATAAAAACAAGAAAAAAATAAAAACAAGAAAATAAACAAAATAAAGAGGTTGAGAGTGAGAGACTCCCCTTACGAGAAGACTTCCTTCTCCCTGGCAACGGCGCAAGAAAAATCCTTGCTGCTATGGATGGCGACCGTGGCGGGAGGAAGTGTTCTTATATATGTTTGTTTGCTTCCCCGGCAACGGCGCCAGAAAACTCCTTGGTCTGTGTTGTTGGGATACGCCAAGAGGAGGGTGTGATGAGCACAGCGGTAGAGGTTTTCCCCTTAGTTAAGAACCAGGGTTATCAATCCAGTAGGAGAAGGAGGATCTTCGGAAGATTGATGCCACTGACGGTGGTGCTGGCGCTTCACCGGTGTCAGCAACAATGTGGAACCTGCACACAACACAACCAAAATACTTTGCCCCAACGGTACAGTGAGGTTGTCAATCTCACCGGTCTTGCTGAAAACAAAGATTAGACGCATAGTGTGGAAAACAGTTGTATGCTTGCAGAAAGTAGAGAGAGCAGGAAATTGTTGTTGTTTGTTTAACAGTGTGGAAAAATGGACCGGGGTTCATAGGTTCACCAGTGGTGTCTCTCCATAAAAGATAGCATGCTCGGTGAATAAATTATAGTTGGGCAATTGACAAATAAAGGTTGCACCATAGTGAACATTATAACATGATGATTACTATGATATTTAGTGCGGGAATTACAACAAGATACATAGACCGACATCCATCTGCATCTATGACTAATAATCCACCCTCAGGTTATCATCCGAACCCCCTTAGGTATTAAGTTGCAAGCAAAAGATAATTGCATTAAACAAAGTGTGTAATGTAAGCAGTGATTATACACGCGGGTACTCTTACCGCTGTTTTCTCTCTAATGGTAACAACACATCCTCCCCCTTCACGTTTTTGTCACTCGAGCAAGGAAACAAGGAGGCATGAACCCACTATCAAGCATAAATACTCCCTCTTGGAGTCACTAGCAACTACTTGGCCAGAGCAACAACTAGCAACGGAAAGCATGCAAGATCACAAATAACATATACAATAAAGACTATAATCAACTTGGCATAAGGTCAATATTCATCGGATCCCAGCAAACACAACATTAAGAATTACATAAGATCGATCTCGATCATGATAGGCAGCTCAAGAGATCTAAACATGGAGGCATATGAGGAGGAGACAACCATCTAGCTACTTCTATGGACCCGTAGTCCAGGGATGAACTACTCACGCATCACTCCAGAGGCAGGCATGGTGATGTAGAAGCCTCCAGTGATGATTTCCTCTCCGGCAGGGTGCCGGAAAACAGCTTCAGAACCCTCCTGATCTAGGGGTGACGATGACGGCGGCTGCGGAACCTTTTCGGGTATTTTGATCAGGTACTTAGGGTTTTCCATCCGGGGGGGCTTAAATAGGCGAAAGGGCAAAGGCGGTGGAGCTCTAGGGGCTCGACACCCCTAGTTGGAGCGGCCAGGGGGGCCCACGCCACCCTAGGGTGTGGCCCCCCGACTGCCCCTCTTCGACTCCTCTGCGGTCTTATGGATGCTTCCCGGGAAAATAGGAGTTCCGGGCTTCGAATTTTCCAATTCCGAGAATATTTCTAGAACAACTTTTCTGAAACTAAAAACAACAGAAAACAGAGAACTAGCTCTGGGCATCTTGTTAATATGTTAGTCCCGGGAAACGTATGAAAATGCTATAAATAAGGGAGAAAACATGTAGCAATTGGCATAATATCATCATGGAGCATCAGAAATTAGGGATACGTTTATGATGTATCATGGCCCAATCCTTTTTAGCACAAAGGAAAAGCCGGTGGTAATTCTTATAAAGGCCAAAATGTTCCTGAGGACACACAAGTGGTTTCGCCTAGTTATTTTCATCACACGCCGTTGATTAATCTTTATCGTTTTCGTAAGTGTTATGTGGGTAGACCTATTCTAGTGCACCGTCCTATCCAAGACTAATGCACACTTACGATTACACTACTTGCAAACATTCGCAAATACAAGAAAGTAATTAAGAAATAAATCTAATCTTAGCAATAAACACGTGGTATCTACTATTCCCTTATGTGAAGTATTGCAAGCTAGGATTTAGGTTTATGTCACTCCGGCAACCCACCACAAGCAATCCAACACATCATGCATTCCTTTAGGCCCTTAAAAGGTGAAGTGTTATGTAGTCTACATTCACATAACACCACTAGAGAGATAACAACATAACTTAAATATCAAACCGGTAAATATTACTCAACAAAACATGACTACTAAAACAGAGGCATTGAAAATGTAATTTTGAGAGATATGTATGTCTATGTCAATGAATGGTAATGAAAAACTTATCATAACCCATGTCAAGATAGGTGTTTAGAATTTTGATAGCGGTTTATGTTTCTTTATTAGGTTTGGCACCCCCCCACCATGCCTTTCAAAAACCAGGGCTATCCGTACTCACGGGGACCCACCAACCTAAAACAGGGACACAAAACTGGTTTGATATTTTGAAGGTTTTAAAGGTAGCACACGAGAAATTTACTTGGAGTTGCGGTGAAATACCACATATAGGAAAGTATGGTGGACACATGTGGAAGGTTTTTGGTTCAGATATTTGGATGCACGAGTAGTGATCATACTCAGTACAGGGTTTTTGGCTAGCAAAGGCTTTGTAGCAAACATACGAAGTTGAAAGATGCAAACAGATATATAAAACCATGCAATGATATAAAACATGAGGTATTTCAATCGTCTTCCTTAGCAGCATAACACATCAATCACAAGAACATAAGCATGAAGATTTTGTAGGCATAAAAGATCTATGGGGTAATATATCTACATGTGAAAGATCTCTTCTCAATTCTAAGACTCTAAGTGTTGTTTCTATGACCAATGCTAAGTTCGCCAATACTCAATAAATTTCTGCTACTATACCCAACATGAGATCAGTACTGATCACAAGACAATCATGCGAGAATAATTTCTAGGAATGGAACATATAATGCAACTAAGTAGGAAGAAAACTTCATATCAATATTTCATCATAGCCAAACTCACACCAACGGATACAAAGCTTCATTTATAAAGGAGGATACCCCAACTTGCAAACTACCATACTAAGATAACCTCCCTAACCATTATAAAACACACGGCTCTAAAAACAAAAGCAAAGATAGTGATACCGGGGAAACTCCCCCAAGAATGGAACAAGCCAAGGGAGTGCCTGTTACCCATGGTGATTAAGCTTGATTCTTTGGTGGTGCTTGGATGGCCTCAATAAGCTTCTCAATCATTGCCTTGAGTTCTTCAATTTGGAAACTTAGGTTACGAATCATCTCGGTGTTTCTCTCAACACGGCTCACGAGTATGTCCATAGGTGAATCCAAACTCTTGCTTGAATCTTCATGAACTTATTGAACAAGATCTTCATTCCATATTTGGACAAGTTCGTGATCGTATTTATATATGACATTCTGATCTAATCCAAGAACGAAGAGGACCATACTAAGAATTTGAGATTAGCACTGCAAGTTTTGAGGGAACATCAGTTGTATGCCAAGTCTAGTAAATGCAAGTTTTGGATGGATCAAGTAGAATTCATTGGACATGTCATCAATAAGGAAGGTATTGCGGAAAATTCTGGCAGAGTACAGTTAGTTCTGGATTGGAAAGCACCAACCGATGTCAAGGAAGTTAGTGGTTTCCTTGGAATGGTTGGTTACTATCGAAGATTTTCATCGAAGGATTCTCCAAGGTAGCGGGGCCAGTGACTAAGTTTTTAAGGAAAAAAATACTCCTTTTGAGTGGACGGTTAAGTGTGAAGCTAGTTTCCAGGAGTTGAAGAACCGGTTAACATCAGCACCAATCTTAGCAGTGCCTGAGCCGGGCAAGGATTACATAGTATATTGTGATGCATCCAAGAATGGATTAGGTTGTGTACTCATGCAAGACAAAAAAAAGTGACAACTTATGGTTATAGGCAGCTCAAACCTCATGAAGTTAACTATCCAACTCATGATTTAGAGTTGGCAGCAGTGGTTTTTGCATTGAAAAGATGGAGGTCATTTATCTATGGAGCAAAGTGTGAGATATACATAGACCATAAAAGTCTCAAATATTTCTTTAATCGGAAAGAATTGAATACGAGGAAAACAAGATGGCTAGAGTTGATCAAAGACTTTGATCTTACCATCAATCATACCCCAGAAAAAGCCAATGTTGTAGGTGAAGCTTTAAGACGGAAGAGCACAGATAGTCAGCCAACACACCATGAATTGCCAAAGGAGTTGAAGAGGGAACTAGAACAATCAGAAATTGAGATACTTGAGGTAAACTTTTTGGGAGGTTTGTATACTATGAAGGTTATGGAAGAGAGAAAAAGTGATCTCCGGAATGAGATAATCCATCGACAAGATGAAGATCCTTTCATAAAGGAAGAATTTCAAAGAACTGAGGAAGGAAAACCCTCAACATTCCATTTAGGGGAGTGTGACTCACTATGGTTCCACAAATTAATTTGTGTACCAGATTTACCCGAGATCAAGAATTTGATACTTCGGGAGGCACATGAGACACCATACTCCATTCACCATGAGAGTACCAAGATATACATGGATCTCAAAGACTTATTCTGGTGGAATAACATGAAGAGAGAGATTGCCAAGTATGTTTCTGAATGTCATACATGTCAGAGGGTGAAGGCAGAACACCAAAGACTAGCAGGACCATTACAACCTCTAGAGGTTCCAGAATGAAAGTGTGAGGATATTGGTATGGTATTCGTTACTTGTTTACCAATGACCATGTCACATAAGGACATGATTTGGGTTATCGTGGATCGACTTGCCAAAAGTGCACAATTCCTAGTAGTAACCCAGAAGGATAACGCAGAAAAACTGGTGGATCTTTATGTGAAAGAGATCGTCAGTAAACATGGAGTACCCAGAAGAATAGTTTCAGATCGAGGATCTGTGTTTACATCGGTATTTTGGCAGAAACTACATAAAGCTTTAAGAACCACAATTGGATTTCAGTACTGCTTATCATCCACAAACCGAGTGAAAACTGAATGGACTAATGAGATCTTGGAAGACATGCTTCGGGCTTGTGCTTTAGATTTTGGTGGATCATGGGATGAACATCTACCGTTAGCAGAGTTTTCATACAACAACAGTTATCAAAGTAGCTTGAAGGTAGCACCGTAGATCACCAATATGTTGGTATGAAGCTGGAGGCAAATCAGAATTTGAACTAGACTATGCCAAGGACATGCAAAATAGCATTGATATCATCAGAGATCGCTTGAAAATTGCTCAGAGTTGTCATAAAATCTATGCTGACCAGAAGAGACACACATGGGAACCTAAAGTAGGAGATATGGTATATCTCAGAGTTAGTCTGATGAAGGGGCTAAGAGGTTCGGAGTAAAGGGAAAGTTAAGACCTAGATACATTGGACCTTTCAAGATTCTTGCACATAATAGGAATGTAGCTTTCACTCTACAGCTATGAAAGAAGTTGGACCAAGTCCATAATGTTTTCCATGTATCCCAACTCTGGAAGTGTTTGAAGGAACTAGAAGATTCTATCACACATGATGATCTGCAGTTAGAATCGGACCTAACCTATGTTGAAGAACCAGCTAAGATTCTGGCAGAAGACTGGAAAATACTCTCATATAGAGCAATCAAGTATCGCAAATTTCAATGGAAACATCGTCCTGGACGATAAGCTACCTGGGAGAAGGAAGAAGAATTACGACAATCCTACCCCGAGATCTTCACATACACTTGTTATAACTTCGGACGACGTTTTCGTTAAGGGGGAAAGATTGTAACATCCCAGCGTTTAGGAACTAACGGAGGGTAGAAATAGCAATTTGGTCATCTACATGCATGTGTTTCAAAAGCCTGAATAATTTGTTTGCAAACTAAAACCCTGGATTCCTGACTTAGAGTTTAGAGTCAAGGGGGGAATGTGGATGAAATTATAACATGATCTTTAGGTGTTATTTGATTTGGGTTTGTTCAATTCAATATTTGAATTTAAAGACATTTAAATTTGAATTAAAATTAAACATTAAAGTAATTGAAATAATTAGTTATCAATTAAATTAGAATCAAATAATAAATTAAACCTTTATACAATTTAATTTAACTTAGAGGATTTATAAAATAGAAACAATAAGCTTTATTAATAATAACACCATAATACAAAGTCATTACAAATTGCAAAAAATAGAAATTACAAGTGTGTTATCACAAATGAACATTTAAAAAATGAATTCCTAAACTAAAATATTGTAATCTTCTATTCTTCTAGGATTCCACCTTCTTTTCCAAGTTAATTCCTGGAAAAACAAAAAAGAAACAAAACAGGAAACTAAAAAGAATGGGTTAGTGTTTTCATACTCTCAGTCAGACAGTGAATTGCACCGCTAACACATCATCGAGTGTTAAATTGACGAAGGTTGGCATCTGTTTAGTTTAACAAGTTTGCCTCAGTGCAACATCATGGGCTGGTCAAGAAATACAACTGGAAGTTAAACATAAAGACACCACCAAGATAAGACCAGGACCAGCCGAGCTCATCTTCTAGGAAAAGATCTTAGGAAACACATGCAAGCACACAACACACATAACTGCATGCTTGTATGCTGTCAAAGCTACAAGAGGGAAATAAAAGGCAAACAATCATGCATCAGCATGAGCAAGTCCCCATTTTACCACCCACACGTCCATCTCGAGCCCTATGCTCATACCATCACGAGGAACACCTCAGGGTAACAAATCACACCACCCAAATCACTGATGTGAGAAGATCAACCGGGAATAGGTCAAGACAGTAGCTGGAGGAGCATGCCTGGAGCAATACAAGAAAGCAAGCAAGCCTGTAGTAATAGCAGCAAGCAAATCCACAAGCATACAACCAGCCACTACATCAACTTAATCATGTTGATATCTACACACCGGTTGGCAAGAAATTGCTAAAGTACGCACAGAGCGTGGGCTGGGATTTTCCCGTCAGCCTGGCATATAGATGCTATGTTATACACATATCTGGGAGATTTAAAAGCACAAGCAAAGCATATGTTCTTAATTAAATAAGGGCATCAGCCTTTTGCATCACTGGCCAGGGGAATATCCATAATGTGAGCATCTGTTCCTATCAGCTAAAAGAGCTTAGGGGCACAAATCATAAGAAAAGGGACCAACAAAGCTATCAAGCTCACAAGCACCTGCAACATAGTGTTGCTGGGCACTAATCCTACTGGAAGAGCACCTCAAGCACAACAATTACATAGCAGGGCTTTACCAAGATTCAGTAAAATACGGAGATAAGGGGAACAAGGCATTTCCGAGTTAACAGAAACACAAATGGGAGTAGAGTGGCACATCATATGAATAAATTCAGAGTGGCACACACACTGTTGTGTTCTGTCAAGAGCATAACACTAAAAATTATCCAATTGACAAAGGCACCGGGGAGAAACATCACCAACACCACTAGCTAGAGTTATTCACTGTGTGTTATTGAGCTAGGGTATAGCATCAGTTATGCACTAGGAAGATAATCGCACATGCACATCCATCTACACTGAGAGGGCCTAATTTAGGGACTAGCAGGCATGAGCACACACTCGATGGCCTGGCTCGAGAGCAAGCAGAGAGGGGAACATGAGAGAGCCATAAGATGAGGGGAAGGAGAACTCACCGGGGTGACCATCATCGTGGTCACAACCAAGATGTGGAAACATAGGTGAGGGCGAGATCGTGGCGCTGTGGTTGCATCCGGGATGTCGTCCCGTCGGCGCCAGTGATGCCACAGCAATGGCAACAGCACAACACAGTCACCAGGGCGGTACTGGAGCAACAACACCATGCCAAGGCTCGAAGAAGTCCACCAGAGCAGTGCAGGGTGACGATGGCCGTGAAGCACCGAAATCCTTGTTTAGGTTTGGGGATATGCACGGTCGTTCCAGGAGGCGTCTTCCAAATCGACGAGGTAGAGCATGTAGAGAATCTTGTGGCGCGTCGATTGCGCTCATGGGCGGCGGCGGAGGCCAGCGGAGGCGGCCAAGAGAATCTGGCGACTCCCGGTCGTGAGAGCGAGAGAGGAAGGAGACGGGGAGAGGGATGAGGAATCGAGTGCGATCCTAGCTCGGGTTCTCCCGAGCAGGTTCGACTTAACCCAGTACTAGGGTTGGCGCACCAGTCAGCTTAGAGGCCAAATGGTCACTTGACCATTTTTATTAAAAATAAAATTATAAAAATTCAAATGAATATATATATAATCAATATTAAACAAATAAAATCTTAAAAATAAACAAGTTCAAATATTTTAAATTATAATTACTTATACATTAATTATTCATAATTTAACACCCTGTTATTAATAAAGTAAATAATATTAAGTTTGATCATTCAAATAAAATAAAGGAAGAAAATTTATTTTATTCTTATTTCTTTTAATTAGAAATAAAAACTTATATCGTTTCATTACATAATTTCCTTTATTCCAAAATTAAAGTTTATCATATAAATACTCCTTTGTTTTATCAAATTGAATTAAGAGAAATAAAATAAAATAGAATTTAATATTCTAAAATAATTAAACTTCTATATTTTCTTAATTAATAAAAAATCAGTTAAAATAAAATACATGCATATCATTATCATGCATAATAGCATCATTTGATTATTTAAACATTGTCCTTACCAGAAATTGATGGTATTTTGTAAAACCCGGAAGTCAAGAGCTTCACAAGCATCAGACTCAATTACCTATCAGTTTCAAGGCAAGTTCATCACTTGCTCATATCCTATTTAGTATTTGCTAAGAACTATTTGCATAACCCCATCGTATTACCACCTTATTTCCAAAATATTATATAGAGTTGGATATCGTTTCCGGAGAGTGATATTGCTTAACCACTTTTCCCGCCAAAATCTAATTTTCGATTCATCATTAAATATTAAGGGATCCAAACCAGAAGAAGTGTTTCTTCGTGATCATTACACCAGCCAGAAAATGAGAGTCTTTGACCACACAAAATTTTGGTGCAAAGAAACCTTAGCTATGGATACACCAAAACGGGCCCCATTTATCTTAGTTCTTGACATCACAACAGTTTTATTAGAGTTTTGACAACACGGGATGCTAGGCCTAGCACCGCCGCTGGATACAATGCCTTTAAGCCAATATATTTTCTTTATAAACTCTATATTTGGTGAGAACAACCATTTACTAAAAGACTGTGTTTTTTTTACCTAAGGTCATGATTACCCATCACCTTGATCTTTAGGTTGGGAAACAACGTCCCATTTAGCCACTTGTTTTTCTCACCATCTTTTCCCCAGAAAAATCTCAATCGAAAATAGTCCAATCTATCATAATCATAAGACTCATTTAATTCGGTAACCGGAAGAACTAGATTTTATACAGTACCATTTATTTTATAAAACTACTGGTCTGGACCTGATGGGATTCCTATTGAGTTCTTTCAGGTTTCATGGAATATTGTTAAGGCTGATATTGTTCAGTTGTTCAATGATTGGTATGTTGGGAAGCTTGGTCTTTACAGACTTAACTTTGGCATGATCATTCTGCTGCAGAAATCTCCTGATGCAGATTGCCTCCAAAAGTATAGGCCTATCTGTGTGGCCACCCTCAGGATGGAGCCTTACATGGATAAGTTGATTTCCAAATGTCAGACTGCTTTCATCAAAGGCAGGAACATTATGGATGGCATTATGTCTCTTCATGAAATTTTACATGAGGCTAAAAGGAAGAAGCAACAGGGAGTGGTCTTTAAAATAGACTTTGAGAAGGCCTATGACAAAGTAGACTGGGCCTACCTGTTGCACTGTGTCTCCTTAAAAGGGTTTAGTGCTCTCTGGAGAAGATTGATTGAAGAGATCATCAAGGATGGAACTTTGTGTGTTAAGATCAACAATACTAGGGGCAGAGATTTTGGCAGTCATAGGGGAGTTAGGCAAGGGGACCCTTTCTCTCCTTTCCTGTTCAATCTTGCCGCTGAAGGGCTGGCTAAGCTTATTCAACAGGCCCAGAGCAATGGTCTGATTTGTGGTTTGGTACCCCACTTGGTTACTGGAGGGGTTGCCATCTTTTAGTATGCTGATGACACTCTGTTAATGGTTCAGGATGAGATTAATCAGGTCAGGCAACTCAAGATGATACTTTACCTTTTTGAAGCAATGTCTGGACTCAAGATCAACTTCATGAAGAGTGAACTATTCATGGTTATGGAAGATTCTATCAAAAGTGTCCTATACGCTGACATGCTGAACTGTCAGATTGGTCATTGGCCAATGAAATACCTGGGGGTTCCTGTGTGTGGTTCCAGGATCTTGGTGGCTGATTTGAAACCTCTTGTAGAGAAATTGAGCAGGAGGTTAGAAGGTTGGGTTGGTAACAGCTCCTCTATTGGTGGGAGGCTGATTCTGATCCAGTCCTCACTAAGTAGTATTCCCATCTATCACATGTCCATATACCTGCTCCCTGCCACATGTTTGGAGCAGATGACCAAGATCATTAGGAGGTTCTTTTGGCAAGGGGCCAACACTAAAAGGAAGTACCACCTTGTTCGATGGAATATAATCAACAAACCCAAGAGAAAAGGGGGTTTAGGCATTAAGGACCTGAAACTTTTCAACATCAGCCTCTTGTGCAAATGGTGGTGGAGATTGGAAACGGAGGAAGGCTTGTGGGAAACTTTGGTGAAGCACAAGTATGGGATTACTCATGGCATCTGGAGGGTTAGGGGGAGACAGCAGGATTCCCCTGTGTGGAAGGACCTACTGAAAGTCAAACAGTGGTATTTGCAGTGTAGATCGACGATGGTCGTTGGGGGAAATGAAACAGACTTTTGGCACGATGAATGGTGCGGCCCAGCCCCCTTCTGTGATAGATTTCCAGACCTGTTCCAAGTTTGCACGCTTCAGGTGTGTACTGTAAGGGAGATGGCCGACAGGAATTGGCAAATGGAGTTTAGGAGATGTATGGATGTTCAAATGCAGCAACAGGCATCAGTTCTGCGTAGCTTACTTATGACAGTAGCTTTGGGGGAGGGACCTGATAAACCCAAGTGGAATCTTACTAAATCTGGAAAGTTCTCAGTTAAATCAATGTACAATAAGCTGTCCTCCTCTAATGTGGACAGATCTTTCTCTCAGCTATGGAAAGCTAAGATCCCTCTGAAGATCAAGGTGTGGCTCTGGCTGATCTGGCACAATTCTATCGCCACCAAGGATAACATGAAGAAAAGGAATTGGAAAGGGGACTTCTCTTGCAGCTTTTGCTCTGCGTTTGAAACAATTCATCATCTTTTCTTCGCTTGCCCAGTTGCTGGTTACATGTGGAGTGTTATTTGCTCGGTTTTTGGGGCTTTGAACAGACCTGTCAATTTTACTCAATACTTTTGGTGGATCTCTTCTTATTTTCCAGCTCGTTTGAATATGCATGTTGTTGGGATTGCTGCCTTTTGCTGGGCAATTTGGAAAACTAGGAACAATGCTTGCTTTAATAGAAAATTCATCTCAGCCCCTGTTGAGCTGATATGTTATTTTTGTGCCTTTCTACGTTACTGGGCAGGTCTTCAAACTGCAGAGGGAGACATGGCTCAGCTGGAGGCAGGTGCCAGGATGATTCAAGATGCTGCTCTGGAACAGCATGCCCGCAGCCAAGCCCGAAGAAACATGACAACTGAAGCTGATGCTACCTCAGAAGAAGAAGAAGTTGATGTCGTTGGATAATGGTGCTTCCGTTCCCCCGTGTGATCTCGAGCAGGTTTTGCGAACAAAAACAATATCTTTAGTTGGTTTTACTGCCGCGCAGTTAGTTTGTGGGATGTTAAAGCACCTGGCCGTTGCGCCGTGCCGTTTAAACTCTACTTTGCATGTTTGCTTGGGTTACAGAGCTTTAAAGGGGTCACCCCTTCCTTCCTTGGAGGGGAGGGTTGGCCTGTTTCCTTCGCTTCCGCCCAGGCCACTTTCGTTTTTCTTTTCTCTTTTGGGTTTGTATAACAAAGACATCCGTTCTATTTCCCGCTTCGGTTAATGGAACCCGGCTCTAGTCGTTTGTAAAAAAAAAACTAGTGGTCTTACAAGAGCTTCCCATATATAAATCTGAGGGAATCAACAATTTCGTCTAATCTTGGCACGCAGTCGGTGCGTGCAGCCACCCACGAACGTGATTCGTGCACACATGGACCGTCCAAACCTCGAGACGAACAAACAATGCTCGAGTCAGTGGAGTCACTCGTCCTGCAGCTCTCCGGCCACGGCCTCCTCCTCATCGCCGTTTGTTTATGGAGACTGCTGAGCGTCCCCCGGGGGATGGAAAATTTCCATCCCCCGCCTCCCCCTGCTGACACCTGTCCACTTTTTTTGGCCTAATCCCGCTTTTGCTCTGTGTAGCAAAAAAACATCCCGCTTTTGCTCCCGTAGCAAAAAAAAGTCCCGCTTTTGCTCCCGTAGCAAAAAACGTTTCACCCCCAAAAAAGAAACAGGGAAAAGTCAGACTCGCCGGAGACTCGCCGGAGACCTCGCCGGAGGTACTGTAGCAATTTTTTTTTGCTACAGTAGCAAAACGTCGATTTCGCCGGAGCAGTCGCCGGAGAATTTTGCTCGCCGGTAGCAAAAAAATTGTTCTAAAAAAGCAAAAAAAAAACCTTATTGTAGCAAACAAATTATGCTATTAGAGCAAAAATTTGGACCTCGCCGGAGTTACAGTAGCAAAAAATTTGTACAAAAAAAGTAAAAAAAAAACCTATTGTAGCAACTATTTGTACAGAAAAATTAGCACAAAAAATCTGTCTGATGGGGCTGACGTTCTTCCAGATGGAGCCTGGCGTAGTCCCAGTCCCTCGGGTACGCGTTGCCGCCGCAGATGATGAGCTTGGGGCGGAAGTCCATGGCCTTTTCCTCCAGCTTGGCGTAGTCGATGTACCCGTCGGCGGCGCTGACCTTGTACGGCAGGCTCTCATAAGTAGATGGAGGTGGCCGAGATCTTCTTCCCGCCGGCGGTGTAGTAGCCGTGGGTGAGGTGCCCGCCGGAGGGGAGGTCAAGCCCCAGTAGGGCTGCACGTTGACGCCCCAGGCGGCGGCGTCGAGGCGGAAGGCGACGATGGCGCGGTCGCGGCAGAAGTTCTCGATCTCGTCGATGACGTCGTTGCCGCCGTAATAGCGGTTGCCGGGCATGCCCTCGGAGTACTTGTTGGTGAGCGCGGAGCCCAGGGCCTCGATGACGGCGAAGGAGGTGAAGTTCTCGGCGGCGGCCTCCGCGGCGCTGCTGGAGGCGGGTGAGGGCCGCGTGAAGGAGATGCGGGCGCTGGGCCGCCGCACCGCACACAACCTGTCCTCCTCCTCCCTCCGCAAGAAGTCCGACACCACGCTCGTCCGCAAGGTGCCCTGCGCCGCGCTCCGCCCCTTCCTCGCCACGCTCCAGGAGGTGCTCCTCGGCACCAGGCTCGCCCTCCTCGCTCGCGAAAGGAGATGCGGGCGCTGGGCCGTCGTCTCCCGCTCGCGAAAGGAAAGGGCGCCGGCGAGGCCTCCGGCGAGGCCTCCGTCGTCTCCCGCTCCGCCGGCGGTTGGTTCAAGGAGGCAGTGGGGATCGAGCGATAAGATAAGGTGTGGTCCACCGCGTTTGCGCGGTCGCGCGTACCACGCGAGGAAGCAACCGAACCCGGGGGATGGAACGGTGCGATCCCCCGGGTGATCCTCAGCGTTTTCCTTTGTTTATTGGCGCCAACTCGGTTCAAGTCCATCCAAACAGAAGGAGTACTGGTAGTAGTAGCTGGGAGCGCAGACTCCCCAGGACATCGGGGCAGTCTAGCGTGGAGCAAAGATTCGTGTCCAAACCTCGAGACCAACAGCAACATACATCGGGGCAGTCTACTGTAACCTTCTTGTTTTGTTTTTACTTCCCCACGGTCGCAGCATCGATGGTAGTACCTCTACCAAACCAAGGTCTGGTTACACGTGAGGGGCGTCGGGATCTCTGTGCCAGAACGCATGACCAGACCAGCCGGACTCCAGCCCTGCCGGCTCGTCGGTTTCGTCCACGCCAATGCAATGCAACCTCGACAAGTACTACTAGTACAGAGTCTACAGATATTTGAGAGCGCACTGATGGACGCTGATGTCCACAGATCCTATGATTGCCATCCTGCGGGCTAGTGGCCTCTTGGAGCCGCAGCCGGAATCCTAAGCTGAAACCTGTAGCCTCCAGTTAAATGTCCGGGTAAAGTTTTTTCCTTCTCTTTCACAGCGGAGCAGCAACAAGCAAGTACTCTAGCAAGCCAAGATGAAGGGTCATCCATGTTTAGCTGGCTGGCTCTCATCTGAACCGTGGGCGGCATCATCTGACTCACGACGCGACGTTCTGGTGATGTGGTAAGCAAACAGATTCAAACTTGCCGCCGGGAACAGATTCGTATACCGTCCGAATTAACCTCGAGACGAGAGCAGTGTGCACACAATCGGCAACCCCGGCTCGGCCACAGCAATGCATCACGCGAGGCAACCACGTGAACTCAAGCAGTCTCCACAGCTTTGAGCCAACAGACGGTGTTGGACGTTCAGGTTCACAGATTCCATGATTGGCATTTCACAAGTAGCAGGCCAGTGCGTGCAGTACTCTACTTTTGATCCTGCAAACGGGAACAAAAATGGGGCTAGGCTACCTTAGGCTGTGTATCTCCATTCAAACTAAGAAGGTAATTATCGCATAGGACAAAAGGATTAAAGCAAAGTATATGAGACGTACCACTCTAATTCTGAATCACATTGGTTCCATCCAGTATTCTGATCTTTGAGTAAGCAGATGTTACCGTTAGTTTACTTGGGTTGCAAAACATTGGTTCCCTCCAGTATTCTCATCTTTGGTTCCGCAGAAGAATGTCTGACCAATGCAAAAGAGATGTACTTAGCAATTCCATACATTACAGCATTACAAAACGTTTTAAAAGATGCTATACAATTACTATTGATTTACCTGATGCATCACAAAAGCGGAAATTCCCGGTGATGGTACCAACAACTGCAACCTGAAAGTAGCCAAAGAGAAAAAAAAGGAGGCTAATCTTACAAACTATTTGAGGTGAAAAATTATTCAGAATAAATACAGTATTGCACCAAAGTCATACCTTTCCATTATGTCGGTAACTATGTCTTTGACATCTACCCAGTCCACAACAATGCATGGACTTTTCCATCAACGGAACCAGTGTATGAAGCAATTGTCGTTTATCGGATTAAGTTGGACACAAGTCACCGCAGAACAAGAAAAGCACACTGTCAGCTTCAACCCATAAGTAAGGGCATGAGTAGTGGTGGCAGTGGTATGGTGTGGTCTCACGGTCTCCACGTAGGTAAAATGGCATGAAACCACCACTGTGTAAATTTCTGTCCAACGCTGGCCACCGTTCTATGGGCCTACCTCTGCCCTCTTTCTCTGCCAGTCCCATACCTCTCACGCTGCACTTTTCCTGACAGCACAAACATCTCTCTTTCTTTCCCCTCGTTCCTTCTCCTTTTTAGAGAAAAGGCGCCCGCCCGGCTTTATTAAGAAAGCCACAGGTTCAATACAAACAAGTTCACCACCAGACTGGGGACAAACCCAGTTTTAAAAGGATAGCATTACAAGCCAAAATATTTCAAAAGACAAGCGAAAAACTATTAGCAACAGAACTAGAAACTAGGATCATCCAACTCCTCGCCGCACCATGAGAAGCGCACGCTCCACCATTCCTTTGAGGGACTCCTTCACGCTCGCCCAATCGCCTTCACGCTTCCGCGGCACTAGGCACGTCCACTGGTTAAACAAAGAGGTTAGTTTAATTGTCACAGGAGAAGAAACCACTTTCTTATTAAAGACTAGATCATTGCGAGCCAGCCAAATGGTCCAGAATGTTGCCCCCGTCACCGCCCAACCCAAGAAACACTCTTTCTTGGCTGGGTACTTTGTCCTAAAAAGATTATTAAGATCCTCACACGAGTTTGGCGCATGGGCAAGGCCAAGCGCTTCCTTGATCGCCCACCAAACGAAGTGCGAGACCGGGCAATGAAACATGAGATGCGATAATGATTCCCACTCACCACACATGCTACAGCTCGGGTCACCCGGCCAGCCTTTTGACTTCAAATCAGCCCCCACTTGAATGCGGCCCCTAACACACATCCAGACGAAATTCTTGATTTTAAGTGGCATATTAGTTTTCCAGAGCTCATCAAACCTAACATCCCGCACCCCCGGGTCAAGAATCTCGCGGTAAAGAGATCTAGGTGAATACTGCTGGTTTTTGTTTAAAGACCACAATCCCACATCCTGATTGTCATTCAGCGAAACCCTCTCAACCAAGTTTTGGAGCTCCCTCCACTCCTCGAGCTCCAGATGACCAAAGGAGCGTCTGAAAGAGAGAACCGGGGCCCCTGATCCTAAGATGTCCGCAACCGACCCATCTTGTTGATCACAACTGCTGAAAATACGAGGAAAAAGATGACAAAATTGGTTCTGACCCAACCACACATCTCTCCAGAATCTAGCCTTCTTGCCATCCCCCACTCTGTAATACAACCCTCTGGACAGCCAGTTTTTCACCGCATGTAACCCCTTCCAAAACTGCGACCCCCTACTTGGCGAAGATTGGAAGAAACTCCCATCTGCAAGGTATTTATTCCTCAAAATTCCTTTTCCGTTTCTCCTTTTCCTTTTCCTTCTCCTTTTCCGTTTCTGCCTTGCTTTTCTCAGTGAGGAGACGAGCTCCTCTGCAGGATCACGCTTTGCTCTGCAAGCAGTGGGTTTGTTACAGCTGGACAGAGGAGAACGACGTGGAGAGCTGGGGCAGCGGTCCAGCCTGGAGCGTTGGCCATGGCCTAAAGGCATAAGGTTTGAAGCAGAAAATAAATGAATTTATAGGCCTACCAAATTTCTTTTATAAACACCCATATTCAAGTTGATTCTGGTAACTGAAATTCTTTTCAACTGTTCAAGCTTTTGGATAGCATAGTTGGTTGTTGCTCTAATTTTCTACTCCACGGACAATCTTCACAGAGAGCTGAGATAAGGAATTGAGAGATTCTATTGTTTTTCAGCCTTATCGCTAAGGAGTAAGGACATACTACATGGATTGATATGCAATTTGAGGAATTAGAAACCAATCAGATAATGCTATCTTAGCTCTTCTATGCTTGTTAAACTGTTTGTAATTTTTTTAGAAAAAATAATACATCTTTGTGCCAGTTTTTCTTCACATTAGTAAAAGAGACGATAGAGAGGATCACCAAGCTGGAACGCGTTTTTATTCTTAACTGGCTGTCTGTATTGATCACAATGAGAATTTTTGGTTTGTTGTCATATTATGAAATATAGAGCCATTGGAGATGTAGCAAACCGTCTTTTTTTACATTGACAGGGAGGATGTATTCTTATTCTGGACAGAGGAAGTATAAACATGTCATCCGGCAAGCACACCCCGTTTGAAGACATAACCAATGTGTAAAAACAAGGTGATTTGCAACACAACGGCCGTTGCATTGAACTTGATTATTACAATGTTGATACATAGTAAAATGTGCCTTATCTGCCGATCCTAAAGATGTCAAGAGGCAGAGGAATAGAGATTATTATGCAAGAAATAAAGATGAGATTCTAAAGCGGCGGCATCAAGCACGAGAGGTTAAAATATTTTAAATTTATTTGTTAAAATATTTTGAATTTAATGTTTACTCTGCAGAGAGGCGCGGGCAAGAGAACTCTGCTTGCTTGTTTGGAGGAAAACACTACCTGGGACCTGGTGGCTGACGTCGAGAAGCTTGGGAGCATTTGGATATATCCCAAGTGAAAGGCAATTCCATTAGCCCCCTTTTCAAATTTTATCACCTGAATTGCATGACTTTTCATCAGCAGTTAAACTCACTTTTGTACGATTCTGAAGATAGTGTAGGTGTTTGACGGTAGCATTATTCACCATCTGTTGCAATTTTGCGTGAACCCGAAAAAGAGGTTTGTTGTTCATTCTGCTAATATTTTCATGGATTTTCAGTAGGTGACTGGCATTGTTATAAGAGGCATTTTCCTTCTTATGAAAAAGGAGCTCGATAGGTTTTATGGGGGCGGTGCAGCAGCTATTTTCACAGATGGTATGTTGTGCTATGATATAAAGTAAAATTGATGAAATATTATCAGGCTATTAAGAATACGTGTATGTCCCTTTGAGCATTTCCATTCCACTCAAAGAGTTGAAGTCCACCAAAAATAGCACAGAGAATTGACGAGCAGACATTTCTTTTGGCTAAAATCACCCAACTTCTTTGAAGCAACTACCTTATGTTTTGCATTATGTTTTTTACTTACGGTTACATATTTCTGGGCTGCTAGCTTACCTTTTTTTCTCATATTATCCTTTTATGTTATGGTATTTTTTCTTCAGCACTCAGCCACAAACATGTTGGTGTCGTTCATCTTCGTCCTTGAGGACAAAGGCGTGCATCTGCCTGATCGCGGCGAGAATCTCCAGCCCGAGCATGCCGGCAGGCTCGTGAAGGCCACACCATTCGGCCCCGTGCCAAGCGCCAGCATGACACTGCAGCATGTAGGAATCGTCGAGGTTGATCAGATACGACTCTCAAGTTGCTTAGAGGAATTATTTCTTCAGGTTTAGAAGTGTATAAAGTTTGCCACATTATTTAGAATCTGGTTGCTCAGGATCGCATGGGCATGAGGTCTTGTAAAGTTGCTTATGGGACTTTTTAAAGATACGAGTGTTGCCAGTTTCCTCTGTTTCATGCGATTTTGACTTAGGTGCTTGATCAATTGAGTCATCTGGTTGATAAATTGTTTTACTCTGTCCTTTATCGGTGTCAAATTCTATGAATTTATTAGATGATTTCTAAGTTGTCATTATTTAGATGTCGCGAACTTATTCTTATTATATCCCGACATAGCTTCCCCTGTCAGAAATAAAGAACTAGACTAACTAAATTTCAGGCTTTGCAATGAAGCAGGACTGGCAGAGTGGCAGGTCACACTT
Organism: Alopecurus myosuroides; assembly: GCA_028641055.1. Lineage (NCBI taxonomy): Eukaryota > Viridiplantae > Streptophyta > Magnoliopsida > Poales > Poaceae > Alopecurus > Alopecurus myosuroides. The sequence continues at coordinate 298,226,103 of CM054063.1, read as the reverse complement.
TACAAAATTATGTGGACTCAATCTAGGTTAAATGTAATTCTGTGCACATGCACGTCTACTATATAACTATAATAGTAACTATTTATTTTTTCTTATTGATGTAAGCAATTGTTTTGAGACTGAGAAATAACTGAATCCGTATTGAGCCCATCAAAGAACCGCATGCTTGGTAGTCCAGGTTTCAGGACATATATGAGCCTGACAAATAGCAGGTTACGATGCAGTTAAAGTAAAAAAATTATTGTTGGGACGCACAAACTTAATTAAGTTACGATGTAGCTAATTATAGATGGAGTTGACTATAGCGGATAAGGAATATTTTTGGATTTCTTTTTTCCTCCTTCGAGTGGCCAAAAATGTTTCTAAGATTATCGATCTAAGAGAGTACATTGCTCAATGTCCCTAAGAAAATTATGACCGAAGGTGACTTCATTTCTTCAGAATATTTCTCAAGAAAACATCATTTCAACTATCTGATGCATAGCACACCCCCTAGAAGGACATGACATATGAGTGGCCCTCGAGAGAGCAAGTTAACAAGATGGATCAACTTGATTAGAATGCAGGTCCAAAATAAATAGTAAGTTGAGTGGTCCACAAATAATTTTAAATTCAGTTGTCATTGGGTCAGTTGAGTGCTTTTGGGGTGTCGTGTTAAACTGTTGAATATATTAGCAATTTAGCACATGATTTAGTTCGTAATAACATCAGATAAATTGCGACAGCAACAAGTACAATAATCATGCAAATATATAGATCTAGTACAGTAGACATATTGATACAATCTATTGCAAGAACTAGACATACGAATTCCAGTAACATCTCATACAGATGAGAGAGAGATACGTACGATGGAGCGGTAGCGGCACCGCCATTGTTGTTGTCCCCGGTGTCGGCCATGTCGTTGATGAAGAGGTTGCCGAGGTCGGGGAAGAAGTCGTCGTTGGGGAAGTAGTCGCCGTCAGCAGTCGCAAGAGTGCGCTCCCAAAAAACCTGATCGCCCCTCTCCCGTACAGGATCACAAGAGGCGGGGTTCCGGAGGCCTGCTGTCCCTTCTCGCGGTGCACGCCGGAAGGAGGTATGGAGAAGACTTGATTGGCGGCGCAGTGCTCTGGAACGGTGGTGCGAAACCATATGACGAAGTGGCGGCTAGGGTTTACCGTATGCGCGTATTTATATGCGGGCTGGGAGAGACGTGGGCGTAACCCTACGTCTGAGTCGGTTCGGCTCCACGATCCAGAAAGGAAACGGAAACGGTTTTGGAATTAACGCGTCCGTTAATATAAACGCTCTCGGCTCGGCTCATTCCCGCAACCCGCGGCGCGTCGTGACGTGACGTGACATGACGTGTCGTGACGAGGCGAGGCGTGGCGAGGCGGGCGGCGGAGGAGGAGCGCGCGTGTGGCACACCTCTCCTCTTGTCTTGCCTACTCATACATGAGCTAGAATGGCTCACCTTATAAGGTGGTTCCACTCTCTCCAAACTAGCAATGTGGGACTAAACTTTAGTCCCACTCACTCCACTCATTATTTGAGCCATGACACTTTCAGGATTTTAGTGGGCTTAGTGGGCTAGACATGTGAGCCCATATAATTGGCCCATATAAAATTCCAACAATCCCCCACAAAGTGTCATTAGCACATTTCATAAACTCTGTTCCAAAATATTGTTTATATACCGGTGTTAGTGGAGACTGTTAAGTTGAACTTCCACTTAGAACATCATGCTACACTAGTTCACAACTTGAATAGTGGACTACGCCTTGAACTACAAGTTTGCTGTGATACCAGTTTCACACAACATCTGAACCGATACTAGGCTGACGCAAGGCTTCCCCACGGTTTGGAGCGTATGCGTCATACTCCAAAGGCCTTTCATGAGTTTATTAGAGAGCACCCGATTCTCATAGACTGCGACGTTTAACAGTCAGACTCATATAGGTGAGTTCCTCAGGAGATGTTCTGTAGGACACATCTCTGCTTATATAAATAAGCCACTTGGAACACATTAAGACAAATGTCAACCTACCATACAGATCAGGAGAGTATTGCATCTTTTATGGAGTGGAATAAAATATAAGGATACTCTCCTCTCAGCCGACCAACAGCTTGTCTCCCACTTCTAAGTCACGGGATCTCCGATCACATAGAGTGGGTTACCACTATGGGCAACTCATAACGTGGGTCTCAAGCCCATCTCCCTCGATGCATTATCTATCACATTCCGTGATAAACCCTTTGTGAAGGGATCTGCCAAGTTCATAGATGTTTGGATATAATCCAACGCAATAACTCCGGAGTTCTTCAATTTCCTGACAGATTTTAATCTCCTCTTCACATGTCTTGATGACTTTGCATTATCCTTAGAACTGTTCACTTTGACGATCACAGTTTGATTATCACAGTTCATTAGGATTGCGGGTATTGGTTTTTCAACCATAGGCAAGTCCATCAAGAGCTCACGAAGCCACTCTGCCTCAACAGTGGCTGTGTCTAATGGTGCGAGTTCTGCTTCCATAGTTGACCTCGTTAAAATGGTCTGCTTGCAAGACTTCCAGGAAACAGCGCCACCACCAAGTGTAAAAACATAACCACTAGTGGCCTTAAGCTCATCAGCATCAGATATCCAATTAGAATCACTATATCCTTCCAGAACCCTCGGGTTTAAATAGCGCATAACTCTCTCAAGCGCACGCCAATGATCATCTCCCGGAAAGGAAACAAACCGGCTCAATTTGCTCACAGCAAAAGAGATGTCAGGCCTCGTGGCACTCGCCAAATACATAAGCGAGACTATAATCTGAGAATATCTCAGTTGATCTCTAGTAATCCGTTGATTCTTTCGAAGCAACAAACTAGCATCATATGGAGTTGAAGAAGGCTTGCAGTCACTATACCCGAAGCGACTCAAGACCTTTTCCATATAGTGAGATTGAAGCAGTGTGATCCCACCATTATCATCTCTCAACAGCTTGATGTTCAAGATAACATCAGCTACTCCTAGATCCTTCATCTCAAAACAGCGAGATAAGAAATCCTTAACTTCCTTGATTAAATCAAGATTGGTCCCAAAGATCAATATGTCATCAATGTATAGACATAGAATAACTCCCTTGCCCCCACCATGACGATAGTACACACATTTATCAGCTTCGTTTACAACAAAGCCTTCAGCAGTCAAAGTCCTTTCAAACTTCTTGTGCCATTGCTTAGGTGCTTGCTTGAGGCCGTATAATGACTTCAATAACTTACACACCTTGCCTTCCTGACCGGGTACTACGAAACCATCTGGCTGCTCCATGTAAATTTCCTCGTCCAACTCTCCATTAAGGAAAGCCGTCTTAATGTCCATTTGATGAACGAGAAGACCGTGCGAGGCAGCCAGTGAGAGTAGCACACGAATGGTGGTCAGTCTAGCCACAGGTGAGTAAGTATCAAAGAAGTCTTCACCTTCTTTCTGGGTATAACCCTTGGCCACAAGCCTTGCCTTGTACTTTTCAATTGTACCATCAGGCCTAAGCTTTTTCTTGAACACCCACTTACATCCTACAGGTTTACACCCATAAGGACGATCAGTGATTTCCCAGGTTCCGTTAGCCAAGATGGAATCCATCTCGCAACGAACAACCTCCTTCCAGTAGTCAGCATCAAGAGACGCATAGGCTTCTGAAATAGTCTTGGGTGTGTCATCCACGAGGTACACAATGAAATCATTACCAAAGGACTTTGCAGTCCTCTGTCTCTTACTCCTTACAGGAACTTCATTGTCATCCTCCTCGGGATTCTCAACGTGTTCTATCGGAATGGTGGATTCAGGAATCTTAGCTAATTCCTGACTAGATGAAACAGGTTTCTCCTGATTTGATGAGCTAGACATATCCTTCATAGGAAATATGTTCTCAAAGAAAGTCGCATCATTCGACTCCATAATCGTACCAACATGCATGTCGGATACCTCAGATTTTACTATCAAGAATCTATAACCAATGCTATTAAAAGCATAGCCCAGAAGAACACAATCTACGGTTTTAGGTCCAAGCTTGCGCTTCTTGGGAATTGGTATATTGACTTTCGCCAAACAACCCCAAGTACGAAGGTAGGAGAGTTTCAACCTTTTCCTTTCCCATTCCTCAAATGGAGTAATGGTTTTATTCTTTGTGGGAACTCGGTTTAGGACATGACATGCAGTCATTAGCGCCTCCCCCCACCATGCCTTGGAGAGACCCGAAGTGTCTAACATGGCGTTAACCAAATCAGACAGCGTTCGGTTCTTTCTTTCAGCCACCCCATTTGACTTAGGTGAGTAGGGAGGCGTCCTCTCATGAATAATACCGTGTTCAGCACAAAAAGAATCAAACTCGTTGGAAAAATACTCTCCACCACGATCAGACCTAAGCCGTTTAATTTTACGATCAAGTTTGTTCTCTGCTTCGGCCTTATAGTTCTTGAAATAAGTTAAAGCTTCATCTTTAGATTTCAGAAGATACACATAACATTATCTAGTGGAGTCATCAATAAGTGTCATAAAATATTTCTTTCCACCTTTTGTCAATACGCCATTCATCTCACAAAGATCAGAATGTATAAGTTCTAGTGGTGCCAAGTCTCTCGCCTCCGCAGTCTTATGAGATTTGCGAGGTTGCTTAGCTTGAACACACACTTGACATTTGGAACCTTTAATAGTACTGAATTTCGGAATTAAACTAATATTTGCTAACCGTGTCATGCAACCAAAATTAATATGACAAAGTCGTGAATGCCAAACATCACAATCATTATCGTGGCAAACATTATTAATAACTTTGGTGCAAATATCTGACAAGGATAAGCGGAACAAGGCTCCGCACTTATAGCCTTTACCAATAAATTGTCCATACTTGGAAATTACAACTTTATTAGACTCGAAAACCAACTTAAAACCATCTCGACATAAACGTGAGCCGCTGACGAGATTTTTATTGATGGAGGGCACATGATGAACGTTCTTCAGTCGCACGATTTTTCCCGAAGTAAACTTCAGATCGACCGTACCAACACCACGAACAGTAGCATGTGACCCGTTTCCCATCAGCACGGGGGAAGTCCCTGTGACCTGATAAGAAGAGAACATAGAAGCATCAGCACAAACATGTACATTGACACCTGTGTCAATTAACCATTCAGGTGAATGACAAACTGAAAGAATAGTGAGAACTATACCGTACCCAGAGTCCTTCATCTCAGTGTCAGCCATGACAACATTAGCGGTCTTGCCGCTGTTCTCCTGCTGCTGCAGCTCATAACGCTTAGGGCACTTTGGAGCCCAATGGGTCAGTTCACCGCAAACGTGACATGACCCCTTTCTCTTCTTGAAGTTGGTAGAGTGCGACGGCTTAAACATGCCATCGGGCTTGCCTTTACCCTCGGATTTCTTCTTGTTATATTTAGACTTGTTGGGCGGGTAATGTTTCTTCTGTACCACATGAGCAGAAGAACCTACCTCAGCAACCCGAGCACGTGTATCCTTTGCTCTCGTCTTCTCTTCCACATCAAGAGATCCGATGAGGTCCATAACGGAAAAGTCCTGTCTCTTGTGTTTTAGAGAAGTAGCAAAGGTGCTCCATGAAGATGGAAGCTTGGCAATAATGCCCCCGGCCACAAACTTGTCCGGTAACATACACTTAAAGTGCTCAAGTTCTTTAGCGAGTGACTGTATCTCATGAGCCTGTTGAACAACAGAGCGCTCATCAGTCATCCTGTAGTCATAGAATTGCTCCATGACATACAGCTCACTGCCAGCATCCGAGGCCCCAAATTTGGCCTCGAGTGCAGCCCACATATCCTTGCCGTTATCAAACGACATGTATGGATCAACAATGGAATCATCAATTATACCGAGGAGGACACTTTTAAACATAGTGTCCATATTCTCAAAGGCCTCCAGCTGTGCTGGATTGAGATCGCCCTCAGGCTTGCCCTTGGTGGCCGCATAGCAGCGCAAGGTTTGAAACCATAGCACTGCTCTCGTGCGCCACCTCTTATAGTCCACACCCTTGAAAGGGATTGGCCTTGTCGCCGCAATGACAGACGGCGCAGGTGCAAGAAATTGCCTATAATCAGGTTTTGGATTGTTGAATATATTAGCAATTTAGCACATGATTTAATTCGAAATAACATCAGATAAATTGCGACAACAACAAGTACAATAATCATGCAAATATATAGATCTAGTACAGTAGACAGATTGATACAATCTATTGCAGGAACTAGACATACGAATTCCAGTAACATCTCATACAGATGAGAGAGAGATACGTACGATGGAGCGGTAGCGGCACCGACATTGTTGTTGTCCCCGGTGTCGGCCATGTCGTTGATGAAGAGGTTGCCGAGGTCGGAGAAGAAGTCGTCGTTGGGGAAGTAGTCGCCGTCAGCAGTCGCGCGAGTGCGCTCCCCAAAAATCTGATCGCCCCTCTCCCGTACAGGATCACAAGAGGCGGGGTTCCGGAGGCCTGCTGTCACTTCTCGCGGTGCACGCCGGAAGGAGGGATGGAGAAGACTTGATTGGCGGCGCAGTGCTCTGGAACAGTGGTGCGAAACACGAAGTGGCGGCTAGGGTTTACCGTATGCGCGTATTTATATGCGGGCTAGGAGAGACGTGGGCGTAACCCCACGTCTGAGTCGGTTCGGCTCCACGATCCAGAAAGGAAACGGAAACGGTTTTGGAATTAACGCGTCCGTTAATTACCAAATTAATGACTCATTAAGTTTTTCCCAACCGACAAAATAAACGCTCTCGGCTCGGCTCATTCCCGCAACCCGCGGCGCGGCGTGACGTGACGAGCGGCGGAGGAGGAGCGCGCGTGTGGCACACCTCTCCTCTTGCCTTGCCTACTCATACATGAGCTAGAATGGCTCACCTTATAAGGTGGTTCCACTCTCTCCAAACTAGCAATGTGGGACTAAACTTTAGTCCCACTCACTCCACTCATTATTCATGAATGAGCCATGACACTTTCAGGATTTTAGTGGGCTTAGTGAGCTAGACATGTGAGCCCATATAATTGGCCCATATAAAATTCCAACATAAACATCACTTATATGTTGTGTGAAAGATTTTCTCAAGATTATGTAATTTTTATTAGTACTTGGTTGATTTGTATTGAAGTTAACCTCGACGGTCTTGGTGAGTTTGGATAAAATTCTATGTGTAAATTAAAATTTTATATGTTCAAAGTATATTTTTTATGTTTACGTTAATCGTTTATAATCGTCCAGACAAAAAAAATAGAAAGAGCAAGACAAACAAGGACGAAAAATAAAATACTGCTACATAATATCAAACGTGCATTCGTGCACATTTACTAGTAGACAGTAAATCCCCAGGTTTTCAGTGAGGAGCAGCTAAGTACCAAACAAGAAGATCACGTCGGAGCGGGCGGGCTCTGAACTGAAGCGTTTGTTCTCGGGAAAAGAAATGGATGATGCGATGGATGCTCTATTGATCTCATTGTCGCGCGCACTGAGTGATACAGTTTTATAACATCCGTATTTCAGTGTTGCAGAAATACTTCAGTGTCGATTTTCGTGTTATTTTAAATAAGATGTGGAAAAAAAAATGACGGCCTGAAGGAACAAGCGATGATATACAGAGATCAGGATACCTTATGATACGCCAACAGCAGTTCAGGAGCAGTGAGAAATACTGTTTCAGCAGCTATCAGCATAAGATGAGAGCACGTTCTGCCTTACAAAAGCACAAGTCAGCAATCATAAGAGATTTCACACATACAACGATGAAACAAAATGTGAAAAAGGTTAGTTATCAGGAAAATATAATCAAACTGTAGACACACCTGAAGCTTAAAATACCCAAAACAACATGGCAAAGCTATAGCTCGTCCTGAAGAATGCAGCCACGGATATATAATGGGACAATTATGTCATAGGAAAATGTACTTGTGAAGCATCGCTGGGTTCTCAGCAGTACTCGAACTTCAATAACTGGAAGAGATAGCTACAGGCCTACAGCTATCTGTCCGTGAGTATGCGCAGGCTAACAATGAGAAATGCAATTTAGCGGCTAGATGTCTGGAACCATGTTCAAGTGTAAATAAGAGAACCAAAATGATAAACTACGAGTCATGCTTCCAATATTTATTTGGCACATCATGAACACAAGGAATTGACAATTTCTGTACTGAGTAATGATGCATGAGTAATTGAGTATCATGTATTTACCTTCTTACAAGCTGCATACTGAAATTGTATGAATTATTGGTTATACCACCAAGATCTTCACAGCTGCTTATATGGTTAAAACGCCAGTAATACATCACTAATGCCAAGCCAGAGATCAACTTAAGGTTGTCTTCCAATCATGTGTACTTATAAGAATCATTGCCCTGTCAAAGCGCATGAACCAAACAAAGCACTAATGCAAGATTGGTGTACAAGAGAACAACTTTCTCTTAGCTAAGAACTCGGGCAGAGAGTGCTATAGAAGATTCACGCTACACTTCTTAAGGAACCTAAAGGTCATTTTGTCACTCTCCAGCTCTCTGTGAGTAATATGATGATGACAGAGCAGGGTGTCACTATTCAGCTAATGTACAACTAACAAATCATTAAGATGCAACCAACAAAAATGAACCTCATGTGGAACAACACACTTCTATACCTTCCACAATCACCAGCAGCCACAAGAAGCCATTGTCGTCACAAATAATGTCGGTCCTCATCCTACAAACGGAAAGAAAATATACGAAAAAAAATCATATTGTTACTAACTCATCAATGGTTCACATTATGTAATTTCAATACACTGGAAAATGAAAAATAAATAATCGGGTACTAACTTTCAACTTGGAGCAGCTTGCATTTCTTCTACCAGCAAAAAGGCATCATCGCAAGGAAAATCTCAAGCGTGCCTTTTGAGGGTTTAAATTCAGATAGCATGTATCATGTCAACCGTGGATGTCTCCTTCAGGAAACTGAAACCTTGCTGGGAGCAAATCTTTGTGCTTATGGTATATCCCTTTCCTTGAAAAGAGGGATATCAACAAGGAAACAGTTGATGCCTCGAGCGACTTTCTCTTCCCATCAAGTCTGGACAAATAATTTATGGCCCTGACTATTTCACCTTTTTCCAATAACTTTCTGATAATAGTATTTAACATATGAGAGTTGGACGCACAACCACTCGTCTCCATTGATGAAAATAAGTTCTCAGCTTCTTCTACCAATCCTTCTTCTATAAGGTTTGACATCATCTTTGTGTAGGTTATAACATCAGGTACCAATCCTTTAGCCGGTATTGCAGCAAACAAATTCTTAGCTTGCTCTATTCTTCCAACGTTAAACATTGCATCAATTATAATAGTTAGCGTTATAACATCAAACTTCAGGTTCATTGCTTCCAATTTCTCAAATTGCATGATTGCTTCATTGGCACAGCCATTTTTACAAAGGCCGCTGAGAATTATATTGTATGTATCAATGGACAATCTCACTCTACATTTGATCATCTTATGGAACATTTCCTTTGCAGCAGCAGTTCTATTAGCCTTAAATAACCCATCCATTACGATGCCATAAGTAAGAGTATCCGGTTTAGCCTCCATACCTGACATTTCTTTGAATAGAGTCAATGCGGCATCCACCATTCCAGCTTTAAAGTACCCATTAATAAGTGTATTGTAAATACATGCATCAGGCTCAATGCCAACTCATACCATATCGCTAGGTACTCTGGATGCTTTCTGCATCTTCCCAACTAAGCAGTATCCATCAATCAGTGAACCGAATGTGATAATATCAGGCTTCTCACCTATCCGTATCATAAAGTGAAAGACACCTTGTGCATCCATCCGAGTATTTAGCATAAAACCACCACTTTAGTGTCAAATATTCGGAAAACCACCACTTTAGTGCCAGATTGCAAAAAACCACCACTCTAGTACTGACACTGTGCAATTCGCACTGATTCACGATTAAACACAAATTGATACCGTTTATGACATGTGGGGCCCACCACAAAAACTAAAGTGGCATTTCAGCCCAGTTAAAAAAATAAAAAATCTCACCGGGAAGGGATGGCCCGACCTGGTCGTCTTCTTCATCGTCGGGACAGGCAGGGCGCGGGCGGCGGGGAGCAGAGGCTGGCTGCGGGCGCGGGCGAGGCTGGCTACGGGCGCGGGGCGCGGACGCCGGCCACCTGCGGGCGGCGGGGAGAGGCAGGGCGCGGGCGCGGGCGGGCCGGCTGTCGGCGGCCGTGTCCGGGCGGCGCGGACGAGAGGCTGGCTGCGAGCGCGGGGCGCGGACGCCGGCCACCTGCGGGCGGCGGGGAGAGGCAGGGCGCGGGCGCGGGCGGGCCGGCTGTCGGCGGCCGTGTCCGGGCGGCGCGGAGGAGAGGCCGTGCGCGGGCGAGGCTGGCTGCGGACGCCGGCCACATGCGGGCGGCGGGGAGAGGCAGGGCGCGGGCGCGGGCGCGTGCTCCGGCGGCGTGGTCCGGCGGAGCACCGTAGCACCGGTGACGAAGACCACGGGCTCCTTTTTTTTTTGGATATTTTTATTTTTTTTATCTTATCCATGCCACGTCAGCGTAAAAGGTGGGGCCCAACTGTATGAATCAGTGTCAATCCAGGTTCAATCGAGATTTGCTGCTATTTGAAATGGGTTAGCACTGAAGTGGTGGTTTTTTGCAATCTGGCACTGAAGTGGTGGTTTTCCGAACATTTTGCACTAAAGTGGTGGTTTTCCGAACATTTTGTACTAAAGTGGCGGTTTTATGCTAAATACTCGCATCCATCACCCTTCCTTCTTTGCACAGGTCGTTTATAATTGAGTTAAAGAACACAACATTAGGACAAGGGATGCCTTTTTCCATCATTTCGTAAACCAATTTTTTAGCTCTCACTAAACCACCATTCATGCAATAACCCTAAATCAGGCACCCGTAAATCTGTCCACTCAGAGGTACCCCCATATGAACCATACTAGAGGCTGGGCCGCCCCTTGGGGCGGCTCCTTTCCGGTCCACGGCGGCCAAATCATAGTACTATATATTTTCGTCCAGGTGTCGTCAGTCAGAGTTCTGTCTTAGTCCACGTAAATTTACTTGTGTTTTTTCATGCTCGACAATCTTTATAATTTCTCTTGTATGGAAATTCAAACCATTCATACTGGTTACAAGATTTTGCTTTACAATAGAAGATTCGAACCATGCCTGAATTAATTAGCACACAGGAATCCGATGATGCACACAAAGTAAACTTGCAGCAGATGATATATTTCGTTAGCATGGAAGGATCAAGCAGCTCAGACTAAGTCCACATGTTTTTCACTGCACTAAATCTTTGAAGTCCAAAAATAAGAACTTTAATCCTCTTCCATTATTGTTGATAAATAAAACTTATAATACTTGTGTAGTAACGAAATGAAATCACGTCTAATGTTATATCAAATAAATAGGTAATAACAATGTCACAACCTACGTCCAAAATCCTTTAGCTTACTATATGTAGATATAAAAACAATGCATTTTATCCAAACACAAAAACAACTCAGTCTATCACAGTGAACTAAGGCCAAGAGTTAATTGAGGTGCCGGTCGGGGTAAACAGTCCCACATGTAGAGAAACTCCCGTGCACCTTATTTAACATGATCTTCTCTTTGGCCTTGTTGAATTCAACATATGTCAGATATACACAACAAAAAAGGGAAACCCATAACAAGGAGGATTAATTTCGATTGATGGAAATTTACCAAACTAAGAGATGTCAGAACTGTATGGACAGGAATAGGTTCAAGTGTTCAAACATGTTGACTTGTCATTTATCTTAAGAACAGTGTACTTTAATGCAAAGCAATAATCAAAGGCAATGCAGAATACACTTGTGCATAAGTCACCAATCAAGAAAAGGACAACAGAAGACCATAACTATAAGCTTGCTAAATATTTGAAGGACCAAAATTGTACTTGCCGAGATATAAAGATGGTTACACAACCCTTAGGAGATGTGCTTTCCAAGTGGAGCTTTTATATAAAACTTAAGGAACACAACATCAGGAAAAAACATTTGTAAAGCCAGATCAAATTACAGTTTGATGTAAAACAGAAACTCACTCTTTCCAACCAACCGGAACATGGTAAAACAAGTCAAGTGTGTACATGAGATTTGCTGCAACTATCACCTACATGAAAACCAACACTATGTTGACATTCATTTAATTGTAGTATTTGCTTGCTCAGATAAGAAAAAAAATAGTAGATGTTATGATTTTGTATTCAACTTACGGAAAGTATGAGTTGTCAAACTTCAAAGGATCACAAGTCCATGCACCCTAAGAGAGCAAACTCCAATATTAAATACCGTGTTTCTGATGAATGGGCGAGCTTCTAATTCAAAGAATCAACAAGCACCAGATTGTGGCACCAGATAGACCTACAAGCCCATTTGCTAAAAAATGCCCCTTAGTTGTGGTGCCCCTATTCATACAGGGCAACAAACCCCAGTACCAAGATATATGTAGCAAGTGATAATGATAGGCACTGCAATAACATCAGGAAACTATGACGGTTGTTTAAGAGATTGGTCATATATATGGAAAAAAGTCAACTCTTGTATACAAACAACTGAAATAAGACCAAATGTTGGTGATGCGGGGAGATACGATTAGTCAAGACACGAGATAGTTGAAGAAAATGTGGTGTATTTGAACAAAATGTGAGGAAAAGTATGACCGGACATGACGTACCAGCAATTATTATATGCCAAAGTATGAACTTGAGCAGACCAGTGTAGAAAATATACCATAGGAGTAGATGCACATAACCTTCTAGATCACATTTTTTTCTTGAGATATTAAGGAAGCAAGAAGCACGTTGACATGAATTGATGAAAAATATTGACCACTAAAAAGAAAATATTGCAGCTGCCCTTCCCGAGGGCAAACCGAGGAATCCTGATGCATAATGAGAGCAGTCAATATGTGAGCACCAGGAACAATGCATTCAATTATAAGTAAATGACATTGTACATAGACGTCTGCCATAAACAAACTCAACCAATATGCAAGTAAAATATATTTAGCAACTCGCCTGACAATAGAATTTACAGTTTCACAACAGCGATAGGGAGCAGCATTTACGATGTGTGGAAAAATACTCCTTTAGTTTAGTACAAAAGCAACTCAAGCAAATGCCCAAATAGATAGAGACGAATCAGTGACACCAAAACTCATATACAGGTGTTCAGGATGAAATTATGAATGCCCTGCCAGGGATTACCATTTAACGAGACCTGCTCCTAAGATAATGGTACGCGTTCTACATTTGCAACACGTATTTGCACTCCAAAAGATCTTGACCGAGGATCATCTCTGGTGTTCAACCTTCAAAGATCTAGTTGATTAGAACAGTACCTAAATACAAATCGTATAATATATATGTGATTACACGCCTATTTCAAAAAGTAATACATATATGCAATAACCAAAGAATGAAAAGCGGTGGGATTCAGAGTAGGCTCAACAAGACAGGCAGGAGGCCATCGCCTGTAGCCTGCTTACCTTGTTACCTCTTGTACTCTGCACCGGCCAGTCTCCACCGCCGCAGACGAAGATGTCATCCGACGCGCTGCTGCCGATCCAGAGCCCCAAGGCCGCCGTCGACCCATACGGCGCCTTCCTCAGCGGCGCGGTCCTGGAGTCCCTCGTTACTTCCGATGACCCTGCGTCGCTCTCCTCCACGACGATGACGTTGCCCGTGCCGTCTCGGGATGCCTCCGCGGCACGAGCTCGGGCTCCGGGCACGGCGTGCTCTGCCGCTGGCCCTACAACGTCTTCCAATCAAATCATCCCTACACGGCCGTCGGTGGCCTAGTCACGGAGGAAAGTGGTGGTGCGGGGATGACGGTGTAGATCCCTCCGTGGCCATGTACGAGGCCAGGGAAAGGAGGCGGAAAGACACCGGCGGCGAAGGTCCAGGAGGCTACTGGAACGGACGAGAGGAAGGAAACAAGAAGGGGAGAGAAGGAGGTTGCGTACAAAAGAGATAGGAGGGCGACAACGTGGGGCTCGATGCGAGTCTTTATCTCGTTGTTTCTTTCGAACGAAGGAATTCCTATGGAACCACTCACATGTTACGCCCCCTGATATTTACATGTGGGACATCCCGGAGGAACGGGCCCGGCGACAGCTACACAGACGAGCGAAGAGCCAAAAACGTCGAGCAATTAATTGGCGAGGTTGTTTCACCTTTCTTTATCTCTCTGCAACCAACCACCACGCACCAAATGGGTCAATAAAAAACGAGCCACGCCCACCGATCTCTGCGGCAGAAAAGACACGAGTCTGCGCCGGGTCTGCGCTCGCCAGGGCATGTGCGGATAATAGCACACTTCGCTCACACCCGATACAACATGAGAATAACTACAAGCTGTATGACAAACAGGACCCACCCAGGCGTAGCCCCACCATCAGCCACACAGGCCTGTCTGTCGCGCGTGCACGCCGGCCGCGGCTATTCTTCGCAGTTTTCTCTGCCGCTGGAAGCGTGCCGAACGGGGACAAAACAACAGAACAAAAGATACAGACAAAAGGAAAACGTGAACGAGACGAGCGAACCCACCAAACGATAGAGACAAAAACAAACGCCAAGCAAACGCGTGAAAAGCCTCGATTCTCCAGCAGACAAACGAGCTGGAACGGGACTGACACCGAACGGAACGACCCAGACCAAAACATAACGTACGCGTGGACATCGCCAGAATCGCGGCAGGGGGTTCGCGATTACTTGTCTTAGATGGTTGAAAATTTCAATCGCATCATTCATCCTACCCTTTATGCAAAATGCATGTATCAAGGCTAAATAGGTTAAAACATCTGGTTTCACTCCCTGCTTGTGCATGTCTTCAAAGATAAGAACAACCTTATCGAGCGATCCACACTTACCATATGCTTTAATCAATATGTTGAAAGCATATTGGTTAGGTACAATACCTTCTCTTACCATTAAGTTATAGAGATTAGTCACATCAACAAGGCATCCTTCTGTAGCATACCCACGAAGTATAGAGCAGTATGCGGCGATATCAGGTTTGAGGCCCTTCACAATCGCATAATCCAGGATTTGTCTAGCTTCTTTGCTTCTTCCACATTTGCACAGTCCATTAATAATCGAGTTATATGTCACGGCATCGGGAACGACACCCTGCTGTACCATTTCACTGAATAGGTTGCTTGCTATGCTCCATTTACCCTCCTTTAAGAAGCCATGGATGAGCGTGTTATATGACACAACATCAGGGGAGCAGCCACCTTGTTGTTTCGCCATCATCCGGAGCAGGTCGAGCGCACGCTCGCTCCTGCTATCACCACATAATCCCTTTGAGAACTGTGGTATATGAGAAGGCATCAGGCATGTTGAATAATTAGACATAATTTTCACGATTAATTCCAGAATATAAATCATGATAAAATCAGCTATTAACATGTGGACCTCGAATATTGTCGAGACATCGTAGTAGTTTTCATAGACGGGGGTGCCATGAGACTACGGTAGAGACGTGGGGTAACGGGATAGCGTAGTAACACAGAACACGGGATTTTACCCAGGTTCGGTACGTCGCGACAGTACGACGTGCCTACTTCTGCACTTCTCACTAATTGGGACTAAATCCCGTAAACAGGGTTACAATGTGAGGGTTCTAGATCTAAACTACTCGGCGAGGATGAACTTCTCGGCGAGTTGGCGTAGAGCTTCTCTGTTTGTTCGTTCCTTGTTTTGTCTATCTCCCGTCCGGCTTTATATAATAGCCGGATTAGGGCTTACAGAATAGGAAAACTAGAAAACTACGGTAACTTGTAACTTGGAAAGCAAGGAATCCGTCTTCTCCTCCAAGCCAGATCACACGGGCTGTGATCCGGGTTCTTCTAGAATCCGGCTTCTGCGCGTCGGATTACTGGGCCGCCTAATGGACCTAAGCCCACTACCACTTAGGCCACCCTGGTAATCCGGCACTTGGCCTACCATCTTCTATACCTCTATTTGGTATATATCCGACAGTAGCCCCCAAGAAGGATCAAAACTCTGATTCTCCGCTATTCGCCAAATGTTCCTTGTCCGAGAAATATCGATTCAGCAGTCTTGATTCTTCTTATTCTCCATTTGAAAAAGATGGTGGCATGAAACTCGGAATCCTAAAAATCCGGCTTTTCTCTCACGATCCTTCGCGGAGAAGAAACTTCCTACGTCAGCGCACTCAATCATGCTGACGTAAGCGACGTTTGAGATTTACTCGAAAAAACTCAGAAACGTATCTCTGACAGATTCGCGCGGGAAACGAGGAGATAATCATCATTACTCCGTCGTTTCATTTCACGGATTTTCCGGCGAGCGACACGCGGCAAACATCCAACGGTCAAAATAGCCGTTGGCACGCATCTAAACGGTTTTCCGGCTATAAATAGCCGTCCTCGTCCTCAACGAAAACTTTCCTCACTCCCCACTGCCCACGCCATTGACGCGAACGAGCTTGAGAGCAAAGCACTTGCCCCAGGCGCTCTTAGCATCCAAGCACACCGGAACGCAACGCGCCATCACAAGATGGCCTCCTCGCCGTCATCGCCGACCCACGTCGCCATCAACGAGCTCATCAGCGATTTAGATCCGCAACTGGGATCGCCCAAGCACACCGGCGACGAGCCGGAGAAGACCACGGCCTCCGCGGAGGGTGACGCAAATCCTTTCGCCGCCGCGGACGTTGCGGGATCGAGCTCCGCAGCCTCCCCGCCGTTGGCTCCAGAAACGGCGGAGGAGAAGATCCAACTTCTTGGCGACGAGCTCGCCGCTGCTGGAGAAGCAGAATTTGTCGGCAACTGGAGTCCGAGTAACTCTTCCCTCGTCCTCCTTCGACAAATGTGAAAAGAGGGATTGATAGTTAAAGGCAAATGGCGAAAGTCAGATGGTGAACTCGAGCCCAGACCAAAAGACGGAGAGTGTGTCCTCCTTACATCTCACATTACGCGAGGTATGGGTTTACCGCCTTCCGCCTTCTTCATAGACATCCTTAACTATTACGGCGTCCAACCACATAACCTCTCTCCAAATTCCATCCTCTATCTAGCTAGCTTCCAAGCCCTTTTTGAGGGATATCTCGGAACAAATCCTAGTCTAGATTTTTGGCAATACTGTTTTGAAGTAAAACATAACATCACAGAAGGTATTTCCCCTATCTGTGGAACCATATCTTTTATTCTTCGGAAAATAGAGAGGATTGGTACCCGAGAATACAAATGCCAGAACCCACCAAATCCTGGCTGGGTTCCTTCTTTTATCATCAGGACATCCCATTCCCGGGAAAGGAAATCGGGGTTCCTTCATTCGTTAATTCCACCGCCATTCCTCGAGAGAGTTGGACAGCTGAAGCAGTTGAGACATTGCCGGAAAATTTAATGAAGATAAAGCGCCGTATTGCCAAGCTTACTTCTTCCAAACCTTCCTTAACTGGGAAAGACACTGTTTTATGCTGGTTCGGACGTCGCATTCAACCCCTTTCATTTTGTTCCCGGCTTCTTTGCGAATACCAAGGGCCAGAAGATAGCATGAGGGGAACAGATAAAGCCTATACCAAGAAAGATTTTATAAAGCGACTTCATCAGCTAGTTGCCTCCAGCGCCCAAATCGAAGAAAACCTAGCCATTTATCACGTGGAAAATCGAGTTCCTAAGGTATTTGTACTTTCCTCGTTTCCGAGTTTTCCTCAGATTAACTTGTATCTCCACCTTTTGATCATGTTGTGAATTCTTTCCTAGTTCAACAAACTCGGAGGGAATGATCTTGCTTCCGATGCCGAACTCAGCGAAATACATGCTAGGTTTTACAACAACCGGAAGCGCAAAAGGCAGGTGACTTTCGAGAAAATGGTAACTGTTGACGGAATTCCTGTCGCCACCTCCAGGTATTTTACCGGGTTTTTCCTAGTTACCATCCTCCTTCAGTTCTTCGAGATTTTTAACTCTCGGATATTCTTCTTGCAGTCTTGCCCCAACTCCTTTGAAAACAAATAAACTGAAGAAACATAAGGCTGCTATCAAAGAAGAATCTTCTTCTGCAGCCATGGGCCCGAGGAATAGAACGGAAGCTCAGACAGGCGAAAATCTCCGGACCTCTGCTGGAAACGAACCCGTCTCCAATTCTGACAGTAACATCCGGATAAAAGAAGAACCGTTCGACGATCTCGGATATATTCGTCCGGAGGCTAAAAAGTTCTTCGCTCCTGCCCCTCTAATTCGTCCTTGGCCACAAGGTGGATTAGTGGTTCGCAATGATATTGTATTTAACCCTCGCCAGGTCTTACAAGATGGCCTTCATCACGTTTGGATTCTTTTTACTGAATATGCCAAAGAATTCAACGAGAACTTGGCCGACTTGCGAGAAATGAGCCAGGTGATACCTCTAGCCCCCAAGCATTAAGTTGAAAATCTGAATTCTTCTTAATGTTTTATCATATGCTTGTTCATACTTAAGCATTTTGGCTTTCATTTCCGTATTCAGCATTCCGCAGATGCCATAAACTTGGAAGTTTTTAAGAAGCTTAATCTCAAAAGTAGAGAAGTAAAAAACCCTTCAATCCATGATTGAGTTGAGAAGCAACGAGCTGGCGTCATCTCAGCTACAATTGTCTAAAACAACAGGTATGTATTCTCTGCAGTTTTTATCCGGATAACATTTGTCCCGAATTTTCATAAGCTCGAAATGTTTTTGTGTCCCCTAGCTGCTTTAGCAAAAGCCAACAAAATAGCCAAGGACGCTTAGCAATGTATCTCGGCTCCGTGCAGAAAACTCGAGCCTTCGCAAGGAACTTACGAAAGTTGAAAAAGACCTGGAGGCCAGTAATCTGGCCCTTGGGATTGCTCAATCCCAGTCTTCTTTGCAAGCGGCGGAAAATAAATCTATTATCCATGATTTTGAAAGTATGCTATTCCCGCGCATGAAAGAAGGCACCGAAATTGACAAGGTTCTTGGTAAGTTAGTTCCTTTTACCAATTTCTCCATGTCTTACTTCCTTTTCTTTTGTGGCCTAAACTTGTTTCTGCCATCAAAACAGGGAATATTCCAGGCATTTCTCGGATTGAGAAAATCCGAGCTTTTGGAGAAGAATGGAACGCGATCAGAAATGCAGGAATGCAATTGATTAATAAGTTCCTTCCCGCAAGTACTATAGATTTCTCGGAAGTTTACAAACTTCCGGGTGCCATCATGGAAGTTGCGGGATCAAAGGAATTCATCCTACGCTCCGCTGCACGAGGTGGTGCGCGCATGGCACTAGGCCTTATGCGCCTGCACTATCCTGACGCGAAATCTTGGCGCGTGGCCTCTGGTGTCCCTCAAGGGTATACATAGGATCAGCGAACCGCCATCTTTGATGAAGTCAAAGGCCACGCTACCAAGATTGCTTCCATGGTTAACATTTCTATCACTTATCCAGAAGAAGAGGTTCCCGCGGTCCCCGAAGATGAAAGCAGCGAGGAAGACTCGGATGCTTGAAGGACTGCCTCTAACCTGGATGATGGATTTGTATAATAGGAGCGCTATTTACACTGTAATTCATACTGTAACGCTTCTATTTCATTTGTCGAAACAAGAACTCCGCCTTTTGCAGCTTTGAATTATGAAATTCCTTGCAAGTTTGTCGAGTTGAATTGCTCCCTTATCTACTAAGTTCTCTGGCATATGTGTTTTGACTGTCTTTAGTGTTTTAAATGACTCGATAGCATTATGATCGTCATGACGAGTAACTGGGTATAACCAATCAGTTAGAACTCGAAAACATGGACCATACTAAAGGCATTTTTACTAACCAGATCCAGTGACCCAACATATATTCGATCAGGTAATGCTTAAAGATTTGTAAGGAACTTTCTTGAAACTTGGGCACGCAGGCACAAACCGAGTTTCCTTTAGCCATTAACAGGCTGAAATCATTCAGTTTTGTAACGCCGAGCACGCAGGCACAATTCGGGTTAACATTGAGTATTTTGTAAGATCATTGGGAAATAGAAAAGGTGGAAACATGCTTTTACTATAATGAACTTGTAAAAACATGGATATCAGAATTCCAATGACTTTATTTCATGATCTCAAAAGATGTTTACATAGATATTGAACTAAGTATAGAAGGGACGTAACTGCTGGATGCTCCAAGGTCTCTTTGTCTCTCCTAGCTCATCATCTATCTTTCTCTTTCTTTTGCGATTCGGTTTCTCGGGATCGTCTTCCGTATCTCGAATGTCAACAAGATAGTATGATCCATTTTTCATGGCTTTACTTATGACAAATGGCCCTTCCCGTACTGGGGCTAATTTGTGCTTCCTTTGCTGCACCAACCTCAGCACTAGGTCACCTTCTTTAAAAGAACGATGCCTGATTTTCCGACTATGGTAACGTCTTAAACCCTGCTGGTAAATGGCGGACCTTTGAAGCACAAGCTCTCGTTCCTCTTCTAGGAGATCAACGGCATTCTGTCGTGCTTCTTCGGCGTCCGATTCGTCAAAATCTTGCACTCTTGGGCTATCATGGATCATATCTGTTGGGAGAATAGCTTCCGCGCCGTAAACTAGGAAAAACGGGGTTTGCCCAGTTGACCTATTTGGCGTCGTTCTTATACTCCAAATCACGGAAGGCAACTCTTCTACCCATGCTCCGGCCGCTCTATGAAGAGGAGTTTCGAGTCTTGGGCGTATTCCTTGCAGGATTGAGCTATTCATTCGCTCAACCTGTCCATTGGATTGCGGGTGTGCCACAGATGCTAGATCTAGGCGAATTCCCGTTTGTCAGCAATATCTTGCCAATTCTCCGATGGAGAAATTTGTCCCGTTGTCGGTTATTATGCTGTGTGGCACACCGTATCTCATCACCAAGTCGATGATGAAATTTCTAGCAGTTGCACCATCCAACTTTTTGATGGGCTTAGCCTCCACCCATTTGGTGTACTTATCCACTGCTACTAGCAAATGAGTAAGTCCGCCTCTTGCGGTTTTGAACGGTCCCATCATATCTAGCCCCCAGACCGCAAACGGCCACGTAATGGGGATAGTTTTAAGTGCTTGGGCCGGCAAATTGGTCTGCTTAGCGTAATATTGACATCCTGCACATGTATTAACTATATGCTCGGCATCTGTCTTGGCTGTTAGCCAGAAAAAACCCGCGCGGAATGCTTTTTTGACTATGCTTTTTGATTGAGCATGATGTCCGCAATCGCCGGCGTGGATTTCCTCCAGTATTTCTCTTCCTTCTTCTGGTGAAATGCACCGCTGAAAAATTCCAGAAATACTGCGTTTATATAGGCAACCGTCAATTACTGTGTATCCTTTGCATCGACGCTGTATTTGTCTTTGCAAGACTTCGTCTGCTCCTTCCGGGTACTTCTAATTGACTAAGAAGTTTAAGTACGGAATTGTCCAGTCCGGTTTAACGATCATGACTTCAATCGATTCAGACGCCAGAGGGTAATCAACGTCTCCACCTTTTATGGATGGCTCATGTAAGTGCTGAACGAATACTCCTGGCGATAAGGTTTTTACCCTTTCTGATCCCATGCGGGCTAGCGCATCCGCGTTCCAGTTTTCCTCCCTTTTGATGTGAAGGACCTCGAATCCAAAGAAACAGATGGCGAATTCGTCTACCGTTCTCCGATATTCGGCCATTATAGGGCTTTTTGCGTCCCAGGTTTGGTTGAGCTGATGCTGCACCAAATCCGAGTCGCCATAGCACAGTATGCGCTTCACTCCTATTTCTTTTGCGATATGCAAGCCGTGAAGCAAAGCTTCATATTCTGCCACGTTATTACTGGCGTTGAAGTGTATTTGCAACACGTACTCCATTGTGTCTCCCTTAGGGGATTTGAAGACTACGCCAGCCCCAGCTCCTTCCTTCATCTTGGATCCGTCAAAGTGCATGATCCAGTACTCGGACTCCGGCATTGGTGTTTTTTCCATTGCTTCTGTCCAGTCGGCAGCAAAATCTGCCAAAACCTGGGATTTTATGGCCGTCCTTGGCTGGTACTTAATGTCGAAGGCTGCCAGCTCAATGCCCCATTTGGCTACTCGGCCGGTTGCCTCTGCATTGTTTATAATGTCTCCTAGTGGTGCTTTACTAACCACTGTTATGGAATGCCCTTGGAAGTAATGGCGTAGTTTTCTAGATGCGAAAAATACACCATACGCCAGTTTCTGGTAGTGTGGGTACCTTTGTTTTGACTCGGAAAAAACTTCGCTTATGTAATATACCGGATGTTGGTCTGGTATGCTTTGTTCTTCCTTTAACCGTTCCACAACGATTACCGCACTAATAACCCGATTTGTAGCCGTAAGGTACAATAACATGGGCTCTTCGTCTTTTGGGGATGCCAAAATCGGAGCTTTCATCAAGGTTTCCTTCAACTGAGTCAGCGCCGCATCGGCCTCTTCTGTCCATTCGAACTTGTTGGATTTTTTCAGCAGCTTGTATAGTGGTAATGCTTTATCCCCCAGCCGACTAATAAATCTGCTAACGGCAGCTGCGGAACCCGTCAATCTTTGGACATCTTTGACACAGGTAGGTTTTGTGATGTTCAAGATTGCCTTGATCTTTTCCGGGTTAACTTCTATTCCTCTGTGAGAAACGATGAAACCCAGAAGTTTTCCTGAGGGAACCCCGAATACGCACTTAGATGGATTCAACTTCATCTTGTAGGTGCGTAAGTTTTCGAAAGTTTCTCGCAAATCCTCAAGGAGTGTATGTTTTTCCTTGGTTACGACAGCAATATCGTCCACATAAACATGGACATTTTTTCCAATCTGACTATGCAAACAACGTTGCATGCAACGCTGGTAGGTTGCACCTGCGTTCTTCAGGCCAAACGGCATGGTTACGTAATAATACGTCCCGTATGGGGTTATGAAAAAAGTCTTAATTTGATCTTCCTTTTTCATGCGTATTTGGTGGTACCCGGAGTATGCATCCAAAAAGCACAAAAGCTCAGAGCCTGCTGTAGCATCTATTATTTGATCAATTCGCGGTAATGCGAACCTATCTTTCGGACACAATTTGTTCAAGCCTGTGTAATCTATACATATTCTAAGAGCAGTAGTGTCTTTCTTCGGTACTAATACCGGGTTTGCGGACTAATCCGTATGGATCACTTCCTTGATGAAATCCGCTGCTAAAAGCCGGATAATTTCCTTGCCAATAGCCTTCCGTCTTCTTCCGTCAAATCGACGGAGACCTTGTTTGACGGGTTTTGATCCAGGAATAACCTTAAGTTGGTGCTCAGCAAGTTCCCTGGGTACACCTGGCATGTCCGCTGGACACCAGGCAAAAATATCCCAGTTCTCACGGAGGAACTTGATGAGCTCGCCTTCCTATTTGTCAGTCATCCCAGTTCCTACGACGACAAATTTTGTCGGATCTTTGGGATCTAGGATTACCTGTCTTGTATTCTCGGATGCCTTGAAGCTGTCTGTTGGCTTCCGAGTTTCTTTTCCTGCCGGCATTTCTGACGGCGATACCTCCTTGGCTAATTCCTTCAGTTCTTCCTTTGCTATAACTCTCTGAGCGCAAAGGGCGTTTTCTTTTTCCAACTTATTTGCCAGCTTAAAATCACCAGCTATAGTGATTACTCCTCCCTTGGGTCCTGGCATCTTCAGCTTGTTATAAATATAACAGGATCTTGCCATGAATTTGGCGAAAGCTGGACGTCCGAGTATTGCGTGATACACGCTTTCGAACGGCACTACTTCGAAGGATACTCTTTCCTGCCGGAAGTGATCTTTATCTCCGAAAGTGACATCTAGGGAAATTTCTCCTAGGGATCGTGCTTGCCTGCCAGGGACGATACCATGGAAGCGTATATTGTTGTAATTGAGCTGAGACTCGTAAATCTTCAGGTGCTTCAGTGTATCCAGGTACATTATATTAATGCTGGATCCTCCATCCATCAGCACTCTTCTTAGCCTGGTATTTTGAACAATAGGGCTTACAACAAGAGTTTGTGTGCCGGGTTAAGGGATATTTCCGGGATAATCAGACTGATCCCAGACTATCGGTGTGTTAGAGTACTTCAAGAATTTCGGGGTTGCCGGCACAACCACGTTTATTTCTCGAAGTGTTCTTTTTGCCACCTTTGCTGATGGGGTTGCTAAGAAAGTTAGCATTGCTTCTCCATCAACCCTCGGAAACTTGGGTTCGCCTTTACGCTGCTGTTCCTGGATTTTTTCGTCAGTGTCCGATTCACTGTCTTCTTTGTCAGCTTCTGGCTTTTGTTTGGCGGGTTTCCTTTTGGAACCCTTCCCTTTATTTCCGGATCCTGCAGTGCCTTTCATGTGCTTATTCAGCCGGCATTGCGCGTTTGTATGGGTGGGCTTCCCAAATTGCGAGTGGTGAACGCAAGGTTCCGACTTAATCCTTTCCCACTCCTCTGGAGTGTAATTGATTGGATCTGGGTTGCGTCCTTTCCACTTATTTCCCTTTTCTCCTCCAAAGGCTATGTTCACCTCTTTGGGCTTCGTCGTTGTTTCTGGAGTGGCTTTTTTGTCAGAACGAGGGGTTTTCTTAGCGAGTATCAATGATTCAATATTGCCTCCTCTTGCTCTGATGTCATCCTCGGCTGCGGCATGCTCATTGGAGGTTGTAAGCATGGATCCGAGATCCTTGTGCTTTTTGGAACCAACCATGAACGGTACAAGTCCGGGTTTTAGGCCATTGACGAAAGCATGCATTGCTTGTACGTCGGTTACTCCAGAGCAACTATTCTTCATTGCTGTCCATCTGGAGATGAAATCCACGTATGGTTCATCCTCAAATTGCGTGCAACGGTTTAGCTGGTTGATGCTATTCGGGCGTTTGTATGTTCCCGGAAATGCTGAGTAAATACTCTAGCCATATCGTCCCAGCTGTCGACTGTTCGTGACGGTAATCCATTGATCCAATCTCTGGCTCCATCCAGCAGCATTAGGGGAAGAAACTTGACAGCTTCCAGGTCTGTCCCATTGTTGATCTGGACGGCTGTATAGTAATCCGAGAGCCAGGTATCCGGGTTTGTGCTGCCAGTGTATTTCTGGTACGTTGGACCGACCTTGGCAAAGCCAGAATGCAGCGTTATTCTTCGGATCCTGTCGGTAAAACATTTAGGATCAAAGTATAGATCATCTTTTTCTGCTCTGTCAATGTGTGCAGAATATCTTCCGGCTGAATGGACAGAAGGGGATCTGCTCCTTTCTCTTCCATTGTTGCGCGAACGCGCTCTTCCGGGATTGTTTCTATCTCTTCCGTGTTCACGCCCTTTTGGGTTAGGCGGAGTTCTACTCCTGTGCCTTTCTTTGTCCTTAGGCGGTGTCCGGGATCTCTCACGCCTGTGAGGTATATCGTATCTTCCAGCTTTCTCAGCTGGGTTTCTCGGAGGTGGCATTATTTTGCCGTCTTTCCGGTGTTTGTCTTCCCGATCATGGGGTTTATACCCATCTTTCGGGAGATGGGATCCGGTTTTAGACGCTGCATCCCGGTTGTTGGGGTTTTTCTTGTCTTTTCTCGGATCCTCTTTTTTATCTTTTGAGTTGTCTAAATCCCCGGGTTCTTCCGGTCCAGGTGCTCCAGCAGCGCAAGTAGCTGTCTTGCATAGGGCGGAGTTATCATGCAGCCTCCCTGGTCGCTCTTGAGCGCGCTGTTGTTGTTGCAATGCTTTTCCTAGGAAAGCACACACCCCTTGGAGTTTTTCCCCGTTGGAATACAGATCGTTGTTAAGAATCGCGAACGCTGCTTCCGCGTTTTCTGCTGCGGTCTTGTATATTGGTTCGCCCTTGGCATCTTTGCCGTTTACCTGCTTTTGCCAAGATGGGTTATGGAACCTTTCTTTTGGCGGCAGTTCTTCCGGTCTTGCGATTCCGGGTAACCTAGTAGGTTTTAACGCGGATCTATGCTTTCTCTCGTACTCCTCTATTTCTTCCTTCATGACTTTGATGTCATTATGGGTTTGTTGGAGATGTTGCCGAGATCTGAGTAGATGTTGCTGTTGCCGTTGGAAAGCTTGTCTCCTGGCTTCCAGCATCTCAGGGGGTTCATCTGGTCCCACTGGTGTTTGCAATAGCTCTTGCTCTTCCTGTTCCGTCATTGGCGGAGCAGTGACTTCCTTAGATTTCTTCTCCGCAGGCTTTGTTCCGCTAACATCTCCAACTTCCAGGTTTTCATCAGCGAGATCAGCTGATTTTTTCTTCCGGATTTTGTATTGGAGTTTTTTAGAAGCACGGTGCTTTTTCTTGGAAGAGGGAGGTTTTTTGACAGGCTCATCTTCTGTCATCTCCTTGACATTGGGGAATATCGGAGAAGTTTCTCCGTCTTCTCTCTCTTCCACTGGCGGAGGGGTTTTAGGGCTTTCCTGGCTGCCGGCGTCCATGGTATCAGCCGGTTTTGCCATTAAGACTTCATGGAATCCCTCTTGAAAGGATTTAACCTTTCTTACGAAGGTGTCCTCATCTTCGTCTTCAGAGTCGAAGTTGTCCGATCCGGTTTCCGACTCCAACCTCGCCTCAATGGCGGCAAGCACGGATTCTGCTTCCGAGTTCATTGTCTTGTTGACGGATGTCGGATCTTCCGCCTCTGTGACGGGTGTTTGATCTTCCGTCTCCATGACGGGTGCGTTGTTGTCTGCCTCTTGCACGGGATTTCCATCATCCGTGTTTTCGGCGATTTCGGATTGCACCATGCCGATAAAGTGTGTATCACTTTTGTGTCGGCGATCTGAGCAGAATCCGGCATCATAGTCATCTTCGACTTGGTATAGGGCGGGTGGGATAAATTTGCTTCCACCGCAAAACCCCATTGCTTCTGCAGTTAGCCCGATAAAGATGTTAGCAGATCCTATCGGTAGCACGCAGGCACTTACCAGGTGGTTTTGCGCCGGTATGTAGGATCCGTTGTCGAGGAAGCGCCCGACGTCGTTGTCGAATTCTAGGCTTCCGACAGTGATTGATCTTCCGATTCCGCCAAGTATCCCAGATTGGAATCTTACGCCTGACGTCGTTTGCCCCACGGTGGGCGCCAACTGTCGAGACATCGTAGTAGTTTTCATAGACGGGGGTGCCATGAGACTACGGTAGAGACGTGGGGTAACGGGATAGCGTAGTAACACAGAACACGGGATTTTACCCAGGTTCGGTACGTCGCGACAGTACGACGTGCCTACTCCTGCACTTCTCACTAATTGGGACTAAAGCCCGTAAACAGGGTTACAATGTGAGGGTTCTAGATCTAAACTACTCGGCGAGGATGAACTTCTCGGCGAGTTGGCGTAGAGCTTCTCTGTTTGTTCGTTCCTTGTTTTGTCTATCTCCCGTCCGGCTTTATATAATAGCCGGATTAGGGCTTATAGAATAGGAAACCTAGAAAACTACGGTAACTTGTAACTTGGAAAGCAAGGAATCCGTCTTCTCCTCCAAGCCAGATCACACGGGCTGTGATCCGGGTTCTTCTAGAATCCGGCTTCTGTGCGTCGGATTACTGGGCCGCCTAATGGACCTAAGCCCACTACCACTTAGGCCACCCTGGTAATCCGGCACTTGGCCTACCATCTTCTATACCCCTATTTGGTATATATCCGACAAATATACTAGATGCGGCACACAACATGAATAATAGCAACACGATCTCTCTAAACATGTAAACAATAGACATGTTAAATAGACAGATCAGGACACAAATTCCTTACCGATCGTTTGTAATAAAGTTGTTGATGACAACGTTGGCGATGATGGGTCGGAGTAGACGACGCTTGAGGCGACGGTACGCAGCACCGCCTGACTTGTTAGGCAGACGAGCCGTCGTGGAAGCAGCGAGCAGTCGCGCGAAGCGCTTCCCAAAAACCTAATTCGCCCTCCCCCGTACAGGATCACAAAGGCGACTGGTTCCGAAGACCTGCTCTCCCGTTCGCCGGTGGACGCCTGCGCTCGGGATGGAGTAGACTACGGTGGCGGCGCAAGGAACGAGGTGTGGCAAACCTATATTGGTTTCGGTGTGTGTACAGCGCCCACGGCGCGCGTCTTTTATAGTGCGGTTCGGAAAACCCTAACGTGTGCGACGTGGGAGGCCCACGCCGCACGTCCGAGTCGGTTGCAGCATGCGATACTGGAGCGACCCGAACCGCCTAAGCTGTGACGCGTCCGTCACAACTACGAAATCGGTTTTCTAAAACAGCAAAATAAAGATAAGTATTGTCTCGGCTCGATTCACGAAACGCGATGGCGACGTGTTGTGTCGTGTCGTGTCGAGTCGAGACGAGCGAGCGGCGGTGGAGGAGGAGTGCGCGAGAGTCTCTCTTGTTCTCACTCACATACAATCTCTACAACACTCCACCTTATAAGGTGGTGTGCAACTCCTCCAACTTCCAATGTGGGACTAAACTTTCCACTCCCACCACTCACTAGTACACATGGGCCATTTTGAGATTTCAGTATTTGCTATTATGTTCACTTGTATTGGGCCCAAATATTTCAGCAATCCCCCACCATATCTCAAATGCCCATTTGAAGATTTGCCAATCCTCGCTACTTGTTTATATACTAGTTTTTCAGCAGAGACTGTTAAGTTGAACTTCCGCCTAGAGACTTAAGCTACATCTATTAGCAACTTGAACAATGGACTATGTCTTGAATTGCAAGTTTTGTGCCAATAGACTTTACCCAAAGTCTTAACTAGTACCTGGCTGCCAGTAGCCTACCCCGCGGGTGGAACATATGCGTCGTACTCCGTGGTCTCTTCATGAGTTTACTAGAGATCACCCAAATCTCATAGACTGCAATGTTTACAGTCGGACTCACATAGGTGTGTTCTTTCAAGAATGCTCTGTAGGACAGCATCTTTGCTATAAATAGCCAACATAAACACATTAAGGCATGTTGCCAACCTGCCTTACAGTTCTTTGAGAGTTATGCATTATCACCTAGAGAGGGTTTACCAAATACTCTCCTCAGTCAAACCACTAGCTTGTTCTTCCTAGGTCCTAATTCACGGGATCTCCGATCACATAGGTTGGGTAACCACTATCGTGTAACGCTCACGGGTCTCATACCCATCTCCCTCGATGCACTATCTATCACATTACGCGATAGTCCCTTCGTAAAGGGATCTGCCAAGTTTTTGTCTGTTTGAATGTACGTAATAGTAATTACTCCGGAGTTTCTCAATTTACTGACAGACTTCAAACGTATTTTGACGTGTCTTGATGACTTCGCATTATCCTTAGAACTGGTCACCTTGGCAATCACCGCTTGATTGTCACAGTTCATGAGGATAGCCGGTAATGGTTTCTCAACCACCGGCAAGTCCATCAAGAGCTCACGCAGCCATTCTGCCTCAACATTGGCTGTATCTAAAGCAGTAAGTTCTGCGTTCATGGTTGACCTCGTCAATATGGTCTGTTTACAAGACCTCCATGACACTGCGCCACCCCCAAAAAGAAATGCATATCCACTTGTGTCGTAGATCCCATCTACATCTGAAATCTAGTTGGAGTCACTATATCCCTCAAGCACAGCAGGGTGACCTGAATAGTGAATCCCATAGCTCATAGTACCATTCAGATAGCGCATGACCCTTTCAAGTGCATGCCAATGATCATTACCCGGGTTTGACATGAACCTGCTCAATTTGCTCACAACAAAAGAGATGTCAGGCCTTGTCGCGCTCGCAAGGTACATGAGTGAACCGATTATTTGAGAGTATCTCAATTGATCTTTCGTAATCCTCTTGTTCTTTCGAAGCGTCACACTAGGATCATAAGGTGTTGGAGAAGGCTTACTATCAATAAAGCCGAAACGGCTCAAGATCTTCTCAACATAGTGTGATTGCGTCAACGTAATCCCACTCTCATCCTTAATAAGTGTGATGTTCAGAATTACATCAGCTTCTCCCAGATCTTTCATATCAAAACACTTTGATAAAAAAGACTTGACCTCATTGATCACAATTATGCTTGTACCGAAAATCAATATATCGTCAACATACAAGCATAATATAACACTATCGCCCCACCATGGCGGTTGTATACACACCTGTCAGCCTCATTAATGACAAAGCCCGCAGAAGTTAAAAGTTCTGTCGAACTTCTCATGCCATTGCTTAGGTGCTTGTTTCAGACCATACAAAGATTTTAACAATTTGCACACCTTTCTCTCTTCACCTTTTACCACAAACCCATCAGGGTGATCCATATAAATTTCCTCTTCCAACTCTCTGTTAAGGAAAGCTGTCTTTACGTCCATTTGATGAACGATAAAACCATAAGAGGCAGCTAGGGAAATTAGTACACGAATGGTGGTCAGTCTAGCAACAGGTGAATAGGTGTCAAAATAATTTTCACGATTAATTCCAGAATATAAATCATGACAAAATCAGCTATTAACATGTGGAACTCGAACATACTAGATGCAGCACACAACATGAATAATAGCAACACAATCTCTCTAAACATGTAAACAATAGACATGTTAAATAGACAGATCAGGACACAAATTCCTTACCGATCGTTTGTAATAAAGTTGTTGATGACAACGTTGGCGATGATGGGTCGGAGTAGACGACGCTTCAAGCGACGGTACGCAGCATCGCCTGACTTGTTAGGCAGACGAGCCGTCGTGGAAGCAGCGAGCAGTCGCGCGAAGCGCTTCCCAAAAACCTAATTTGCCATCTCCCGTACAGGATCACAAAGGCGACTGGTTCCGGAGACCTGCTCTCCCGTTCGTCGGTGGACGCCGGCGCTCGGGATGGAGTAGACTACGGTGGCGGCGCAAGGAACGAGGTGTGGCAAACCTAGATTGGTTTCGGTGTGTACAACGCCCACGGAGCGCGTCTTTTATAGTGCGGTTCGGAAAACCCTAACGTGTGCGACGTGGGAGGCCCACGCCGCACGTCCGAGTCGGTTGCAGCACGCGATATGGGAGCGACCCGAACCGCCTCAGCTGTGGCGCGTCCGTCACGACTACGAAATCGGTTTTCCAAAACAGCAAAATAAAGATAAGTATTGTCTCGGCTCGAGGCTCGATTCACGAACCGCGATCGCGACGTGTCGAGACGAGCGAGCAGCGACGGAGGAGGAGGAGGAGGAGTGCGCGAGAGGCTCTCTTGTTCTCACTCACATACAATCTCTACAACACTCCACCTTATAAGGTGGTGTGTAACTCCTCCAACTTCCAATGTGGGACTAAACTTCTCACTCCCACCACTCACTAGTACACATGGGCCATTTTGAGATTTCAGTATTTGCTATTGGGCTCACTTGTATTGGGCCCAAATATTTTAGCAAGGCACGCAGCCCAGATCCGGTATCCTGTGGAGCAACACGTCCACAGCTTCATCTGTCCGCTTTGCGTGGCACAGGACCTTGAGGAGGGTGTTGACGATAACTATGTCTGCCTTCAGGCCTGCTCTGAGGAAGCGGCCGAAGAAGGCGAGCGCTAGGTCTGTCTACCACGTGCGGCAGCAGCTGTCGAGCAGGATGCAGTACGTGCGGAGTGTGAGCGGCACCACTGGCGGGCCACCGCCTCGGGACATGCGGCCGAAGAGGGCGACGACGAGCGAGAGGCCGTCGCCACAGGCAGCGGAGGCCGGCGCACGGGCAAGGGCGGTGAGAAAGCCGTTGAGGGTGCGCTGGGGGAGCGGAGTGGCCTGCTGCAGCAATTCTTCGAATAGCTGGTGTGCGTCCTCGGGGCTGAGAGTCCCGGAGCGGACCCGCTCCGTGGCGGCGGCGAGGGCGACGTGAGGGGCACGGCTTGAGGGCTGCAAGGTGGATGAGGAGCGGCGGCGGACAAGGGACGTCGGAGCGGTCGAGTAGAGGCGAGACATGGTGTTCCCGACGGTTGGCCGTGCGGCAAGGGGAAATTGGAACTCTAGAGAGCGAGCTGCTTTGGCAACAGGTTTACTGCTCAGAGTGTTAACTGAAAATTGTATCTCGTACGAACACTATAGAAGGAGTGGAGATTTCTTGCTCCCGGGTAACAGGGCTCCCTGCATATTAAGAAACGCCATTTCTACTTTGACACCGACCTCGTTCTGTCGCTTACCAAGCTCATGCTCGCTCGTCGTCCGTTTTTGATCGGTCGACTAGCATCGCCTACCCGCGTCCCTCTGTGCGCGTGTCACGCGCATTAAGCTGTCGGCCCACGACACACCAACGGACCCACGTGTAAGTTAATGCGAAAGAAAACATCCCGAGTGGGTTCAAATTCTGGGGTCCGTGCCACCGAGCAGACAGGCGGAGTACTGTTTCTTCCTCCCCTCCCCCCCCCCCGCATTTAACCCGCAGCTCCTGGCGCTGCCTCTGTCCCCCGTGACGTTTCTTCGTCGCTGCAGCTGCTCCGCGGAGCAGTTTGGCCCACCGGTGGCGGGAGTACTAGCCGTAAAAGGGATGGAGAGCCTGTTGGGAGGCGTGTGTTTGGCCGGAGTTTCTCGACGCCGCCCTCCACATCTATCTCCGTGCGTTGACGCTGCCTCGCCGCTGCTACTCCGTCGAACTACCTGGTTCTCTAGCTGGGAGAGGGGAGAGTTCTACAAGGGGGCGGAGGTCGTCGGGGGCGCATTACCTCGACCCGCACTTTTGTTCTTCCAGATCCGACGGTGCCGACGGCATCGAGAGGCAGTCAGAGGTAGGTCTGATTCATAGTGGGATGTAACTTCGGTTTGTTACAGCTTCAGAGCATGATTCTACTTGTTTTCTGAGTTTTTGCTCTCTGTTTTTTTCTATCGGTGCTTGATTGTACTGTAGCTTTTCCAGATCTGCACAAACCGGTAGCTGAATCGGGGTGTTCTTCACCTTTGCACCTACAACAGAGAGGGAATCGTGCCTTGCAGGTTAGCACATCGACCCCACAACTCGAAACCCCATCTGTGTTTTCTGCGTTTTTTGTAAGATGTAATCTATGTCATTTTTCAGTAGAGTAATAGTTAGCAGCAGGGAGTAAATTGTCCGAATGCTGCAGAGTAATAGGTAGGATGGGTGTTATGAACTTTTTTTTTGGAGTGTTTTGGTGGTTGCAAGATAATTGTACAATTTTTGTTTGTTTTGACACAATAACATGTAAGACATAATCAAAGTATTTATATCAGATGCTTGTAATTATCAGGTGTCATTTTTAGATTTTTCTTTTGGTTTTGCCTTAAATTGTAGTCCTTTCTTGATGGGTTGTAATTGTCATTGGGCTCATAGAGTTTGAGTTGAAGTATCATTCTTGACTTTTACATTGGTTGCTTGTAAATATGTCGAGCGTTTACATGAGAGTGGTTTTTCTTTTCTCCTCTGCCAAAATGTAACTGTGTCGAGAGTTCTACATTAGATAGTTGTAATTAGCCTTGGTGTATTACATTTTTAGAGAGTTTTGCAATTGTTAATAAAATTTTACATCGTATGTTTGCAATTGTCAGTCAATATGCATCTGCCCAATTGTAGGTTTAAATTGTCCTGTTGAGTATAGGTTACTTTATCAGGTTGTAATTAATTGGTGGGTGTTTTATATTACGGTGTTGTAATTATATTTTGATAGATGACATATCATGGGTGCAATTGTTTAGTAGTTTTTTTCCTCTCATTTGTTTAACAAAATATAGATCTAATTTTTTTCCGATGTTATGTAGAGTTTTACTTTTGTGGGCTGTAAGTATTTTTAATTTCTTCTTTCTTTTTTAATTTAGTAGAAGTTACTTTTATTGGGCTGTAATTATTTGTCGGGAGTTTCACACGAGTTGAAAAGTTTAAGCATATTCAAAAATCCACTTTCTCAAGGTGTTGTGCTATCCGGTTGTAATTAAATTTGGTATATTATAGCACATGGTTGCAATTGTTTAATAGTTTTGTACGTTCAAAAGAAATGTAGCTTCTAGTTTATCTGAAATTGGTATGTAGATTTTTACACCAGCCGGTTGTAATTTCCTTGGGCATTAGATTGTTTTTCAGTTGGCAGCTAGTAGAGTTTTTTATTAAGAAAAAATGTATCTTATTCGGTGTTTTACAAGTGAGGGTTGTAATTACTAATGGGGGTATATGTAACATCCCAAATCTTACGTTTGGAATGTTTTGCATTTAGAGCATATGCATAGCATGGCATGTTTCAAAAAATTGCATTTGTTTGTTGCATTTGAACCCCCAAAATAAATCATGTTTAAAAAGAAACCAAATTCTTCTATAAGGCAATATAGGCCAAAGTATTTTATTATTTTTATCTTTCCAAAAAATCCCCCTCAAAATAACCTAGGTGGATAGGTTTTCAAATTTTAAATTTTTCAAAATTTGTTTCACCCTTTTCGGAGTTATATTTTAAAAGATATTGATGTTTAAGTTTTTGAAGAAAAAAAACAGGCCAGGCGGACTGACCAGCCCAACGCGCGCGTAGCGCGCAGCGCAATGGGCCAGCCGGCCTAGCCAGCCCGCCTCGGTCGCGGAAGGTTTTCAGAAAAAAAAAACGCGGGCCGGCCCAGCCAGCGTAGCTTGTACGGGAACGGTTCGGTTACGTTCAAAACGCGATTTTTTGACCTATGTGCATTCAAACTCGCATATCTCTTCATTAGAGAGTCCAAATCTTATTCCGCTTCTTTCTACTTGTTCTCTACTCCAAGGAGCAATTTTCCACCGACCTATCCACCTATAAATACCTCAGCTCCGGCCGTGAGGTCGCTCCAAACTCGAAACTCCAATTTCAGATCTGTTTCGTGTTATTTTACTCACCACGGTCCGTGAGTTGCTCGGTTTACGTTCAAGCCTTCACGAGAGTTTTAGATCTCGTTGATACCGATCCATCCCAAGAAACCTCACCTCTTTTCATCCACCACAGCCGGAGAATTTTGCGATCTACTCTTTCAGATCTGAAGCGGTAATCGTTCAATTACTCTTCAACCGTTTGTCCGTTTTTGCTCAAACTTTTACTGTAGTTGCATCTCATCATTGTCTACAACTTTCGTTCTTTGAGTTTTTCCACCGGAGTAACTCGAAATTTCAAATCTTTACTTCGTTCTTATTCATCCATAAAGTTGTCGTTGATTGTTTTACTTGCTTTTTAGATCTTATTAATGTGTTAGGTTTAGATCTACCTTTTTATGAACCTTATTTCGATAAGATCTTGTAGATAGTTAATTAACCCTAGTTAATTTGGTTAAGCTTCTTCTTTGCCTCTTGTTGCATTACAAACCTTTCTATGCATCATACATGTCATTAACAACCAGGGACTAATAGTAGATCTATTTTACATCAACAAACAGTAGATCTATTCTTGCATCACTAAGATTTCATGCATACATGTGTTGCATATTGTTGTCTTGTTGCTTATGATTGTCGATTGCAACGTGTAGATTACAACGATTACAACGATTGTGGTTGCGAGGAGTGTTTGAGCAGCTGCACGTGTTGCCAAGGCAAGTGACACACATGATCCCATTATTGTACTATATGCATTAGAGTTTTATAGTAGTTATGCATGTGTAGGAGTTGAGTGTATCGCTATGCTAGTTATGATTAGGGATTGCTTCACTAACACCCAAGTGGAGTAATCACATGATACCCTAGATTGTAGCATCCATGTGTTAGACAACATCGTAGTGGTAGCTTGCTTAGCCATGCTCTAGTTATTCGTGGATAGGGTTATTATCATGTTATGATGGAAACTGTTATTTTAATTGCTTATGAAAACAACATGATAATTAATTAACCACTGGGCGGATTGCTAGAGAGTCATCAGAGTACAAAGTTTGGTGGGGACCGCCGCCCAGTATTTTGAGATATTGTTTACTTTCCTT
The DNA here is from genome assembly GCA_028641055.1 of Alopecurus myosuroides. Lineage (NCBI taxonomy): Eukaryota > Viridiplantae > Streptophyta > Magnoliopsida > Poales > Poaceae > Alopecurus > Alopecurus myosuroides. The sequence goes on along the minus strand of CM054063.1, from coordinate 298,190,314 downwards.
ATGTAGTTGTTATTCCGTGCAACCATGTTTCATATAGTATGGGCTAGACATAAATTGTAGGTTGTGGTGACTCGAACCCAACGTGTCTAGAGATGTAGAATAGTGGTAGGATGGTCCGGCTCGTGGTGGGTTTGGGGATCTACTTCTTATGTCTTGATCTTCTTTCCTTCCGTGGTACTAGTGGTGTATCATGGTGTTTGGGGTCGATTGGGCAACATGGGTAAAGGGCATAAAACTCGCGAGGGTTAAAACTAAGATCTTAGCCGTGTTCCATTGGTTAGGGACAATTCAACAACTAGATGGGAAACATGACATATCTCGTTCATCCTTGTTTTGTTAATTATTAATAATTTGACTATGGGTTATTTGGAGAAGTGCCTGATGGTTTTTCAGCGTGCTAATCCAAAGGGTAGGAGCACTTTGCTATCAGCCAAAGTGTCCAATTATGTGAAAAATCTAAATTCTAATAAATGATAGGTCAAATGCCATTATGCAAAGTAGCCTAGAAACTCCACCAGCCAAATATGCATGTAGAATAGCACTTGCCATTAATATACCACCATAGTGTCACTTGCCATCATTGCTCAGAATGATCTGACCTCCTTTTGGGGGCTGCATATTCCAACGTGCAGGTTTTTCGGATTCAGATTAGTTGACGTAGGTTTTCGAGGCTTCACATCAACTTTTGTTCGCCTGTGGTTTACAAACAAGAAGATGGAGGTCTACCGCTGCTTTGCTGTGTGATTAATAAATATTTGAGCTAGCACTTCGCTATGCAGATTGTAATAAACTACTTTACTCTGGATACATTCGATAGTTTTCAATACATTTGTTTACTTTGAACACTATATATGTTGTGTGTGCTGGTGAACGGTCCAGGGGCCAGTACTACACACAAAAGTATAGCTCGTGATGGGTTGTACTACTGCAGATGGTATCAGAGCAAATGTTGACTGTAGGCTCGAAAACCTAAGTTTGGAATAGGAAACCATAGGATGAAATTCTACTTTACTTTCCATCTATACACTCATTACCTTTCGTCTCATACCACTTGTCTTTGCTAACTTCCACTCTTTCCTTTCTATAGATGATTACTGAAGAAGGAGTGTACCATGTGGAGGAAAACTCGAACGTGGAGTTCGAGAACGAGCTTGCATACCTAACCAAGATGCTGGGGTTCTTCCTGCCAAGGATTGAGGGCTACAAGATGGATAGCAACGTACCCGGAGACAAGCTGTGGAACTTCAAGACCACCATTGTGGAGGGTATTGTGAATGGTACCGCCAACGTCCTCATCTACAAGGACAACTACTCCAGCTGGGAAGAAGGACTAGTCGGCTCCATGAAGTATGCACTAGCGTGGCTAAGCTATGACTACCGTGACCAGATTTCTGAGGATTCCATCTATAGGGATTTTGGGAAGAGGAGTGAAGATGGGAAGGTCATGGTGAACCACGATCCAGACAAGACCAGGATGCAGAAGCACATAGAGGATATGGAGTCTTACAGTGCTGGACTGGAGGATCGTGCTCGCAAGAATTTGACAGAGAGTAAGGAGGCAAGGGCCACCATCTATCACCAAGCAAAGGAGATCACCACACTCAAAGCCCAGATGGATGCTCTCAACGCCCAGATGGACGCCCTCAAGATCCAAGTTGAGAAGCTCAAGTCTAGTGACACTAGACTCACCATGGAGCTAGTGGAGAAGGATCACCTACTCACAAGGCATGGGATTAGCGTGGACATACCTGAGGAGCTCCTTCAACCACCTCCACTGCCGCAACCACCTAGTCGAGAGGTTAGAAAAAATAGCTGTGATGAAGTGATCAAGGTGGAAGACCCCGAGGAAGAGGAAGAGGACCCATAGGAGGTGGAGTATGAGAAGGGTAAGGATGACACGGATGATGAGGACTATGACGTGATTGAGGATCGTAAGAGGAAGAAGGGAGGAAAGTCCCCAAGTGGCAAGCGCTCCCGGAAGTAGATAGATAGTCCACCATTAGTCTTCGTTAGGAATAAATCGTGATAGGTTTGACCATACCAAAAGTTGTGGTATGGCAATATTAGTTCGAATATTTTCAATAAGTTTTGTAAACATTAAGTGCTTCAATTTTCGCAGGAATTTTAGGCCTATTTTCTAAAAGTTATATAAAGTGTTTGATTGGTTTGATTGATGGTTGCAAAGTGTTGTTTGGTTCATATATAGTATGGGTAGATATTCTCCTTAGTCCTATCTATCTAAACTCGTCTATGCTAACCTTTAGATGACTCCCCGTCGCGACACTAGCCGTAACAACGAGGAAGAGGAGAACAACAACAACAACAACAACAACATGGAGAATGCAGTGACCCAGTTAGCCCAACTGATGGCCCAGTACATCACCCACAACAACAACAATCCTCCACCACCACCACCACAGGTGGACATGCTCACTCGTTTCCTGAGGTTAAGGCCAGAGAAGTTCTCCAGTGCATCTGAGCCCATGCTTGCTCTTGATTGGCTGCGTTCCGTGAGCAAGGACGTAGTGACTATTGGCTGCAGCGAAGAGGAGAAAGTGAGGTTTGCCGCTCACTTACTGGAGGGACAAGCTGCTTCCTGGTGGGATAACTATCAGATTACCCACCCCATTGAGGAGGTCACCTGGGATATGTTTCAAGAGGGATTCCGCAACGCCCATGTCTCGTCTGGAGTGATGAGTCGCAAGAGGAGGGAATTCCGCAACCTGCGACAGTACCATCGCTCAGTTACTGAGTACATAGATGAGTTTAGCAACTTAGCTCGCTATGCACCAGAGGATGTGGACACCGATTCTAAGAGGCGTGAGAAGTTCCTCGATGGACTCAATGATGAGCTGGCCATTCAACTGTCAGTGGTTCACATCACTAACTTCCACTCACTCATTGACAAGGCCATCATACTGGAGGGCAAGCATAAGCAGGCTGAGAAGCGCAAGAGGAAACATATGGGAGGAAACTACATCTCAGGCACACACCAGAGGATACGCACTCACCATGACAACGGTGGAAATTCTGGGCAGCACAGGACTGGAGGAAATGGGCACAACCATCGTGGAGGTCATCAGCACAATAGAGGAAATGGTCACAACAATGGAGGCTATAGAGGCAACAGCCAGCACCAGGGAGGCAACGGACAGAACCGCAACTACAACCACAACCACAACCACCCCTACAAGAAGGACCTCAGCCAGGTGCAATGCTTCAAATGCAAGAAAACGGGACACTTCGCTGACAGGTGCACGGAGGAGAAGGCCGTAGATGGAACCAAGGCCAACATGTCCCAGAAGGCAATAATTAACCACGGGAGCGTGGAGGAGGTGCAAGCTGAACCAGACCTCGTGCTCGGTAAGTTCTTGGTTAATACTTACCTCGCACTCGTACTATTTGACACTGGAGCATCGCATTCATTCATATCAAGGGCATTTGTGGTTAGAAATAAGCTAGCTACTGAGGTTCTTAAGAGGTTCATTAGGATTAGTTCTCCAGGTGGGGAAATGTTATCAACCCAGGGGTGTCGCCTACTAGCCTTATCTATAGGATCTCATGCCTTCCCCACAGACCTCATAGTGTTTGATTCACAAGGTTTAGATGTGATTATTGGAATGGATTGGATGGCAAAGTATGAAGGACAGATAGACTGTGCCAAGAGGACAATCACACTCACGACACCTGAAGGAAGAAGAATCAGATATAGGTCCACGCACGATCTTAAGGATATCAAGCTGAATTCTCTTAAGGGGGTTAGCCTAGAGGATGTACCTATATTGAAGGAATACCCTGACGTGTTTCCGGAGGAACTACCAGGAATGCCACCTGATAGGGACATCGAGTTTGTCATAGACTTGATACCGGGAACAGGACCTATAGCTAAGAGGCCATATAAGATGGATGTAGATGAACTGAAGGAACTCAAGAAACAACTTAGGGAGCAGTTGGATAAAGGATTCATTCAACGGAGTTCTTCGTCATGGGGAGCACCCGTTTTGTTTGTGGAGAAGAAGGATAAGACACAGCGTCTAGTTATGGACTATCGTTCACTGAATGAGGTGACGATAAAGAACAAATACCCACTTCCCAACATCAATGACTTGTTTGATCAGCTGAAGGGAGCTAGTGTGTTCTCTAAGATCGATTTGCGATCTGGATATCACCAGCTGAAGATTAGGAAGGAGGATATTCCAAAGACCGCCTTTACAACAAGGTATGGTCTATATGAATACACCGTCATGTCGTTTGGATTGACCAATGCCCCGGCATACTTTATGAGCATGATGAACAATGTGTTCATGGAATTCTTGGATAAGTTTGTGGTGGTATTCATAGATGATATTCTAGTATACTCCAAGAATGAGGAGGAGCATGGAGGACACTTACGTTTGATTCTTGGAAAGCTAAGGGAGCATAAGTTATATGCTAAGTTTGGTAAGTGTGAGTTTTGGTTGAATACAGTGGGATTCCTAGGACACGTAGTGTCAGGAGATGGTATTGCAGTAGACCAGGCCAAGGTATCAGTTGTAACTGAGTGGGAATCACCAAAGAATGCAAAGGATATCCGGAGTTTCTTAGGACTTGCGGGATATTACCGTAGGTTCATAGAGAATTTCTCTAAGATAGCTAAACCAATGACAGAATTGCTGAAGAAGGAAAATAAATTCTTATGGAGTGAGGATTGTGAGACTAGTTTCCAAGATCTGAAGCAACGATTAGTGATAGCACCAGTTCTTTGCTTACCGGATCTCCAGAAGGATTTCCAAGTGTACTGCGACGCTTCACGACGAGGACTGGGTAGTGTATTGATGCAGGATGGAAGAGTAGTAGCATACGCATCACGACAGCTCAATAATCACGAGAAGAATTATCCGACTCATGATTTAGAGCTAGCTTCAGTTGTACATGCCCTTAGGACATGGAGACATTATCTCATGGGTAAGAAGTGTGACATCTTTACGGATCACAAGAGTTTGAAGTATATCTTCACTCAAAAGGAGCTGAATATGAGACAGAGGAGATGGTTGGAGTTGATAAAGGACTACAATTTGAATCTCCAATATCACCCAGGGAAGGCTAATGTCGTAGCAGACGCATTGAGCCGCAAGGGATACGTGAATGGACTGACTGCAGGGGAGTTACCCGATGAATTGTGTGAACAATTCAAGTCTCTCCGTTTGGAATTAGTGAATGAAGGGTATTTGGCAGCCATGGAGGTAACGCCAACACTAATAGACAGGATTAAGGGAGCCCAGAAGGATGATGAAGGAATAAAGGAAATAAAGGAGAAAATGAGTGAAGGAAAGATGAAGGAGTTTCATGAAGATGCCGATGGTGCATTATGGTTCGGGGAGCGTGTTTGTGTACCGCAGGATCCCGATATTAGAAAGCTGATATTACAAGAAGCTCATGACTCACCATATTCCATTCACCCAGGGAACACCAAGATGTACATGGATCTGAGAGAAAGATTTTGGTGGAATAACCTGAAGAAGGACATCGCAGAATACATTGCATTGTGTGATGTGTGCAGTAGAGTAAAATCTGAGCATCAGAAGCCGGCAGGATTATTGCAGCCATTACCCATACCAGATTGGAAATGGGATAAGATTGGAATGATTTTATCACCGGATTGCCTAGAACTAGGTCTGGCTATGATTCTATTTGGGTAGTGGTCGATCACTTGACTAAGGTGGCTCATTTCATACCAGTGAAGACCACCTACACTAGCGCCAAATTGGCTAAGCTATACATGAGTAGAATAGTCTGTGCACATGGGGTGCCAAAAGGAATTGTGTCTGATAGAGGAACACAGTTCACATCACATTTCTGGCGTCAGTTGCACGAGACATTGGGAACAAGGCTAGAGTTCAGCACAGCATTTCACCCTCAGACGGATGGTCAGACAGAGAGAGTGAATCAGATTCTAGAGGATATGTTGAGAGCTTGCGCTCTAGATTATGGATCTAGCTGGGATGAGAGTTTGCCTTACGCAGAGTTTTCTTACAACAATAGCTATCAGTCTAGCATAGAGATGGCTCCATTCGAAGCACTATATGGAAAGAAGTACAGGACTCCTTTGTTATGGGATGGAGTAGGAGAACGTAGTTTCTTTGGTCCTGACCTTATCAAGGACGCTGAGGAGAAGGTTAGATTGATTCGCGATAGGTTGAGGATAGCACAGTCAAGGCAGAAGAGTTATGCTGATTCAAAGCGTAGGGAAGTGACCTACGAGATTGGTGATAGGGCATATCTAAGAGTATCGCCACTGCGGGGAGTTAAGCGCTTTGGAATTAAGGGGAAAGTAGCACCGCGTTTCATTGGACCGTATAAGGTTCTGTCACGCAAGGGAGAAGTAGCCTATCAGTTGGAATTGCCAGAAGGATTGTCTAACGTCCACGACGTGTTCCATGTGTCTCAATTGAAGAAGTGTCACCCAGAAATGGCAGATACACCATTGAGGGATACCATTCCGCTAGAGGAGGTCCAATTGGAGAGTGATCTCACGTATGAGGAGAAGCCTATAAGGATTTTGGATACAGCGGAGAGAATGACACGGACCAAGACGATCAAATTCTGCAAGGTTCAGTGGAACCATCACACCGAAGAGGAGGCTACGTGGGAACGAGAGGAGGATCTTCGAGAAGACCACCCACACCTATTTGCTAGCCACTCCGAAGCTCGAGGGCGAGCTTCATCTTAAGCGGGTTAGTCTGTAACATCCCAAATCTTACATTTGGAATGTTTTGCATTTAGAGCATATGCATAGCATGGCATGTTTCAAAAAATTGCATTTGTTTGTTGCATTTGAACCCCCAAAATAAATCATGTTTAAAAAGAAACCAAATTCTTCTATAAGGCAATATAGGCCAAAGTATTTTATTATTTTTATCTTTCCTAAAAATCCCCCTCAAAATAACCTAGGTGGATAGGTTTTCAAATTTTAAATTTTTCAAAATTTGTTTCACCCTTTTCGGAGTTATATTTTAAAAGATATTGATGTTTAAGTTTTTGAAAAAAAAAACAGGCCGGGCGGACCGACCAGCCCAACGCGCAGCGCAATGGGCCAGCCGGCCCAGCCATCCCGCCTCGGTCGCGGAAGGTTTTCAAAAAAAAAAATTAATAATAAAAAAAACGCGGGCCGGCCCAGCCAGCGTAGCTCGTACGGGAACGGTTCGGTTACGTTCAAAACGCGTTTTTTGACCTATGTGCATTCAAACTCGCATATCTCTTTATTGGAGAGTCCAAATCCGATTCCGCTTCTTTCTACTTGTTTCCTACTCCAAGGAGCAACTTTCCACCGACCTATCCACCTATAAATACCCCAGCCCCGGCCGTGAGATCGCCCCAAACTCAAAACTCCAATTTCAGATCTGTTTAGTGGTATTTTACTCACCACGGTCTGTGAGTTGCTCGGTTGACGTTCAAGCCTTCACGAGAGTTTTAGATCTCGTCGATACCGATCCATCCCAAGAAACCTCACCTCTTTTCATCCACCACATCCGGAGAATTTCGCGATCTACTCTTTCAGATCTGAAGCGGTAATCGTTCAATTAGTCTTCAACCGTTTGTCCGTTTTCGCTCAAATTTCTACTGTCGTTGCATCTCATCATTATCTACAACTTTAGTTCTTTGAGTTTTTCGATTTGAGCTACAGATCTGTTTCTATAATTCTGATCTACTTTTGCCCATCGGAGTAACTCGAAATTTCAAATCTATACTTCATTCTTATTCATCCATAAAGTTGTCGTTGATTGTTTTACTTGCCTTTTAGATCTTATTAATGTGTTAGGTTTAGATCTACCTTTTTAAGAACCTTATTTCGATAAGATCTTGTAGATAGTTAATTAACCCTAGTTAATTTGGTTAAGCTGCTTCTTTGCCTCTTGTTGCATTACAAACCTTTCTATGCATCATACATGTCATTAACAACCAGGGACTAATAGTAGATCTATTTTACATCAACAAACAGTAGATCTATTCTTGCATCACTAAGATTTCATGCATACATGTGTTGCATATTGTTGTCTTGTTTCTTATGATTGTCGATTGCAACGTGTAGATTACAACGATTACAACGATTGTGGTTGCGAGGAGTGTTTGAGCAGCTGCACGTGTTGCCAAGGCAAGTGACACACATGATCCCATTATTTTACTATATGCATTGGAGTTTTATAGTAGTTATGCATGTGTAGGAGTTGAGTGTATCGCTATGCTAGTTATGATTAGGGATTGCTTCACTAACACCCAAGTGGAGTAATCACATGATACCCTAGATTGTAGCATCCATGTGTTAGACAACATCGTAGTGGTAGCTTGCTTAGCCATGCTCTAGTTATTCGTGGATGGGTTTATTATCATGTTATGATGGAAACTGTTATTTTAATTGCTTATGAAAACAACATGATAATTAATTAACCACTGGGCGGATTGCTAGAGAGTCATCAGAGTACAAAGTTTGGTGGGGACCGCCGCCCAGTATTTTGAGATATTGTTTACTTTCCTTATGTAGTTGTTATTCCGTGCAACCATGTTTCATATAGTATGGGCTAGACATAAATTGTAGGTTGTGGTGACTCGAACCCAACGTGTCTAGAGATGTAGAATAGTGGTAGGATGGTCCGGCTCGTGGTGGGTTTGGGGATCTACTTCTTATGGCTTGATCTTCTTTCCTTCCGTGGTACTAGTGGTGTATCATGGTGTTTGGGGTCGATTGGGCAACATGGGTAAAGGGCACAAACCTCGCGAGGGTTAAAACTAAGATCTTAGCCGTGTTCCATTGGTTAGGGACAATTCAACAACTAGATGGGAAACATGACATATCTCGTTCATCCTTGTTTTGTTAATTATTAATAATTTGACTATGGGTTATTTGGAGAAGTGCCTGATGGTTTTTCAGCGTGCTAATCCAAAGGGTAGGAGCACTTTGCTATCAGCCAAAGTGTCCAATTATGTGAAAAATCTAAATTCTAATAAATGATAGGTCAAATGCCATTATGCAAAGTAGCCTAGAAACTCCACCAGCCAAATATGCATGTAGAATAGCACTTGCCATTAATATACCACCATAGTGTCACTTGCCATCATTGCTCAAAATGATCTGACCTCCTTTTGGGGGCTGCATATTCCAACGTGCAGGTTTTTCGGATTCGGATTAGTTGACGTAGGTTTTCGAGGCTTCACATCAACCTTTGTTCGCCTGTGGTTTACAAACAAGAAGATGGAGGTCTACCGCTGCTTTGCTGTGTGATTAATAAATATTTGAGCTAGCACTTCGCTATGCAGATTGTAATAAACTACTTTACTCTGGATACATTCGATAGTTTTCAATACATTTGTTTACTTTGAACACTATCTATGTTGTGTGTGCTGGTGAACGGTCCAGGGGCCAGTACTACACACAAAAGTATAGCTCGTGATGGGCTGTACTACTACAGTATACATCATAGGGCTTACAACACATATATGTAATTCTTATTTGGTGTTTTCTTTTGTTCATGCAAAAATGCCAAAGACATGCAGTTTGTTTTACATCTTCCGATGCTTCGTACACCCCGCAGGTTCAAAAATGACAAATTCAAGCAGCTCTAGAAAACACAACTCATCCAGGAAACATTCAAAATTCAGCATGTTGCGAAGCAAACTAACGCTCAAGAAAAAGAACCCCCAAGTACCATACAATGACAAAAATCAGTCCACTTCTCAAGCTGTTTTAGTATATGTAAGTTCTTACTCTGTATGTTTTTCACATCTCCTCCTTGCAACATAACATATTTCTTTTTCTTGGTACTCACTGATGTGTTTAATCTCTGTTTGTAAACTCGTTGTAGGAAAAGTAAAACAAGTTGTTTCAAAGAGGATCACCAATTAAGTTGGTTAGGTTGTATCAGAAACTGACTACAGACCAAATGAATTTCATCCGGGATGCTGATTATGGTGGACTTATATCCATAAAATGTTCAAGTTGCAGCCTGACTTATGCAAGTATGTGATGATGAGTTTCAACTCAGCAACTTGTGAATTGGTCTTCCCAGGTCATAGCAAAATACCAGTCAGTGTCCGAGGTTCTTGGAGTTCCATGTGGCAACTTGGAAGTATTGTACAAAATGGATAAGAACGTTGTTCAATTTATGAATGAGCAGTTAGGCAATGGAAGCAACAAACAAATCACAGTTATATCACTTGGGAAGAAACTGCCTGCGATGGAAAATGCTCACATCAGTTTCTTGAGGCTTTTCATATTGTATGAGATGTGCTATGTTCTTTCACCGAATACAAGCACTAGAATCATCCCTAGGCTATATCCCTCGTTGGTCAACATAGATGTAGCAAGTCGTCTAATCATGTGCAACTTTGTGATTAGCATGTTAGTGTAAGCAGCTAGATCTGCAACAAATAAAGGAGTGCAAAATTCATGCGTGTTATACTTGATGGTAAAGTTGCTTCTTCATGTCATTTTTTTAAAAGTGTCTTTTCTTTATCGTTTTTTTCATTGCTTATTTTTTGCCGTATCCAAGTTGATCTAAATTTTTATTCCAGGTCAAATATTTGGACTCTCTGCAATTGGAAAATATCGATGTCAGTTCACAAGGAACATGATTCAACGTGTGGACAAACACTATGGTTCGGCGAGCCATCAGCCAGGATCAAAGGAGTGACGGTTCATTCGGCAATGCGTCGGTAACTAGTTTTTTCCAATGTATTTTTATTAATGTCTCTAATTGTTATTTGTGCTAGGCATTACTAATTTTGAGCCACTATTGATGCATTTTCTTTTCATAGCTGAAAGTTGAATTCACATTTTGTTTTGGTTTTTCATGGTGTTTCTTCACAGCTGAAAGCTGAATTCAGAAACATAGATGCATTGCATGAAGAAAACCAGTAAGGAATTCCAAACAAACTATTCCAAGATGATCAATAAGTACATTCAGATTCAGAAATTTGAAAAATTAGAGACCAACATGTAGATCAACCAGTTGGTTTATCTGAATATGAAGAAGCTAAGGAACCAAGTCAATTCCAGCATGCAGTACATACAGATGAGGAACAACATGATCGTGCGAATGGAACAATCTTATTCTCATATCCGGAGGCTATCAACATATTCATGCACTTGAATGTGCCTCAAGACAACACACCGAGAGTACGTAACCCAAACTGCATCTATCATTTATTCCATTTGCATGCTTGTAACTCATAATCAAGCACCCCCCCCCCCCCCGAAAATAACATGCATATAATTCCATTCTTCTGTAGGAACTCGTCACTTGCAGAGAGGCAATCAGTGATGCATGCCATACTTTTGAAAAAGGGTTGCAAGAACTCATGTGGAAGTTGTCACATAAGCCTAAAGAGAAGAAGAGAAAAACGTAAAAACAAGGAACAGGCTGCTAGCAAAAGGAAGAAGAAGGAGAGCTACATTGATCAAATTCCAGAAGCTACTGAAGATGAGAAAAACAGTGAACAGTATGACAAAGACTACATATGTGAAGAAGAAGATATATGCAACACAAAAACAACAGTTTCCTTGGTGGACGAAGATTTTGATATGGATGACTCATGGCTAAACAAAGAAGAAGTAGTGTCTGCAGAGGACTTTAGGTTAGTCCGTCGCATAGGTAGACAGCAAAACACTTTGATCAGTGAGCTCGTGTATCAATCAGAAGTTAAGCATTCCAGCCCAGTGCATATGTCGACGAGCAACAACCTGTCCAAACCAACGTCATTAACGACACAAACCAAGACGACACTCATCATTGCAACCCCACAGATTTGCCGGTTCCATTCAATCAAGCTGAAGGTATTCCACGCACAACAACTTAAGACCAAGCGTAGCAAGTGCAGAATATTCCTAGCAAAGATTTTTGAGTTACAAGATGGAAACAACAACAAGGTTTTGGACAACAGCAACATCGACTGTGCTTCGGAAGCAGTATCAGAACAACACAAAATACCAACCGCCAATACAAGTACATAACCAAAGGAAACACCTTGTGGTGATCCATCACACCACTGCATGTGTAGTGCACAAGTTGTTGACATAATACTCACAGAAAAACTTATACGTGAATATTACATCCCTCAAAGTGGTACAACAGAAACATAGCAGGTCCAAGCAAAGCTATAGGATACAAACTTCATTAAAAAATCTTGAGAATCTCCTTGAAGAATCAAAGAAGATCTCATGCAAATGAAACATGAGAAGAAGCAATTCGAAGTTCGAAGCTGGAGAATAACTCTAGCTCAAAACCTAATCCACTACGGCTGATGTGAGCCCTAATCTATGGCTTGTAAAAAACTAAGTCCAAGAATGGTCTCCACCTACACCTTGATAGCTTCTCCTCCACCAGCGTTGTTGATGATGATGATTTACTGGCTAAGTAAGAGACGACTCCACCTAGCTTCCTTAGATAGAGATGGCTTCACAGTGATGACTTCCATAATGCTTCAACTCTAAGCAGGGGTCAAACGGGGACGAATGAGTAACGGGAGTTACCCAACAAGTTCATGATATATAGTGGGTAGTTCGATGCACTAACTACAGATTTAGACTCGAAAGAGTCATAAGGTAATGCAAGGTTTTGTTGAACTTTCTTCAGGAGGTGGCTTTTAATTCTGAAAACTATGCCCGCCGGATCTTCGCAGGATTAGAACTTCATGGAGTTGCCTTTCATGCGGCGTTCGCAGCTCCTTCCCGGAATAGGGTTAACATGCCACATCATTTTACACTCTGCATAGGTGCGTTACTTTACCCATAGGCGATCAAGACCATGTTGCACAACCAGGCTCGAGATCCTGTCCATACCCACTTAGGTGTGGGGCCCGGTTGTTGATCCAAGCCAAACCATGCTTCTCTGCACAACGCATGCCCACCCATTTCTGCCAGCAGGTTGAACCCCTAATTCTACCCCTCACGATAGAGATCTAGGCGCCCCTGGCAGTCACTCATAGACCCCAGAGTCCGTGTGACGCAAGGGCTCCCACCCATGTGCATGTAGTCCCACAAGACCTACATCGTACGTCTCTCACAGTCCGTTGACATGCGAACGGGAAAAGATCACAACTCACTTACTCGCCCCACACAAGACCCATGGTTAACGCGGTATTTACGGTGCAAGAATCCTGACGACATTTGTTGTTAATTCCTAGGTAATACTTTCCCATGCAGATGGAACCTTCCTTTTACCTATTCATCTTACCATGGTTCCATCTTCCCACCAAATAGAACACTACCACTCGGTTAGTCATTCAATTAGTCATACTATTATAAAAATAGGATCATGCATTCTTTTGAGAATAGGTGGTAATACGATAGGGTTTTTGCAAATAGTTCGTTATGAAATACTGCAAATGATATGAGCAAGTGATGAACTTTCCTGATATTGAAATAACAATAATAATCCATGTCTTTGGGGTTCGAGGGTCGTGTAGAAAATCCCGAGATCTGAAAGATAGCAAAGTATTCCCGGTAAGGACTACAGAAACACTAGCAAGATGATACATCCATAGTAATGAGATGCATCACGAAATACCCTGGAAAATACCCCAGCTTATAAGTGTAAGCTACGATCGATACGAAAACTTAATCACACAGGTTTTAGGTGAATTTTTTCATTACTTGTGGTGATGTGGTTATTACTTCTTTTAGACTTACTGTGTTTCACTTTTACTTAACAGACAATTGGTATCATGTTTAGGTAGAAGTGTTTATTACTTGGTTAGGTAACAAGACGACAACAAATGGAAAACAACTATTGAAGAGATAACAAACACATTTTATCTTGTGTTCGAAAAGTGTAGATCTAATGACAAAGATTTTAATTGAAAATGATGAACTCTTACAGCTAACTCTATCATCACAATACTTGCTAATGACTTGTGATGATAGGTTTAGTAGGTGTGAATACATGAGGGTTTTATCAATAAGGAAAATGATATTGTGGTAGGTATTTCTGGTTATAATGGAATATTATAGAATTCCATTATACCTTTAGAAACAAATTTCTAAGTTAAACAAAATGTTTTTTTTTGCATATTTGAGTCGGAAAAGTTGTTTTCTTTAATTTGGTATATCATTGGGAGGTTTTCTGAAAAGATTTGAATAAGTTATTAATTTATTAATTTTTAATAAATTAAATGACTAGGCAAAATATTGCAGACATGAAAACTTGTTCAAATGACTATGAAAACATCATAGATGAGTTGTATTTGTCATTTCGAGCAATTTGGTATATAACTTCTATTTTTCTGATTTTTAAATTATTTTTCTCAATTTTAAATGATTTAATTTAAATTCAAAATATATTTATTTTAAAATTTTACCAAACATTTTTGAAACTTGATAAACAATTATATTATATTTTTCTAAACATTTCCATATTTTTTCATATTTTTCTGATAATTAATTTAGAAGATATTGATTTATGAAGTTTATTCTTTTTTCTACCATTTAAATTGACCGGTGGGGCCCACCTGTGAGTTTAAATTTTAAATAAAAATTAAAAGAAAAGGAAAAAAATATGTAATGACGTTATGCTGATGTCATGACACATCATCATTGAGGAGTTCTTCTCTGTTGCATTCGAATCGAGCTATTTGCTCCGAGTTGAATTGATTCGTTTGTATTAGTGGATTGAGGACGAATTAAGGAATCTAGGGGTGGTGGAAATTTGAGCGAATGGTCACAGGAACTTCGCCGGCGGCGAGCTCGCGCGGCGGTGAAGGTAACACAGCGAGATCGAGCTAGGATGCATGGAAACCGAGGGGAGGGGACATGTAATATCCCAGTGGTTGGGAAGTTATAAGGATCTAAATTCAATATGTGCATTTGCAAAGCATGCATCTAAAAGTACGGGAAATTTTGGCGCGAAAGTTTAAGCGAATCAAAGTGACCAAAGTTTCACTTCACATGATGAAATAGGTCTAGTTCATCTAGTCAAGAGTACATTTGGAATGTTCTTTATAACAAGTATCTTAAGAAACCAAATCATCTGGTTACACAAACCATAATTGGTTGTGACCAACACAAACTCTCAACAAACTTAACCACAAGTCTTTAAGTGACTTGGGATAATTCACTAGGTATCTAGAACTCAAAGAGGGGTGAGTATCCAAATCACAACTAATAATCATACTTTCAGAATGAGTAATACACAACTTAACCATCTCATCAACAGAGATGTTATCTCCTATACAATAACAACTCTCTAAGTTGTCAACCATTCACGCGACACCTTTATAAATTATCTCATAATTGTTAACTGCACCTTCATAAGTAAATACCAAAGTTTCAATAGAACAAAATGATACAAACAAGAGTTAACCCAAAACCCACAAGTGGGAAATGACATAAAAATTGTATTAACATATTTATCGAATATGTACATATCTCATCAACCATAAAAGAAGTACCTTAAAGAAGAAATAAATATTCTTCAACTACTATTAAACCTTGAACATTACACATGACCTTTCCAAATCTCTATGTCTACATTATGAATGACAAAGTTAATAAAGAGAAGAATATAAAGTAAAAATCATGACCCCAGAAAAAACAAATAACAACTATGACATAAGTCATTAAAACCCAATAAGATTTCCATGCTCATTGTCTCAGTCATCTTATATAAGTGAGTATCTGAAATCTCAACACATCAATGAACCATTTGATCAACTTACTATTAAGTCATCATTCCATAAGCATTCCACACTTCTATTCAAATCAACCTTCAACAAATAAAGTATCTCTGGATACAAATATTGAGTAACAACAAGTTATAACCTCTATTAGAGAAATTGAATTGAAAGCTAAGTAAAACCAAACATGTATATACAAGCACATATATTATGGGAAACGAAGTGAGAATCATATGGAAAGAGAATAAAATCCTGAACTAAATCTTAATCTAGATCTTGTTATTCTGGCTAGACCACTATATCTTGTTTCCCAATCTTCTTTGAACCATTCTGCAAGAGAAGCAACCAACAAGAAAGGAGGAACTACCACAAGATGATCATCAGGAAGATTATTTAGAATGTTCTAGAAGAGCTACTCTAACCTACTATAAGTGTACTTGGAAACTCTTATATCTTGATATGCTCTTAATTAACTCTCTTGAAATAGTGTGATATTCTAATGTTAGTGTTATATAGAAGTAGTTTGGTAACAAGACTAGCCACCTTGTTAACAAATCACTCTTGTATACTCAAACAACTGAGTGTCATACACAAACAAACATAAGATCATATAACCTAGTACATCTCAGCCAATTGTATATCATAAGTAATTTGGAGGCAAGTCTGGCCACTTGTTAACAAATTCTTCTTGTATGCATATGGCAACTGTATGTGTCGTGGTGGTGTCACGGCAGATGCCATAGGATGGCTAAAGATGCGGGGACGATGGACGCTGGAGGTATTCGGGGAGGGATTACACGGCGAATAGCCGCGTGAGGTAAGATCCACACAACACAAACAACACGATGTACCCAGGTTCAGGGCCCTCGTGAGGAGGTAAAACCCCTACTCCTGCCTTTCTCTATGTATTACGATGTCTCTCCGAGTAGCCACAATACAAATGATATCGCTACCGAGTAGCCACTCTCCTCTCTCCGAGTAGAGCTAGGTCAAGAACTTAGGGTTTCTAGGGTTCAAAGTGAGCGTGGAGCTAGATCCCCCGCCGCAGGATCTAGCTCCGGCCCGGGCTCCCGAAGCACGCCTCCTGCGCGAGGGATCTAGCTCCACGCTCACTTTGAACCCTAGAAACCCTAAGTTCTTGACCTAGCTCTACTCGGAGAGAGGAGAGTGGCTACTCGGTAGCGATATCATTTGTACTGTGGCTACTCGGAGAGACATCGTAATACATAGAGAAAGGCAGGAGTAGGGGTTTTACCTCCTCACGAGGGCCCTGAACCTGGGTACATCGTGTTGTTTGTGTTGTGTGGATCTTACCTCACGCGGCTATTCGCCATGCAATCCCTCCCCGAATACCTCCAGCGTCCATCGTCCCCGCATCTTTAGCCATCCTATGGCATCTGCCGTGACACCACCACGACAGTTGGCGCCCACCGTGGGGCAACCAGCGGCGCTGGCTGGAGTTTCTGTTCGGACGGGATCTTCTTCGGCGGAGCGCGTGGTCTGTGGCCTTGTCCACAGATTCGGCTCCTTCGACTTCGTCACCGACAACGCGGGCTGTTTCGGCGGCATGGCCATGCCTGAGGGCGGCTCGGTGATCTCCTTCGGCTCTCACCTCGTCTACGTCGCCACCGTCGCCAACAGCGCCTACCCCGAGCTGGTGCATGACGCGGAGGATCCCCCCGCGGTGATTGCTGCTCGCGGAAGGCCCGCATGCAGCTCTGCAAGCTGCGCTGAGGTGATGGTGACGGGTTTGGCGGCAAACACTGGCGCAGCTGCTACCGGCGCTGCGGCCGTCGTCGAGGAGGTTGACGACCCGCCTGCTGGTGGCAGGAATCACCGGCCCTACAAGAAGGAGAGCAACTTGCCACCTTCCACGTCAACGGTCATCCCCGCGTCTGCTGCGCGAACTGGCATGCCCACTCCCACCGACATCGAGCTCCTAGCCGCGAGGGAGCAGCTCGAGCGGCAACGCCAGGAGCTGCTTGCCGAGCAGGCGGAGTTGGAGAAGATCAGGCTCGAGCTGAGTTTGGACCAGCTCGAGTACAACAAGGCTCACGGCTTCACGCCGGTCGCCAGGAGGCCCAGCAGAGTAGGCGCTACGCGGCGTAACTTGGGTGCCGAGATGGCGACAGTTGCGGAGGTGCCCGCGCAGTCCGCCATCGCGAACACTTTCACGAGGCCAAGGTACAGCACACCCGCCAAAACGCTCAGAGCTGCACAGGCCGTGGCTGCCGAGTTGCCGCGCCTGGATGGAGAGGCGCGTCTCAGGCAGCAGGAGAGGCTCAACGAGTTGGTGTTGGAGGCCGCTAGGCAGAACGAGGAGTTCCGGAAGGCCAACCCGGGAGCTGGAGCTTCGCAGGTGGTTCACTCGCACGCGGCAAGATCTAATGATCAGGCCTCATCTCCGCATCCTAGCCGCGAGAAGAGTCGCAGCGGGCGCTCGGGTAGAGACAGGCAAATGCAGGTGTATGACCCGGCTGCTGCCGCGAAACAGGTTGCTGTGCCGCAGCAGCCCGGGCAGGAACACAACGCTGCAAGAGCAGGCTCTCAAGCCCATCAAGCTCAAAGCCGTGCCCGAGAAGCCGCGCGTCCGGGTACTTCTCGGCAACCCGCAGCTCAGCCTACTCGGCAGAGGCAGCAGCCGCGCCCAGTGGCACCAGTCGCCAACCCGGTGGAGCAGCCCGCAGCTATGCAGGTGGATAGGTATGATGATGGCTACTCGGCTATGGAGATGGCTGGCTATGATATTCATGACCGTGTTGGTGAGCGCGTATTAGCGCCTGGAGATGCAAGGCACCAGCTGGACCGTATCAGCTTGTCGGCGCGGCTTGAGAGCACGGGTCCTCCTGGTCCCGAGTGCTTTGGCCCGCGCATCATGAACGAGCCTTCCGTGAAGGGCTTTCAGCTTGCAAGGGGCACCAAGAGTTACAATGGCAGCACCAAGCCTGAAGATTGGCTCAATGACTACGTCACCGCGGTCCATATCGCGAATGGCAACAGGAGATGGGCGGTACGCTATGTGCCGCAGATGCTAGAGGGTCCAGCTCGCACTTGGCTCAACAACCTGCCCAAGAACAGCATTAACTGTTGGCTGGACTTCTCGGATGCCTTCATCAGCAACTTCACGAGTACATACAAGAGGCCGAATAGGCCACAGCAGTTGTCGGCCTGCAGGCAGCGAGAAGACGAGACGGACCGCGAGTATCTTACTCGATGGAGCACTTTGAGGAACACCTGTGAGGGTGTGAATGAAGCACAGGCCATCACTTGGTTTGCGCAGGGTTGCCGACATGGCAGCATGCTTTGGCAGAGATTGCAGAGGGAGATGCCGAACACCCTGGCCGAGACCATCAAGATTGCGGATCAGTACGCACTCGGTGATCCTACTCAGCCACTGATGGACTCCTCTGAGCCGAGAAGAAACTTCAACAGCAACAAGCGCAACGAGTTCCGCAACAAGCGTCGAGTAGATACTCGGTATGAACCTGAGGAGGTGAATGCGGTGAATGTTGGAGGCGGTGGTGGCCAAAGGCAGAAACCTGCTGGAGCCTACGGGCAGAACCAGAACCAGGGCCAGGGCAACAAGAAACCGTTCCGCACTGCGCAGTCGGGTAGCGGGAACTCCGAGCAGCCGAAGAAGTTTGTCTTTGACGACATGAAGGATGGCCCATGCAGCTTTCACACTCACCACCCCTCAAGGCCTGCGAACCATACTACTCGGCAATGCGAATGGTGGGATGTGATCAAGAGTGATGGCTTGCCTCCTCCTCCTCCCCTGCCAGCCGCCAATGCTACTGTTCAGCCTACTCGCGCACCTGCAGCTCGGCCGCCAGTGTACCCGAGAAGAGAGAATGTCAACCAGGTGGCTTTAGGAGCCAACCGGAACTTCAACAATGAGAGATACCGCAACAACAACAACAACTACAACCGCAACAACAACAACAGAGGCAACAACAACTATCAGGGCAGCAACAATGGCAACAATGGCAACAATGGGGGCAATGGCCCCAACCAGTACCAAGAGCACCATGAAAGCTATATGATCTTCACTTCTGAGGCAGTCGACAAGCAGTCACAGCACAGGCGGGCCATGGAGGTCAACGCAGTGATTCCTGCTGTCCCTCACTACATGTACTGGTGCGATCAGGAGATCAGGTGGACCCGGGCAGATCACCCCAAGGTGATGCCCAATCCGGGTACCTATGCCTTGGTGCTGGATCCCACCTTCCTGGGCCCCGAGAAGAATGTGAGGTTCAGCAAGGTGCTAATCGACAACGGCAGCAGCATCAACATTGTGTACAAGGACACACTCGAGAAGCTTGGCCTGGCCGAGAACATGATGCTGCCTAGCAAGACCACCTTCCATGGTATTGTGCCCGGAATCTCGTGCAACCCGATCGGCCGAGTGTGGATTGATGTGCTATTCGGTACCCGGGAGAACTGTCGCACAGAGCGCCTGCAGTTTGAAGTGGTGGATCATCAGAGCCCCTATCATGCTCTACTCGGCAGGCCTGCTCTGAGCAAGTTCATGGCGTCTACCCATGTGGCTTATCTGAAGATGAAGATTCCTGGTCCCAATGGCATCATCACCATCTCGGGAGATTACAAGAAGTCCATGGAGTGTGCCTCTGCTAGCTCCCAGCTGGCGGAATCGATGGTGATTGCTGCCGAGAAGAAGAAGATGTACGAGGTGGTGGCCATGGCTCAGTCCGCACAAGCTGGCGCACAAGGTGTGCCGAGTACCCAGCATGGTACTGCTTTCCAAGCTGCCAAGGAGACCAAGACAGTCCAGGTTGACCCCGAGTTCCCGGAGCGCGTGGCCATCATTGGTTCCGGGTTGGCGGAGAAATAGGAAAGCGCGCTCATCCACTTCCTCCGTGAGAATCGGGATGTGTTCGCCTGGACCAATGAAGATCTACCAGGAGTACCGAGGGAGTTGGTTGAGCACTCTTTGCATGTGCGTCCTGACGCCAAGCCCGTGAAGCAGGCTTTGCGCCGTTTCGGAGATGAGAGAAGGAAGGCCATCGGTGATCAGATCACCAAGCTGCTGATAAGTAACTTCATCATGGAAGTGCTGCATCCGGATTGGTTAGCCAACCCGGTCATGGTCGAGAAGAAAAAGGAAGATCCCAAGGCTGCCACTGCATGGCGCATGTGTGTCGACTACACCGACTTGAACAAGGCATGCCCCAAGGATCCTTTCCCGCTACCCCGCATCGATCAGGTGATCGATTCCACTGCTGGTTGTGAACTGTTGTCTTTCATAGATGCCTACTCTGGTTTCCACCAGATTGCACTCAACCCTGCTGATCAAATAAAGACTGCTTTCATTACCCCGTACGGGGCTTATTGCTATCGTGTCATGTGTTTTGGCTTGAGGAATGCGGGTGCAACCTATCAGAGATGCATGCAGAAATGCTTGCATGACCAGCTCGGCAAGAATGTGCAGGTGTACGTAGATGACATTGTCATCAAAACGAATAAAACACATACTCTGCTTGCCGACCTGGAGGAAACCTTTGCTAACCTACGCAAGTACAAAATGAAACTGAATCCGAGTAAGTGCACCTTTGGTGTACCAGCTGGAAAGCTACTCGGTTTTCTGGTTTCTAGTCGAGGCATTGAAGCCAATCCTTCTAAGATAAAAGCTATTGAGAGCATGTCTTTGCCGAGATCACTGAAAGATGTGCAGAAGTTCACGGGTTGTCTGGCATCTCTGAGCCGTTTTCTGGGCCGAATGGGCGAGAAGGCCTTGCCTCTGTACCAGCTGATGAAGAAAAGTGACAAGTTTGTCTGGACTCCGCAAGCGGACGTGGCATTCAATGAGCTGAAAGCAATGCTGGCTAGCGCTCCCGTCTTGGCTAGTCCGTTACCCAAGGAGCCTATGCTGCTGTATATTGCTGCGACTAACCGAGTAGTCAGCGTGGTGATAGTGGTGGAGCGAGAAGAAGAAGGCAAGAGTGTGCAGCGCCCAGTCTATTATCTCAGTGAAGTGCTGTCCAGTTCCAAGCAAAACTATCCGCACTACCAGAAGATGACATATGGTGTGTACCTGGGCGCCAGGAAGCTGAAACATTACTTCCAGGAGCACCCCATCACTGTTGTGAGCTCTGCTCCCATCTCGGATATCATGGGAAACAAGGAGGCGAGTGGCAGAGTAGCCAAGTGGGCAATCGAGCTAGCCGCGTACGCTCCCGCGTATGCGAGAAGAGAAGCAATCAAGTCTCAGGTCCTGGCGGAATTTCTTGTGGACTGGGCCGAGCTGCAGTATGAACCTCCTGCTCCAGTTTCCAACTATTGGAGGATGCACTTCGATGGCTCGAAAGTAAAGGAAGGCCTTGGTGCTGGTGTCGTGCTCACGTCACCCAAGCGAGATCAGCTCAAGTATGTGTTGCAGATTCATTTCAAGGCATCCAACAATGTAGCCGAGTACGAGGCAGTGGTGCATGGTTTGCGAGTAGCAAAGGAGGTTGGTGTGCAGCGCATTATATGCTATGGCGATTCAGATCTAGTGGTGCAGCAAGTCTCAGGTACCTGGGATGCTTTGGATGCCAACATGGCATCATATCGCTTCCTGGTGCAGTCAATGACTGGGTTTTTCGAAGGCTGTGAGTTCCAGCACATTCACCGAGCAGAGAACGAAGCGGCAGACGAGCTATCCAAGTTGGGATCTTCTCGGCAGTCCATCCCGGCAGGGATTGCCTTGGAGCATTTGAGGAAGCCATCCATCAAGCCTTCCCCCAACTCGGAATCCATCTTTGTTCCTTCTCTGCCAAGTGAAGAATCTGACCCAATGGAGATTGACTGGGAGAGTGCTGCAGGGAACCCGGGGACTGCCGTCCTCTACTCGGGGACTGCCGCTCCCTACTCGGGGACTGCCGCTCCCTACTCGGGGGCTGCCTCTCCCTACTCGGGGACTGCCACTCCTTACTCGGGGACTGCCGCTCCCTACTCGGGGACTGCCACTCCCTACTCGGGGACTGCCACTCCTTACTCGGGGACTGCCACTCCGTACTCGGGGACTGCCACCCTCAACCCAGAGGCTGTCGCGTTCATTGAAGAAGTTCTCGCCAACCGGTCTGGGCTGCAGAGAAGCGCTCCTGCTCCTCCTGTGCAACCGCCAGAGCCTGTCCCAATGGAACTGGACGAACCAGTGTTTCCCATACGGGAGACACCGAGTTGGGCTATGCCCATATTATCCTTTCTAAGGGACGGCACTTTACCTGAAGATGAGGTGACTGCGAGGCAGATTCAGAGAAGATCCAAGGGCTACACTATAGTCCGAGATGTGCTGCACAAGAGAAGTGCCACTGGTGTGCTGCAACGTTGTGTGAGCCCGGAAGAGGGAGAAGAAATCCTGGTGGAGATACATGAGGGGAATTTGGGCATCACGCCTCTTCTCGGGCATTGGTCAAGAAAGCTTTTCGGCATGGCTTCTACTGGCTCACTGCACTGCAACAAGCCGAAGATATCGTGAGGAAGTGCAACGGCTGCCAGATGTTCGCAAGTAAGATTCACATGCCTGCTTCCGAGTTGAAAACAATTCCTATCACATGGCCATTTGCTGTTTGGTGCTTGGATATGGTTGGTCCCTTCAAGCCGGCTAAAGGCAATATGACACATATTTTGGTCATGGTGGACAAGTTCACCAAGTGGATTGAGGTGAAACCTATTCGGAAGTGCGATGGGGTCACAGCTGTGAAGTTCGTGAAGGATGTGATCATGAGATATGGCTACCCGCACAGTATCATCACCGACAACGGCACCAACTTTGCAGAGGGGGCAATGGTGCGATTCTGCAGAGATAAGCATATCCGACTAGACGTTGCGTCAGTCGCGCACCCTGCCTCCAATGGGCAAGTTGAGAGAGCAAATGGGATGGTACTGGCAGGCATAAAGCCAAGGCTGATTGAGCCATTGCTGAAAACACCTGGGTGTTGGCTAGAAGAGTTGCCAGCGGTGTTGTGGAGTCTAAGGACTACCCCTAACCGGTCAACCGGCTACACGCCATTCTTCTTGGTATACGGGGCTGAGGCCGTATTGCCAATAGACTTAGAGCATGACTCCCCCCGAGTAGCCCTCTACACTGAGGTGGAGGCGAGAGAAGCTCGAGAAGACGACGTTGACCTTCTTGAAGAAGCAAGAGAGCTGACTCTGTCACGTTCGGCTGTCTACCAGCAAAACCTGCGGCGTTATCATAGCCGAAAGGTGAACCCAAGGGTTTTCCGAGAAGGAGACATGGTCCTTAGGCTTGTGCAGCGCACAGCCGGGATGCACAAGTTGTCTCCTCCGTGGGAAGGGCCTTTCATTGTGAGCAAAGCGCTGCACAATGATGCGTACTACCTTGTAGATGTGCGCCCGTCGCAGGCGAACAGGGCAGATAAAGCTGGAGAGGAAACCAAGCGCCCTTGGAATGTAGCACTACTTCGTCGTTTTCATTCGTGAGCAAAGATGTGTATGTACCCTCTTATCCGAGTTGAAATTCTACTCTGCAATCTGAAATTGTTCTCGGGGACTGCCCTCGTCCAAAATTGCTCTAAGTGTTTTTACTCGGCTTGATCCTTTGTCTATTCGGTTGCTCCACTTCAGAACTCATAAGCGCATTGAGTACTGTGTTTAAACCTATATGCCAACTCTTCGACTCTGCTGCTGTCCGAAAACCGGCTTCATGGCAAGCAAGAGAACAAGCAAAAGGTCAATGAGCACACGAAAATCGCTAAGGAAGAAAGAGTGCAGGAACCGAGTAGATTGTTTGTTACTTTTGTTCCCTGTTTTCGTCTTCTCGGCTAAGTGGTGGGCTGCGTTACCATGATTGCTTCTAGCGGCTAAGTATTTGCAGCCCTACTACTTGATTCTTGTGACTCGAATACCAAAAAAGCGACAAGTCGCGGGTAGAGCAGAGATGAAAAGATAGGGTGAATAAGAAATGCAACCCGGGGACTCGCATGGAAACGCAACTCGGCATTGAGCCAGCGTTGTTCAAATTGATTAATGTCGAAATAAACAGAGTGGGAATAAAAACTGAGTAGCAAGCAAAACAGAGATAGTCTATTACATCTGCTCCCGGCATCCTGGGGATCTGATAGTGTTCGAGTTGAAAGAGATTGCAGGTTGCTTCAAGATGAGGAGGCAGTGTTCTCGGCGCTGGCCTTGGCTGTTGTTTCTTCGGCGGCGGTCTTGGCAGCAGCTTCTTCAGTGGCGGTCGTGGCAGCTGTTTCTTCGGTGCTGGCATGGGTGGCATCCGCTTCCGTCTGGACGGTGGCGGATTCCTTCATCTCGGCATCATCCTGGGTGGCCGCCTGCTCAGAAGTGGCCGTGGCCACCGAGACGAGTCCGGGAGCCGAAGAGGAGCCTGAAGCCTGGCCAGGAGGGGGCACCGTGTCGTCGAGAGCAGCACCTGAGGAGGTGCCGAAGTCGAGTGCGGCGGTGTCGATGTGGGCGTACTCGTCCTCATCGCTACTCGCGACGGCGACGTTCTTCCCCTTCCCGGCCTTGCCCTCGGGAGATTCGAAGAGGCCTTCCAAGTCGGATTCCACTTCGTCGTCCTCTTCCTCTTCCTCTTCGTACTCGGTGTCGGGCTCGGGGAGGCCCTCGATGAAGGTCTCCGTCTCAGCGCACTCCGCGACCTCGTAGGCGATCTGCTTGCGTGTGGCCACGCAGTCGGGATCTACCTCCCACTTGG
Source organism: Alopecurus myosuroides (assembly GCA_028641055.1). Lineage (NCBI taxonomy): Eukaryota > Viridiplantae > Streptophyta > Magnoliopsida > Poales > Poaceae > Alopecurus > Alopecurus myosuroides. Next base: position 298,164,990 of record CM054063.1, on the reverse strand, counting down.
AATTATTGCGCTTCCCGCGGATGAGCTGCATGTTGAGGTTTTCATACCAGGATGCTATGCAGAGAAGCATCACGTCCGCACCGGCCCGGGCTCCCGAAGCACGCCACTTCTTCAACTCTTTCTTCACATTCTTCAGCTTGAAGGGTAGGCCCTTCATGGTGGTTGGCTGAAGATCATGAGGCCAAAACAGCCTGTGGAGCTCAAAGCCCTCGTGAACCAAGTCAGTTCCGACGCCAGCCAGCTGTTCGAAATAGCCTTTGAGCACCAGCAAGCTGTCCTCGATCTCGGCTCTGGTATCTGCTGCCTCACCTTTCGCAAGGCGAGCTGCTTTGGCTTTGGCCACCGTAGGCGCAGAAGGGGAGTCAAGATGAGGCCAGATCTCTGAAATAGCATGTGGTAACTTCAGAACCGAGAAGAGAAGAACCGAGTAGAGGAAAACCGAGAAGAAATACGACCGAGAAGAAAAGAAGTAGCGAAGAAAAGACTTACCGGACAGTTCGTTGCGCAGCCGCTGCAGCTGGGTCTTCCAGGACTCCTCGTTAGAAATGTGCTTTTCTTGGATCAGGCGCAAGATATCCATCTGAGCGAAGAGATCAGCGTTGGTTTTCTTTAAAGTTTCGCATTCCTGCTCAAGGGCCCTCTCCTTGGCTCTGAAAGTGGTCTCGGCCTTGGCCTTCTCGGCGTTTGCTCTGTCCCTCTCGGCGCCAATGCTGATGGCATCTTGGAGTGCCTTTTGCAACTGGAGTTGCAGCTTCTCGGTCTCGGTGGCGTGATCCTTCAGCAACACAGCGGCCTGGTTGGACAGTTGGTTCTGCACCTCTGCTGGTTTGACACAATCTTGGTGTGCCTCAGCAAACAACTTGTGATCTTCTGCGAAGAGCCAGACAAGGTCAATAGAGAAGCAGCGAAGAAATAGATTCAAGATCAAACCAAGTGAGCAACAAACTCACCCTCCAGCTTTGTGATGGTGGCTTCGGCGTTCTTCACGAAAGTGCGGCATTTCTCGTGCTCTTCGGCTAGGCTCTTCAATTTCTCTGCAGAGTAGAAAAGGTTAGCGCAAAAGAAAGCATAAGCGAGCGTAAACAAAAAACGCATGAATCGCACAGCTAAAAGCGTACCTTGCACTTCAGCCAGCTGCTGGGTGCTGTCGTTGGCGTTCTTGCTGGCTGCCTCCGCAACTGCCTTTTCCTTCTCTAAAGCAGCAATTCGCCTCCTGGCGATAGAGTGGTTCCAGAGAAGATGGCGGTATAGGTTGGTACGCTTCAGGACGCTATCCTGAGAAGCGAGAAGAAGCAAGTTAGAAAAAGCAGAGTAGATTCAACCCGAGTAGGAGGCTACTCGGAGAGTATCCACCTACTCGGCTAGAATCTCGGGGACTGGGAGTGATGGAAAGGAGCAGAAAGGCGAATAGAAGAGAAGAAAATTCAACTCGGAAAAGATAAGGAAAACTTACTGCGTAGGCCTGCTCGATGTCCTCGGCATTCTTGCGGTGCAGGAACATCTTGGCTGCGAGTGTCGCGGTCTCGGTGGAGACGGACATGGGCTTGTGTCCCAGGTCGACCTTGTTCCAGTCCACGCGCATGTGGTCGATGCCGCCAAGGGCAAGACCGTGCCATTTCTCCACGCCGAGAACCTTGCTATCCCATTTGGCGTCGATGAAGCCAATGGTGTCCAGTACCTGCTCAAGGCCTTTTGAAGTTATTGGTTTGTCTTGGACTCCACGAGAAGCAATGTTGACAGACTGGTGTCGGCTTGGATCTGGAGGAGGGGAGTTCATGGCTACAACCTTCCTTCCCTGCTGGATAGCTAAAGCTTTGTCCTTGGGAGGGAAGCCGATTGAGTGCTGATGGCTAACCTCAATCATGTACTCCGGGTAGCAAGGCTGGCCAGCAGCGCGAGCATCAGCTGAGAGCGCGGCGGGAATCGGGCCAGGCTCGTGGATCACGAGTGCTCCACCTGAGGCTGGTGGCGGCACTTGGTCTCTGGACCGCTTCTTCGTCTTCTCCTTCTCGGCCCTCTGCTTCTCGGGGTCCTCGACCTTCTTTCCGTCAGTCTTGGCCTTCGCCTTCTCGGCGGCCGCCTTCTCGGCAGATTCCTTCTCGGCTATCCTCTGCTCAGCCTTGGCCTTCTCAGCAATTTCCTTATCAGCAGTTTCCTTCTCGGAAGGGCCTTTCTCAACTGTTTCTTTCTTAGTGGCTGCTCTTCTCGCAACCTCATCCCTCAGAGCATCCAGCGCTCGTTGCCTGGTTACTCGCCCGGCAGGAGGGCTAGATGTGTCCTTACTTTGCGGCGACGAGGAAGAAGTCGGCGGTGTAGGGCCTTGCGCAGTTGGAGGCGCCGCGGATCCGTCGCCCTGTGCAGCTCCTGGCTGGGCGCTACTCGGCGCGTCGCCTGGCTGCACGCTGCTCAATGGATAAGCATCCGTCATGGTGGCATCCGTGGCGGTGGTGTCTTCTATTCGCTGCTCGGCAGCGAGATTCTCTTGTGCAGCAGCCCCTGTGGTGGGCTGCTCTTGCTCTGCTTCAGGCCGCTCGGCGGCGGTGTTGTCTTGCATCTCTTGATCTTGGTTCTCCTCGGCATTGCTAGCCGGAGGAGAAGGGGGTCTCTCATCGTGGACGGTAGTGTCCTGTGCTGCTGGTTCTGATTCTGCTTCTGGAGCATCAGCAGTCTGTGCGTTGGCAGCAGCAACATCGACGGTGTGGTCCTCATCATCATCCAGATTGATCAGAGGTACTGATGATTCCTTAGCTTGGTCGGACGCGAGAGCTGCGCTCGCATCCATGGGAGGTCTGTAGAGAAGGAAGAAACCAGAAGTTAGAAGAAATTTGGGGAGAATAGCACAGCGCGAGAAGGGAGGCGACCGAGAAGAGGGCTTACGCGGTGGTGGACTTGAGCTCTCGTCTGGACCTCTTCACGACCACCTTCTTCTCGGCGGGCTTCTTCCTCTTGGCAGGAGGCGCTGGTGCTCCGCTACCAGTCCGTTTGCGGGTCTCAGGAGCGGCGACGGACAGAGGCTTGACGACTAGGGGCGCATCGCCCTCGTTCTCGTCTTCGTCCTCGTCGTCCTTTTCCGCGGCAACTTCATCTGAGAATCCGGGAGAAAAGAGGAAAGAATCAGAAACAGCAAACGAGGGACTGGTGCTTCTCGGAAACAAACAGAATGAAAGGGTAGTTACCGTCAAAATCCTCATCGGACCAGGTGCGGAGAGCGTCGCGCTTATCAGTGATGGGGGAACGAGAGGGGTTGGTCTGCTCCGCGGCATCGAGAGAGGGCACATCGTCCTCCTCACGATCAGGAGACCAGTTGCCCTCAAAAACCTCGCAGCTCTCGATTATCTGGCGAGTGAGAACCTGAAAAACAGAGAAGGATCACAGACTAGCCGAGTACCAGGAAGGAATTCTACTCGGATAGGCGTGCAAGTACAAAGCACACAAAGCCTAGGCAGTTTACTAAGCATTCTACCCGGATAGGCGTGCAAACACAAAGAATACTAAGCCTAAGCATGTTTGCCGAAAGGTATTACTCGGAAGGGCGTGCAGGTATAAAGCACATCGAGCCTAAGAGTTGTTCTCGAGTAGGCTATCCGGCAAGGCGTGCAAGCACGAAGCACATTAAGCCTACGCAATTCGGCTAGGTACTCTACTCGGTGCAGAAGATGATCGCTACTCGCGGCAGGAGGAGGAATTAACTACTCGGAAAGTAGATGCAGAGAGCAAAGTGAGAAAGGCGTACCCGTTCAATTGGCTTTGTACGGCTGTACGGGACGAAGCCGTATTGCCAGTGGTCGCCAAGATTTGTCGTCAGGATGTTCCTTGCGTGCCAGGGAACATCGATGTTGTCGATCTCGATGGTGGTTGTCCTGGTGCAGTCGCGGGGGCCTCCTATGTAACACATGAGATGGCAGCGCTCCTGCAAGGGCAGCACTCGGCGCTGGATCCAGCAGGCCACCGGATCGTCATTCTTGAGACCTTGCGCCTTCAGCCAGCCAAGTCTATTCTCCATCTCGATGGCGTCATCGTCATTGACGGGCTTGTCCTTCCAGTACATCCCGATCGGAGCGCGATTGCTCCATACGGGCAAGTTGATTCGATCGTCCACCCTGGCTCCTTCCGCGGCGGCAACGTTCTTGACGTAGAGGAACGTCTTCTGCCACAGCTTGACGGAGTCCAGCCCCTTGATGCGGGGGTGGTTCGTCCCGGACCGCTGCACCATCATGGCGCAGCCGGTGTCGGTGGCGCGGGCGACGCCCGCGGAGTCCTTCCCGGTGGATTGCTGGCGCAAGTGGAAGTACCTGAGCCACGTCTCCCACGTGGGCCGGATGCCGAGGAAGGCCTCGCAGACCACGGCGTGGTAGGCGAGGAAGACGACGGCATTGGGGGGCAGATGGTGCATCTGGATGCCGAAGTGATTGAGGAACTTCCGCAGGAAATCAGAGGCGGGCAATCCGAACCCGCGCTCAAAATGCGACAGGAAGACGACGCGCTCTCCTTCCCGTGGGGATGGCACGATTTCACCGTCTGGCGCCCGGCACTCCACGCCGGGAGGAACTCGCCTGGTATTGACGAGCCAGGCGCAATCTTCCGCGGTGACGGAGGAGCCGGCCCAGCCAGCTTTGGCCATTGCTGCGGGTGGAAGGAGTGGAAGATTTCGAGGGGAGTTGTTTGGGGGATTGAGTCCGCGGCGGCGCGAAAGCTTGCGCGGCGGCGGAAGGCTCGGTGGCGGAGAAGAGCAGGAGACGAAGAAGGAATAGTGCAAGGGAAGGGGAAAAGGAAGTTACCGGCGGGGGTATTTATATCTCCTCCGCGAGTTTACCGTTACCGTCGTGGAAGTGGGATCGATTGTGGCGTGTGGTGGATCCTGTGGCCGGCTAGAAACGCACACAAGCGCCGGTTGCGCGCGTAATGGCCGCAGTTGATCCCACCACCGAATCGTGGCCTATAACTACACTTGATGGGACATGACGGCCGGTGGGCCCACTGCGTGAAAACTGGACGCGTGGCAGGTCGTGTCCTGGACAACGAAACGACAAGGTCGTGGATGCTTGACACGTGTGCAGTTGCTGCGCGAAGGGTTGGATTGTGCTCTGTGCCGCAGAGGCTCAATCTAAGAAATTTCTCTAAGTCTTTTTACTCGGTTACAGAGTAGAAAGCAAGTGCTACTCGGAAAAGAGGAAACTCAAGGTACTTTCCAGATAGCTACTCGGAGGTTCTACTCGGCATCTTGAGGTTCAAGGGCTGAGATGCAAAGGCTGGTTTTAAGCTTGCAGAGCCTAGTGAACAAGTTCGCAAGACTCAACCAGCTTCGGGGACTGCTGTCGGGGGGTTACCCCCGAGTAGGGTAAAGACAGGTGGTAAAGGCAGCTTACAGAAGAGAGGTTTGGTCGAGTAGCCGACTACCTGGTACTCGCTACCCGGTCGACTGCTACTCGGTCTCACCTCAAGATGACCAGAAGGAGATATCAATCAAGTTCTACCCTTTCGAGTAGAAGAGTTGGCCCGAGTACAATTGGCGGGAACAATTGGCGGGAACCTACTCGGGCCAGGAAGTCAAAGGAGCCGTTCTGACACAGGATCCCGCGTATCCTGGGTCCGTACTTGGCAGCATTCGAACTACTGTTCATCTGGGACCGGCCTGCCTGACAGTGACAGCATGGAAGCAGGCCGTGGCAGGATAAGGGGGCCCTACTCTGTGTTTGGCACAGTGATACCAGTCTGTCCCCTAGTTTTGCCCAACGACTTTCCAGATGAAGCCAAGGTTAGGAACCAAAGCTGTCAGCGGGTACTCGGAGAAAGGACGATGTGCACACTATGTCGACACTTGTCTAGATTTGGACATATCCGGCTGGGCACCATGTATATAAGGTGCCCCGCCGCCTCCTGCGCGAGGGATCTAGCTCCACGCTCACTTTGAACCCTAGAAACCCTAAGTTCTTGACCTAGCTCTACTCGGAGAGAGGAGAGTGGCTACTCGGTAGCGATATCATTTGTACTGTGGCTACTCGGAGAGACATCGTAATACATAGAGAAAGGCAGGAGTAGGGGTTTTACCTCCTCACGAGGGCCCTGAACCTGGGTACATCGTGTTGTTTGTGTTGTGTGGATCTTACCTCACGCGGCTATTCGCCATGCAATCCCTCCCCGAATACCTCCAGCGTCCATCGTCCCCGCATCTTTAGCCATCCTATGGCATCTGCCGTGACACCACCACGACAGTTGGCGCCAGCCAGCTTCGGGGACTGCTGTCGGGGGGTTACCCCCGAGTAGGGTAAAGACAGGTGGTAAAGGCAGCTTACAGAAGAGAGGTTTGGTCGAGTAGCCGACTACCTGGTACTCGCTACCCGGTCGACTGCTACTCGGTCTCACCTCAAGATGACCAGAAGGAGATATCAATCAAGTTCTACCCTTTCGAGTAGAAGAGTTGGCCCGAGTACAATTGGCGGGAACAATTGGCGGGAACCTACTCGGGCCAGGAAGTCAAAGGAGCCGTTCTGACACAGGATCCCGCGTATCCTGGGTCCGTACTTGGCAGCATTCGAACTACTGTTCATCTGGGACCGGCCTGCCTGACAGTGACAGCATGGAAGCAGGCCGTGGCAGGATAAGGGGGCCCTACTCTGTGTTTGGCACAGTGATACCAGTCTGTCCCCTAGTTTTGCCCAACGACTTTCCAGATGAAGCCAAGGTTAGGAACCAAAGCTGTCAGCGGGTACTCGGAGAAAGGACGATGTGCACACTATGTCGACACTTGTCTAGATTTGGACATATCCGGCTGGGCACCATGTATATAAGGTGCCCCGCCGCCTCCTGCGCGAGGGATCTAGTTCCACGCTCACTTTGAACCCTAGAAACCCTAAGTTCTTGACCTAGCTCTACTCGGAGAGAGGAGAGTGGCTACTCGGTAGCGATATCATTTGTACTGTGGCTACTCGGAGAGACATCGTAATACATAGAGAAAGGCAGGAGTAGGGGTTTTACCTCCTCACGAGGGCCCTGAACCTGGGTACATCGTGTTGTTTGTGTTGTGTGGATCTTACCTCACGCGGCTATTCGCCGTGTAATCCCTCCCCGAATACCTCCAGCGTCCATCGTCCCCGCATCTTTAGCCATCCTATGGCATCTGCCGTGACACCACCACGACAGTATGTTATAAAATAAACTCACATTCTTTTACAATCATGTAAGTAAAATCCTTGCTTGGAGTAATTGGATATCTTCACCAGAATGGTGAGGCAGTTGAGATTGGAAACCAAGATAGGAACCTACCAACAATGGACAAAGGTGATAACAGAGGACTAGTGGCAACTAGAGAGAAGAACATCAAGCAACAGAAGACCTCAAGAAGCAACACTGCATCGGTAAGGGAGTTTAAGAAATTATCCAGTGAATCATTAGGAAATATTAGTGAACGTATAATCTCTATTCCTTGTCAAGGTCATTAGAGACAAGGATACATGATAATTTCTTCAATGGAAACACTTATCAAGTATGAAATGATAACAATTCCTAGTATCCACCTGTCTGTGATATGTGGAGGTTAATGGTAACAACCTTAACACTTTTTTTTCCAGATCCTTTTCATATATAAGACTATCAGATAACAACATAAATACATCTACACATAACCATGCAAATGATCACAAGTTTCTAAAACAAACATGTGATAATATCCATAGTGAAACTTATGTGGAAAACAAAAAAAATGAAATTCCAAAGCCACACATGTTTCCATTTAAGCCAGTACTAAAAACAGTAACATGGCTTACAGATGATATAAGGAAATGTCCACCAGGCTTGATAAGAAACTCAAAGATGAAAATAACAAAGCCACACAAAGGAAAACAAATCCATTCATTACCTAACACCATTTGGTTTGATATGGAATAAAATTCCTTGTTGGGTGATTTTCATTAGAGTGTATGGAAACATTACCTAGTAGAGATACCAAATTATTTTCTATAAGGAATTGTATCCAATATGATCCAGTTATAACACACCACTTGGGAACCTTATGTGTGTTGCGTGAATGTGATATTCATGCCTAAAATAAATTTTAAGACATTTAATAACTTTAATAGAGTGAAAAAAATAAAATCATTTAATCTAGCACCCTAACTATAAAATTCAAATCTTGCTCAAAATTGAAAAATAAAAACATCGTGAGCTTGGAAATTTGATAAGGATTTCAAAATTGATTTTTATTATTTTTCCTGTTAACAGAAAAGTCCTGAAAACATTAGTTTACTCACAGTTTTAGTAACAGAAGGACCAAATTGTAATTGTTGGAAAGTTTAGGGGGTTATCGAAATGTGGCTTTTCTTTATTTTCTTCAACCTCGGGCCAAAAGGCCTTGGCGTCTACTATCGAGTCACCATCGCTGCTGCCACGTCCCTGCTCACCGCTTCCTTCGCGAGGATATGGAGCAGGAGGGCGTTTCCATCTTGCTCTCTGCCTCACTCTCCCTCGCCTCGTTGCCCCTCTCTTTGTACCGAACCCAGAAACCCTAACCCTAGTCACCCACGGCCACCGTCGTGCGCCGTCGATTTCGGCCACCTCGAGGGCCATTGAAGCCACTGGGAGATGCGCCTGGACTTCCTCTTCATTCTCGAGAAGCCAAGGAAGCCGGCAGGAACGGACGACGACGAATTTTTCGGTTCCCTTTCTTCCCTGTTCCGGCCGCCGTGGAAGCGTGTCGTCGCGGTGGAGCTCTCCGTGCTCAATCGACTGCACCATCATGCTCAGGGTGAGTTGTTGCATCTCTGGGTCCCCTCAAATCATTTTTGGGTCGACAAATTTGTCAATTTCGCCAAGCATCGCCACCCGCCGCCGCCAAACGCCGTCGCCGGCGACACTCCGGCGACCCTTTGGAAGCGGCGTTGTCGCCACTAGCATCCCCTTTGCACCCTCTATCGAAAGGGATCAACCAATTGATCCAATTCGCGACGAATCGCGCAATTGCAGTTCATCTGTGAGAATTCGAGATTGGTGACATCACCTATGACGTCACCATGACGTCATGGCCCTTTTCTTTTTCTTTTAAATTTTAATTTACATCAAATATGACAGGTGGGACCCACCTGTCAATTTAAAAACAGAAAATCAAATAAACCTAATAAATCAATATCTTTTAATCTACTTATCAGAAAAATGTAAATTAAATATGTAAATGTTCAGAAAAATAAAACCTATCTATTTATCAAGTTTTCAAAAATATTTAATAAAGTTTGAAATTAAACATTTTCTTTAATTAAATTAAATCATTTAAAATTGAGAAAAATAATAAATAATTCATAAAATCAGAAAAATACAAGTTATGTACCAAAGTGCCCCAAATGACAAATGCAACTCATCTATGATGTTTTCATAGTCATTTGACTAAGTTTTCATATGTGCAATATTTTGCCTAATCATGTAATTCATTTAAAATTAATAAATTATTCAAATATTTTTTAGAAACCATAAAATGTAATATCAAATTAAAGAGAAAAGCATTTCCAACTTAAATATGTCAAACATAAAACGTTTTTTTAACTTATAAACTTATTTCTAAACATATAATAGAATTCTATAATATTCCATTATGACAAGAAATAACTGCCATAACATTATCTTCTTTATTAATAAAACTCTCATGTTTTCACACCTACTAAAACCTATCACCACAAGTAATTAGAAAGTATTGTGATGATAGAGTTAGTTGTACTAGTTCATCATTTTCAATTCAACTCCTTGTCATTAGCTCTACACCTTTGAGCATAAAATAAAATGTGTTTGATATCTTTTCAAGAGTTGTTTTCCATGTGTCATTGTCTTATTACCTAACCAAGTAATAACCAATTCTACTTAAACATGATAAAAATTGTTTTCTAAGTTAAAGTGAAACACATGTAAGTCTAAAAGAAGTAATAATCACAACACCCCAAGTAATGAAACATTTCACCTAAAACATGTGTGAATAAGATATCGTGTCAAACGTGTATTACACTTGTAAGCTGGGGTATTTTCCAGGTTATTTCACGATGCATGTATCATACTTGCCAGTGTTTTCTGTAGTCCGTACCGGGACTACTTTGCGATCTTTCAGATGTCGGAATTGTCCACGTGACCCTCGAACCTCGAAGGCATTGATTATTATTTCAATCTCAGGCAAGTTCATCACTTCCTCATATCCTTTGCAATATTTCATAACGAACTATTTGCAAAAACCCTATCGTATTACCACCTATTCCCAAAAAGAATGCATGATCCTATTTTTATAATAATATGACTAATTGAATGACTACCCGAGTGGCAGTGTTCTGTTTGGTGGGCGGATGGGACCTTGGTGAGATGAATAGGTCAAAGGAAGGTTCCATCTGCATGGGAAAGTATTACCTAGGATTTAACAACAACTGTCGTCGGGATTCTTGCGCCGTAAATACCGCGTTAACCATGGGTTTTCTATGGGGGGAGTAAGTCAGTTGTGATCTTCTCTCGTTCGCATGTCAACGGGATGACAGAGACGTACGTTGTAGGTCTTGCGATACTACATGCACATGGGTGAGATCCCGTAATTCCCGCGGACTCTAGGGTCTATGATGGTCTGCCAGGGGCGCCTAGATATCCATCGTGAGGGGTGGAATCAGGGGTTCAACATGCTGGCAGAAATGGGTGGGCATGCGTTGTGCGGAGAGGCACGGTTTGGCTTGGACCAACAACCGGGCCCCACATCTTGTGGGCGTAGACAGGATCTCGAGCCTGGTTGTGCAACACGGTCTTGGTCGTCCATGGGTAAAGTAACGCACCTCTGCAGAGTGTAAAAGGATGTGGCATGTTACCCCCTATTCCGGGAAGGAGCTGCGAACGCCGCAGGAAAGGCAACTCCATGAAGTTCTAGTCCTGTGAAGATCTAGCGGGCATAGTTTTCATAATTAAAAGCAACCTATTGAAGAAAGATTTACAAAACCTTGCATTAGCTTAAGCCTCTTTCGAGTCTAAAGCTGTAGTTAGTGCATCAAACTACCCACTATATATCATGAACTTGCTGAGTAACGCTCGTTACTCATTCGTTCCCATTTGACCCCTGCTTAGAGATGAAGCCTGATGGAAGTCGTCACCGTGAAGCCATCGCTACCTTCTGAAGTTAGGTGGAGCCATCTCTTACTTAGCCAGTAAATCATCATCATCAACAACGCTGGTGGAGGAGAAGCTATCAAGGTGTAGGTGGAGTCCATTCTTGCACTTAGCTGTATCAAGCCATAGATTAGGGCTGATATCAGCCGTAGTGGATTTAGTTCTGAGCTAAAGTTCTTCTCCAGCTTAGAGCTTCGAATTGCTTCTTCTGATGTTTCATTTGCAGGAGAACTTCTTGATTCATCAAAGAGATTCTCAAGATTTTGTATAAAGTTTGTATCCTATAGCTTTGCTTGGACCCGCTGTGTTTCTGTTGTACCACTCTGAGAGATGTAATATTCACGGATAAGTCCTTCTGTGAGTATTATGTCACCGACTTGCGCACTACACATGAAGTGGTGTGATGGGTCACCACAGATGGTATCAGAGCGAAGCGACCTTTGGTTTAAAACCTTTTAGGAGATCTGTAGGTTGGTAAGACTATAGGAAGCCATCTTATCTAAACTACATTTCCTACAACTATGATGATCATTCACTTGAGAATCATATAATCATACTTGTATAGAAATTCTTACTCAACTTGAGTAAATCTACTTATCTATTTTGTTTATACCTAGGTATGAATAGTTAGAAGTCTAGCATGTATTAGTGTTATTATTAGAAGGAGAGTTCTGACATAGTCAGAGGTAATGAAGTCAAAGTGATGATTACCCCATTCTATGAATGAATAGGATGGAGTACAACATGGTATAGAGTATGTATAAGACTCGTCAAGAAGGGATGTTTGAGAATTATAAATAGACCTTAGACCATGGTAACTACGGGGTATATACCATATCCTTAATTATCAAGTATAGAGATGAATTATTGTAGTATAGTATAGAACTAGGAGAAGGCATAATCATTGATGGAAGCTACATTACTACTTCTACGATGTGATCAACACCATGAAGGATCAACAAATGCTATGATAAGCTTATCATAATCAAGATGAAGTAATTCAACTGACATGGTACTTAGTCCTATATGGAACCAAGTTAGACAACAACTACTCTAGGATCATTTTGTCTTGGTTATTCCATTGCAATAAGGCATGCAATTGGAGTAATTACCAAGTAAAAGAGTGGTTGTATAGAATAGGATTATAAGGTACTATATACCTACTTGTAGTGTATAGTATTTAAGAGCCTTGGTACTTGAGATGTTTTACTCAAAGTACTTCTATTTCACAGGATTTTGATGCATGAGTGATAACTGCATTTGGGATTTATTGGATCTTATTTGGATCTTTGATTGACTAGATCTGTACATAAATATTGAACTTAATGTGCAAATGCATGTGCAAACACTGAGTTCTTTCTTGATGTTACTGGTCTAGAGGGTATAGAATTAGTATGAGAGCGGTCTGAAATATCAGCTGATTGAAGTAACCACAAGGGATTTGGAAAACCACAAGGTCAAGAAGGAATATGACAACAAAGACACTGGTAGGAATGGACCACATTCCACATCTTGTTTGGAGTTGGTGACATACTTCATCAACACATGGAGATCTACGACCAGTGAAGTGAAGAAAATCACATGGTTAGCTATATTCGAGAAGGAAATATGTAGAAGATTAGTAAGTCAACTCATAGAGTCACCCCATAGAAGTTGAAACCCAAAGATGTAGAAGGACCATGGGAAGTAACCAGTGGAATAGGTTATAGATATATGTAGGAAAAGGATAAAACTCGAGGAACCTCGAAGATATTTTCACTAAATAGATTAGTCTAAGACAATGTACACTATGATGTACAAAATTCTTTGAGCAGTATTTCTCTTGAGACAATTAGATTCAACCAAATGGAAATCTAACCATAGACAATATCTAGTGCACCGGAAGAATCTTATTGGTTATTCATCACCTGGTGGATATACCAAATGTTCTTCCGAAAAGTTGTGAGAGATAGGAACCCATACCTATTCATCGGAGAATGAAACTTGGTATCCACTATGTGGTGGAAATACCACATGTTATTCGTGAGACCATTAGGAAGGCCTAGTAACAAAACAGAGTTGTTATAACAACAAGCAAAGTATTAGATCATAGTGCAAGACAGTGGAAGGTGAACAATCAAGACAAGAGGCTACACATGCCAAGGACAACACAATAAAACAGTTGTGAAGAATCAACGCTCTACAGAAGTTCTCTCTACCTATCTTTACGTGAGAGAGGTTGAACTTAGGGACGAAGTTCTTGTTAAGGGGGAGATACTGTAATATCCAAGTGTTTGTGAAGTTATAAGGATCTAAATTCAATATGTGCATTTGCAAAGCATGCATCTAAAAGTACGGGAAATTTTGGCGCGAAAGTTTAAACGAATCAAAGTGACCAAAGTTTCACTTGACATGATGAAATAGGTCTAGTTCATCTAGTCAATAGTACATTTGCAATGATCTTTATAACAAGTATCTTAAGAAACCAAATCATCTGGTTACACAAACCATAATTGGTTGTGACCAACACAAACTCTCAACAACCTTAACCACAAGTCTTTAAGTGACTTGGGATAATTCACTAGGTATCTAGATTTCAAAGAGGGGTGAGTATCCAAATCACATAACTAATAATCATACTTTCAGAAATGAGTAATACACAACTTAACCATCTCATCAACACAGATGTTATCTCTTATACAATAAAAACTCTCTTAGTTGTCAACCATTCACACAACACCTTTATAAATTATCTCATAATTGTTAACTGCACCTTCATAAGTAAATAAAAAAGTTTCAATAGAACACAATGATACAAACAAGAGTTAACCCAAAACCCACAAGTGGGAAATGACATAAAAATTGTATTAACATAATTATCGAATATGTACATATCTCATCAACCATAAAAGAAGTACCTTAAAGAAGAAACAAATCTTCTTCAACTACTATTAAACATTGAACATTACACATGACCTTTCCAAATCTCTATGTCTACATTATGAATGACAAAGTTAATAAAGAGAAGAATATAAAGTAAAAAATCATGACCCCAGAAAAAACAAATAACAACTGTGACATAAGTCATTAAAACCCAATAAGCTTTACATGCTCATTGTCCCAGTCATCTTATATAAGTGAGTATCTGAAATCTCAACACATCAATGAACCATTTGAGCAACTTACTATTAAGTCATCATTCCATAAGCATTCCACACTTCTATTCAGATCAACCTTCAAAACATAAAGTATCTCTGGATACAAATATTGAGTAACAACAAGTTATAACCTCTATTAGAGAAATTGAATTGAAAGCTAAGTAAAACCAAACATGTGTATACAAGAACATATCTTATGGGAAACCAAGTGAGAATCATATGGAAAGAGAATAAAATCATGAACTAAATCTTAATCTAGATCTTGTTATTCTGGCTAGATCACTATATCTTGTTTCCCAATCTTCTTTGAATCATTCTGCAAGAGAAGCAACCAACAAGAAAGGAGGAACTACCACAAGATGATCATCAGGAAGATTATTTAGAGTGTTCTAGAAGAGCTACTCTAACCTACTATAAGAGTACTTGGAAACTCTTATATCTTGATATGCTCTTAATTAACTCTGTTGAAATAGTGTGATATTCCAATGTTAGTGTTATATAGAAGTAGTTTGGTAACAATACTATCCACCTGGTTAACACATCACTTTTGTATACTCAAACAACTGAGTGCCATACACAAACAAACATAAGATCACATAACCTAGTACATCTCAGCCAATTGTATATGATAAGTAATTTGGAGGCAAGTCTGGCCACTTGTTAACAAATTCTTCTTGTATGCATATGGAAACTGGATGTTATAAAATAAACTCACATTCTTTTACAATCATCTAAGTAAAATCCTTGCTTGGAGTAATTGGATATCTTCACCAGAACGGTGAGACAGTTGAGATTGGAAACCAAGATAGGAACCTACCTACAATGGACAAAGGTGATAACAGAGGACTAGTGGCAACTAGAGAGAAGAACATCAAGCAACAGAAGACATCAAGAAGCAACACTGCATCAGTAAGGGAGTTTAAGAAATTATCCAGTGAATCATTAGGAAATATTAGTGAACCTATAATCTCTATTCCTTGTCAAGTTCATTAGAGACAGGGATACATGATAATATCTTTAATGGAAACACTTATCAAATATGAAATGATAATAAGTCCTAGTATCCACATGTCTGTGATATGTGGAGGTTAATGGTAACAACCTTAACACTTTGTTTTCTAGATCCTTTTCATATATAAGACTATCAGATAACAACATAAATACATCTACACATAACCATGCAAAGGATCACAAGTTTCTAAACAAACAGGGGATAATATCCATAGTGAAACTTATGTGGAAAACAAAAAAATGAAATTCCAAAGCCACACATGTTTCCATTTAAGCCAGTACCAAAAACAGTAACATGGCTTACAGATGATATAAGGAAATGTACACGAGGCTTGATAAGAAACCCAAAGATGAAAATATCAAAGCCACACAAAGGAAACCAAAT
The DNA here is from genome assembly GCA_028641055.1 of Alopecurus myosuroides. Lineage (NCBI taxonomy): Eukaryota > Viridiplantae > Streptophyta > Magnoliopsida > Poales > Poaceae > Alopecurus > Alopecurus myosuroides. The sequence goes on along the minus strand of CM054063.1, from coordinate 298,149,348 downwards.
CCATTCATTACCTAACACCATTTGGTTTGATATGGAATAAAATTCCTTGTTGAGTGATTTTCATTACAGTGTATAGAAACATTACCTAGTAGAAATACAAAATTATTTTCTATAAGGAATTGTATCCGATATGATCCACTTATAACACACCACTTGGGAACCTTATGTGTGTTGTGTGAATGCGATATTCATGCCTAAAATAAATTTTAAGACATTTAATAACTTTAATAGAGTGAAAACAATAAAATCACTTAATCTAGCATCCCAAGTATAAAATTCAAATCTTGCTCAAAATTGAAAAATAAAAACATGGTGAGCTTGGAAATTTGATAAGGATTTCAAAAATGATTATTATTATTTTTCCTATTAACAAAAAAGTCCTGAAAACATTAATTTACTCACAGTTTTAGTAACAGAAGGACCAAATTGTAATTGTTGGAAATTTTAGGGGGTTATCGAATTGTGGATTTTCTTTTGTTTCTTCAACCTCAGGCTAGAAGGTCGTGGCGGCTACCGTCGAGTCACCATGGCTGCTGCCACGTCCCTGCTCACCGCTTCCTTCGCGAGGATAAGGAGCAGGAGGGCGTTTCCATCTTGCTCTCTGCCTCACTCTCCCTCGCCTTGCTGCCCCTCTCTCTGTACCGAACCGAGAAACCCTAACCCTAGTCACCCACGGCCGCCGTCGTGCGCTGTCGATATCTACCACCTCGAGACCCATTGAAGCCACCGGGAGATGCGCCTGGACTTCCTCTTCGTCCTCGAGAAGCCACGGAAGCCGGGAGGAACAGACGACGGCAAATTTCGTGGTTCCCTTTCTTCCCTGTTCTGGCCGCCATGGAAGCGTGCCATCGCAGTGGAGCTCTTCGTTCTCAATCGACTGCATCATGCTGAGGGTGAGCTGTTGCATCTCTGGGTGCCCTCAAATCATTTTTGGGTCGACAAATTTGTCAATTTCACCAAGCACCGCCACCCTCCGCCGCCAAACGCCGTTGTTGGCCACACTCCAGCGACCTTTTGGAAGCGGCGATGCCGCCACTAGCATCCCATTTGCACCCTCTATCGAATGGGATCAACCTATTGATCCAATTCGCGACGAATCGCGCAATTACAGTTCATCTGTGAGAATTCGAGATTTGTGACATCACCTGTGACGTCACCATGACGTCACGACCCATTTCTTTTTCTTTTTTCTTTTAAATTTTAATTTAAATCAAATATGCCAGGTGGGACCCACCTGTCAATTTAAAAACAGAAAATCAAATAAACCTAATAAATCAATATCTTTTAATCTACTTATCAGAAAAATGTAAATTAAATATGTAAATGTTCAGAAAAATAAAACCTATCTATTTATAAAGTTTTCAATTTTTTTAATAAAGTTTGAAATTAAACATTTTCTTTAATTAAATTAAATCATTTAAAATTGAAAAAAATAATAAATAATTCATAAAATCAGAAAAATACAAGTTATATACCAAAATGCCCCAAATGACAAATGCAACTCATCTATGATGTTTTCATAGTCATTTGACTAAGTTTTCATATGTGCAATATTTAGCCTAATCATTTAATTCATTTAAAATTAATAAATTATTCAAATATTTTTCAGAAAACATAAAATGATATATAAAATTAAAGAGAAAAGCATTTCCAACTTAAATATGTCAAACGTAAAACATTTTGTTTAAGTTATAAACTTATTTATAAACATATAATAGAATTCTATAATATTCCATTATGACAAGAAATAACTGCCACAACATTGTCTTCTTTATTAATAAAACTCTCATGTTTTCACACCTACTAAAACCTATCGCCACAAGTCATTCGAAAGTATTGTGATGATAGAGTTAGTTGTACTAGTTCATAATTTTCAATTCAACTCCTTGTCATTAGCTCTACACCTTTGAGCATAAAATAAAATGTGTTTGATATCTTTTCAATAGTTGTTTTCCATGTGTCATTGTCTTATTATCTAACCAAGTAATAAACACTTCTACTTAAACATGATAAAAATTGTTTGCTAAGTACAATTGAAACACATGGTCTAAAAGAAGTAATAATCACATCACCCCAGGTAATGAAACATTTCACCTAAAACATGTGTGAATAAGATATCGTGTCAAACGTGTCTTAGACTTGTAAGTTGGGGTATTTTCCAGGGTATTTCACGATGCATCTCATTACTATGCATGTACCATACTTGCCAGTGTTTTCTGTAGTCCTTACCGGGACTACTTTGCTATCTTTCAGATGTCGGAATTGTCTACGTGGCCCTCGAACCTCGAAGACATTGATTATTATGGTTATTTCAATTTCAGGAAAGTTCATCACTTGCTCATTCCTTTGCAATATTTCATAACGAACAATTTGCAAAAACCCTATCGTATTACCACCTATTCCCAAAAAGAATGCATGATCCTATTTTTATAATAATATGACTAATTGAATGACTACCCGAGTGGTAGTGTTCTGTTTGGTGGGCGGATGGGACCATGGTAAGATGAATAGGTCAAAGGAAGGTTCCGTCTGCATGGGAAAATATTACCTAGGATTTAACAACAACTGCCGTCAGGATTCTTGCGCCATAAATACCGCGTTAACCATGGGTCTTCTATGGGGGGAGTAAGTCAGTTGTGATATTCTCTCGTTCGCATGTCAACGGGATGCCACAGACGTACGTTGTAGGTCTTGCGATACTACATGCACATGGGTGGGATCCCGTAATTCCCGCGGACTCTGGGTTCTATGATGGTATGCCAGGGGCGGCTAGATATCCATCGTGAGGGGTGGAATCAGGGGTTCAACCTGCTGGCAGAAATGGGTGGGCATGCGTTGTGCGGAGAAGCACGGTTTGGCTTGGACCAACAACCGGGCCCCACACCTATGTGGGCGTGGACAGGATCTCGAGCCTGGTTGTGCAACATGGTCTTGGTCGTCCATGGGTAAAGTAACGCACCTCTACAGAGTGTAAAAGGATGTGGCATGTTACCCCCTATTCCAGGAAGGAGCTGCGAACGCCGAAGGAAAGGAAACTCCATGAAGTTCTAGTCCTGTGAAGATCTGGAGGGCATAGTCAGAATTGAAAGCAACCTATTGAAGAAATATTTACAAAACCTTGCATTATCTTAAGCCTCTTTCGAGTCTAAAGTTGTAGTTAGTGCATCAAACTACCCACTATATATCATGAACTTGTTGAGTAACGCTCGTTACTCATTCGTTCCCGTTTGACCCATGCTTAGAGCTGAAGCCTGATGGAAGTCGTCACCGTGAAGCCAGCGCTACCTTCTGAAGTTAGGTGGAGTCATCTCTTACTTAGCCAGTAAAGAATCATCATCAACAACGCTGGTGGAGGAGAAGCTATCAAGGTGTAGGTGGAGTCCATTCTTGCACTTAGCTGTATCAAGCCATAGATTAGGGCTGATATCGGCCGTAGTGGATTTAGTTCCGAGCTAGAGTTCTTCTCCAGCTTAGAGCTTCGAATTGCTTCTTCTGATGTTTCATTTGCAGGAGATCTTCTTGATTCATCAAAGAGATTTCTGTGGTGACCCAGCACACCACTGGACACAGAGGTTCACCGTGACCTCAGGAGTGCGAAGGAACCGACGAGGAAGCAAGGCGGCACTGGAATCAGCAACGGCGTGCCAATTTCGACGGCGGACGGAGTTGAAGACTGCGTCCCTATTCGCACTAGTGGGACCGTCTCGACACCCGTGGTTCAACATGGAGATAGAGGAGGTCTTGGCGGTCCTCTCCGTCCTCGCGACTTGCTCGGGGATAGCCGGAGTCGACGGCGCGATGGTAGTGAAGACAGAGCTAGGGCTCTGGTTTCCTCTCTAGCTTGAGAGACATCGAGGCGAGCTCGGAGTGCAGGAAAGTGAGAGAGAAGAGGCGGCACGGCGGGTCGGCTCTCCTTATCCTCTAGAGGAGACAGGCAGCCAGGAGGTGGCACTACCACGATGAGTCAACGAAGGCCGGCTCTGCCTTCTGGCTGGAGACGAAAAAGAGGGAAAGAAATACATTTTCCTAGAAAACCCCCTGACATCTTTTATAAATTACAACTAAATCCTTCTGGTTACTAAGAATGACAGAAAACATTGTTTTGGGGGCTTTTTAAAACACAAACATTATTTAAAATTAGATTAGGAAACCTCATCAAATTTGCAAGATCACCATGTTTTTATTTTTTTAATTTTGATCAAGATTTAAAGTTTTACTTAGGGTGCTCAAATTTAAGTGAATTCTGTTATTTTCTCCAATTTACACAACAAATGGATTTATACATGCTCAACATGAGCAGACAACAAACACGTGGTTAACAAAGTGATGGGTTTTAATTGGACAATTTTATATCCAAATATTGTAGAATATAATTTGGTAAAACTACTTGTTTCTATTTACTATAATGAAAATCACCCAATAGGGAATTTTACTCCATGTCATACCAAATGATTTTAATTGGTGAAGGGACTTGTTTTCTTTTATGATACTATGTCATCTTTAAGAATTGGAACTCTTAGCAATTTTTATTGGCATTTTACTTAGGTGTGTGTAAGCCCTATTTGATATATTAGGTTCTTTATCAAGTGGAAAACATGTGTGGCTTTGGTCACATTGATTCCCAATATCAAAATACTATATGTTTGTTTTCCAACCTTGTTGTTGTTTACAAGTATGGTTATTATCCAATGTTGATTTTAGAAACATGTGATCATTTGCATGGTTATGTGTAGATGATTTTTTATTACTATCCATTTGTCTTATGGATGAGAAGGATCTGGAAAACAAGGTAGTTAAACGTGTTTCCACCTACCTCAACATATCACAAGACATTTGGATGCAATGTCTTATTATTATTTCTTACTTGACATTTGATTCCATTAAACATATTATTATGAGTTCCTCCTCTCTCCTGAGCTTGACAAAGGTTATAGTTTCTCTAATATTTTCTGATAATTCACTAGATAATTTCTTATGCTCCCTTGCTGAGGCAGTGTTCCTTCTTGTGGTCTTCTGTTTCCTGATGTACTTGTCTCTAATTGCCACTTGTCTTCAGATTGCCTTTGTCACTTGCAAATAAGATCATCTCTTGGATTCCAACTTCAACTGTCTCGCCCTTGTGGTGAAGACAACCAATTACTCCAAGTAAAGATTTTACTTAGATGATTATAATGTGGTTTCTTGTTTCCTACGTGTTATTCTTTCTCTTGGTTGATTGTAAAAGGAATGTAGATGTAGTTTATGACATCAATATTCCATATGCATATAAGAAGAATTTGTTAACAAGGTAGCTAGTCTTGCCTCCAAATTACTACTCATATACAGTAGGCTGAGATGTACCATGTAATTCAATCTTCTATTTGTCTGTGTATGAGACTCAATTGTTTGAATATACAAAAGTGATCTGTTAACAAGGTTGTACAAGCTGTTGTTAGAAAACTACTTCTATATAACACTAGCATTGGAGTATCACACTATTTCAAGAGGAGTTAATAAGATCAGATCAGGATATAAGAGTAAATTGGAGTAGCACTTCTAAAACGCTCTAAATAATCTTCTTGAAGATCTTCCTGTGGTAGTTCCTCATTTCTTGTGGGTTGCTTCTCTTGCAGAATGATTTAAAGAAGATTGGGAAACAAGATATAATGGTATAGCCAAAATAACAAGATCTAGATTGGGAGTTAGTTCATGCTTTTATTATCCTTCCATATACTTCTTATTTTATTTCCCAAAAGATATGTACTTGTCTAACACTTGATTGGTTTTACGAGATTTCAGTTCAAATCCTCTAATAGAGGTTCTAAGTTGTTGTTATTCATTAGTTATTTCCAAAGATACTTTAATTGTTGAATAATGGTTTCGATAGAAATGTGGAGTGTTTGTGGAATAAGGACTTACGATAATAAGTTGATCAAATGGTTCATTGATGTGTTGAGATTTCATATGCAAACTTGTATAAGATGAATGCGACAATGAGCATGTTAAGGTTATTGGGGTTTAATAATTTAGTCAGAGTTGTTAGTTGGTTTCTTAGAGTGTCGTGTTGTTATTTTATGTTCTTCACTTGTAATCATAATGCAGACATAGAGGTTTGGAAAGATCATATGTAATGATCAAGGTTTAACAGTGGTTTAAGAATATTGATCTCTTCTTTTAGGTACTTCTTTTATGGTTGATGAGATATGCACATATTCCGTAAATATGTTAATAACAATTATTATGTCATTTTCCACTTGTGGGGTTTGAGTTAATACTTGTTTGTATCACTTGTGTTCTATTGAACCTTTGTTATTTATGTGTGAAGGTGCACTTAACAGTTATGAGATATTTTCTAAAGATGGTGTGTGAATGGTTGATAACTTAGAGAGTTGTTGTTTTATAGGGGTAATATCTCTGTTTAAGAGATGGCTCCATTGTGCATTACTCTATTGTGGAAGTGTGATCATCAGTTATGTGATTTGAATACTCACCCCTCTTTGAGTTCTAGATACCTAGTGAATTATCCCAAGTCACTTATAGACTTGAGGTCAGGCTTGTAGAGAGTTAGTGTTGGTCATCACCAATTTTGGTTTTTCTTATGAGATGATTTGGTTTCTTCATATACTTGTTATATAGATCACTCCAGATGTACTCTTGACTAGATGAACTAGACGTATTTCATCATGTCAAGTGAAACATTGGTCACTTCGCTTCGTTTAAACTTTCGCGCCAAAATTCCCCGTCTTTTTAGATGCATGATATGCAAATTCACATATAATATTTAGATCCTTATAACTTCCCAAACCCTGGGACGTTACAATATCTCTCCCTTAACAAGAACTTCATCCTGAAGTTCAACCTCTCTCACGTAAAGATAGGTAGAGAGAACTTATGTAGACCGTTGATTCTTCACAACTGTTTTCTTGTGTTGACCTTAGCATGTGTAGCCTCTTGTCTTTATTGGTCACCTTCCACTATCTTGCATGATGATCTAATACTTTTCCTGTTATTATGACAACTCTGTTTTGTTACTAGGCTTTCCTAATGGTCTCACGAAGAACACATGGTATTACCACCATGTAGTGGATACCAAGTTTCGTTCTCTAATGAATAGGTATGGTTTCCTACCTCTCAAAACTTTACGAAGAACATTTGGTATATCCACCAGGTAATGAATAACCAATAAGATTCTTCCGGTACACTGGATATTTTCTATGGTTAGGATTCCATTTACTTTAATCTAATGGTCTCAAGAGAAAGATTTCTCAAAGAAACTTGTATAATGTAGTGTACATTGATTTAGATTCATATATTTAGTGAAAATATCTTCGAGTTACCTCGAGTTTAAACTTTTTCCTACATGTAACTATAACCTATTCCGCTGGTGACTTCCTATGGTCCTTCTATATCTTTGGGTTTCAACTTCTACGGGAAGACTCTATAATTTGATTACCGAACTTCTACCTATTTCCTTCTAGGTTATAACTACTCATGTAATTTTCTTCACATCCCTTGTGGTAGATCTTCATTATTGAGGAAATATGTCACCAAAATCCAAACAAGATGTGGAATGTGGTCCATTCCCATCAGTGGCTTCATTGACTTCTTCCTTCTTGACTTTCTGGTCTTCCAAAGTCTTTGTGGTTGATCAATCTGGTGATAACTCAGACAGCTCTCATACTAATTCTATACCCTCTAGACCAGTAACATCAAGAAAGAACTCAGTGTTTTCACATGCATATGCACATCAAGTTCCAACTTCATGCACAGATCTAGTCAATCAAAGATCCAAATAAGATGTAATCAATCCCAAATGCATTTATATAACACTCATGCATCAAAAGCCCGTGAAATATTAGTACTTTGAGTAAAACATCTCAAGTACCAAGGCTCTTAAATTCTATACACTACAAGTAGGCATATGGTACCTTATAATCCTATTCTACACAACCACTCTTTGAATTAGTAATTACTCCAATTGCATGCCTTACTTCAATGGAATAAATTAAGACAAAATAATCATATAGTAGTTGTTGTCTAACTTGGTTCCATATAGGACTACGTACCATGTCAATTGAAGTACTTCATCTTGGTTATGATAAGCTTCTCATGGCATATGTTGATCCTTCATGTTGTTGATCATATCGTAGGAGTAGTAATGTAGCTTCCATCAATGCTTATGCCTTCTCCTAACTCTATACTATACTATAATGATTCACCTCTAGACTTGATAACGAAGGATATGCTGAATACCCCATAGTTACCACGGTCTAATGACTCTTCTTGATTCTCAAACAACACTTCTTTATGCTTCCTATACTAACTCTATGCCATGTCCTACTCCATCCTATTCATTCATAGAATGGGGTACTCATCACTGTGACTTAATCATTTTTTACTATGTCAGAATTCTTATACCCATAAACACGATATATGGTAGACTTTTAACTAATCATACCTAGGTATAAAGAAAATAGATAAGTAGATTGACTCAAGTTGAGTAAGAACATTCTATACAAGTCTGATCTATCATTCTCAAGTGGATGATCATCATAGTTGTAGTAAATGTGGTTTAGATAATATGGCTTCCTATAGTCTTTACCAACCTACAGATCTCCTTAAAGGTTTTTAACCTAAGGTCTCTTTGCTCCGATACCATATGTGGTGACCCAGCACACCACTCCATGTGTAGTGCGCAATTCATTGACATAATACTCACAGAAGGACTTATCCGTGAATATTACATCCCTCGAAGTGGTATGATGGTGCAGACCGTGCACTCGTTGGGAGACCCCAAGAGGAGGGTGTGATGAGCACAACGGTAGGAGTTTTCCCCTTAGTTAAGAACTGAGGTTATCGATCCAGTAGGAGAAAGAGGACCTTCAGATGGTTGATGCCACTACAGTGGTGCTGGCGCTTCACCGGTGTCAGCAACAACGTGGAACCTGCACACAACACAACCAAAATACTTTGCCCCGACGGTATAGTGAGGTTGTCAATCTCACCGGTCTTGCTGAAAACAAATATTAGAGGTATAGTGTGGAAAACAGTGTATGCTTGCAGTAAGTAAAGAAAGCAGGAAATTGTTGTGGTTTGTTTAACAGTGTGGAAAATGGACCGGTGTTCATAGGTTCACTAGTGGTGTCTCTCCATAAAAATAACATGCTGGGTGAATAAATTACAGCCGGGCAATTGACAAATAGAGGTTGCACCGTAGTGCACATTATAACATGATGACTACTATGAAATTTAGTGCGGGCATTACAACAAAATACATAGAACGAAATCCATCTGCATCTATGACTAATAATCCACCCTCAGTTTATCATCCAAACCCCCTTAGGTATTAACTTTCAAGCAATAGATAATTGCATTAAGCAATGTGTGTAATGTAAGCAATGATTATACACGCGGGTACTCTCACTGCTGTTTTCTCCCTAATGGCATCAGCACATCCTCCCCTTCACGTTTCTGTAATTTGAGCAAGGCAACGAGGAGGAATGAACCCACTATTAAGCATAAATACTCCCTCTTGGAGTCACTAGCAACTACTTGGCCAGAGAAACCACTAGGAACGAAAAGCATGCAAGATCACAAATAACATATGCAATAAAGACTATAATCAACTTGGCTTAAGGTCATTATTCATCGGATCCCAGCAAACACAACATATAGAATTACATAAGATCACTCTCGATCATGATAGGCAGCTCACTAGATCTAAACATGGAGGCATATGAGGAGGAGACAACCATCTAGCTACTGCTATGGACCCGTACTCCAGGGATGAACTACTCACGCCTCACTCCGGAAGAAGGCATGGTGATGTAGAATCCTCCGGTGATGATTTCCTCTCCGGCATGGTGCCGGAAAACACCTCCAGAACCCTCCCGATCTAGGGTTGACAACGACGGCGGCTGTGGAACTTTTTCGGGATTTTTGATCAGGTGCCTAGGGTTTTCCAACCGGGGGTAATAAATAGGCGAAAGGGAAAAGGCGGTGGAGGCCAGGGGGCCCCACACCCATAGCTGGTGCGGCCAGGGGGACTCGTGCCATCCTATGGTGTGGCCCCCCTTTTAGCCGTCTTCGACTCCTCTTTGGTGTTCTGGATGCTTCCAGGGAAAATAGGCACTTCGGGATTTGTGGGGTCTAATTCCGAGGAGGTTTCTAGAACAATTTTTCTGAAACCAAAAACTGCAGAAAACCGGGAACTGGCACTTGGTATCTTGTTAATAAGTTAGTCCCGGAAAACGTATAAAAATGCTATAAATAAGGGAGAAAACATGTAGCAGTTGGCATAATATGATCATGGAGCATCAGAAATTAGGGGTACGTTTATGATGTATCAAGCATCACCAAGCTTAGTTCCTACTCGTCCTCGAGTAGGTAAACGATAAAACAATAATTTCTGAGGTGACATGCTACTATCATAATCTTGATCATTAAAATGTAAAAGCATATGTATGCTAAGATCATAAAACTTCAAACATAAACATGATAAATAAAACTTTAATAATAAAGCATAGCAATCACTTTGCATCACGAAGAGTATCTTAAATAAAGGATCATGGATAATAATGCAAAGAAAGATAAACGTTTGTTTCAAGTATAGAGAAAGCAAGGCAAAGTGGTATTTCGCTAGTCCTTAAGAGTGGGAAAAAACATAAATGCCAGGGCACTTTCAAAGTTCAAGAAGAATACTAGAACAAATAATTTAAGAACAAATAATATCACATCATGAAGTAATTATTGATGTTTATGGGACAAATGCACATAGAACTCAGAATGGCAAAAATGCTCTCTCAACTGTGCATAAAGTTATAAGATGGAGACTCCAAGAGGGAAGCAGGGATTACTCATGTGCTAGAGCTTTTATTTTATTAAACATAGGTATTAAAAGCTTGACATTTGTGGAGGAATGTCTATATATTAGGAGGGGTGTATGCTAGTGTCAACGAATGGTAAACATACAATACAGTATGTCACAAGACAACTGGATTCACAAGAGAGGCTCCCATGGTGAAGGACGCAACTGGTGTAGAAGGTCATCCCTCTTTCTCTTTTGTTTACACAATTATCCTTTGACTGATAAATCAGGTGCAAAAATAGTGAAGATAATTTGTTTGTATTAATTTGGGCTGGGCACCCCGCTGCCATCTCTTCTATCATTTGGATAAGCGGATGAAGCCACTAGTCCAGGGTTTGAAATCCAATCAACAAGTGAGATAAATATTCTCTATTGACGTCCTCATGAGAAAAAACAAGAACACAAAGCAGGAATAATTTTGAAGGTTTTAAAGGTAACACATGAGCAATTTACTTGGAGTGGCAGTTAAATACCACATATAGGTAGGTATGGTGTACACAATGGGAAAACTTTGGTTTAAGGAGTTTGGATGCACGAGTAGAATTCCATACTCAGTACAGGTGGAGGCTAGCAAAAGACTGGGAGCGACAAATCAAGAGAGCATAAGAGCCATAATCATGCATAGCGACATAAGCATCATTAATTAAAGCATAAGCGGTATCACAAGTTCAAAAACTAAGTGGTCATGGAGGCTATTTGTGACTGGTTTGTAGTCATAAACATGGTGTGATCATGCGCCAAGTCCACCAAATAAAACATTCGAAAGAGAATACCATATATTGATGCTTTACTATGACAAGAACAACTCATGAATCTTTCAAAACATATTAAACACTCTCAGATATTTAAGGCTATTCATGCTACTCAATAAACACAAGGCTTTGAAACTAAAATAACATTTAGCATGGCAGGAAAAATTTCTATCCACAATCTCTACAAGCTTCTACTAGTACTATTATAAATTCTACATCAAGCAGTAGTTTTCTTTTCCCAACAAGCACCATACAAGATATGTTTTAACAAAATATACTCTTTATGATACATCAAGCAAACATGAGAGTACTCAAATAATACTACTAAAACTAACAGCTCTGATAAGAGATGCATGCAAAATAGGAGTTAAATAAATGCAGCAGCCAAACAGAGACTAAGAATACAACATATTCTCATGAACAAGCGGAGTGTGTCACTCTCCAATAAAATAATGCTGGGGTCCAACCAAGATTATTATGAAAATAAAAACAAACTGAAAGAAAAATGAAAACAAAAATAAAAGACGCTCCAAGTAAAGCACATAAGGTGTGACCGAATAAAAATATAGTTTCACTACAAGTGACATGATAATTTGTTGACGAAGAAGGGGATGCCTTGGGCATCCCCAAGCTTAGACGCTTGAGTCTTCTTGTAATTTTCTGGGATGTACCACCGGGGCATCCCCAAGCTTAGGCTTTTCACTCTTCTTGATCACATCATATCATCCTCTTCTCTTGACCCTTCAAAACTTCCTTCACATCAAAATTCTCACAATCTTCATTAGAAACGTTAGTGCAATTGAAATAATAAACTCACATGGTTTAGTTTCAACACAATACTAGCACTCAAAACACATTACCTACTGTCACAACTTATTTTAAAACTCTTTTTCTGAAAATAATACCAAAAGAAAGAGATTAAGACGCAAATGCAATTACTAGCAGAAATCTGTCAAAACAGAACAGCAGGCAGAGATCGATTTTTTAGAAAATCTTCTGTTGCTAAAATCAATAAGTGGCCAACTAAGAAAGGTTACGTATATATCCCAGGATTAAGCAAAAAAAACTCTCAAGTCATTTGAATTTTTTGTGATTTTGTACGTAATTAACAGTGGATAACAGAAATCTATTTTCTGCGCAGAAATCCGAAATATACTGTCAACTTTCCACTAGAGGCTTTACTTGGCTCAAAAAAAACAAAAAAAAAGATACAAAGGGCTTTCTAAGGAAATATACAACACCCAGGTGAAAAGCACACCAAAGAAAACAAAGGAAAACAAAATGAAAATAGAGAAATAAAACGGGTTGTCTCCAGGTAGCGCTTTTCTTTAACGCCTTTTAGCTAGGCCTAAAAGATCAACTCAAGTATTTTCAAGTGATTAAGAATAAACACCATAACTTGTTCTAATAATAGAGTCATAAGGTAGCGTCATCCTCTTTATAGGAAAATGTTCCATACCTTTCTTGAGGGGGAATTGATATTTAATACCCCCCTCTTTCATATCAATAACAACACCAATAGTTCTAAGAAAGGGTCTTCCCAAAACAATAGGACAAGAAGAATTGCATTAAATGCTCATAACAACAAAATCAACAGGGAAAAGGTTATTTTTAACCATAATATGAACATCATCAATTCTACCAAGAGGTTCCTTCTTAGCATTATCAGCAAGATGAACATCCAAATAGCAGTGTTCCAACAGTGGTAGATCCAGAATATCATAAATCTTTTGAGGCATAACAAAGATACTAGAACCAAGATCACACAAAGCATTGCAATAAAAATCATTTACTTTTATATTAATGATAGGCTCCCAACCATCATCTAATTTCCTAGAGATAGATGTTTCAAGTTTCAACTTTTCTTCCCTAACTTTCATGAGAGCATTGGTAATATGTTTAGTAAAGGCCATATTCATGGTACTAGCATTGGGAATTCTAGCAAGATTTTATATAAACATAATAACATCAGATATGTTGCAATGATCAAAACCAAAATTATTATCATCAAAAGTAATGGGACCATTATCTCCTACATTTCTCAAAATTTCAGCACTTTTATTAGAAGCAGTTTCAGTAATTTGAGGCAATTTAGCACGTTTCACCAAAGGAGTCGGGACTTTATTAACACCAACTACTTTACCATTGATAGTAGGAGGTTTAGTAGCACTTGGAGCTTCAGTTTTACTAGTGGTTGTGATAGTACAAACTCTAGCAATATTATTCTTTCTAGCCAATTCATCTTCTCTTTCCCACCTAGCATGTAATTCTGCCATCAACCTAACATTATTATCTATTTGAACTTGGATGGAATTCAAAGTTTTACTTTGTTTAACATCCTGTGGCAAAACCTTCAGTTTAGAAAATCAACATCAATAGCAAGGTTGTCTACTTTAGAGGCAAGAACATCTATTTTACCAAGCTTTTCCTCAACAAATTTATTAAAAGCAGTTTGTGTGCTAATAAATTCTCTAAGAATGTTTTCAAGACAAGAGGTGGATCTTTTATTATTATTGTAGGAGTTTCCATAATAATTACGATAACCATTATTAGGAGGATAGGGCTTATAATTGTTTCCACCAAAATTATTTCTATAAGCATTGTTGTTAAAATTATTATTTCTAATAAAGTTTACGTCAACATGCTCTTCTTGAGCAAACAAAGAGGCTAAAGGAACATTATTTGGATCAACTTGAGCTTTACCATTAACAAGGATAGACATAATAGCATCAAGCCTTTCACTCAGAGAGGAGGTTTCCTCAACATAATTTACTTTCTTACCTTGTGGAGCTCTATTAGTGCGCCACTCTGAATAATTTATCACCAAGAAGCTTTGTTGCATTGCCAAAAGTGATGGACATAAAGGTACCTCCAGCAACTGAATCCAATAGGTTCCTTGAGGAGAAATTCATCCCTGCATAATTTTTTGTATAATCATCCAAGTAGTCAGTCCATGAGTGGGACAATTCTTCACCATAGTTTTCATCATTTCCCAAGCTTTAGCAACATGTTCATTACAAGTTGTTTAAAATTCATTATGTCACTTCTCAGGGAAATCTTAGTAGGAGGATAATATTTTCCAATGAAAGCATCTTTACACTTAGTCCATGAATCAATACTATTTCTAGACAAAGATAACAACCATTCTTTAGCTCTTCCTCTCAAAGAGAAAGGAAATATTTTCAGTTTAATAATATCTCCATCCACATCTTTATATTTTTGCATCTCACATAGTTCAAAAAATTATTAAGGTGAGCAGCAGCATCATCAGTACTAACACCAGAAAATTGCTCTTTCATAACAAGATTTAATAAAGCAGGTTCAATTTCATAGAAAGCAGCAGTAGGAGCAGGTGGAGCAATATGTGTGAAAATAAAATCCTTGTTGTTTGTGCTAGTGAAGTTACACAACTTAGTATTCTCAGAGGAACTCATTTTAGCAAAATAAAAGCAAGCAAATAAATAACAGCTATGAAGTAAACTAATTTTTTGTGTGTTTTTGATATAAACAAGCAAAACAAGATAAAAAACAAAAAACAAGACAATAAACAAAATAAAGAGGTTGAGAGTAAGATACTCCCCTTGCCAA
The DNA here is from genome assembly GCA_028641055.1 of Alopecurus myosuroides. Lineage (NCBI taxonomy): Eukaryota > Viridiplantae > Streptophyta > Magnoliopsida > Poales > Poaceae > Alopecurus > Alopecurus myosuroides. The sequence continues at coordinate 298,134,162 of CM054063.1, read as the reverse complement.
AAGACTTCTTTCTTCCCCCGCAACGGCGCCAGAAAAGTCCTTGATGGTCCATATCATGCACTCATTGGGAGACCCCAAGAGGAGGATGTGATGAGCACAACGGTAAGAGTTTTCCCCTTAGTTAATAACCAAGGTTATCAATCCAGTAGGAGAAAGAGGACCTTCGGAAGGTTGATGCCACTGACGGTGGTGCTAGCGCTTCACTGGTGTTAGCAGCAATGTGGAACCTGCACACACCACAACAAAAATACTTTGCCCCAACGGTACAGTGAGGTTGTCAATCTCATCGGTCTTGCTGAAAACAAAGATTAGAGGTATAGTGTGGAAAACAGTGTATGCTTGCAGTAAGTAAAGAAAGCGGAAAATTGTTGTGGTTTGTTTAACAGTGTGGAAAATGGAATGGGGTTCATAGGTTCACTAGTGGTGTCTCTCCATAAAAATAACATGCTGGGTGAACAAATTACAGTTGGGCAATTGACAAATAAAGGTTGCACCGTAGTGCACATTATAACATGATGACTACTATGAAATTTAGTGAGGGCATTACAACAATATACATAGACCAAATCTATCTGCATCTATGACTAATAATCCACCCTCAGGTTATCCTCCGAACCCCCTTAGGTATTAAGTTGCAAACAACAAATAATCGCATTAAGCAATGTGTGTAATGTAAGAAATGATTATACACGCGGGTACTCTCACCGCTTTTTTCTCCCTAATGGAAACATCACATCCTCCCTCTTCACGTTTCTGTCACTCGAGCAAGGCAACAAGGAGGCATGAACCCACTATCAAGCATAAATACTCCCTCTTGGAGTCACTAGCAACTACTTGTCCAGAGCAACCACTAGCAACGGAAAGCATGCAAGATCACAAATAACATATGCAATAAAGACTGTAATCAAATTGGCATAAGGTCTATATTCATCGGATCCCAGCAAACACAACATATAGAATTACATAAGATCAATCTCGGTCATGATAGGAAGCTCACGAGATCTAAACATGGAGGCATATGAGGAGGAGACAACCATCTAGCTACTTCTATGGACCCATAGTCCATGGATGAACTACTCACGCATCACTCCGGAGGCAGGCATGGTGATGTAGAAGCCTCCGGTGATGATTTCCTCTCCGGCAGGGTGCCATAAAACATCTCCAAAATCCTCCTGATCTAGGGTTGACGACGACGGCGGATGCGGATGTTTTTCGGGATTTTTGATCAGGTGCCTAGGGTTTTCCAACCGAGGGGAATAAATAGACGAAACAACAAAGGCGGCGGAGGCCAGGGCCCCACACCCATAGCTGGCGCTGCCGGGGGACCCGCGCCAGCCTATGGTGTGGCCCCCCTGTTGCCCATCTTCGACTCCTCTTCGGTGTTCTGGATGCTCCCGGGGAAACTAGGCACTTCGGGCTTTGTGCAGTCCAATTCCGAGAATGTTTTGAGAACAACTTTTCTGAAATAAAAAACAACAGAAAACAGGGAACTGGCACTTGGCATCTTGTTAATAGGTTAGTCCCAGAAAACGTATAAAAATGCTATAAATAAGGGAGAAAACATGTAGCAATTGGAATAATATGATCATGGAGCATCAAAAATTAGGGATACGTTTATGACGTATCATGGTACAACAGAAACATAGCAGGTCCAAGCAAAGATATAGGATACAATCTTCATTAAAAAATCTTGAGAATCTCCTTGAAGAATCAAAGAAGATATCATGCAAATAAAACATCAGAAGAAGCAATTCAAAGTTCCAAGCTGGAGAATAACTCTAGCTCAGAACCTAATCCACTACGGCAGATGTTAGCCCTAATCTATGGCTTGTAAACAACTAAGTCCAAGAATGGTCTCCACCTACACCTTGATAGCTTCTCCTCCACCAGCGTTGTTGATGATGATGCTTTATTGGCTAAGTAGGAGATGACTCCACCTAGCTTCCTTAGATAGCGATGGCTTCACAATGACGACTTCCATAATGCTTCAACTCTAAGCAGGGGTCAAACGAGAACGGATGAGTAACGAGCGTTACTCAGCAAGTTCATGATATATAGTGGGTAGTTTGATGCACTAACTACAACTTTAGACTCGAAAGAGTCATAAGCTACTGCAAGGTTTTGTAAAACTTTCTTCAAAAGGTAGCTTTTAATTCTGAAAACTATGCCAGCCAGATCTTCACAGGATTAGAACTTCATGGAGTTGCCTTTCCTAGCGGCATTCGCAGCTCCTTCCCGGAACAGGGGGAAACATGCCACATCCTTTTACACTCTGCAGAGGTGTGTTACTTTACCCATAGGCGATCAAGACCATGTTGCACAACCAGGCTCGACATCCTATCCACACCCACTTAGGTGTGGAGCCTAGTTGTTGATCCAAGCCAAACCATGCTTCTCCGCACAACACATGCACACCCATTTCTGCGAGCAGTTTGAACCCCTGATTCTACCCCCTTACAATAGAGATCTAGATGCCCCTAGCAAACACTCATAGACCCCAGAGTCCGTGGGACGTAGGGGCTCCCACCCATGTGCATGTAATCTCGCAAGACCTACATTTTACGTCTATCGCAGTCTGTTGACATGCGAATGGGAAAAGATCACATCTGACTTACTCGCCCCACACAAGACCAATGGTTAACACGGTATTTACGGCGCAAGAATCCTGACGGCATTTGTTTTTAATTCCTAGGTAATACTTTCCCATGCAGATGGAACCTTCCTTTGACCTATTCATCTTACCATGGTTCCATACGCCCACCAAACAGAACACTACCACTCGGGTAGTCATTCAATTAGTCATATTATTATTAAATTAGGATCATGCATTCTTTTGAGAATAGCTGGTAATCCGATAGGGTTTCTGCAGATAGTTCGTTATGAAATACTGCAAAGGATATGAGCAAGTGATGAGCTTGCGTGAGATTGAAATAACAATAATAATCCATGTCTTCGGGGTTTGAGGGTCGCGTAGAAAATCCCGAGATCTGGAAGATAGCAAAGTAGTCCCGGTAAGGACTACAGAAACACTGGCAAGATGATATATGCATAGTAATGAGATGCATCGCGAAATACCCTGGAAAATACCCCAGCTTAGAAGTGTAAGCTACGATCGATACGATAACTTAATCACACAGGTTTTAGGTGAATTGTTTCATTACTTATGGTGATGTGGTTATTACTTCTTTTAGACTTACATGTGTTTCACTTTTACTTAAGAAACAATTGGTATCATGTTTAGATATAAGTGTTTATTACTTGGTAAGGTAACAAAATAACAACACATGGAAAAAAACTATTGAAGAGATAAAGACATATTTTATCTTATGTTCGAAAAGTGTAGATCTGATGACAAAGAGTTTTAATTGAAAATGATGAATTAATACAGCTAACTCTATCATCACAATACTTGATAATGACTTGTGATGATAGGTTTAGTAGGTGTGAATACATAAGGGTTTTATCAATAAGGAAAATAATATTGTGGTAGTTATTTCTGGTTATAATGGAATATTATAGAATTACATCATACCTTTAGAAACAAGTTTCTAAATTAAACAAAATGTTTTATTTTTAGGCATATTTGAGTTGGAAATGTTTTTTCTTTAATTTGGTACATCATTGGGAGGTTTACTAAAAAGATTTGAATAAGTTATTAATTTATTAATTTTAATTTAAAATATTTCACACATGAAAACTTGGTCAATTGAGTGTGAAAATAGCATAGATGAGTTGTATTTATCATTTTGAGCAATTCGGTATATAACTTGTATTTTTCTGTTTTTTTAATTATTTATTATTTTTCTCAATTTTAAATGATTTAATTTAAATTCAAAATATATTTATTTTTCAATTTTATCAAACATTTTTGAAAAGTTGATAAACATGTAGATTTTATTTTTCTAAACATTTCCATATTTTTTTCATATTTGTCTTTTAATTAGTTTAGAAGATATTGATTTATGAAGTTTATTCATTTTTCTGCCCATTTAAATTGACAGGTGGGGCCCACCTGAAAGTTTAAGTTTTAAATAAAAATTAAAAGAAACGCAAAAATATGTAATGACATCATCCTGATGGCATGACACATCATCAGTGAGGAATTCTTCTATGTTGCATTCGAGTCGAGCGATTTGCTCCGAATTGAATCGATTCGTTTGTATTACTAGATAGAGGACGAATTAAGGAATCTAGGGGTGGTGGAAATTTGACAGAATGGTCACCAGAACTTCGCCGACGACGGTGACGGTAAGACGGCGACAACGAGCTAGGATGCATGGAAAACCGAGGGGAGGGGACGTGGAGGTTCACCGTGACCTCAGGAGTGCGAAGAAACCGACGAGGAAGCAAGGCGACACCAGAATCGGCGGCGACGTGCCGATTTCTATGGCGAACAGAGTTGAAGACAGCGGCCCGATTCGTGCTAGCGGGACCGTCCCGACACCCGCGGTTCAACAGGGAGATAGAGGAGGTCTTGGAGGTCCTCTCGGTGCTCACGGCTTGCTCGGGGATAGCCGGAGTCGACGGCGCGGTGGCAGCGAAGACGGAGCTAGGGTTTCAGTTTCCTCTCCAGCTTGAAAGACATAGATAAGAGCTCGGAGTACAGGAAAGTGAGGGAGAAGAGGCCGCACAGCGGGTCGGCTCTCCTTATCCTCTAGAAGAGACATGCAACTAGGAGGTGGCACTGCCACGATGAGTCGACGACGACCGACTCTGCCTTCTGGCCGGAGACGAAAAAGAAGGAAAGAAATACATTTTCCTAGGTTACTAAGATTGACAGGAAACATTGTTTTTGGGGCTTTCAAAATTACAAATAATTCCTTCTTGTTACTAAGATTTACAGGAAACATTGTTTTCGGGGCTTTTTGGAAAATAGAAAAATTATTAAAAGTTAGATTTGGAAACCTCATCAAATTTCCAAGCTCAACATGTTTGTTCTTTTTTTCAATTTTGATCAAGATTTAAAGTTTTACTTAGGGTGCTCAAATTTAAGTGAATTCTGTTATTTTCTCCAATTTACACAACAAATGGATTAAAATTTTCTTCAATACATCCTAAACATGAGCAGACAATAAACACGTGTTCAACAAAGTGATGGGTTTTAATTGGACAATTTTATATCCAAATATTGTAGAATATAATTTGGTAAAACTACTTGTTTCTATGCACTGTAATGAAAATCACCAAATAGGGAATTTTATTCCATGTCATACCAAATGATTTTAATTGGTGAAGGGACTTGTTTTCATTTGTGATACTATGTCATCTTTCAGAATTGGAACTCTTAGCAATTTTTGATTGGCATTTTACGTAGGTGTGTGTAAGCCCTATTTGATATATTAGGTTCTTTATCAAGTGGAAAACATGTGTGGCTTTGGCTCACATTGATCCCAATATCAAAATACTATATGTTTGTTTTCCAACCTTGTTGTTGTTTACAAGTATGGATATTATCCAATGTTGATTTTAGAAACATGTAATCATTTGCATGGTTATGTGTAGATGAATTTATTATACTATCCATTTGTCTTATGGATGAGAAGGATCTGGAAAACAAGGTAGTTAAACTTGTTTTCACCTACCTCAACATATCACAAGACATTTGGATGCAATTCTTGTTATTATTTCTTACTTGACACTTGATTCCATTAAACATATTATTATGAGTTCCTCCTCTCTCATGAGCTTGACAGAGGTTATAGTTTCTCTAATATTTTCTAATAATTCGCTGGATAATTTATTATGCTCCCTTACTGAGGCAATGTTGCTTATTGTGGTCTTATGTTCCCTGATGTACTTGTCTCTAATTGCCACTTGTCTTCAATATTGCCTTTGTCACTTGCAAATAAGATCATATCTTGGATTCCAACTTCAAATGTCTCGCCCTTGTGGTGAAGACAACCAATTACTCCAAGCAAAGATTTTACTTGGATGATTATAATGTGGTTTTTTGTTTCCTCAGTGTTATTCTTTCTCTTGGTTGATTGTAAAAGGAATGTAGATGTAGTTTATGACATCAATATTCCATATGCATATAAGAAGAATTTGTTAACAACGTAGCTAGTCTTTCCTCCAAATTACTACTCATATACAGTAGGCTGAGATGTACCATGTAATTCAATCTTTTATTTGTCAGTGTATGCCACTCAATTGTTTGAATATACAAAAGTGATCTGTTAACAAGGTGTACAAGCTTGTTAGCAAACTACTTCTATATAACACTAACATTGGAGTATCACACTATTTCATGAGGATTTAATAAGATCAGATTAGGATATAAGAGTTTCCAAATACTCTTATAGTAAATTGGGGTAGCACTTCTAGAACACTCTAAATAATCTTCTTGAAGATCTTCCCGTGCTAGTTTCTCCTTTCTTGTGGGTTGCTTCTCTTGTAGAATGATTTAAAGAAGATTGGGAAACAAGATATAATGGTATAGCCAAAATAACAAGATCTAGATTGGGAGTTAGTTCATGCTTTTATTATCCTTCCATATACTTATTTTATTTCCCAAAAGATATGTACTTGTCTAACACTTGATTGGTTTCACTAGCTTTCAGTTCAAATCCTCTAATAGAGGTTTTAAGTTGTTGTTATTCATTAGTTGTTTCCAAAGATACTTTAGTTGTTGAATAATTGTTTCGATAGATATGTGGAGTGTTTGTGGAATAAGGACTTAAGATAATAATTTGATCAAATGGTTCATTGATGTGTTGAGATTTCATATGCCAACTTGTATAAGTTTAATAATTTAGTCGGAGTTGTTAGTTGGTTTCTCAGAGTGTCATGTTGTTATTTTATGTTCTTCACTTGTAATCGTAATGCAGACATAGAGTTTTGGAAAGATCATATGTAACGATCAAGGTTTAACAGTAGTTTAAGAATATTGATTTCTTATTTTAGGTACTTCTTTTATGGTTTATGAGATATGTACATATTCCATAAATATGTTAATAACAATTATTATATCATTTCCCACTTGTGGGGTTTGAGTTAATACTTGTTTGTATCACTTGTGTTCTATTGAACCTTTGTTATTTACTTGTGAAGGTGCACTTAATAGTTATGAGATAATTTATAAAGATGTTGTGTGAATGGTTGATAACTTAGAGAGTTATTGTTTTATAGGGGATAACATCTCTGTTGATGAGATGGCTCAATTGTGCATTACTCTATTGTGGAAGTGTGATCATCAGCTATGTGATTTGAATACTCACCCCTCTTTGAGTTCCAGATATCTAGTGAATTATCCCAAGTCACTTATAGACTTGAGGTTAGGCTTGTAGAGAGTTAGTGTTGGTCATCACCAATTCTGGTTTGTCTTATGAGATGATTCGGTTTCTTCAGATACTTGTTATAAATATAACTCCAAATGTACTCTTGACTAGATGAACTAGACCTATTTCATTATTTCAAGTGAAACATTGGTCGCTTTGCTTTGTTTAAACTTTCGCACCAAAATTTCTCGTCTTTTTAGATGCATGCTATGCAAATACACATATAATATTTAGATCCTTATAACTTCCCAAACCCTGGGACGTTACACAACTTAAGAGTGTTTCGTCATTTTGGGCAATGAGAAGTATCCTTCTACAAGTGCTGGTTTAGCAAATCTAACTTCACAAGTGGTGCATGGAACAATAGGCAGCCCAAGATTGATCCCACAGCCGTTAGCTCTACTTCATGCTGAACCTACATACAGAGCTGAGTTGCCAAGACACCTACAGCTAGAACCACCATAAATCATTGACTTCGACATTCGGAGACCGTCAAGAGAAGCAATAGAGGACATCGTCGCCAATCTGAAAATTGAACCATCCAAAGAAGATGTACCTACCATACTGGATGGGAGGTTGACAGAAGAGTCATCAAAGCTGCTAGCAGATATGGAGCCAAAGTATGAGAATACAAAGCACGGACCAGAAAACAAATCAGTGACCACTTTGCGCCTTTAACAGTTAAAAAAGTCAAGAGCCCTCCAAAAGTTGCAAATTCTCCATCAAAGTATAGAACAAGGTCTGCAGTTGCAGAAATGATCAAGCTTGAGTCCATCACTGATAGCCCAACAACTTCTAAATCCAAGACCATAAAAAGGTTCCCATCACAAGCTTCCATTGAAAATACGCCCCGGAGGGTTACCAGAGCTTTAGCAACAAAGTTACTTTCAGATTCAAAAAAAGATGACACACAAAACCCAATAAAGATGGCGGTGGAGTCGATGGAGATGGTTCCGGGGGGCACTTCCCCGTCCTACCACGGTGCCGGACCAGAGATTTTTGTCCCCCGAAACTTGTCGGCAGCGGCGGCAAAGCTACGGAACTTTTCGTGGAAGGGGGCCGATTCATTTAGAGTTTATGCATCGGGGGGCCTATATAGGCGAAGGACGATGGCAGTGGGCAGCCACGGGGGCCACACCATGCTTGGGCGCGGCCAGGGGGACCGGCGCCCACCCTGGGTGTGGGCACCCCTCTGCCCCTCTCCGGGTCTCTTTTGGACTCCGTGGATCCTCCGGGACTTCTAAGACTTCTGGGCTTCGAATCGTCCAATTCCGATAATATTTCCAGAACAATTTTTCTGAAACAAAAAACAGCAGAAAACAAGAACTGTCTGATGGTGCAGATCTTGCACTCGTTGGGAGACGCCAAGAGGAAGGTAGGATGAGCACATCGACAGTTTTCCCTCAGAAAGAAACCAAGGTTTAATAGGCCAGTAGTAGGAAGGAGTAACTTCAGAAGGTTAATGCAGCTGAGATGGCAAGGCGCACTATCGGTTCAGTAGCAACGTGGAACCTACACAATACAATCAAATTCTTTGTCCCAATGAATCAGTGAGGTTGTCAATCTCACCGGTTTTGCTAAACACAAAGAGGTTAAACGTATGGTGTGGAAAACAGTATAAAAACAATATTAGCAGTATGAGAGCAGTGGTAACAGTGGTTGTATTATCACTATGAGGAAATGAACTAGGGTGCACAGTTCACTAGTGGTGTCGCTCTGTGAAAGATAAATAACATGTGTGGTGAACAAATTACAGCTGGGCAATTGACATAAATGAAGGTTGCACCGTTGTGCATATGCAAGACATAAATATTACTATGTGATTCATGCGGGAATTACAACAAGATACATAGACCGTCATCCAACTGCATCTATTACTAATAATCCACCCTCCGAACATCATCCGAACAAACATTGGGTATTAAGTTGCAAGCAACAAAGAATTGCATTAAGAAAAGTGTGTAATGTAAACAATAACATCATCCTTAGACAAAACATTGTCGTTTTCTCCGTAATGGCAACAACACATCCTCCATCCGTCACGTTTCTGTCACTCGAGCACGGATGCAAAGGAGGCATGAACCCACTATCAAGCATAAATACTCCTTCTTGGACAACATTTACTTGGCCAGAGCATCTACTAATAACAGAGAGCATGCAAGATCATAAATAAAATATGCATGAACAATAACATGATAGATTGATAATTAGAAGACATAGTATTCAACATTCATCAGATCCCAGCAAACACAACATGTTAGCATTACATAAAGATGATCTCGATCATGTGAAGAAACTCACGAGATCTAAACATGAGTCATAAAGTGGAGGGGACAACCATCTAGAAATTGCTATGGACCCCTAGTCCAGGTATGAACTACTCACGCATCACTTCGGAGGAGGGCATGGTGGTGTAGACCCCTCCGGTGATGAATTCCCCTCGCGACACGGTGCCGGGGAGAGCTCCAGAACCCTCCCGATCTCTGGATGATGATGACGGCCGGCTCGGGTGTCTCTCGGAAAAAGTGGTATATTTCTAGGGTTGATATATCAGGGGGATTATATAGGCGAAACAGCAATGGCAGAGGGCACGTGGGGGCCCAGACCACCCCCAGGCGCGGCCAGGAGGCGCCTCCCTATGCTGTGGCCCCCTGTGGCCCCTCTCGGGTCTCTTCGAGACTCCGTGGAACCTTCGGAAATTCTAACACTTCCGGGCGTCGAATTTTCCAATTGTGAGAACATTTCTAGAATAACTTTTCTGAAACTAAAAACAGCGGAAAACATGGAACTGGCTCTGTGGCATCTTGTTAATAGGTTAGTCCCGGAAATCGATAAAAATTACATAAAGTGTATAGCAAACATGTGGGAAATAACATGAAAACAACATGGAACATCAGAAATTAAGGATACGTTTATGACGTATCACTAGCTCTCCAACATCTTGTCAATAGGTTAGTCCCAGAAAATCGATAAAATGACATAAAGTGTATAAGAAACATGTAGCATATAGTATGAAAAAAACATGGTACATCCGAAATTATGGATACGTTTATGACGTATCAATCGTCAGCAAATGTAATAAAAACACCTACTGATATCAGGAAAGGGACTCAATATCCTGAGGGTCATCCTGAAAGAATTGAACAAGATTCTCAACAAGCTCAAAACAATAGTACTCCTTCTAAGAAAAAGAAGAAGAAACATAAAACTGTTGTAGAATCTCCTGAACCTGCTAAATAACCTAATAGTATATATGTCTCTGATGCTAAAACTGAAAGTGGTAATGATAAGAGTGATGCTTCTGATAAACAAGAAATTGACGTTGAACCTAAAAAGCAAACTAAAATTCAAAGTATACTAAGGAGGATTTGATTGCTAATAAACATGGTAACAAGAGAGAACCTTGGGTACAAAAACCAATGCCTTTTCCTAATAAGAAATATAAATCAAAGGAAGAAGAACATTATAACAAGTTCTATGATTGGATGAAACCTTTGTTTTGCAAATTCCTTTAAATGATGCTATTAAATTTCCTCCTTATTCTAAATATATGAAAGATATTGTCTCTAACAAAAGGAAGATTCCTAATGAGGAAATCTCCACTATGCTTGCTAATTACTCTTTCAATGGTAAGGTTCCAAAGAAGCTTGGAGATCATGGTATACCCACTATTCCATGCTACATTAAAAATAATTATGTTAGAATTGCTTTATGTGATTTGGGAGCAGGAGTTGGTGTTATTCCTTTCTCTCTTTATAAAGTAGTGAAAGGCATAACACTAACTCCTTCTGAAAAAATTGGTACCAACTAAAATATCCTTCCAAATGGCTGACAAATCTACTGCTATTCATGTTGGTATATGTGAGAATGTTCATGTTCAAGTGGCTAATAATTGTTTGATTAACTGACTATGTTGTGCTAGAAATGCATGAAGATGACAATATGTCTATTATTCTCGGGAGACCCTTTATTAACACTGCAGGGGTTGTTATTGATTGCAACCAAGGAAAAGTAACTTTTGATGTTAATGATAAAGAACACATAGTTTATTTTCCCAAGAAGATTGATAGGAAATATGGTCTAAATTCAATTATTAATATTCAGACCATCAAGATTGGAGAATTCTATTGTCCTATTACAATGCCACAAAAAGAATATGAAATTGTCATGATTGGGACTATGTCTATCAAAGTTGAGGTAACATAATCATTTAGTGAGAAAGAAAGTTTTGCTTCATGTAACAAAAATTTGGTAACAAGACTCGATCAACCTTGTTAACAAAGTGATTTTGAATGAAGACAACAATGTTTTCACCTTGTCTACTTTTGTTTTCACCTTGTTTACTTTTGTTTTCACCATCCACAATTTTGTTTTCACTACTTTTTCCTATGTTTCCTCTGGTTATTTGCATATTAGAATGTCTTAGAACTTCCGTAGAATTGGTTTTGGTTTTGTTTTCAATCATTCCAAAATGGTTTTCCTGGATTATAATCATTTCTAAAATTGTGAAAAATCCTCGAAAATAAAGTTTCTCGAAAAATTCCAGAATTTTTTTATAAATTTTTTATGTTGAAAATGCGGCAGAGAGGCACCTTGGGCAACCTAGGAGGACCCACCATGCCACCAGACCACCTGGAGGCGCGGGCAGCCCCCAGGGCGCGCCAGCACATGGTGTGGGCCCCCATGGCCCTCCAATTATTTTCCTTCCTGCCAAACATTCCTCTCTCTCCACCAAACTCAACACCATTGCTCAAACCTGTGTTCTTGTTGTTCTTCCTTGCGAATTTTTGATCTCCTTGCTCAACCCATCTTTGTTGGTGAAATTTGGGGCATTTGTTCTCCGGTATGTGACTCCTCCGATTATCCAAGTAGAATTTTTTTTAGTGGAGTATTTCTTGATTATTTGGTACTGTAGGTGACATGTTATGTGAGTTTGCATGCTTGATTTGTGTGAAAATAAATTATTTTTGATGCGTGTATAGCCTTCTTACAAGTCTCTATAGTAATTTCTATCATATAGTTGCTTCAAAATAAATTTTTGTGATCCTTGTTAAAAATTACATAAATGGAGGGTAACGTATACCAACTTGACCAGCAAGAATTGGAAGTACATGAAGCCATGAGATTCCACCGAGAAGAGGGTGTATTCCCCTTAATATTTCCAAGCTATGAATTCAAGTATGCTGCAGGGATTCTGCAAGACTTCCAAACTCTAATATCTAATGGAGGGTTGGAACATTTTGTTGATGGTGAACCTAGACTATAAAGAAAGCTAACTATGTCTGTGGTGCAGGATTTTAGTTTCATTTGGTATTTGCCTAACCCCATGGTCCACTACAAAATTTATAATAAAACTGTCAACTTGCCTTTTGATGATTTTTGTGCAACATCAAAGTACCACAATGGAGATCACGTGAGAAGATAATAGGGCAGCCCAAACCATTGATAGATTTTTATAAAGAAATCTGCCAGGGGAGAAGTTTCTCAGATGAGAGTGGTAAAATTCAATATTTTTCCTATTTTATTGCTAAGTGTGTTCTTGCTAGAAAAACTACAAACAAGTTATCTGTTTATGACTTAGCCTTTATCTCACCTGCTTTGAAACAAGATAGGTCCTATAATTTTTGTGCTTTAATTGTCTTATGTCTCGCTGCTAACCACGAGAAGAGGGGAATTTGTGGAGGTATCATTGCCTCTCGTTTATTAGCTCTGCATGGTGTGGAGCCACACCATTTAGATATCCATTTTCTCGTAGAGAGGCTTGATCTTAATTCCATGATAAAACATAATTTTTTCCACCTATGCTAACTTGAATAACTTATCTTATGAAATAACCTGTTTCAAGAAATCAGGATGGAGAGTAACTAAGTCTGATAGAGTAATCAATGTGTTTGCACTTCCTTTTCTTTAACCTTGATGTCAGGGAAGGATGGTCACTCTCAGAGAGTGAATTTGATGCATACATTGAGGAGCACCTCCAGCATGTAGAGGACACTAGAGAGGGAGACGAAAATGATTTCATCCGGCCCTCTGACACTGCGGGGTTTCCGTACCAGCATCGTGGTTATGATTATGAGCCTGCCGCTTCTTCTTTATGGGCGCCTAGTTACGATCATGCTAGTGACGACCCACCAGCATGGGGCTTCCACCCGCACCGAGATTGATCTCCACTTAGGCCAAAAGCCTAAGCTTGGGGGGAGGTATGCCAACATCACACTCATCTACATATCATGTTTCTGTCGGTTCTTTGTATATCCATGTTTTTGTTTCTTTCTTCTCTTTTGTTTTTCTTGTTTCGGTTTTGCTTTCCAAAACGCAAAAAGACCAAAAATATTTCTGTTGTTTCTTTAGATTCTTTTATTAGTTTGCTTTAATTTCTAGTTTCACTTAAATATTAAAAAAACAAAAAGATTTTGCTTTGTTTGCTTGTTTCCTTCTGCTCTTGTTTTAAATTCGAAAACCCAAAAATATTTCTTGTTATTCTTTGGTTTTGTAAAGTTTGTCACAGAGTTCAATAGTCGTCTATGACTTCATTGGAGCTTGGTTATCATTTTATGTCATTCAATCCACACAAGTGAAGAGCAATAATGGCGATTTACGACAATTCAAGTTGTGGTGAGAGGCTTGTATGAACTCTATTTGTTTTCATTTTTGTACATATACTCATCTAAGTGGACATGCTTAGTTTGTTTGTGTAAGGTGTATGCTATTTAATGGATGCTTAGTAGTTCATGCTCTCTCATGATCAGTTCCAATTTACTAATAGTAGATAGCATGTCGTATAAATGTTTGCTTGCATTGTTTTATTCATAGAAGGGTATGACATTGTGGTAGCTTCCTAAGAATGTTTCACTTGAATTGACTTGGAACATGCTTACACATGCATAAGACTGAAACAAAATTCAATTAAGCCTTGATGATTTATTTTTCCTTAGAGTATTTGTATCACTTTTATGCCCCTGATAATTTTGTTTTGTTGCAAGCATGATTATGATAGTTACTACTCTCTTGATTGTCGCTCCTAGTCTATTTCTATCCTTCACTTGTACTGAGTATGAGCTCTACTCGTGCATTCAACTCCCCAAAACCAAATTTTTCCAAATGAGTCCACCATACCTACCTATATGTGGTATTTAACCTCCACTCCAAGTAAATTGCTTGTGTGCTACCTTTAAAACCTTCAAAATTATACTTGTTTTGTGCCCCTATTTTAGTTCATGAGGATGCAGGTAGACGATCTTTATCTCACTTATTGATTATACTTTAACACCTGGACTAGTGGCACATCCGCTTATCCAAATTGATAGAAAAGCTGGCAACGGGGTGCCCAGCCCCAAATGTAGTTACTATAAATTTTCTTCACTCTTTTAGCCCCTGATTTATCAGTTAAAGCATAATTGTGTAAACAAATGAGAAGAGGGATGATCTACTGATCCTAGTAGAAAGAATGTCCTTCAATGGGAGCCTCTCTTGTAAAGTCTACTTAACTTGTGGCGTACTGTATTGTCTGTTTGCTATTTGTTGACTTAGACATACACCTCTCTAAAAATTGTTTCATTACCTTTGTTTTAATCAAATAAAAAGCACTAGCACATGGGCTTATCCCTGCTTCCCTCTATGAAGGGCCTTTCTTTTACTTTTATGTTGAGTCTTCATCTTCTAACTTTATGCACCTTCTCGAGAGCATAGTTGTCATTCTTAGTGTAATGTGCTTGTCCCAGAACACGGTTGATTGTGGTATAACTTTGATGGTTTTATCTTTGGTATCTTTAATTCTAGTCTTCACTTGAACCTCAGAGGTGCCCTAGCTTTTATATTTTTCTCCACTATTAAGGGAAAGCAAGATACCACTTTATCATATCTTATTATGAACATTGCAATCCTGCAAATTGATATATTTCATGTTGCCTGTTATTACTATGTTGGTATCTCTTCATGGTTTGCATAACTATTAGGTGACTTTATTTGCACACTTCTTATTATGAATTGTCTAAGTACTTGATCATATAGTGGGAACATTTACATCATATGAAACAATTGTGTTCGTAAAAGTTCTTTTATCGCACCCAGTTGTTAAGTGAATTGCTTGAGGACAAGCAATAAGCTAAGCTTCGGGGGAGTTGATACGTCCCAAATGTATCTACTTTTTCGAACACTTTTGTTGTTGTTTTCCTTTAAACTTGTGAGTTTTGAATACAACTAACATGGACTAATGTTGTTTTCAGCAAAATTAACCTGGTGTCTGGTTTTTGTGCAGAAAATCAACTTTCAGGAAAATGCCCGGAAAAGATCCCAAAGTTCTTATTTTACCCGAAGACCTCCGGAGCTAGAAGACGAGACGGAGAGGGGCCACAAGGGGACCACACCACCTGGCGGACCTCCTAGGCCGTGCCACCACATGGTGTAGCCTCCTCGTGCGCCCCTCGGTCTCCTCTTTCGACTACATATACCTCTTGACCTAAAAACCCGAGGGAGATCGTCATATTACAGAGAAAAACACCAGAGCGGTAGCACCACCTCGAAACCCAATTCGGAGATCAGAAGTTCATGTTATGGCACCCTCCCGGGACGGGGATTCAGAGGAGATCATCATCATCGCCACCACTTCTCCATCAACCATCAATGATTCCCAGATCCATTTGTGAGTAATCCCCGTTGTAGGCTGAGAGGGATGGTAGTGATTGGATGATATTGTTCATGTAATGATTGAAAAATTATTAGGGCATGGTGCCTAGTATCCGTTGTTAGTGCTATATGTCATTGTTGCAACTTGTTATGCTTCTTGCTTGTCACTAGAGACCGAGTGCCATGATCTCGGATTTGAACATGTTATTGTTTCATGAAGATAATTATGTTGTTGATCATACCTTTAAGTTGTTTACACATGTCGTTGTCCGGAACCCGAGGCCTCAAATTGACAACAATTGGGATAACTGGAGGCGCTGGCAGTGATGTGATGATCACGTGTATTCATGGATTGTTAATGCTTTGCTCCGGTGCTTTATTAAAAGGAGCACCTTAATTACCAGTACTTTCCCTTGAGGCCCCGCTGCAAATGGCCTGGTAGGACAAAAGATTTTGTGCAAGTTTATCATTGCGAGCACTTACGACTAAATATAGAACACATGCCTATGGTTTGCCTAGCACTTGGATGCTTTGTTAGCATCTATCTGCAAATGCACATGTTATGATTATTACATGAACTATCTTATCCATGCAATGTCCGTCCATCCATTCCATATGCCTACAGTATTGTAATCCTGCTGTTCCCAACAATTACTACCGTTGTTTCTATTTTATTCCTGCTGTTACTTTACTACTGCTACTGCTATTAAACTGTTGCTACTGATAAACTGTTGCGAGCAAGTCTACTTCCAGGTGCAGCTGAACAGACAACTCATCCGTTAAGGCTTATAAATATTCTGTGACTCCCCTTGTTTGAAATCAATAAATATGGTTTTTACTTCCCTCGAAGACTGTTGCGATCCCCTATACTTGTGGGTCATCAGTACGCCAGCGTCGGCCGGTTGCTCCCAGGATTTGTGCAAGGACGTCCTCGAGAATACACCCCGGCTTGCCCCACCATTAGCGATGACCGACTGAGTTGTGGCGACCCCCCTTCACGGAAGCTCTCGGCATGGCGCTGCTAAAAAAAAGGCGGTTCACACATTGTGGTTGTCCGCTGCCTAGCATGGGTCTTGCCATGCCGATTCCAACATGGCTCCGCATATTGCTTTTATTTCAGAGGCACGGTCTATCCCTATGGACCACGCTCACTCGCCATGCGGTTGACACGCGGAAGTTGGGCGACGTTGGATATTTTGCCTCTTCTAGGAGGGGAGCTTCCTAGTCGTGAAGGAAACGGCGGCCGAAGATCATAGTCGGTGACTGGGTGGACCCACCGGTGGGGAAACTCGCACGAACTGTTTTCGCGCCGTTTTTTCTTCCGTCGGCCTGATGGTGCAGCGGACGTTGGTAAACCCCAAGAGAAAGGTTGTGAAGAGGGAAACATCAAGTTTTCCCTCAGAAAAGAAACCAAGGTTGAATCGACAAGTAGGCGGAAACAGTGACTTCAGAAGGTTGATGCAGCTGAGATGGCAGGGCGCACTACCAGTTCAGCAGCAACGTGGAACCTACACAACACAATCAAATTACTTTGCCCCAACGAAGGAGTGAGGTTGTCAATCTCACTGGTTTTGCTGAAAACAAAGGAGAACAACTCATGATTCTTTCAATGGAACATTAAATACTCTCAGCTATTTGAGACAAATCATGCTACTAAATAACCACTAGGCTTTAGAATTAAAATAAAATCTAGCATGATATGAAAAAGTCTAGCCACAATCCATAAAAGCTTCTATTTGCATCGTTTATAATTCTACCAAATGCAGCAGTTTCTTTTCCCAACAAGCACCATACAAAATATGTTTTAACAAAAAATCTCTAAATGATACAGCAAGAAACATGATAGTACTCACAAAACACTATGAAAACTAACAGCTCTGAATAAGAGATGCAGTGAAAACAAGACCTAAACAAGAATTTTCACAACAGCTAGAAGAAAAACTAAGAATATGAGCATAACGAGTATTCAAACGAAAAAGCAAAGAGTGTCTCTCTCCCAAACAAGGATGCTAGGTTCCAATGATCTTATTGCTGCAAGTAAAACAAAATAAAAAATAAAAAATAATAGACGCTCAAAGTAATTTTCATATGATGTGACCGAATAAAAATATAGTTTCACTAGAAGTGACCTGATAAATGGTTGAAGAAGAAGTGAAGAAGAAGAGGATGCCTTGGGCATCCCCAAGCTTAGATGCTCGAGTCTTCTTAAAATTTTCTAGGATGAACCATGGGGGATATCCAATCTTTGACCTTGCATTCTTCTTGATCACATATATCAACTCTTCTTTTGACCCTTGAAAACTTCCTTCACACCACACTCAAAGAGTAATTCGCATTAGAGGGTTAGTGCAACAATAAAAATCCACGGGTTCTGTAAGGGAACAAGCGCTATTAATACTTTTAAATATTGGCTACATCCACTGATGTTTCGTGAAGCAAATAAATCCACTTGACATCGTAAAAGAACAAATGCAAGAAAAATGGCAGAATCTGCCAAAACCAGAACAGTGTGTTAAGGCGAAATTTTTCAGGGCACTTACATTGATGAAATAAAAAAACTTAAATAAAAAAATAGTTGAGGAATTAGCTGAGTAATAAGCACAAAAAATTTCAGGTCATTCCGATCTTTCTGTAAATTATACGATTATTTACGGTGAGCAGCAAAAATCTGTTTCCTGCGCAGAAATCCCAAAACCAACTCCAACTTTTGTCAGAAACTTTACTTGGCACAACTAATACATGAAAATAAAGATACAAAAGAGTTTATACAGAAGCATACATCCCCATGACTCAAAGAAAACAGAGAAAAACAAAGCAAAAGTAAAACCTTGGGTTATCTCCCAAGAATGCTCTTCTTTAACGCCTTTTAGCTAGGCCTAGAAAAGTGGATTCACGTGTTTTTAAGTGAAGAAGAATTTAAATTGCAATTAGTTCGAATAATAGAATCAAAAGGAAACTTCATTCTCTTTCTAGGAAAGTGTTCCATACCTTTCTTGAGTGGGAACTAAAATTTAATATTCCCCTCTTTCATATCAATAACAGCACCAACAGTTCTAAGAAAAGGTCTCCCCAAAACAATTGGACAAGAAGCATTGCATTCAATATTCAAGACAACAAAATCAACAGGGACAAGATTATTATTAACCAGGATAAGAACATCATAAACTCTCCCTAAAGGTTTCTTTCTAACATTATCAATAGGACGAACATCCAAATAACATGGTTCCAAAGGTGGAAAATCAAAAATATCAAAAAGTCTTTTAGGCATAACAGAGATACTTGCACCAAGATCACATAGAGCATTGCAATTAAAATAATTCACTTTTATTTTAATAATAGGTTCGACCCCATCATCTAACTTCCTAGGGATAGAGGATTCACATCTTAATTCATCCTCTCTTATTTGCATGGGAGCATTTGTTATATGTTTTGTGAAAGTCATATTCATAGCACTAGCATTAGGGTAACTAGCAAGCTTTTGTAAGAACTTAATAACTTCATTTATGTTGCAATCATCAAAATTAATATCATTTTTATCAAAGGTAAATAGACCATGTTATCCCATGTTTCTAAAAAAATTCAGCACTATTATCAGCAACATTTTTAGCAGCTTCAGGAAATTTTGTGTTTTTAATAGCAGCACTGGGAATATTGAAAACACCAATTACTTTACCATTGATAGTAGAAGGTTTACCAGCATGTGAGGCTTTAGTTTTACTAGTGGTGGTAATGGTGCAAACATTAGCTATATTATTCTTTCTAGCTATTTCATCTTCTCTTTCCCATCTAGCATGCAATTTAGCTAACATCCTAACATTATCATCAATTCGAATTTGGATGGCATTTGTAGCAGCAAAAGGATTATCTATAGTTTCAGTTTTAGCAGTCATCCTATTAATCAAAGAAGATTGTGCTTCATACATGGATGAAATAGAAGTTTCAGCATGAGCAATTTTAACTTGCAAGCGAGATATTTCTCTATTTAAACTCTCAAGTTGATAGCTAATATTTTTTAGCATGATAGATTGTTCTTCGATGGTCTTAGTAAATAGTTTATTTTGCTCATATTGCTTTTGCATAAAGTTTTTAGTGGCTCTTTCAACTTCTGAAATTCTTTCATTAGTCATTCCAGTTCTATAATTATTACCATTATTAAGAGGATATGACCTATAATTATTGCTACCAAAGTTATTCTTATAAGCATTATTGTTGAAATTATTATTATTAATGAAGTTCACATCAACATGCTATTCCTGAGAAACCAAAGAGGCTAAAGGAACATTGTTTGGATCAATAGGAGCATGGACATTAACAAGCATAGACATAATAGCATCAAGTCTATCACTCGAAGAGGAGGTTTCTTCAACAGAATTTACCTTCTTACCAGTTGTAGATCTCTCAGTATGCCATTCAGAATAATTTACCATCATATTATAAAGAAGCTTTATTGCTGCCCCCAAGGTCATGGACATAAAGGTTCCTCCAGCAGCTGAATCCAGAAGGTTTCTTGAAGAAATTTTTTGTCATGCATAAAAGGTTTGGATGATCATCCAAGTAGTCAGTCCATGAGTGGGACAATTCTTTACTAAATATTTCATTCTTTCCCAAGCCTTAGCAACATGCTCATTATCAAGCTGCTTAAAATTCATAATGCTACTTCTTAAGGATATAATCTTAGGAGGAGGATAGTATTTTTATATGAAAGCATCTTTACACTTAGTCCAAGAATCAATATTATTTCTAGGAAAAGATAGCAACCATTCTTTAGCTCTTCCTCTCAAAGAGAAAGGAAACAATTTTAGTTTAATAATATCTCCATCCTCATCTTTATATTTTTGGATCTCACAAAGTTCAACAAAATCATTAAGATGGGCAGCAGCATGATCAGTACTAATACCAGAAAATTGCTCTCTCATAACAAAATTTAATAGTGGAGGCTTAATCTCGTAAAGATGAGCAGTAGGAGCAGGTGGAGCAATAGGTGTGCTAATGAAATCATTGTTGTTTGTGCTAGTAAAGTCACACAACTTAGTGTTCTCAGGAGTGGTCATTTTAGCAAGATTAAAAACAGGATAAAAACTACAGCTATAATAAGAACTAATTTTTTTGTTTTTGATATAGAGAAGCAAACAAGATAAAATAAAATAAACTAAGCAAAACACTAAAACAAAGTAAAGAGATTGGAAGTGAGACACTCCCCTTGCTGATAACTTGATGGTGCAGTGGACGTTGGTAAACCCAAGAGAAAGGTTGTGAAGAGTACATCGACAAGTTTTCCCCCAGAAAAGAAACCAAGGTTGAATCGACCAGTAGGAGGAAGGAGTGACTTCAGAAGGTTGATGCAGCTGAGATGGCAGGGCGCACTACCAGTTCGGCAGCAACGTGGAACCTTCATAACACAATCAAATCACTTTTCCCCAACGAAGCAGTGAGGTTGTCAATCTCACCGGTTTTGCTGAAAACAAAGAGGTTAAACGTATGGTTTGGAAAACAGTATGAAAATAGTAGTATCAGTGTGAAAATAGTGGAAGCAATGTGTGTATTATTAGTATGAGAAAATGGACCAGGGTCCACAGTTAACTAGTGGTGTCTCTCTGTGAAAGATAAATAACATGTGTGGTGAACAAATTACAGCTAGGCAATTGACAAAAATGAAGGATGCACCGTAGTGCATATGCAAGACATAAATATTACTATGTGATTCATGCAGGCATTACAACAAGATACATAGACCGTCATCCAACAGCATCTATGACTAATAATCCACCCTCCGAATATCATCCGCACAAACATTGGGTATTAAGTTGCAAGCAATAGATAATCCCAGTAAGCAAAGTGTGTAATGTAAACAATAGAATCATCCTTAGACAAAAAATTGTTTTTTCTCCCTAATGACCAACACATCCTCCATCTGTCACGTTTCTGTCACTAGAGCACAGATGCAAAGGAGGCATGAATCCACTATCGAGCATAAATCCCCTCTTGGAGTTACTAGCATCTACTTTGTCAGAGAATCTACTGATAACGGAGAGCATGCACTGGTAGAAAATAGGCCTTCCATACGCCCCCATTAGTCCCCAAAAGTATCGACCCGCGACTATAGGGGTCTCTAGTCGCGGTTCGGGAGGAGACCCGCGACCAACAGTCTGGGCCCAGCGCGCTCGGTCCACAGCTGGCGGACGGGAGGGGCTTTAGTCCCAGTTGGCCAGGCCAACCGGGACTAATAGGTCCCCAAGGCCTTTAGTCGTGGTTGTCCAGGTGAACCGGGACTAAAGGCCCATCCCTATATATAGGGCTCAGGTGGCTGCACTTAGCCACATTTGGTGTCACTTCTACTCACAATATTCACAAGGGGTGGTGGGTTTGCTTTTTTTTCCTCCTATGTACACAAGGTGTTTGATGAAATGCCAGAGAGCATGAAACACACATGATATGAAGTGTCCGAGCCGCACTTGAGCGTTTTCATTTATTTTACCTCTGCGATCGCGGTTAGCAACTTGAACCTTTCATGATTTGTATTATTTCCAGCTAGTTAGTTTAACAAATGCATGATGGTTAATTATATACTTTATATAATAATAATGCAGATGAATCGGCAATGGATGTACGGTAACCGACTCTCCGGCGAGTTCACTACGGGTTTGAAAGATTTCCTCGTAGTGGCAAATGCGAACAAGCAGCGAGGTTTTATTATCTGTCCATGTGCTGAATGTAAGAATGAGAAGGGTCACTCCTCCTCAAAAGTCGCTCACATGCACCTGCTTCGGCACGGTTTCATGCGAAGCTATAATTGTTGGACCAAGCATGGAGAAAAAGGGGTTAGAATGGAAGAAGATGAAGAAGAGGATGATATCGATTTCAACTATCATGACGCTTTCGGTGCTACTTTCATGGAGGATGATGCTAAAGGTGGGGAAGGGTTTGGTGAAGGTGAAGAAGAGGCACATGATGAGCCCGCTGATGATCTTGGTCGGACCATTGCTGATGCACGGAGACGCTGCGAAACTGACAAGGAGAGGGAGAATTTGGATCGCATGTTAGAGGATCACACGAAGTCGCTGTACCCAGGATGTGACAATAGTCTGAAAAAGCTGGGTTGCACACTGGATTTGCTGAAATGGAAGGCACGGGAAGGTGTAGCTGACTCATCATTTGAAAATTTGCTGAAAATGTTGAAGAATATGTTTTCGAAGAATAACGAGTTGCCCGCCGGTACGTACGAAGCAAAGAAGGTTGTCTGCCCTCTAGGTTTAGAGGTTCCGAAGATACATGCATGCATTAACGACTGCATCCTCTACCGCGGTGCATACGAGAATTTGAATGAATGCCCTGTATGCACTGCATTGCGTTATAAGATCAGAGGCGATGACCCTGGTGACGATGTTGAGGGCGAGAAACCCAGGAAGAGGGTTCCCGTCAAGGTGATGTTATATGCTCCTATAATACCTCGGCTGAAACGCCTGTTCAGGAACAAAGAGCATGCCAAGTTGTTGCGATGGCACAAAGAGGACCGTAAGTACGACGGGGAGTTGAGACACCCCGCTGATGGAACGCAATGGAGAAAGATCCACAGAGAGTTCAAAGATTTTGCAGCTGACGCAAGGAACATAAGATTTGGTCTAAGTACTGATGGCATGAATCCTTTTGGCGAGCAGAGCTCCAGCCATAGCACCTGGCCCGTGACTCTATGCATCTACAACCTTCCTCCTTGGTTGTGCATGAAGCGGAAGTTCATTATGATGCCAGTGCTCATCCAAGGTCCGAAGCAAACCGGAAACGACAACGATGTGTACCTAAGGCCAATAGTTGATGAACTTTTACAGTTGTGGGGCAGACCTGGTGTACCTGTGTGGGATGAGCACAAAGAAGAGGAATTTAACCTACGAGCGTTGCTTTTTGTAACCATCAACGATTGGCCTGCTCTCAGTAACCTTTCGGGACAGTCAAATAAGGGATACAAAGCATGCACGCACTGCTTACATGAGACTGAAAGTGTATTTTTGGATAATTGTAGGAAGAACGTGTACCTGGGTCATCATCGATTTCTTCCCCGAAATCATAACGTCAGAAAGAAATGCAAGCATTTCAAAGGCAAGGCAGATCACCGGCCGAAGCCGGCGGAACGTACTGGAGCTGAGATATTTGATATGGTCAAGGATTTGAAAGTCATCTTTGGAAAGGGTCCTGGCGGGCAATCAGTTCCGCTGGGAGTTGACGGGCACGTACCCATGTGGAAAAACAAATCGATATTTTGGGAGCTACAGTATTGGAAAGTCCTAGATGTCCGCTCTGCAATCGACGTGATGCATGTTACGAAGAATATTTGCGTGAACCTGCTAAGCTTCTTGGGCGTGTATGGGAAGACAAATGATACAAAGGAAGCACGGCAGTACCAGCAACTTTTGAAAGACCCAGATGACCGGCATCCGGAATGGTTTCAAGGTCGTGCCAGCTACGCTCTTACCAAAGAAGAGAAGGTCATTTTTTTTGAATGCCTGAGCAGTATGAAGGTCCCGTCTGGCTTCTCGTCGAATATAAAGGGAATAATAAACATGGCGGACAAAAAGTTCCAAAACCTGAAGTCTCACGACTGCCACGTGATTATGACGCAATTGCTTCCGATTGCTTTGAGGGGGCTCCTACCGGAAAATGTTCGAGTAGCCATTGTGAAGCTATGTGCATTCCTCAATGCAATCTCTCAGAAGGTAATCAGTCCAGAAGATCTACCGCGGTTACAGAACGATGTGGTCCAATGTCTTGTCAGTTTCGAGTTGGTGTTTCCACCATCCTTCTTCAATATCATGACGCACCTCCTGGTCCACCTAGTCGAAGAGATTTCCATTCTCGGTCCTGTATTTCTACACAATATGTTCCCCTTCGAGAGGTTTATGGGAGTATTAAAGAAATATGTTCGTAACCGTGCTAGGCCAGAAGGAAGCATCGTAAAGGGCTATGGAAATGAGGAGGTAATTGAGTTCTGCATTGACTATGTTCCTGACCTTAAGCCGATTGGTATTCCTCAATCGCGGCACGAGGGGAGACTAAGTGGAAAAGGCACGATCAGAAGGAAATCAACGATATGTATGGACGGTCATTCTATGACTGAAGCACACCACACAGTTCTGCAAAATTCGAGCTTGGTGGCTCCGTACTTCGAGCAACACAAGAATATTTTACGCTCGGACAACCCGGGGAAGCCTGAATCATGGATTAGAAAGGCCCACATGGAGACTTTCGGCAGTTGGTTGCGAAAACATTTAATGAATGACAATGATGTTGGAGATCAGCTGTACATGTTGGCCAAGACACCATCTTCGACTATAACGACTTTCCAAGGGTACGAGATTAATGGGAATACATTTTACACGATCTCCCAAGATAAAAAGAGCACCAACCAAAACAGTGGTGTCCGCTTTGATGCAGCAACCGAGATTGGGCAAAAGGTCACATATTATGGTTACATAGAGGAGATATGGGAACTTGACTATGGACCCTCCTTTAAGGTCCCTTTGTTCCGGTGCAAATGGTTCAAGCTAACAGGAGGTGGGGTAAAGGTGGACGAGCAATACGGAATGACAATGGTGGATTTCGACAATCTTGGTTACCTTGACGAACCATTCGTCCTAGCCAAAGATGTCGCTCAGGTTTTCTATTTGAAGGACATGAGTAGCAAACCGAGGAAACGGAAAGATAAGAAAACGATCAGTACAACATGCGATGATCCAAAGCGCCACATTGTTCTTTCAGGGAAAAGAAACATCGTGGGAGTGGAGGACAAGACAGACATGTCAGAAGATTATAATATGTTTGGTGAAATTCCGCCCTTCAAAGTCAACACTGACCCAAGCATTAAGTTAAATGATGAGGATGCTCCATGGATACGGCCAAATCGTAAGAAAGCGGGGACACAAGGGAAGAATTGATGTGTAATAATTTATTGTACCAAACTTTGTTGAATGGATCATGTGAATTATATTATCTCTGATATGTTTAATTTAAGACTAACTCCTTTGCAGAATATTTGAGAAAACGAGTGGAAAACATGGAAAACAGAAGGTTGCTTAAATGTCTCAAAACCTTGTGAGATAAAATATCTAATTTCATAACTTATATTAAAAACAGAAAACAGACGCGCTAGCGCGCCGCAGTGTCGCCGGAATACAAATTCTTTTATTAAAAAGAGAGAACAGACGAACACTACTATTCCTCGTCATCGTCGGGGAACTCGTTGGTGACCTCCTCCGGGTCATCGTTGTCGGCGAACTCGTCGGTGACCTCCTCGTCGTCGTCGGAGGTGCATGATGGTATGTCGGAGATAGGCCCCCACCTCGGATCGTCGGAGGCCCAGACTTCGCCGGCGCGGTCGTCCCGACGAAGCTCTTGCAACGCCTTCGTCCTCGCCTCCCGAGCGGCATCTAACGCGAGGTGGCGTTCGAGGCGGCGCTCCGCCCGCTCAGCCGCGCGGGTCTGCCAGAGCTCCTCATCGGCGCTCTCCTCCCACGGGTTGTTCCGGTAATACTCGAGGACGACGCGGTCTTCCCTGGCGTCGAATAGGCCCTGAAACGCGTGGTGGCGGAGGTGGAGGTGGTCGGCGGCAGTGATGATCTGCGGCTTTGGCGCCCTGGCCTCCGCTTCCCAGACGGTGTGGCAGTCGTTGAAGTTCATCAGCGACCGCGGGCGGTTGAGGCGCCAGGCCGCCGCGTCCTAGGCGCGGGAGGCCTCCGCCGCCGTCGCAAAGGAGCCGAGGGGGATGCGGTCGTCCCCCCAACGGATATCTGCGCTGAACATTCCGTTCTGCCGTGCTCGGACGCCGCGGAAGCCGGTGGTGCTGTTCCTCCTCGGAGGCATGGTGGAAGCGCGACGGTGAAGAGGGATGGAGAAGACGCGCTCGAGGCGCGACAGTTTATACCGCGCCCTCCAGGCCACGCGTCACAACTCCCGCGCCACGCGTCACAACTCCTGTGCCACGCGCCACCATAACACAACCCAAGCATGGATGGATGTGTTAAAGGGGGGGGTGTAGAACAAAACAATCAGTATCGCCATCATACAACCCCACTGTGGCTACTGGGTGCAATATGCATACCAAATGCACGGCATGACGTATGATGGCGAATCCGGATGTTTTATATTTGCTCGATGAACTGACCGGTGTATGAAGGTGGGCTATATATAGGGTCCTCTGGCTCACAAAGTGTTGTGCTAGGGTTTTGATCCAACGATTAAGAAACCACCTCATCCAACGGCTCACAACAGCTCGAAAGAAACACACCGTAGCCCTGATCGAACGGCTCACAACAGCTCGAAAGAAACACACCCCGGATCCAACGACTCACAAGCGCTTTAAAGAAACACACGATCCGTGTGATTCTATCTGATTGGTCCAAACGAAACCCTAACCCATTTAGTCCCGGTTGGTGTCCCCAACCGGGACTAAAGGGATGTTTTCTTCTCGCTATATATATGTATGCATTGCCACACCATTGGCATAAACACATACAAACTCACCACTCTCTCATGGCTTCTACCGTACCCACTCTAACATTCATCCAGGCGGAGGTACTTTCCGCCTCG
Source organism: Alopecurus myosuroides (assembly GCA_028641055.1). Classification (NCBI taxonomy): domain Eukaryota; kingdom Viridiplantae; phylum Streptophyta; class Magnoliopsida; order Poales; family Poaceae; genus Alopecurus; species Alopecurus myosuroides. Next base: position 298,106,686 of record CM054063.1, on the reverse strand, counting down.
AACTACCCCTGCCCGTGCGGCTACAACGTTCCCGCCGGTTGGATGCTGAGCGCCGGAGGAGTGCCGGTCCCTCCTCTTCCTCAAGGTGTGGCGCGTCGGGCGGCCATCACGAACCACTACTATCACGAGCTCACGCCGGAGCAGCGGAGGAATCCCAGTTTGCATCCTGATTACCAGCATACTTGGGATGCCTTCTTCATCAATCGGCGTGAGAGGGCGCTCGCCAGGTATGAGGAGGACGGCCTGCCTCCTGGGAACTTTCACGAGGCCGGTCGTCGGCTATGGTGGTCCGGCCGGACTCTACAGAGCGTCATGGACTACATCAGGGCCGGCGATATCCCCCGCCTGCGCTACCCTCAGGCCCAGTCCTGGAGTCGTGATCCTCCGAGGGAGTGCAGAGCACCGTCAGACGATAGTGACGACGACGGCGGCGGCGACTACGACGACTACGAGTACATGTACTATAGGCCTAGGCAGGAGTATGACTAGCAGATATCAGATCATGCATCTATGCTCTCCGTTTAGGTTTAGATCCACTCTAGCCATTATGTACTGCCTTTTTTTATCTATATATATATTCAAGATGTGTGTGAATCTTTATGATTATATAATCTTTATGATTAGTTTTATTTTTCTAAATTTTCTGATATATTATTTGTATTTTTAAGATTTTAAAAAGAATTAGTTTTATTTTTCTGAATTTTCTGATATATTATTTGTATTTTTAAGTTTGGGAAAAGGAAAAGTATTTGAATAACCACCTTTAGTTGCGGTTCGTGTCACGAACCGGGACTAAAGGCTCGTTCTGCACGGGAACGAAAACGCCGCGAAAAATTGCACTTTTAGTCCCGGTTCGTGACACCAACCGGGACTAAAGGCCCGCGGAGGGTACCCCGGGGGACCTTTAGTCCCGGTTGCTGTCACGAACCGGGACTAAAGGCTGGCCCTATATATTCCCGCCCCTGAAATTTTTCAAAAGGACCAACCGCATCGTCTTCTCCGCGCCGCACTGCTCGTCTTCTCCGCGCCGCCGTCGCCGATTCCGCCCGCAGAGACACAGAGGACGCGCCGCCGTCATCTCCGGTAGGTGCCCGCCGCCCCTGCGCCCGTCATCCCCACTGCTCCTCATCCGTTCCCGTCGCTGCTCCTCGGCCGTGCCCTCCGTGACCGTCCTCCCGCCGCCACGACATCCGCCCGCCGTGACCGTCGTCCCGCCGCTCCTCGTCGGCGCTCCTCGTCCCTGCCTCCTCCCCGTCGTCTCCGTTCCCTCCCCCGTGGCCGGAATCGACACGTTCGCCGGAGACTCGAGAGCCCCGCCGCGTTTACTTCACGGCGGCTCGCCGTCGTCGACCTTCCGAGGGCGGCGCCGCCACGTAGAGGTAGATTTCGTCGAGACGGTTCCAAGGACACCAACCACGTGTCCTGTGGTGGCCGGAATCGCCACCGGCGACCGAATCTGCCACCGCCGGCCACCGTGTGACGCCAGGGGTGACGTCATGATGACGTCACCTGGCCACGTGTTGGCGAGTTTTTTTAATGACGTCATCATGACACGTGGGGCCCACTGTATATGGAATTACAGAAAATAGTTAAATCTTCTAAATTAAATAACTTTTAATTTATAATTCCAAAAATTGTGGAAAAAATATGCAAAATGTTCACAAAAATGTAAGCTATCTGTTTATATCATTTTCAATCATGTTTGACAAAGTTCAAAATGAGACCATATTTGAATTTTTATTAAATTCATTAAAATAATGAAGATAAGTTTTAATTCAATAAATTCAGAATATTAAGTGTAATATATCAAAATGACCAGGAAAGCAAATGCAACCTAGCTATGGGGTTCTCCAAGTCATTTGAGAAACTAATCTTGGACACACCTCTAAAGTATGATTTTCCCCCTCCGGTGGTCATCGTTCTTCCACCCAAAACCCTAGCAATCTGTTTTCCCTCCTTCTACGACAATATTTGCTAAGTCTCCTATATACTTAATTAATTTTTACTACATGCATGTCTGCAGGAGTAACATATGGCGGACAATAGAGACCTGACGGAACAGGAGGCTGAAGGTTATATATTAGAAATGATAGCCGGAGAACATGATGTAATCGCTTCTTATCTGAACCTTGATGATCAAGAACGTGAAGGAACAGACATTGTCGATGATCAAGGAGGTGAAGCAACGGACATTGTGGATGATCAAGGAGGTGAAGGAATGGACATTGATGATGGAGGTCAACCGTCGACAACCGACGATCTCCAATTGCAAAGAACAACCACCTCCGGCGAGGTATATATATATATATATTGAGCCTCTCGTGATACAAACTTACTGAAATGTGAATACATATGCACTAACGCGCGCGACTCTCTTTCTTATTTTAGCCCTCGGCCGGATCGAGTACGACAACGCGTGGCAAATCCAAGGCGATGAAAGATGGAGAAACATATACCATCGAATCAGTCGGTGAAACCGGCAAGCCCCTACAGCACACCACAAAGTTTATCAACCAATGCGGAGTCATTGTTAGAGACACTGTCCCGATCACCGTCCAGGAATGGAAGGAGCCAAAGAAAGCACGTCTTGGTTTCAGTTATGTCCACAAGAGAATGAAAAAGGAGATGTTCAGAAAGCTTATGGTACATTTCATTCTACCTCCGGAATACAACAAAAAAGATGAATTCGGTGAAGAGGTTCCGGGTGGACGTCAGAGGAGCAGGCTAGTCAAAGAGTTCGCTCTTCAGAAGATGGCCGAAGCATTCCGGAACTTCAAGAAAAAATTGTTCCGTGAATATGTCAGCAAGGGCAACACTCCGATTTTCACTGGACAACATGAGAAAGTGAGAGATGATTGGCCAGAATTTGTGACGCAGAAGAAATCGGAGCATTTCAAGGAAATGTCGAAAAAAAATAAGGCTAATGCGGATAAGAAACAGTACCATCATGTTATGGGGCCAGGAGGATACCGCGTTTCGGCGCCTAAGTGGCAGGCGATGGAGGTCGGCCTGAGGGCAAGAGGAATCCCTCTAGGTACAGAGGGATGGGACGAAAGAGCCAAAATGTGGTGGTACGGGCATGGGGGATCGCTAGACCCGGAGACAGGGGCGTGTGTTCATCGGCAGAAAACGTTTGCTCCCACAAAAAACCTTGTTGACGCAATGACCAAAGCTCAAAAGGGCTGGATCACGTTCAACAGAGAGAGAGACCAACTGGCCCATGCCCTCGGGAATCCTGAACACGGAGGACATATACGAGGCAAAGGCAGATTGCCGTGGAAAGTAGGGTTTTCCCAGGAGGGTGACCCGTACTGTTACAGAAGCCGTAAGAGAAATACGGACCGGGCTGCAGATCTTCTGTCGAAGCTTGCAACGGAAGTTAGTGAGTTGAAACAGACCGTGGCGGGAATACTTGAGAAAGAAACAGCGGCGGCTGCAGGGCCGCATGAAGAACATGCAGCGGATCTCGGAAGCCAACATCAGCGGAGAAGCAGCGTGGCTTCCACGGAGGCCCCACCTGCAGGTGCTAATGCACCGATGATCGAGAGTCGTGCACCGGAGCCTCACTACCCCGTGGATGATGTAAAGGAGATGAAAGAATGTGATCTGCATTATCCCGTGGGGAACATTTCCATGAAGGTAGCTACAGGCATTGCTTTACCCTATACACCTGGAGCACTCCATCACAACAACTCCATTCCATATGGCTATGCTCGTGTCACGGTGGAAGACATAGTCCAAGTGTTTGAGGACCTGGAGATTGACATAGCTACACCTGAAGGGGAGAGAAGACTTGGAGATGTCAAGCGCCAGTTCATTCTATGGAAAAAGAAGTACATAGTGTTTCCAGGCGAGACGCCAAGGCTAACAAGTCCACCCCCCTCCGATGGTGCAGGTGGTGGTGGCGGTGGTGGTGCTGTTTTACCTACGCCTCCTTCACGCCATTCGACGCCGTCCCCCGATCCACAATCTCCGGCGGGTAAGCAGCTGTCGCCCCCCATTCCTTCTCTGGCGGATAAGCAGCAGCCGTCGCCCCCCATTCCTCCTCCGGCGGAAGCAGCAGCCGTCGCCCCCCATTCCTCCTCCGGCGAAGAAACAGAAGCAGGCGGACAGCAAGGGAACCTGCTCTTGGACTATTAACCTGGAGCCTTATGTACCTAAGACCACACGGGTACCGGAGCCATCACTGAATCCTATCCCCCAAGGCCTTGGGAAATTAGTGATGATGAAACCAAATTGGCCGCGAAGGCTGACCTTGAGAAATGGAAGGCCCATCAGAAGGCGCGAAAGGAGCCCAAGCCCAAGGAAGTATACCCTCCGATAGTAGACAAGTGGGCTACGGGTTTTTTGTCGACACCGTCCCAAGCCGAGAAGAATTTTCCTAAAGACTATGATAATGAACTTCGTACGCAAGCAAAAGCATTGGCGGAGGAGAAAGAAAAAAATTATAAAAAGCGGGAAACAAGTTGACCAGCTCGGGATGCAGAGTAAACAATCGATCCCCCCGCTCATAGTGAAAACCGGTCCGGAACAGGACCCCGAGTCAGAGAAGCTGTGGCAGCAATGGGATTGACTGTAGCTACTGCCATGAAAAATGCGTCCGAGGCCAGTATGTCTCTTCGTGCCTTTTTAGGCCTGGACGATGCGCCAATGGCTGAGGTAGCATTACAATATGTGAAGAAAGGGCCTCTCGTCGAGCCTACGCAGGAAAAGGATCTACCACCACTAATGCAAAGTCTGCTACGTTGGTACAAACAATTCATATCATGGTCCGACAGAGACTTTGTGTATGTGGATATTACAGAGGAGCATCACACCAAAAAGTACACTGTACCAGTTGAGATGAGTGAATTGTTCCAGCTGTTCAATCTGCGCGAGCTCGACAAATCTATCCTGAGTTGCTACGTTCTGTAAGTGATTTATTTCTACCTCATCTCGTTCTTCATTGCCTACACTATATATATATATATATATATATATATATATATATATATATATATTGTCGTAACTATATTGTTGCGTACGCTATTATGCAGATTGAAGATTTGGGAATGCAAAATAAGACTCATCCATGATGTTGGGTTCATTGACCCACAAATCATTAATGGAACTATGTTAGAGCATCACCGCAAAGACGTGGAGAAAGACTTGTACAATTTTCTTAAAAAGCATGAACTCAAAAGTCATATTCTATTTCCTTACCATTTTGGGTGAGTGTTTCTCTCTTGTGCCCATTCTCTTTTGTTTACTCCATGCATGGTATGTCTAATCGATAAGTTATGCCTGTGCATGTAACGTGTCCGCAGGTTCCACTGGATTCTGCTAAAAATTGAACTTCACAGCTCCACAGTTTTTATCATGGACTCTATGAATTCAGATACAAAGCTTTGGATCGACATGAGAAAAATGATGCAAAGGTAATTATTTTCAATCATTTGCGCTCTATATCGATCGGTCTCTTTTGTTCATTTCCTAATATGCAGTAGCTAATAACTCCCTTGTTCATTTAATTTTATTTGCAATGTAGAGTTTGGAAACGGTTCTCACATGAACATGTCGGTGGATTCAAACATCAGCTAGAATTTAAAAATGTGGTTCGTGGTGTGGATAAGCTGCAAGCGGGGACCGGTCTATGTGGATACTATGTTTGTGAGAACATACGGAAAGAAATCTTTGAGAGGAACAAGGACGAGAGCACGCGGAGGAGTCTCAATAACTTGCGGAGGGCGCTTACTCCAGAAGCTCGCTTCCGACCAATTCAAGAGGAAATAGCAGGATTTTTCCTTAGGCATGTCGTCGATTCCAAAGAAGAACACCATACGTCCACCGACGATGATGCTTATATGCATCTCCGAGATTGAAACTTGTTCGAAGTTGTGTATGGTCATCTATATTAATTGTGTATATAGAAACTTGTTCGAAGTTGTATATGGTCATCCGAGATTGAATATATAATATATATTCCTATTGAATTCTTCTTGTTTGAAATTTCATATATATATATATGCATGTATATAGTAGCGTAAAATATATATATATATGTGTACTGAAACTTCATCAAAATTAAAATAAAACACAAAATAAAATATAAAAGAAATAAAACAAAACAAATTAAAAAGAAACCAGGTTTAGGGGGCCTAAAACCCTAAACCTGCGCAGGAGGTTTTCAGTCCCGGTTAGCCACAAGAACCGGGACTAAAGGTCCTCCGCCGCGATGGACTCCTGGCGCCCACGTGGACGGGCCTTTAGTCCCGGTTCGTAAGCGGCGCGACTATAGGGGGGGGTCTTTAGTCGCGCATAGCTAGTCCCGGTTGCGCGGCCAGGACTACTGGCCCTGGCGAACCGGGACTATAGGCCTATTTTCTACCAGTGATGCAAGATCACAAATAACATATGCATGAAGATAACATGATAGATTGATAATCAGAAGACATAGCATTCAACATTCATCGGATCCCAACAAACACAACATGTACCATTACATAAAGATGATCCCGATTATGTGAGGCAGCTCATGAGATCTAAACATGAGGCATAAAGTGGAGGAGATAACCATCTAGCTAGTGCTATGGACCCGTAGTCCAGGTATGAACTACTCACGCATCACTTCGGAGGAGGGTATGGTGGTGTAGACCCCTCCGGTGATGAATTCCCCTCCCGACAGGGTGCCGGGGAGAGCTCGAGTACCCTCCCGATCTTGGGATGACGATAACGGTGGCCTCGGGTGTTTCTCGGGAAAAAGTGCTATATCTCTAGGGTTGATATGTCAGGGGGATTATATATGCGATAGAGCGATGGCAGAGGGCACCTGGGGGCCATAACACCCCTAGGTGCGGCCAGGGGGCGCCGCCCTATGTTGTGGCCCCTCTCCGGTTCTCTTCAGGACTCGGTGGAACCTTCGGCAATTCTAAGACTTCCGGGCTTCGAATTTTCCAATTTCGAGAATATTTCCAGAACAACTTTTCTGAAACTAAAAATATCAGAAAACAGGGAATTGGCTCTGTGGCATCTTGTTAATAGGTTAGTCCCAAAAATCGATAAAAATGACATAAAGTGTATAGAAAACATGAGGGAAATCACATGAAAACAAAATGGAACATCAGAAATTATGGATACGTTTATGATGTATCACGGCCTCCCAACTGCCCCAACGCATTGGGTTCGGTTTGGGTCTGTCATTGCTAATTTTGACCCAAAATGGCAGAATTGTTTGCGCAGGCAAAAAAAATCCCGCCTTAAGGCTTGGGGTTTGGAGGGGGTGGTGGTGGGTGGAGATGCTCTAAGATAAGTGGCAATTTATACCTCATAGGCAAACTTGGCTACAACTATTTGTATAAAACTCCATGCGCAACCATCCCCCTCCCGTCGGCAACCAGGGAGGGTCAATAGAGGAGAGGATGAGCCGTGAGAGGGCATTCGTTGAAAGCCAAGCGTCGGATGCAAAGATGTCAGGTGGACACATTTATCACATGTTGAGCAATTATACTAACTGATTTTATAGTTAGTTAGGTTTTTCCGATGTACCGACCAAACCGAACCAATGATTTTCCATGCTTCGGTTTGGTTAGTAGTTTGGCAAACAACGTGCTAAGTTCTCTGGGGTGTCTCCAATGTAGAAATAAGGGCAGGCAATAAGGAAAAAAAATTAAGATCCACCCTTAAGGGTCCGTTTGTTTGGGCTCCAAAGAGCTGCTCCAACAGCTTCCATCCTGTGGAAGCTGGAGCCCAAACAAACATCAAATTTTGGGCCGGCTTCACGTAACGGCTCCAGTGGAGCGCTGCCCAGAAATACTCTTCCCGCACGAATCTGGGTGATCGACCCTTCTTCCAGCCGGAGCCAGCTCCAAACGCAAGAATAACTGGTTTTCCCTCCCACAAATTTCCATATTACGTAGCAATGCCACTAAACCGTTTTCATTTTTGTTTTCCTCTCACCCCGATCGAGCAGCACATCCCTTGTCTCAAACATAGACCAGTTACGCATCGAGCCAGAGGAAAGAAAAGGGGCGCTAGGGTTCGTCGTTCTCCACCCTGCGCCGCCACCGGCTCGAGCTCCGGCCGCCGGCGCATCCGAGATCCTCCACCGCGGAAGAAACGGATCCCGTGACCCCGACCTCCTCCTCCCCCGACCCTGTGCCCGAGCTCCTTCTGCGTCTCGTTCCCCTGCCCCGAGCCCGAGCTTCTCTGCCTTCCTTCCCAGACCCCGGCCCCGAGCTGCCTCCGTCCTCGAGTCCCGAGCAAGGTGAAGGCCGCCCCGACCCCGAGCTCCTCCTGCCTCTGTTCACCATGACTTTTGGCCCGTGGTCAATCCATCCGTACGTAAGGTAACAGAAGAACTCCTCTTTTTTGTATCCTCTTTGTTAGAACATGTATGTATGCTAGTTACAAGATTAAACGTAGCTGCAATTAGATGATTTTGTCCCAAAATGTCCAGTGGCTTAGATGATGATATGTATGTTCCTGTTGCAGTTGGTAGGATGGAAATGTCCAATTATCTACATTCATCCCTTAGAAATGTCATTGAACAATGTTTTGCTATGTTGAAGCAAAAATGGCGCATTTTGAAAGCTATGCCTAGCTTCCCATCGACGAAGCAAGCAAGGATTATCATTGCTTGTTTGGCATTGCACAACTTCATTCGAGTTAGTGATCTTTATGATTACCACTTTGCTAGATGCGATGCTAATGAGGACTACATTCCTCCGGGCAATGTGGTCAACAATGGTGGCGGGAACTATGCGGCAGGGCCCAATGTTAGTATGGATGCAACTCGTGATAGCATTGTTGATGCTATCATGGCCCCCTGATAGTAGTCGAACAACGAGTTTGTAATATATTGGAATGATACCCCTATATTTTGCAGTCGAACAACGAGTTTGTAATATATTATTAGAACTGATATAGTCTTATGATTCTGTCGAACAATGAGTGTGTAATATATTATTAGAACTGATATATCATCTACGGCAAAAATAGCTATCAAGGTTGTTGTTTACACTTATAACGGGACAGTCAACACTTAAAACTCGTCTACAGGATAACATGGGCATTCAAGTCATTTCAACACGTTTTAGGTGCAGCCGCAGCTATAACAGCCAAAGAAACAAACAGACATCAGACATCTCCAACCTTCTAGCCCCAGCTGATTCTGGCAGCTGAAGCCGTGGAGCTCCAGCCCAAACAAACATCACCTAAACATTATGGAAGTCGGCCTTATGCAAAAAAATCTAAAGACCGGCCTTAGTGCTTAAAACCCGTTTGTTTATCTCTCATTTGTCCTATGACTACAGATCTCACCATGTCTTGCTTGGACGTGATAGTATTTTAAACATTCATTGGTTCGAGCAAACCTATTACGGCACCGCCCCTCACGTATATGATAAAGTATTGAGCGAAAACTAAATCACAATATTTTGCGAGTTTTTGAAAATTCTCACCTAAACAATAGTATGGGTGGTGTTCTATATGCGTGTAAAATTTGAAGCAAAATCATATTTATTCTGGAGGTACTGCAGGATAAAACTAATTATACATGAACTGTGAGGCAAAATGGATTATAGTGACCACGAATCGGACCAAATTCATAGACTGAACCCACGCGATATTTTTTCAAAACTAACCACATTGGGTAGCGCCCAAGGATCATGCGCTACATGATAGTCTCAAACTTATCTATAACTTTCGATGCTCGATGCTTGTTTTCTATCCAATATCTTTATGTTTTCACATGTTTTCCTTCGTTTTCATGAACTAACCTATTGACAAGATGCCACAAAGTCAATTCCTGTTTTCTGCTGTTTTTGGTTCCAAAAAGGTTGTTCTGGAAATATTCTCGGAATTGGACGAAACAAAAGCCAAAGTTCTTAGAATTTCCGACACGTCAAGGAAGTCCAAATGAGATCCGGAGGGGGGCCTTAATCCCCCAGACCATAGCTGGGCGCGGGTGCCCCCTGTCCGCGTCTGGAGGTGGTGTGGGCCCCTTGGGCGCCCACCGCCATCGCCCTTTTGCCTATAAAGGCCCCCCGATGCATAAACCGTAAATATATCGGCCTCCTTCAATGAAAAGTTCCGTAGCTCCGCCGCCGCCACCGAGAAGTTTCGGGGGACAGAAATCTCTGTTTCGGCACCCTGCAGAGATGGGGAAGTGCCCCCGGGTCCATCTCCATCCACTCCACCGCCATCTTCATCGTTGTTGTTATATCCTATGATGAGGAGGGAGTAGTTCTCCCCCGGGGCTGAGGGGCTCTACCGGTAGCTATGTTTTTCATCTCTCTCTCCCATGGTGTGATCTTTATGTGATCATGAGCTTTGTAATCTAGTTGAATAAGTAGATGTTACTCTTCATCTGTTATGCTACTCAAGTGTTTTTGTTATGATATCTTCGTAGACACTTTCGTCACGGTGTAAAGGTAACAGTGTGTGCACCGTGTGGTTTAGCATGCTATTTATATTTTGTGTTGGATGACGCTATGAAATTGTGGTTTCTGTCTGGAACCATCAACGTCTCATGGTTATAGCGTGGGGGTTACCTAGATGTGGAAATGCAAACTCTAAGGAGTTCTCTTTTCATCCCTACGCAATGATTGGTGTTTGTTATCCTATCGAAGGTTGGTTCGGAGCAGGGCCGGTCCTGTTATTTCGGGGACCCGGTGCGTAAGTAGAACATAGGACCCTTACATGTATATTAATGAAAATAATACGGTTCTAAAAAATAGGTCGGTTAGGTCGGTTAAATGGATCTAAAGATAGTTTTGATGTGAACCAATTCAAAATTGTTTTGTTAATTTAAAAAAAAAATATTTAGATGCAAAAATAAAATGGATGATGTTGTATCAATTATAACGTCGAAAAAAAATCATGGCATCCACTCATTCCAGAACAGGAAGGTCTACTCTCAACGGCCAGCTCTCTCACCTCTTCGTTTGGCCGTGTGAGGCAACGATGGAAGGAACAGAGCGACGGTCTAACTTTAAATGGGGCTAAGATGATAAATATAGTGTTGTAAATTTCATGAAGGGCGCAAATGTGTCTAGATTACTAAGCAAGAAGAATTAAATGATTAGTGCTCTTCACAAAAACATATATTTTGGTGTTCCATCTATGGCAATTATTAGAGAGAATGTAGTATACTATACTAATCCTGGAAATGAAGTAACGCAAAGATATGAAAATGCATTAATTGTCTGCATTCTTTTGTTTTTAGCTGATTGTTTGCATTCCTTGGGCTGCAGCGTCCGGCCCCACTCCAACTAATCCTGGAAGCCAAGGACAAACTGCCTAGGTAACGAAAGTAACAATGAAGGCCCAAGCAACAAAAGACAAAAAGGCCCACGTCTTAGCCCACCTTGATGAAGTGGAGATAACGAGTCGTTCTTCAGCTCCCTATAACATAAAACAACGAATAACCTCTCGATCCTCTCTAATGGCAGCACCAGACGAACTCTTCTGCACTGCATATGTCATACCTAAGGGGCCCCTCCGATTCGGGGGCCCGGAGCGACCTCATACCCTGCCCCCCTCAGGGCCGGCCCTGGTTCGGAGTAGCGTAGTGAAGAGAGTTATTTATGCATTCAATTATATTATTATTGTTGAGAGTGTTCAATAGTGAAAGTATGATCCCTAGGCTTTGTTTCTAAGCATTGAAACACCGTATACAATAGTTCTACTACATGTTTGCTTGCTGCCATTTTTATTGAAGATTGATATTATCACTTATAATCATCCATACTAGTATTTTACTCTCTCTTAGCCGAACTAGTGCACCTATACAACTGACAATTGTGTTAGGTGTGTTTGGGACACAAGAGACTTCTTGTATCGTAATTGCAGGGTTGCTTGAGAGGGATATGTTTGACCTCTTCCTCCCTGAGTTTGATAAACCTTGGGTGATCCAATTAAGGGAAACGTGTTGCTGTTCTACAAACATTTGCACTTTGAGGCCCAACACTGTCTACACTAATATAAGCGTGCGTAGACATCAAGCTCTTTTCTGGCGCCGTTGCCGGGGAGGTAAGATAAAAGGTACTCACATCCTCCGTGAGTGCTCGAAGTTATTTCCTTTAGATTCTGCAATTATATCTTTTGGTTTCTTGTTTTCACTAGTTAGGCTTAATGGAAAACAACAAAAATATGAGATAGCTTTATAATATTTATCTTGAGTTAGGACATGAAGTGTTTGAGGAGAAAATTAAAAAACCTATGGAACTTTATTTGCATGCTAGTAGCAATGTTATTAGTATGGATTCTTTGAACACCATTATTGCTAATGCTATGGAAAAGTCTAAGCTTGGGGAATCTGGTTTTGATGAATATGATATTTTTAGTCCGCCAAGTTTTGAGGAGAAAATTTTATTTGATGATACTTTGCCTCCAATATATGATAATTATAATGATTGTGGTATTCTAATTCCACCTACTATTGATGATAAATTTTATTCTGATCATGATATGCCTTGTATATATGATGTTTGCAATGATAAACATGCTATTTTCAGTTCGCCTACTATTGAGGAGAAAATTAATTATGATTAAAATATGCCTCCTATATTTGATGATTATGATGATGCTAATAATAGTGATATCTATTTTGTTGAATTTTCTCCCACTATTATTAATGAGAATGATTATGCTTATGTGGAAATAATTCTTTTATGAATGTGGCTCATGATAAGAATGTTTTATGTCATAGTTATATTGTTAATTTTATTCATGAGGCTACTGAAACTTATTATGAGAGAGGGAAACATAGTTACATGCATCTCAACAATATTAAGTTTCCCCTCTTTATGTTGAAATTTCTGAAGTTGCACTTATTTAGTCTTCCTATGCTAGCCACTTTGTGCTTTATTGACTTGTTTTTCTACAAGATTATTTTTCGTAGGAAGTGGGTTAGACTTAAATTTGTTTTACATTTTCTTCTTGATATTCTCTTTTGCTTCAATTCATAATTCTCATGTGAGCATCTTCTCAAATTATCATGCCTAGCTAAAAGGCTTTAAAGAAAAGCACTTCTTGGGAGATAACCCATGGTTTTATTTTTTCTTTGTTTTTATCTATTTTATTTGAGTCAAGGTATTGTATACTTTTGTCGCAACTCCTTTGTACCTTTATTTTCATGTATTAGTTGTGCCAAGTAAAGTTTCTACCGAAAGTTGGTGTTAGTTTTGGATTTCTGCGTAGGAAACAGATTTCTGCTGTCTAGCGTATAAAATCTCACAGAAAGATCAAAATAACCTGCAAATTTTTGTTCTTATTCCCTAGCTAATTCCAAAAAAAAAATTGTTCTTTACGTTTTTTCATTTGAGCAACTTAAGTGCACCGAGAAAATTCGTCTTTACAGACTGTTCTAGTTTTGACAGATTCTGCCTTTTTTATTTGCATTCTCTCTTTTACTATGTAGAGTGGATTTTTATGCTTCATGAAACATTAGTGGCTGTATCTAATGTTTAAAATTATTAATAATGCTTGTGTCCATGCAAAACATGTGATTGTTTTATTGTGCACTAACCCTTTAAATGTAATTACATTGTGTGGTGTGAAGGAAGTTTTCAATGGTCAAGAGAAGAGGGTGATATAATGTGATCAAGAAGAGTGAAAATAAAAAGCTTGGGGATGCCCCCGTGGTTCATCCAAAATTCCTAGAAAACTCAAGAGTCTAAGCTTGGGGATGCCCAAGGCATCCCCTTCTTCATCAACAACTTATCAGGTCACTTGTAGTGAAACTATATTTTTATTCGGTCACATCAAATGAATTTTACTTGGTGTGTCTGTTTGTTTTATTTTGTTTTCTTTTATTTTACTTGCTGCAATAAAATTATTTGTAACCTATCATTCTTGTGTGGTAGAGAGACACGCTCCATTTTCATTGCTTAGTACACTCTAGTTTTCATTCTTATTGTGTTGTGAGTGTTCACCTTTTGCTAGTACTGCGTTTAGCCCTTGTTTTCCACTCGTATTTTGTTCAGAGCTTGTTAGTTTGCTTCAGTTATATATGGTTATCTCTGGTCTTTGATGAATATGATCTATTAGAGTTGTTTCAAGCAAGTTAATTGGTGTTGGAGAAGATTAAAATATTTCATGCTTATAACGGTGCAAATAGAAGCTTGTTTAGACTATGAATAGACTTTATCATGTCATGTTGGATGTTATTCTAATTCTATGCCTAGTAATTATTGATATAGCATGACTTGTACAAAATAGCTGAGAGTGCTTAATGTGCCATTAAAGAATCATGAGTTGTTTTTATCACATTGAAGCATAAATTTGTGGTGTTCTCCTTCAAATGCTTTATTTGGCTGACTTGGCGCATGCTTACACCATGTTTATGACTACAAACCAGTCACTTATAGCCTCTATGATAATTTAGTTTTTGACTTGTAATACCATTTATGCTTTGATTAATAATGTTTTTGTCTCTATGCATGATTATGACGATAATTGCTCTCTTAATTTGTCGCTCCAAGTCTCTTGCTAGCCTCTACCTGTACTGAATATGAGCTCTAAACGTGCATCCAACTCCCAAAAACCAAAGTTTGCCAAATATTTCCACCATACCTACCCACATGTGGTATTTAACAACCACTCCAAGTGAACTTCTCATGTGCTACCTTTAAACTTTCAAAATTATTCCTGTTTTGTGCCAATGCTTTAGCTCATGAGGAAGTAGTAGTTGGGTTTGTTGTCTTCCATACTATTTAAGTACCATGACTTGCATGCTTCATATGCTCGTCATTAATTTTGCAAAGATTTGGTTATAAAATTATAACATCAAAAATCCAAAAAACTAAATAGGCACTCCATGGTATGAGATTGTTGGTAGGCACCCGAGGATTCGGTTAGCCATGGTTTGCGAAAGCAAAGTGGGGAGGAGTGTCATACTATATAAAGAGCATGCTTAAATGCTTAATATAAATAATTCGGAACCGCTCTCAACTTGTTTAGTATGGAAGATGACAAGAAATCTACTACCATTTGTTGATATAAGCATACACCTCTCTAAAAAACTGTTTTCAATACCTCTGTTTAATAAAATAAAAACTCTAGCACATGAGTTAATCTCTGCTTCCCTATGCGAAGGGACTTTCTTTTACTTTTATGTTGAGTCTCCATCTTCTAACTTTATGCGCAATTAAGAGAGCGTAGTTGCCGTTATGAGTTTAGTGTGCATCTGTCCCAAAAATTATTATTAATTGATTCATTATGTCTTATTACTTGCTCTCAAACTATCTGTTCTAGTCATCCACTTGAACTTCGAAGGCGTCCTGGCATTTATGTTTTGCCCCACTCTTAAGGAAAGCGAATATCACTTTGCTATTTTTCTTTATGCTCGAAACAAACGTATAACTTTCAAGTGCATTATTATTCATGACCTTTTATTTGCGTTACTTTTCATGATGCAAAGTGATTGCTAAGTTTCATTGTTAAAATTATATTTATCATGCCTGTGTTTAAAGTGCTATGATCTCAGCTAACATATGCTTTTACAATTTAGATGATCAAAATTATGTTGGTAGCATGTCACCTCAAAAATTATTTTGTTATCACTTACCTACTCGAGGACGAGCAGGAGTTAAGCTTGGGGATGCTTGATACATCTCAAACATATGTGTAATTTTCGATGCTCCATGCTTGTTTTCTATTCGATACCTTTATGTTTTCACATGTTTTCCTTCACTTTCTGGACGTTTTCATGGACTAACCTATTGACAAGATGCCACAGAGTTAGCCTGTTTTCTGCTGTTTTTTGTTTCAGAAAAGTTGTTCTGGAAATATTCTCGAAATTGGACGAAACAAAAGCCAAAAGTATTAGAATTTCGGACACGTCAAGGAAGTCCAAAGGAGACCCGGAGGGGGCCCCTGGAGCCCCACACCATAGCTGGGCGCGGGTGGCCCCCTGACCGCGTCCAGAGGTTGGGTGGGCCCCTCGGGCGCCCACCGTCATCGCCCTTTCGCCTATAAAGTTCCGCCGATGCATAAACACCTAAATATATCGGCCTCCTTCCACGAAAAGTTCCATAGCTCCACCACCACCCCCCGACAAGTTTTGGGGGAAATAAATCTTTGTTCTGGCACCCTGCCGGGACGGGGAAGTGCCCCTACATCCATCTCCATCGACTCCACCTCCATCTTCATCGCTGTTGTTGTCTCCTATGATGAGGAGGGAGTATTTCTCCCCCAGGGCTGAGGGCTCTACCGGTAGCTATGTGTTTCATCTCTCTCTCCCATGGTGTGATCTTTATGTGATCATGAGCTTTGTAATCTAGTTGAATAAGTAGATGTTACTCTTCATCTGTTATGCTACTCAAGGTGTTTTGTTATGAGATATCCGTTGACACTTTGATCACGGTGTAAAGGTGACAGTGTGTGCACCATGTGGTTTAGCATGGTAATTATATTTTGTGTTGGATGACCCTATGAAATTGTGGTGTTTGTCTGGAACCATCTAGGTCTCATGGTTATAGTGTGGGGGGTTACCTAGATGGGGAAATGCGAACTCTAAGGAGTGCTTTTTGCAGCCCTAGACAATGATTGGTGTTTGTTATCTGACCGGAGATTGGCTTGGAGTAGCGTAGTGAAGAGAAATATTTATGCATTCAATTATATTATTATTGTTGAGAGTGTTCACTAGTGAAGTATGATCCCATGCCTTGTTTCTAAGCATTGAAACACCATTTACAACAGTTTTGCTACATGTTTGCTTGCTGCCATTTTTATTATTATCACTTATAATCATCCATACTACTTGTATGTTACTCTCTCTTCGCCGAACTAGTGCACCAATACAACTGACAATTGTATTAGGTGTGTTGGGGACACAAGATACTTCTTGTATCGTAATTGCAGGGTTGCTTGAGAGGGATATCTTTGACCCCTTCCTCCCTGAGTTCGATAAACCTTTGGTGATCCACTTAAGGGAAGCTTGCTGTTGTTCTACAAACCTCTGCACTTGGGGGCCCAACACTGTCTATAAGAATAGAAACGTGCGTAGACATCACTACACTCTACGGTGTAGCGCCTAGAGCTCAGGCGCTACACCGCTGCTTGCGTGGGGCCTACGGGGCCAGCCGCCTGCTCGCGTGGCGCCTGACGGGTGATCCTGAGTCGTGTCCATGTAGCGCCTTGACTCTAGGAGCTACACATCGAAACCTGTAAGTCAAGCGCCGCCCTCTCTCCCTGCCCCCAAGTGACACTTCTCAGTTTTGGAAGAAGAGAACCAGCTCTCCTGGTGGCTCCCCTCCCTCTCATCTCAAATCCTCAAATTTGAAGGTTTCTTCCTCGAATCTTGACCCCAACAAGTTCCTAGAGGTAATCTCCCCCATTTCCCCATGTTTTGACCCAGTGGAAACTTGTTTGTGTTTTGGTTGATTCTTGTTACAATCTTGGAAACCCTAGAAATTCGATTTCACCCCAATAATGCATGGTGTTTGTTGTTGTAATGCCTAATTGGTAGCTTGTATGATTGCCTAAACGTTAGGGTTAGGGTTCTTATATGTTAGGGCTAGATATTGTTAGGGTTAGGGTTCTTATATGTTAGGGCTAGATGCTTGTTAGGGCCAGGGTTAGAGTGTTTTTAGGTAAAAGTTAGTCCTTTTCTTTGGTTAGTATTGGTAGTAGTAATGATTTTTTTTTAATTTTCCACATTGTTGTTGTCATTATTTTAGGAATGTCGAGAATTGTTCATGTTCATCGTGTGGACAAGGACGCCTTTCTGAAAGGTGATTTGGAACCGGATCCGGATGAGATATCATTGGTCCTCGAGCGTAGTCCTACCTATGCGGAGGTTTTGGAAGAAGTTAGATTTGAGTTGAATTGGATGGACCGAAGTGATGAAGTAGAGTTTGAGTGAAGACATAATACGAGTCATGGAGTGCACCTTCGTTGGAAATTTTTTCTTATCAACTCCGAGCTACCTTGGGTTGCATACAAGGAGACCATGGCAAAGTCCCTAGACAAGTGTATCGATTTATTTGCCACTAAAAAGGTTGATGCTCGTGTGAACTTGTACTTGAATCGTTGTGCCTCCCCATTTCATGGTACGAGTCGAACACTCACGAACCAAGATGTAGTGCTTGAACCTCCTTCCACCAAACATCAAGTGAGAATTTTTTTTAGACCCATTACAAACAACCAAGATGAGGCATTTAGGACAAATAATGAGTATGAGGATGATGAGTATGAGGATAATGAGAATGTTGTCGAACTCCATGACAACAATATTGGAGATTTGGACACATATTATGAGCAAGAGACTATGGATCATGACATACCTTATTCTCGATGCTATGCATCGGGGTCGGATGATGAGGGCCCCGATGAAGAAGTTGATGAGAAGGGGTTCACGGCCAAGGAGGAATTTTTTTTCAATAAGGTATTGGGACGGGATCATCGGATTCCATTGTTTTGTGATCTTAGTCTTGCGGACGACGCCACGGTCGACGGCGGGAAGGGTATAGTGCTCGGAACTAGAACAACTTCTTGCCGGGATATTTATCACGTGGAGAGTGGGATATACCCTGGTTTGAAGTTTCCAACCTTGTTTAAATTTAAGATATGGATCAAGGAGTACTCGGTAAAGTACCATTGTCCGTTTAGAGTTGTTCGTTCGGACAAAAATAAGCGTTACACATTTGCTTGCTTGGAGGATGGATGTCCATGGATTGTGCCTGCAACACCTATAAAAAAAAGCCCGAATGCCACATATCTAGTTGTGCGGCAACTCACATGTGCCAATGCAAGAAGCATGATGGCAATAAAGTGAATCAAGACCACCGACAACTCACCTCCAAGTTCATCGCTTATAGGCTTTCGAACTCGATCCATCTCGTCACTTCCAACGATGAGTATTAAGAGTGTCATGGAACTTGTGGAGAACCTTTTTCACTACAAGTTCAAGTACGGAAAGGCATGGAAGGCGAAGCAAGATGTATTCAAGATGTTGTACGGTGACTAGGAGTAAGCATACAATCGAATCCGTTGTTGGGAGCCATGGCCGCAACTAACCCTGGGATAGTTCATGTGGTTGAGCCTTATGGGGAAAAAACAAGGATCCTCAATGGAAATACTGTCTGAGTATTTGGTCGTGCATTATTGGCATTTGAGCAATGTGTGAGTTCTTTTGAACATTGTAGACCGGTCATCTCCGTTGATGGCACCTTTTTGACCGGTCCATACATGGGGACTCTATTGGTTGCATAGGAAATGATGCCAATAACCGTTTGATGCCATTGGATTTTGCTTTGGTGGATGCGGAGAACAATGTTAACTGGGCATGGTTCTTTCATCTTTTGAGGACCAAGGTATTTTTTCCTCAAAGGGAAATATGTGTCATCTCAGATCACCATCAAGGAATTCTAAATGCGGTTGATATTGACATTCCCGTTCATTCTCCTTTACACCATAGATGGTGCATTAGGCATTTTTGTTCAAACTTCTATAAGGCATGTGGGAGCAAGGAGTTGACCAATGATTTTCAAGATTGTTTTATGGATTTCTCCAAAAGGCGGTTCGCAAATTTGTACATTAAACTGCTGGTTAATAGATCCCTCAACGCCGGTGGGCAAGAGTTTCTGGATAAGCACATTCAACTTACCAAGAAGTGGGCAAGAGCTTTTGATGAAGATGGCCGTAGGTACGGTCAAATGACAACCAACATGGCAGAATGCTTGAAAAAGGTTTTGAAGGGAGGGCGTGCATTTCCTATGACCACAATAGTTGAGTACACATTCACCAAGTTGAATGAGTATTTTCTAAAGTGCTCGGAGGAAACAGGTAAGCAGATTGTGGGAGACAACAAGCACGACTACAAGTATGAATTCCCTCCAAAGGTTTACAATTTCATGGAATTTGAATCAAGGAAGGCAGACTCCCAAGTAGCAATAATTTATGATAACGAGGAGTTGATTTACCAGTGAACGAGCCCGGAGGAACCATGACCGATGGTGTCCAACATGGAGGTCGAGCGTTCAAGGTCTCCCTCAAGAATTGTGATGGCACATGCAAAATGCCACGGTTGCCACATCTCGCTTTCTCTCACTTGCTAACAGCAGATCGTACTCGAAATATGGATATTAATCACCCACTCACGGTTAGACATTCCGAATTCTCTATTGTGACGACCAAGAAAACATGGGCTCCTAGATTTCATCCATATCTTGACCGATCACAATGGCCGGAGTATCATGGAATTTGACTATGCCCGATCCGAAATGGAAGGTGATCAAATTGGGAAGACGGAAGACAGATCGTTTTAGGGTGACATGGACGGTTGGGTCCCTGGTGGGCGAGAATGTCTCAACGACCAATTCCAAGAGCCCCGTGAGACAACCCGTTGTGGAAAGTGCAATGTTGTGGGGCACAACTCAAGGACATACACCCAGAGAAAGAGACCAAAGGGAAATTAAGTGAGCACAAGCCAACAAGCTGGTAGCCAAGCAAGAAATAGCCAACATGGTACTCCTATACAACCTTGTGGTCGCCAACCTTGTAGTAGCCAACAAGCTCGAACAACACAAGGTTTGAGCCAACAAGCTCCAACGCAACATAAAGTGAGCCAACAAGCTCTTAGACAATAAGGTTTGAGAACTCAAGCTCCAACGCAACAAAGAGTAAGCCAACAAGCTCCTAGACAAACAAAGGGAGGGAGGAAGCTTGGGCTTCCGAGAGGCCATGGTGCTTTTAGAGGCCGTGGTGGCTATGGAAGCCATGCCTGTGGTAGAAGAGAGAGTATGATAGGATACCTACGTGGACCATTTCCATATGTACATTATTTTTATTTTTTCATTAATATTGTTTCTACTTTTTTATTCTTACTAACTTATAACTTTTGTAGGTACGGAGGCATATCAACCCAACAAGGCACCAATGAAATGGGTGGATGACTCAGACGACAAAGGTGAGAAGACAAACTTTTTGGAGGTGGGTTTGAGGAGTGTGAAAGAGCAAGATGCTAAGAAACGTGCGAGGAAGAAGAAAGAAGAGGAAGAAGCGAAGATGGAGGGCAGGCTACAAATGACGATAGACCACCTGAACTATGTAGACCGTCGGAGGAAAACGATTCAGAAAGCGGCGGAGAAACATCAAAAATATTTTGAAGAGAGAACAAAGAAATTGTGGGCTGCGGAGGCCGCAAAGAGAGAGAGAGGGAGAGCAACATATTTAGGGAGATGGTGCTTCGTGAGGCTCGTCTTGCAAGGAAGAGGAGGAGGAAAAAGAATGCACTTCTAAGAGGAAGGAGAAGGGGAAGGGACCTTCCTCTACACAATAGAGCTATGCCCCTATGTGGACTTCACCTTGAGAACTATGCTCCTTAATGGGGTTGTGAACTTCATGAAGTATGTCTCTTTAGTGTGAACCTATCGGTCTATTGTATTTCGTGTTGTTGTGAACTATGTGGAACTATGCTCCTTGTATGTCGGACATGTTATATTTGGTGTGCTTGTGAACTTATATATTTTTCTGTTTCTGCCAAATATTTCATGTTTCTGCTATTTCAATGATCATCTTAACAATTTTTTGTTTCTGCATAATTTCTACACATGTAGAGCCTAACAGCTAGGAGTGAAGAGCGTGTAGCACCTAAGGGTAAGGCGCTACATGTGCAAATATTTTAGCTTCCAGACATCACCCGAGATCAAACACGAGCAGGCACGGGCAAAAAATTCTAAGTTATCGTGTAGCGCCCGGGCACGAGGCGCTACACAATGACTTATAATTTTCCGAGTGTGCCTGCTCATGCTCATGTCTGCTATCGAGGAGCTAAAATTTCTGAACATGTAGTGCCTAGATGCTAGGAGTGAAGGGCGTGTAGCGCTTAAGGGTAAGGCGCTACATGTGCGAATATTTAAACTCCCAAACATCACCCGAGAGCAGACATGGCGCTCAAGGCCGTCTCCAGAAATTTGGGGCCCCGGCGCAAAATGCAAACTTGGGCCCTACAAATTCAAAAGGTTAACTTAAGTAAATAACTATATCATACTTCCTCTTTATTATATACAAATAAATCGTACTTCCTATTTCTAGAGTTCATGATTTTATTACATTTTATAAACAAAACAATTGTAAATCTGAATCAATTGAGACTCTACATAAATTATGATTGTGGGTTTATCAAGAAAATAGAATAATGGGATACCTAATAGGCAACAACAGTACATTGGGTAAATAGTGAATAGACTACGTCAGGACAACACTATCTTCCCGCAACCCGCGGCGCGCGCGCGTCGTGACGAGGCGAGGCGAGGCGTGGCGAGGCGGGCGGCGGAGGAGGAGCGCGCGTGTAGTCATCTCTTTCTCATGCTCATACAACAAGTGGAAAGCCCTCCCTTATAAACAGGTAAAACTTCCACTCAACTAGCAATGTGGGACTAAACATTTGTCCCACCTCTTGCCATACACGAATGGGCCAAGTGGGCCTCTAGGATTTATTAGGAATTTCTGGAATATTAAATGGGCTGGTCCATTTGGGCCAAAATTCCAACAATCCCCCACCAGATCCCAGAGGCACACGAAATTTTCCTTTGGTTCCAAAACATTGTTTTATATACCGATGCTTAGTGGAGACTGTGAAGTTGAACTTCCACCTAGAACTCTATGCTACACTAGTAAGCAACTTGGACAGTGGACTGCGCCTTGAACTGCAAGTTTTCTGCGAATCTAGTTTCACATAAAGCCTTGATCGATACTAGGCTGCCGCAGGACTTCCCCGCGGGTGGAGCTTATGCGTCATACTCCTTGACCTTTCATGAGTTTATTAGAGAGCACCCAACTCTCATGGACTGCGACGTTTGACAGTCAGACTCACATAGGTGTGTTCTTCAAAGGATGTTCTGCAGGACAACATCTCTGCTTAAATAAGCCACTTAGAACACATTAAGATAAACATCAACCTGCCTTGCAGAGTAGGAGAGTATTGCATCTTCATGGAGTGGTATAAAAAGTAGGGATACTCTCCTCTCAGTTGATCAACAGCTTGTCTCCCAATTCTAATTCACGGGATCTCCGATCACATAGAGTGGGTTGCCACAGTGAACAACTTATATTGTGGGTCTCATACCCATCTCCTTCGATGCATTATCTATCACGTTACGCGATAGACCCTTTGTGAAGGGGTCTGCCAAGTTTTTAGATGTATGGATATAATCCAATGCAATAACTCCGGAGTTTCTCATTTTTCTGACAGATTTTAGTCTCCTCTTCACATGCCTTGATGACTTCATATTGTCCTTAGAACTGTTTACTTTGATGATCACAGTTTGATTATCACAGTTCATCGGGATAGCGGGTATAGGTTTTTCAACCACAGGTAAGTCCATCAAGAGCTGTCTCAGCTACTCTGCTTCAACAGTGGCTGTGTCCAATGCTGTGAGTTCTGCTTCCATAGTTGACCTCGTTAAGATGGTCTGCTTGCAAGACTTCCAAGAAACAGTGCCACCACCAAGTGTAAATACATATCCACTCGTGGCCTTTATCTCATCAGCGTCAGATATCCAATTTGAATCACTATAACCCTCAAGTACCCTTGGGTACCCAGAATAGTGAATCCCATAGCTCGCAGTGCCTTTCAAATAGCGCATGATTCTCTCAAGAGCGCGCCAATGATCATCGCCCGGATTTGAAACAAATCGGCTAAGTTTGCTCACAGCATACGCGATGTCAGGCCTCGTAGCGCTAGTTAAATACATAAGCGAGCCAATAATCTGAGAGTATCTAAGTTGATCCTTTGCAATTCTTCTGTTTTTACGAAGTAGCACACTGGGATCATATGGAGTTGGTGAAGGCTTGCAATCGCTATACCCAAAACGACTCAAGATCTTCTCCACATAGTGAGATTGAAGCAGTGTTATCCCACCATTGTCATCTCTCAGTAACTTGATGTTAAGGATAACATCAGCAACTCCTAGATCTTTCATCTCAAAACAGTGAGATAGGAAACTCTTGACCTCTTCGATCACTTTGAGGTTAGTTCCAAAGATTAGTATGTCATCAACATACAAACAAACAATGACTCCTTCGCCCCCACCATGGCGATAGTACACACATTTGTCAGCTTCATTTACAGCAAAACCTGCTGCAGTCAAAGTTCTTTCGAATTTCTCATGCCACTGCTTAGGCGCTTGTTTAAGGCCATATAAAGATTTCAGCAATTTGCACACCTTTCCTTCCTGACCATTTACCACGAATCCATCTGGCTGGTCCATGTAAATTTCCTCTTCCAACTCACCATTTAGGAAAGCGGTCTTAACATCCATTTGATGAACGAGAGGACCATGTGAAGCAGCCAGCGAAAGTAGAACTCGAATGGTGGTCAGGCGTGCCACAGGTGAGTAAGTATCAAAGAAATCTTCACCTTCCTTTTGAGTATAACCCTTGGCCACAAGCCGTGCCTTGTATTTCTCAATAGTACCATCAGGCCTAAGCTTCTTCTTGAACACCCACTTGCATCCTACAGGTTTGCACCCGTAAGGACGATCAGTGATTTCCCAAGTTCCATTAGCCAAAATGGAATCCATCTCACTACGAATGGCTTCCTTCCAATAATCAGCATCTGGAGATGCATAGGCCTCTGAAATGGAACTGGGAGTATCATCCACGAGGTATACAATGAAATCATTACCAAAGGACTTTGCAGTCCTCTGTCTCTTGCTTCTTTTGGGAGTTTCACTGTTGTCCTCCATAGGATTTTCAACGTGTTCCATCGAAATGGTAGGTTCAGGAAGTGGAACTAATTCTTGACTTGATGAATTAGGAATCTCCTGATGTGACGAGGTAGACATATCCTTCATAGGAAAAATGTCTTCGAAGAAAGTCGCATCATTTGACTCCATAATTGTACCAACACGCATGTCAGACACATCGGATTTTATGACCAAGAATCTATAGCCAATGCTATGAAAAGCATATCCCAGAAAAACACAATCCACAGTGTTTGGTCCAACCTTGCGCTTCTTAGGGAATGGAATATTGACTAACGCCAAACAACCCCAAGGTCGTAGGTAAGAGAGTTTTAGTCTTTTCTTCTCCCATTCCTCAAATGGAGTTATCTCTTTGTCTTTTGTAGGGACTCGGTTTAGGACATGACACGTAGTCATAATAGCCTCCCCCCACCATGCCTTGGAAAGACCCGATGTATCTAACATGGCGTTAACCAAATCAGTTAGAGTGCGGTTCTTTCTTTCAGCCACCCCATTTGACTGAGGTGAATAGGGAGGCGTCCTCTCATGAATTATACCATGTTCCACACAAAAAGAATCAAACTCGTTGGAAAAATACTCTCCACCCCGATCAGACCTTAGCCTCTTAATCTTTCGATCAAGTTGGTTTTCTGCTTCAGCTTTATAAATTTTGAAGAAACTCAAAGCTTCATCTTTTGATTTCAGAAGATACACATGACAATATCTGGTGGAGTCATCAATTAACATCATGAAATATTTCTTTCCACCTTTTGTTAACACACCATTCATTTCACAGAGATCAGAATGTATGAGCTCTAGTGGTACCAGATTCCTCGCCTCTGCAGTTTTATGGGACTTGCGAGGTTGCTTAGCTTGCACACACACTCGGCACTTAGAACCCTTAATAGGTGTGAAGTGGGGAATTAAGCTCAATTTGGATAGTCGTGTCATGCAGCTAAAACTGATGTGACAAAGACGTGAATGCCATAAATTTGATTCATTGTTGCAAACATGGTTTACAACGTTATTACAGACATCAGTCAAAGATAAGCGAAACAAACCACTACATTCATATCCTTTACCAACAAAGGTTCCAAACTTGGACACTACAAATTTATTCGACTCAAAGACAAGCTTGTAGCCATCTCTACACAGAAGAGAACCGCTAACAAGATTCTTATTTATAGAGGGCACATAGTTCACGTTCTTCAGTCGTACAGTCTTCCCCGAAGAGAACTTCAGATCGACCGTACCAACACCGCGAACAGAAGCATGTGAGCCGTTGCCCATCAGCACGGAAGAAGTTCCTGCTGCCTGATAAGAAGAGAACATGGAAATATCCGAACATACATGTACATTGGCGCCCGTATCAATCCACCAATCAGGAGAATGACATACTGAAAGAACAGTAGGAAATATACCGTACCCTGCGTCCTTCATCTCAGTATCACCAATGACAACATTGACGGTCTTGCCGCCTTTCCCATGTTGACGCTTGTCAAAGCGATTCGGGCAGTTGGGAGCCCAGTGTTCAGGATCACCGCAAACATGGCAGACTCCTTTCTTCTTCTCATACTTCTTCTCATACTTCTTCTTGAAGTTTGTAGAATGTGGTGTCTTGTTCTTCACATCAAACTTTCCTTTACCCACAAACTTGTTCTTGTTTCTGAACTTGTGGGTTTGGAAGTTTCTCTTCTGTACCAGGTTGGCACTAGAACTTCCATCAGCACCTCGAGCACGTGTGTCCTTTGCTCTTGCCTTTTCTTCGACATCAAGTGTCCCAATGAGATTCGAGACAGAAAACTCCTGTCTCTTGTGCTTCAGAGACGTAGCAAAGCTCCTCCATGAGGCAGGAAGTTTGGCAATGATGCCTCCGGTAATAAACTTGTCCGGTAACACACAAGTGAAGTGCTCAAGTTCTTTGGCGAGTGACTGAATCTCATGAGCTTGCTCAACCACGGAGCGCTCATCAGTCATCCTGTAGTCATAGAATTGCTCCATGACGTACAGTTCAGTGCCAGCATCTGAGGTACCAAATTTTGCCTCAAGTGCATCCCACATATCCTTGCCATTGTCAAACGACGCATAAGCATCAACAATGTTATCTCCAAGAACACTGATCAGAGCAAGCTTAAAGAGGGTATTCATTTTCTCATAGTTTGCCTCCTGTTGAGGGTCGAGATCACCCGTAGGCTTGCCAAGAGTGGCGTCATAGCAGTTCATGGATTGAAACCAGAGAACTGCTCTCACGCGCCATCTCTTATAATTGGCGCCCTCAAACACAGGTGGCCTCATAGACGCAGCAAATCCAGTTGGGGTAAATTGCCTATAATAAGGTTTTTGGATTGTTGGAAATATGAGCAATTTACCACATAATTTAATTAATAGAAACAATAGGTAAATCAGAACTACAATTGCAATAGTCAAAGTAGTCATTTGAATTTTCGAAGAGTAGACAAAGGGCATGCATAGTTTAATCATCTGAATTTCCAGAGAGTAGGCAACAGGCATGCAAAGTATAGAATTTGGGGAAAACAAATCTACTCCAATTGCTAGAACTAGGAATTGTAGTAGGATCTGAAACATGAGATTGAACAGAAAAAACATGAGCACATACTGGACAGGAGCTGGTGCAGCAGCGGGACCATTGTTGACGTTGTCGCTCATATCGTCGAAGAGACCGTCGACTTCCGGGAAGAAGTCGTCGTTGGGGAAGATGTCGTTGTCGTCCGTGATGAAGAAGTCAGTAGTCGCGCAGAGCGCTCCCCAAAAACCTTATCGCCCTTCTCCCGTACAGGACTCGAAGTAGCGCAGTTTCGGAGGCCTACTGTCCCGACCGGCGGTGCACGCCGCAGGCCAGGATGGGGAAGACTTGAGCGGTGGCGCAAGGCTCTGGAAACGAGAAGGCAGTGTATTGCTCTGTGTATATCTGGAGAGGAGCGACCTCTGGTTTTATAGGCACAGAGCAGAAGCCGAACAGGCCACGCGAGAAGATGAAATGAAGAGTCGGGAAGGCAAACAGGCAGCAGCCTCCGTAATCAAAACCCACTTAGCAAAGCGTTTCGTTTCAGATTCCTGTGCCTGTTCATATTCTAATTCGTGCGTGTGGCAAAATAAAGAGAGAGAGAGGCTCTCGGCTCGAGGCATTCCCGCAACCCGCGGCGCGCGCGCGTCGTGATGAGGCGTGGCGAGGCGGGCGGCGGAGGAGGAGCGCGCGTGTAGTCATCTCTTTCTCATGCTCATACAACAAGTGGAAAGCCCTCCCTTATAAACAGGTAAAACTTCCACTCAACTAGCAATGTGGGACTAAACATTTGTCCCACCTCTTGCCATACACGAATGGGCCAAGTGGGCCTCTAGGATTTATTAGGAATTTCTGGAATATTAAATGGGCTGGTCCATTTGGGCCAAAATTCCAACAAAAACCGTAAGACATAATTGCAGAATCGCAAAACTTCCGCCGGGCCTAGGTAAAACGCGCCGCCGCCGGCTGGCCACATCAGGTACTCGGGCATCGGTCAAGTCTGGTGTCGAGTCGTATGGGATCAGGGAATCGGGGCGGGCGCAGGCTGGGGCCATCTGTACAAACATGTCTGCGATTGGACGTAGCAGATTAGGATATATTCCTATCCTTTTCTAATGCTGGTGCCAATGCATCACAGCTTCTCACGGGCTATAGCCCCGCCACGTCACCTTTTTTCCTCACTCTCACGCCACTCTCACGCCACTCTCACAGCACGGTGCCAGTGCACGGGCTATAACCCACACTATCACATTCCTCTCCCCACTATCGCCCGGCCTATCGCCCCCATTGGCACCGCGTCGCCCCGCTATCGCCCGCCCTCTCGCCCCGCACCCCTCCTATCGCCCCGCCAACGCGGGCGGTAGCGCGCCCTCTCGCCCGCTCTCGCCGGGCGAGCCTGCTACCGCCCGGCCCGCTACTCTCGCCCCTCCTCTCGCCCGCTCTCGCCCCGCGTGGGGCGATAAGGGCCGCTATCGCCCCCGCTCTAGCCCGCGTTGGCACCAGCCTAAGGCTGGTGCCAGTGCATCACGGGCTATAGCCCCGCCACGTCAGCTTTTCCTCTCACTCTCACCCCACTCTCACGCCACTCTCACGGCACGGTGCCAGTGCACGGGCTATAGTCCCCACTATCACTCCTCTCTCCTCCACACCAGCATTTCTCTCTCCTCCACGTCAACATTGATTTTTTAAGATAAAAAACATTGCAAATAATGCAAGGAAATTATTTTATTCAACTAAAATTGTACCGATTACATAATAATTAATAAAAATTACAAAAAAATTTGAAAAAATTACATAATCTAGGCATGAGCCCACACATGCTCAATCAAATTATGCTGGAGCTGTGTATACATCGGCGAGTCCCTCATTTCGTTGTCCATCTGAATCCTGGCTGCTAGGCTTGGTGGTGCATTGGTATGTATTGCAGGGCCGACATTGGAATCAACTGTCTCATAGATGTTCTCCAAATTGGTACCACGCTCATCGTCGATGGTCATGTTGTGCAGAATGACACATGCACGCATGATCAACCCAAGAGTACACCTGGAGTAGGAGCGTCCCGGAACTGCTATAATGTTGAACATAGCCTTCAGCACTCCAAATGTACACTCGACATCTTTGCGCCAAGCTGATTGAGCAATAGTGAACAGCCGATGCTTTTCACTTTGTGGAAGAGTAACACCCTTCATGAACACTTGCCAGGAGGGGTAGATGCCGTCGGCAAGGTAGTAACCCATGTTGTATTGGTGTCCATTCACCGTGAAGTTCACTATGGGTGCTTCTCCTCTAAGCACATCCGTGAACAATGGCGACTGATTGAGCACATTGATGTCGTTGTTGGACCCGGCGACTCCAAAAAAAAGACATGCCAGATCCAACGATCATACGACGCAACGGCTTCTAAGATTATGGTAGGGTGTTTGATGTCTCCCCTTGTGAATTGACCGGCATGCGCAACTGGGCAGTTCCTCCACTGCCAATGCATGCAATCGATGCTCCCTAGCATGCCCGGAAAGCCGCGCTCCTCGGCTTTCGCTAACATACGCTAAGTATCCTCGACAGTAGGTCGACGGCAAAACTCTTCCCCGTAACAGTTAATGATTCCCTCACAGAATTCCTCTAGACACTCTGACGAAGTTTGTCTAGCTAACTTAAGCCACTCATCTATCGTATCTGCAGCGGCTCCATAAGCTAATAAACGCAAAGCCGCAGTACACTTTTCTAGGGGAGAAAACCCAGCACGGTCGAGAGCATCAACTCTTTGGGTGAAATACGGAGAGTATTCACCCAATCTATCCACAATGCTTAGAAAAAGGGATCGCCTCATCCGATACCTTCGCCGGAAGAAGCTCGGAGGATAAGCACAGTTGTCGGCGAAGTAGTCGTCGTAGAGCCGATCGTGGGCGCCCAGACGATCACGCCTGATGAACTCTCGACGGCGTCGCGGCCGTCTTGGCTCCGCTTCGAGGTTGAGCATCGCCGCCTCGCACTCCGTCTGCATTGCAGCGATCATCTCACCCTCCACTCCGTCGCTCGAACTGCTGCTGCTAGACGAAGACATGGCGTCGAGAGGAGTGGAAATGGAGAGTGGAGGAGATGAATTGAGGTGTGGAGTGAGCGAAGGGATATGGGGGGTATTTATAGGGAGGAGATGAAAATTTGGGTTTTTTTCGGATTTCTTCAGGCAGCAACGGAACCCCAACGGCTAGCTGACGTGGACCAATCAGCGGGCGCCACGTCAGCTAGCCGTTAGCCCCGGCCCCGCTCCCTCCTCTCGCCCACGCTATCGCCCCGTGCCGCCACCGCGCCGCCCAGTCTCGCCCGTCCTCTCGCCCCGCTAGTGCGGGCGGTAGCGGGCGCTACCGCCGGGCGACGCGGCCACCGCCCGCGCCTACCGTCCCGCCTCGCTCTCGCCTGGCTATCGCCCGAGCCGGGGCGATACTGCCCGGCTTCTAGCCCCCACTGGCACCAGCCTAAGGCACTTAACAGGTTTGCGTTGGGGATCTGCGCCTTTGCCTGTAGCTGATCAGGAAGGCTGAACTGGTGCGCCATTTTTTTCTCCTAAACATATATTCGTCCTAATGCGATTGGGGGCCCTAGTTTTTTGGGGGCCCCGTTCCGTCGAGCACCTCGAACACCCTCTTAGACGGGTCTGATGGCGCTACACAATGACTTACAATTTTTCGAGCATGCCTGCTCGTGTCTCTCTCGAGGAGCTTAATTTTTTGTGGATGTAGCGCCTAAGAGCAATGTGCTACATGTACAATAATTTTACCTCACCCGAGAGAGCAGAGACTCTCTGTACTCATGCACATATTTCTGTACATGTAGCGCCTAGTGCTAAGGCGCTACACATGCTTCACTCCTAGCTGCTAGGCGCTACATGTGTTATATTTGACAGAAACCATATTTCAAATAATTCACATGTCTCAAAAAGATTTGAAAAGCATAAACAAGGATTTAAAATTCTTAACCAGATTCATGACATAACAAGGGAGGTTCAAACATAACAAGGAAGGTACAAGTCCACTAGAACAAGTTCGAACATAACAAGATAGGTAGAGGTGCGACGTCACTACAAGTTCAAATATAACAAGTAGACTAGAACAAACTCATGACATGTCCGGGCACGTCTTCTACTTTCGTGCACAACCCCTCTTCGTAGGAATCTTCTGCCTCCTCACCGGTGGCGGATGCTCTTCTTCCTCATCGTCCTCATCGTCATCCTCGATAAGTGTCATCCTCCTAACCCTAGCTCACCTCCATGGCCGTTCCTCCTCAACACGCTACTCCTTTCCTTTGTTGACCCAGTCATCTGGTGTGAACAGGTGAATTCCGGTCTTCTTCCTCGGCATGTAAGCGGCCAGTTTCTTAGCCTCCCGCAATGTCATGTCATCCGGAATTCTTCCCTTTGAAACAAGTAGAAGTACATGGTTAAGGTCAAAGAAAAAGACATGCACTCAATATGGGCAAAAAAATGTACATGGTTAAGTTCATACTACATCAACAGAGGTAGTCTCGTCCTCAAACTCACCGTCTGTATCAATCGCAGGGTCAGAAGGTGACTTGGACCTAGACTGCAACGGTGAGTTGTACTTAGGCTCACGGAAACCAAGTAGGTTCACCAGCTGGCGTAAGCGTTGGCCCAAGCGCTGAATGTTAGTGAGGGAGATGTCAAACATAACATTCTAAAATAAGCATGCAGGCCATGTTGTGGTAATAAGGACTTTGTTTTGTACCTTAACAAAGCCTCCACACGGCGTGGTATCCAACAAATCTTCGCTTTCACTGTCTTGTTTCTTTATCTCCGCACACTATTGGTAGAAATAAATACATATTAGAAAAATATAATTGGTAAAGGTGGAAAGAGACCGAATAAGTTAAAATTACCACAAAGTTGAGCATATTAGAAAAATTTATTTGGTTTCCCTTCCTAACGAACTTGTTGTATTGGATCTGGGCAAGTTCGTCAAGCACTATGGGCTCTTCCAACATTTCCTCGTCGAAAGCCGGTGGGCATATCTTCACGCGAGTATTCTCAAGAAACCAGTGAATGTAGTTGTTGAAAGCAATTGGGCAATGCTCCTTCAGCATGCCCCATCCACTCTTGTTAGCTTCCTCCACGCATAGCTTGAATTCGGACACATGTTTCTTATGGTGTCTCGCCCAATTTGTCACCTTCCTTTGTTTTTCTGGTCCAAACTGCATGTAAAGATACCAACACAGGAGTAATATCAACAAATAGAAACCAAAAAAATGCAACATATGTCATTCAATCTTACTCATGAAGCAGCTTGTCTGTGTCCTTCCAAACAACCCAAACTGCATCATCACGCGGTGTGGCAACTGAAACTCAATCGCCCAATTGCATATCGTCGGGCATCGCATAAGACATAAAACCTGTTCCTCCATGCACTTTGGGTTCAAAGAGTAATCAGGCGGAACACCAAATCTTTTCCCCCTCCCATCAGGCTCCCAATCCACCTGCAGCATAGCACGCCAACATCAATTAGAAGAAAGATAGACAAATGCAAGCGAGTCATGTAAGGATAAATACTTACTTGCTCAGGGGTAAGCGCATCCAACTCGTTCATGTACTGCCTATACATGTTTTCTGTATCGTTGTGAGCCTCCGATACAATGTCGTACTTGTAAGCCCAAGTTGTGCGACGTAGAGGGTTGTTCCCTATGCTTCCCAATCAACATAACTCACTTGTCTCAGACGTCCAACTGGTAAACGATCCCAGCTCCACGCAGAGAGTAGAAGCATACAACCACCAACTCCTCATGAGGGTAGACTCCTACGACAACCATCGTCCAGCTGCACATAATGGCAAATAAAGTTAATACATGTTAAAAATGGATATCAACAAACTCATTATAAGTTACCAGTTTATTACCTGCCGATACAAGTAAGCAAGTGCAACACTCCTCTAGCTCCATCCATAGTCAAAGATGGTAAACGCCTTTAGCCAGATCCATGAAGCGTGCCTCCGTTTGCTGTCAGCAAAGAGAGTCCTACTAATAACATACCACATGTACACGCGAGCGTACATCTTGATCAAGTCCTCATCGGCTTCTTGAGGGCAATTTTTGTAGTGTTCTACTATCCATGTGTAAGAAGTGCCGGCTGAGAGTCTCGTTTTACTCGGGTCAGCAAGCTCCGGTGCAACATTACCAATAAGCGCATGCATCTGTTCACGCCACCCTTCACAATCGGTGTCCATAGCTACAGGCTTCCTCTCAATAGGAAGTCCAAGGATCATGGAAATATCCATAATTATGATAGTCATCTCGCCGGCACGGAGGTGGAAACTGTGTGTCTTCGGCCTCCATCGGTCGATGAGAGCGGTAATTGCAGCTGCGTTGAAGTTTGGTGTCGACCGGCTAACAAGTTGGATGAAAGGGAGAAGCCCGACCATCTCGATGTACGGAGTGTACCGCTCATCATACGACATCTCAGAAGGGTCGGAGACCCCATGAGACCGAATCTTCAAAGGGTTAAGTTTCCGCAAACATACAAGTTAAATACTTAGAGCATATCCTACACATTTGTTAGAACAAGACATTTGAAACATACAAGTGCAAAACTAATCATCTTACCATCTTTTTTCCGATAACAACTAGGACTAGTGTTTAACTTCATAGAAATCATCGAGTAACCACACCATCATACATATTTCAAATCGTAGGAGTATGTGAGTATCCCACACTTCAAACATTTAATTCCACAAAAAAATTCCACACATGTTCATAGTAACAACTAAATAATCTAACATACAAATTTGGTTTCTACACAAAATTAACCTACTAGATTGTTACCAATGGAAACTATAACTATCCTAATGCTAAAGATAATTGAAACAAGTCATTATTCCATATCAAAATCAAATCCAACTAGAAACTAGGGTTCCACCGAAAATGATATATGAAGGCCAAATAATACAAATTTTGTGGATGGAAAGAGGAGGATTGTAGGGGAATACCTGAGCAAAGTAGTTGAGAAGCAAATCCCTCAATATTTCCTCCAGATTTAGAGAGGGGAGTAGGAAACGCCATGGCCGCCGAGCTCTCTGTTCTCTGTATGTTTAGTCTGTGTACTGGAGAGGCCGGGGGTGCAACGCCCATGATTTAGAAATCCATGCGTGTAGGCCACGACTCGGGCCCACCCCTCAGGCGCCATGCAGGCAAGGGTGTAGCGCGTGAGCTGAAGGCGCTACACAGTGGAGTGTAGCGCACGATCGTTGAGCGGTACCCGATGCGGTTAGTTTTCGAGGACAAAATCGTCGCAGGGTGCGGTGTGAATTTGTTTCGATTCGACCACTCTAGTCTATATTTTTATAACAGTGACAGTGACGGCAAGTTGTGTGTCACTATTCATTCATTGTTCTAGTGTGCCTCACCTAATTAAGCATTTCTCTTATATTATAATTTAGCACCGATGATTAAGGTTGGTCACAATGAAAAGTAACATACTCTCTCCGTCCACAAATAAGTGTACATCTAGATTTACACTTAGTCGAACTTTTTAAAGTTTGACCAATTTTATAGTAAATAGTGCCAACATATATAACATCAAAATGGTATATTTTAAAACTTCATATCAAGACAAATCTATTGATAATAGTTTGATGCAATAAATGCTAATACGTTTTCCAATAAAGTTAGTCAAAGTTGAATAAATTTGACCGACAAAAAAGGAAAAAATACAGTTATTCCCGAACGGAGGGAGTAGGCAGTAACGTCATACTTTTTTAGACTATGTTAGTATCTGCACAATGGGCAGTAACTAACAAGTGGTGTCATGTAAAACTGCATTTATTAGCTCTCGTTGTGCGCGTTGGAATATGTGACGCTATATCAATAGAAATTTTATTAAAGAACAAAAGATCAGAATGTCCCCTGCCTCTTCAGTCCTTCCCCGCTCCGGGCGCCGCGGCAGCTCGCCCCATCGCTCTTTCCTGCGGCGTGCGGCAGGATCCATAACCAGAGCCCGCTTGCTTCCTCTCTCGCTCGCTCGCCCCCAAACCTAGCGAGCGATGGGGGGGAAGACGACGACGGCGGCGGCGTATCGCGTGGCCGGCGACGAGCTTGGCGGCGGTGGAGGCGAGGAGGAGTGCAGGTGCCCGTGGGTGAGGACGGAGGCTGGCGGCTTCTCTTTCGCGCGGCTAGCAGACTCTCTCATCGACGTCCCCCGCCGCGCGCCTGGATCCCTCTCGTTGCCGCCCGGCCCGCGGCTCTACCTCCCGTCCCCAACTGCCGCCGGTGCGCGCCTCCGCAACTCCTCTTCCTCTGCTCGACTCCGCACGGGGATTCCTCGAGGGTGGTCACGGACCTTTCAGGATCGTCCCCGCTTCCGCTCTGGATTCAGTTCTCTGAATCAACTGAAGGCTGCTTGAGCAGACGGGCAGGCCGTTGATTGCCATACGTACCACTTGCCCAATCGTCGGGCACAAAAGCTTTACCAAGGGAGCTACACTTGTCTGCACAGCACCTCGAAACAGAGAAGTCTCGCGATCGTGCCGCCACATCAAGCGCCGGAAGAAACAGCAGTCACCAACACAACAGATGCACACATTTTCAGTACCAACCCAGCTAGATCAGCAAGGGTCGAGATTCTTGAGTTTGCTGGCCTTGTCAAGGAGATTGTGCAACTGAATACAATTCGAATCTGTTTCCTGGAGCTGCTCCTCCGCGGACGGCTTCTAAACTTCCAGCTCTAACTGAATCGCAAAATGAGCAAGCAGGTCAAACATGTGAAAAAGCATTTTCATAACCTGAGAATTCATCTTTCACCTTTGTAGTTGCCGCACATATGGATCAATCTCATTTTTTTTTTGCCCTATGCCATTTACAGGACTGGTTTTTGAGGACTGAAAATAGTAAGTTCATAAGCTCAAGAACTATGATTTAACAACATGGACTAATATACTACAGAATTCTTATACATTCCTGCCTTGTTGAGATGGTTATACCATTCCTGCTGATAAGATAATGGTAAGCCTTGCTTGTCATGTAAATTTTACATTTACTTGAAAAACGGACTGCTTTAGTATTACACATACAGGACTAGTACTCCCTCTGTCCACTATTATCAGATGTTTTAGCTTTTTCCGAAAACTTGCATGTGCGTAGACGCGTTCCACTGTGTAGATTCAGTCATTTTTCCCCCTTATCTAGTCCAATATCTAAAGCATTTTATAATAGTGAATGGAGGGAGTACCTACGTAAGCCTTATCGGTTTTTTGCATTCTAAATATATTTACTTCCGGATCGTTTTTTTTTGCTCGACGGTAGTTTGGTAGAGATATAGATGATGGTTCTTGAATCGAATCTTTAAAATAGACATCCTAATTTTGTAACACCCACCCTACCTTAAGAAATTTTGTTAAATGAGACAGTTAAAAATTTCTTCTGCTGTATTTATCCCAATGCATCTTCAGTGTTCACTAATATTGACGGGCGTAGAAGAAACAACACACATCTCCCCTTCTCATCAATTGTCAATATACGTGTCTATATGAACATGAGATAACCCATCTGCCAGTCGATTAATATTAATCCTGAGATCGATCATATAATTAAGGTGTCGTCCAAAAATGACAAGACAAGAAATAAACCACTTGCTTCCTGGTCTTCGGCATGAAGCATGTGATGCGTCAGACAATTAAAGAAAACTACTCCCTCCGATCCATAACAAGTGTCGCTCAATGTTTATGTCACACGTGTGGTCAGTGGTTAGTCTGTCTAATCAGCGACACTTATTATGGACCTGGCCGGCAGATACTCGAGTTGAAATGTTTACGTCACACCTCTGTTCAGTGGTTAGGCTGTCACACATCTTGCCAGTGGTTATTGCAATAAAGATTTCCCATACCCCAGCTATTAACGTGCCCCATTAACCTATGGCAGCTGGAGCGAGTAATTTATTTCCAACTAGGCCCAGCTAATTTATGTCCAAAAATGTGCTGAGCGTTCCAAGATTGGATAGCTGGCTTGTGATTGATTCAAGAACTACTGTCAATTAAGCTGCATGTAGTACTATTTTATTTTAAGTACATAAGTCATTCTATATTGTGACAGTCGTTCTTAAGTATATTGTAGATCGAGGGCGTCCGCTTGCTCCCATAAATATAAGTAACCACGTTAGCTTGCTCAGACCATTCTTTTCTCCACCCCTGCGCTGCAGTTGTGTTTTCCTGTGTTCTGTGTGTGTAGTTCGGAGCGTTCCAATGGCGGAGGTGGTGGCCACAATGGTGGTCGAGCCACTGCTATCCATGGTGAAGGAGAAGGTGTCCAGCGTCCTCATGGACCAGTACAAGGTGATGGAAGGCATGGAGGATCAGCACAAGATCCTCAAGCACAAGCTGCCGTCCATCCTGGACGTCATCTCTGATGCCGAGCAGGAGTCCTCCCACAGAGAAGGGGTAAGGTGTTGTGGTCGCTTGGAGCTTCGAAAGTAATAGGGGTGGTTCACGAGAGTATGAGTTCGTCCTCTGCGTGTAGGTGCCGTGATTGGAGAAGTTGAGAGAGATAGCAGGGGTAGATTAGAGAAGATAGAGGGGTAGGGATTAGCAATAGGAAGATTAAGGGTTTATTACTGCTTGCCCTAAAACACACGGATACACATCCTCTTATAGGAGGACCAGCCGCCAGGAGACCTGGTGCATCAAACCGACTCCAATATCTGTAGTACACAACCAGGACTATATTTTAAGTCTGCCACAACTAACTCACGTTGCCCTATCCACTAAATATTCAATCCTCTAGTAATTGAACTGGACTACTAATGCCACAACACTACTCCCCCTCTTCAGATACAGATCGTCCTCGAGCTGTAATTCATGTCGGATCTTCTTCCTCAGCATCATCTATAACTTCAAGGTAGAAAAGGCGTTGGCAACGATGGCCTCTCTAAAATTTTTTGTCGCAGTTGAAACACAGTCCTTTTTCTCTTCTCTCTGCCAACTTTGCTGTTGTCAATCGGCGCAGTGCCCGTCCTTCCCCAACTGGAACTGAACCGGTCAAGGGTATACCTTGCAACTGTCCTGTGGGTATGGATGACTTTAAACCGGAGGATGCTTCTGTGACGATAGCAGCTGCGACTTTAGCCCTTAGTTCATGAGCACGGGCAAGGCTCATTGCTGTGTCCAAATCTTGTGGGTTATGCAGCTCCACATCGATCTTCAACAGGTCGATCAATCCAGAGGTGAAGATGGACACATGTTGTGCCATGGACAAGGAATCAATATGACCCAAAAGTGCCAAAAACTGTTCTTGGTACTCTGCGACAGTCCCTGTCATCCGAAGCCTTGTTAATTCACCCAGAGAATTGGATCGAATCGGAGGGCCGAAACAAAGATTACAACGATCTTTAAAACGAGGCCATGAAGGGACACCTTCGTTGCGTTCTGGGCAGTTCCGGTCATATGGTATGTAGCAAGCCACACCTTGTATGCTTCGTCTGTCCTGTGTCCCCAAAAGAACTTCTCACATCTGTTCATCCACCCGAGCGGATCTTCTTTTCCATCATAAGTGGGAAAATCCAGCTTGTGGTAGCATGGTACACCGGCAGTGTCAGCGAGGTGTGGAACACCTGGTGGCACCTGCGGTGACACAATCTGAGACCATGGTTGCATAGGACGCTGCTGTCCTAGGGCCCGAGACACTGTTGGCAACCCAAAGCTGGCCGTAGCCGGGGCGGAGACAACAACAGTAGGGTTTGTGCCCAGATCTGTAGCAGCCGACGATGTTGATAATGGAAATTGCGATGTAGATGGTGGCAGATCCTTAGGAGATGCGAACAAGCGCCTGGTTTGAGCTCCAGCGCCTTCACACGGATCTCGAGTGCGGCGACACTTTCCTAGATAGCCTTGTTGGTGTCCTGGATTGCAGCGGTGGTACTGCGCAATTCAAGAATTGTTGCCATGATGTCGTCATTGGTGTAGGTTGTCTGCTTCGACTTCTTCGTATCGGAAGCCATGGTGGTCGGCTCTGATACCAGATGTTGTGGTCGCTTGGAGCTTCGAAGGTAATAGGGGTGGTTCACGAGAGGATGAGTTCGTCCTCTGCGTGTAGGTGCCGTGATTGGAGAAGTTGAGAGAGATAGCAGGGGTAGATTAGAGAAGATAGAGGGGTAGGGATTAGCAATAGGAAGATTAACGGTTTATTACTGCCTGCCCTAAAACACACGGAGACACATCCTCTTATAGGAGGACCAGCCGCCAGGAGACCTGGTGCATCAAACCGACTCCAATACGACTCTATTTTAAGTCTGCCACAACTAACTCACGTTGCCCTATACCCTAAATATTTAATCCTCTAGTAATTGAACTGGACTACTAATGCCACAACATAAGGCCTGTCTCGAGGAGGTCAAGATAGTGGCATACAAAGCAAATGAGGTCTTCGACGAGTTCAAGTATGAGGCACTCCGCCGCGAAGCCAAGAAGAAGGGACACTACAGTGCGAGCTCGTCTTCGATGCAGTAAAAATCTTTCGCACTCACAACCGTTTTGTGTAACATGATGGGGAAAAAGCTCTGCAGGATTGTACATGCCATTGATGTCCTTGTGGCTGAAATGAATGCATTTGGGTTTAAACATCAGAAAATGACTCGGGCATCCAAGCAGTGGCGGCAGACGGATTCCATCGTCGTTGACCCAGAGAATATTGTTAGCCGATCAAGAGATGAAGAGAAGGAGGAGATTATTAAGAGGATAACTGATCCAACTAATGCTTCAAATCTTATGGTTCTTCCTATTGTTGGGATGGGTGGGTTGGGCAAGACCACCCTGGCACAGCTCATCTACAACGACCTGATGTCCAGGGGCATTTTCAACTACAGAGGTGGGTATGTGTATCGGAGGATTTTGATGTTTGTGACCTAGCACAGAAGATCTGCCAAGTATCTGGTGAGGACAACGAGAAGGCACTTTGGAAGCTTAGGGAAGAACTCACTGGAAAGAGGTACTTTGTTGTATTGGACGATGTCTGGAACCGAGATCCTGATAAGTGGGAGAAGCTAAAGGCATGCCTTCAATATGGTGGTGTTGGTAGCGTCGTATTGGTGACAACTCGTGACAATGAAATTGCTCAACTCATGCATACAGTTAAAGCCCATGACATCACAGTTTCGGACAAGAAATTCATAATAGAAATTATTGAGAAAAGAGCATTCGGTTTGCAACAGGGTAAGCCTGCTTCAGAGCTGCTTGCTATGGTTTCTGAATTTGTGGAGAGATGTGATGGATCTCCTTTGGCTGCTAAAGCACTAGGATCTGTACTGCACGGAAAGACAAGTCTGGAAGAATGGGAGGCAGTACTAGAGAAAAGTGTCATTTGCAGTGAGGAATCTAGAATTTTACAAATACCGAAGCTCAGCTTTGATGACCTGCCATCGCATATGAAGCAGTGCTTTGCTTTTTGTTCTATGTTTCCGAAGAATTACGAGATTGATGTAAGCAATCTGATCCAACTATGGATTGCAAATGGCTTTATCCAAGAGCAAAAGCAAGTTCACCCTGAAACCATAGGAAAACGGATATTCAATGAGTTGGCCTCAAGGTCTTTCTTTCAAGATGTGAAGCAAGTCCCAGACAAGGAAATCAAACGCCCTTCAGGGTATTATTACAAAACTACATGTAAAATCCATGATCTTATGCATGATGTTGCACTGTCTATAATGGGAAAAGAATGTGCTCTTGTAACTGAGGAACCAAGTCAGGTTGAGTGGCTTATGGACACTGCTCGACATTTATTTGTGTCACGCTGTGAACCTGAAACCATTTTGAACTATGCTCTGGTGAAAAGATCTCCAACTATCAAGACACTTCTGTACGAATATCATATGCATAGTTCATTGCAGCATTCATCGAAGTACAGCTCTTTGCAAGCATTACGGATCCGTCCATGGAGAAGATCATTCCTGCTGAGACCAAAGTATCTGCATCACCTAAGGTACCTTGATCTCTCAGGAAGCTCTATGGAGGCACTTCCTGAAGATATAACCATTCTATACAACCTGCGGACATTGGACCTCCCTGGCAGCTACTTTCTTGACCGTCTTCCCATGCAAATGAAGTATATGACAACTCTTAGTCACCTCTACAATCATGGTTGTTCAAATCTAAAGAGCATACCCCCCAGGCCTCGGAGAACTCACATCTTTGCAGACACTTACATGTTTTGTAGCAGATGCTGGCTCTAATTGCAGTCATCTTGGAGAATTGAACCAGTTGAACCTTGGGGATCATCTAGAGATAAATCGGCTAGAGAAGGTGACAGAAGAAGAAGCCATTGCGGCAAACCTCAGAAGGAAGAAGGAACTCAGGGAACTCACATTAAAATGGACCATTGGTCATGAGGGTGATGCCAAAAAGCTTGAGGGTCTCAGACCTCATGAAGGGCTGCAGGCTGTGAGGATAGACTCCTATGGCGCCACCACCTTTCCAGCTTGGATGTCTATGTTGGAAAACTTGGTTGAGATCCATCTATTCAATTGTGAAAAACTGCAATTTATCATTACTAGATTCATCGCATTTCCGAATCTGAAGGAGTTTACACTAGAAGGTCTGCTATGTTTAGAAAGATGGTGGAAAATAAATAGTGAGGGTCAAGGAGAAGAGATATTGTTTCCTCAGCTTCAGAAGTTGTCTATTATTAACTGTGGAAAGTTGACAGCATTACCAGAAGCAGCATTGCTTGGAGAACCGTATGGTACAACGGTACGGTCAGCATTTCCAGCATTTAAGGTACTCAAATTAAGAAAGTTGAAGAGCTTTTGGAGATGGGAGGCATTTGAAGGAACTCAAAGAGAGCACATAACGTTTTCTAAGCTTGAGAAACTTTCAATTAAGGATTGCTCTGCATTAATAGCATTATCAGAAGCACCACTTTGTGGAGATTCTTGTATGTTTCCTCAGCTTGAAAAACTATCGATTATGTCTTGCTCTTCATTAACAGCATTATTGGAACCACCACTTAGTGGATATTACAGTATGGCACGTTCAGCATTTCCTGCATTGAAGGTTCTCAAACTGAAACGCCTGGAGAGCTTTCAGAGACTGGACGCAGTGGAAGAAACTCAAGGAGAAGATATAATGTTTCCTCAGCTTGAGAAATTGTTTATTAGTAGCT
Source organism: Alopecurus myosuroides (assembly GCA_028641055.1). Taxonomy (NCBI): domain Eukaryota; kingdom Viridiplantae; phylum Streptophyta; class Magnoliopsida; order Poales; family Poaceae; genus Alopecurus; species Alopecurus myosuroides. The sequence continues at coordinate 298,064,356 of CM054063.1, read as the reverse complement.
GTGGAAAGTTGACAGCATTATCAGGAAAACCAACCTTCCCTAACCTCCAGAATGTTTGTATTACGAGATGCCCAGAGTTGACAACTAGATCTAAATCACCAAAGCTCAATGCATTAGAGCTGCAAGGACGTGAAGAAGAGTTGCTCCTGTGGACAGCTAGACATGAGACTTCACTGATCAATCTGAAACTGCAGAATCTTGAAGATACAGAAATAAGTTTGGCGATGGCTGAGCATTGTTTGAGTCAAGTGTTGGACAGCAAGGAAAAATGGAATCATGAATTCTCTCTGACACTTATGGAGATAAGTGGCTTTAAGTACGGTGTAGCAGAGTTATGTGGATGTTTTGTACAGCTTCATGAGTTGGATATTTATAGATGTGATGCACTCGTCCACTGGCCAGAGAAAGAGCTCCAAAGCTTGGTGTCCTTCGGAAATTATGGATTAGAACCTGCGGTAAACTGACTGGATTCGCACAAGCCCCTCCCAAGTCATTAACATCAGAAAGGAGTCAGCTCCTGCCAAATCTGGAGCGTATGTTGATAAGCGAATGTGAAAACTTGGTAGAGGTCTTCAACGTCCCTGCATCTCTTAAGAAAATGGATATTGATAGATGCAGTAAGGTTGAGTCCATATTCGGCAGGGCGCTGCAGCAGGGCACGTCAGCATCATTGGTTCTTGAAGGGTCATCTGTTTCTTCAGAGGTATCATCGTCATCAGCCCGGGTTACGGCAGAGCACTTCCTCCAGCCATGTCTAGAAGAACTTTCTATAGAATGGTTTTATAGCTTGACAGGAGCTCTCGATCTCCCCCCCGTCCCTGAAGGATCTATCTATTAATCACTGCAATGGGTTGACATCACTGGAATCTCGCTCAAGAGAGCTTCGGTCATTGCAGCGCCTCAGAATTTTGTGCTGTGAAACACTGTCATCCCTTCCGGACGGGCCACAAGCATACTCAATCCTCAATTTTATTTACATTCGAGGATGTCCTGGTATAAAGACCCTCCCGACATGCCTGCAGCAACGACTTGGCATGATCCAGTGGAATCTAGATGATCATCTAACAGGTAGGCAGTCCCCAAATTTCATTTCTTGTGTAACAGCAAAGACGTATTGCACATACACATAAACACTTACTCCCTCGGTACCAAATTAAGTGACGCGGACGAGAGCTAAGCGAGTACAAAATTGTATACAAATGGCCGCAATTAAATTGGAACAGAGGTAGTACTAGTTACTATTTGATGAACTAGTTAGATATAAATAATATCATGGCTAGCACACAATTTTGATTAAACTAAAATTTTATTTTACCTTAACTCTTCATTTCTTTTGCTTTCCATCTAAGTGTATGTTTTTATGTTACAATCTTAACCTGTGCAGATACACCAAAGCCTATGGTGTTGAGACCGAAGACATGGAAATATGCCTGCGGTAGAAATTAGATGTATGAACAGAATTACAAGGAATACCAATCGAAGTCATCAAGCAGGTTTGTAATATCTACGGTATCTAGGATCTAAAATTTCATGCAAGCATATTTATCCTGATGCTTCTTTCTCTTTTTCATGGATTAACCTGAAGAACATGCTCAAGAAAGACACAACACCTTCGACCACGCTCCTGAGGGCAGGCGTGTCACTGTAGCCACCAAGGATGGTCACTCCTGGGCGTTTCCCCTCAAGAGCTCGGACTGTGAACTATTTCAAAAGCTTGGGCTATTGCATTTGCTGCGCTTTCTATTTGAAAACACTGTAATATGATAGGCTCTGCCCCTTTGTAACCCAGCTTTGGCCTAAACATGATATGAAATGAGAAGATTCAGCTGCTTACAATGTTTTGGGAGGAACCAGAATGCTTCGAACACTATTTTCCATATTTATTATATCTATTCTTGATTTCTTGGGCCTAATTAAAATACTGTTCCCAAAGATTGGAAATTGTTCTGTCTATAGAGGGTTGGTGAGACTGCTGAAAAAAGAAATGCATTTCTCATCATTATGTTTTTAAACTATCCATTGGTGTTAATCGTGTATGGCTTCTTTGCAGGATTCTTTCAGCACAGAGCCGAAGTGGACTTTTTGCCTTGTTGAATTGCGACATCAAGAATCTGTAATGTTTCTATTGGCATCATCCCTAATAACTGGATGACAATATCAACTAACAGAAACAGTGAGGTATAAACTTGCACGGCTCTGCTGTAAAAATAGAACAGGTATGGCTATAACAGACTCCAAACAAACTTTTAGTCTTTTGATAACAAGTGCAGTTTACTTTTTAATATTTGAGTAAATGGTTTTTTCTACTGCACATGTTTCTACTGCATAGCATGTCTGTACCGTATCACATATTTTTACTGCATTGCAAACATCTTTGAGTGTTTACCAGTTAAGAAACCAGTAATCGTTATTGGAAAGTTAAGCCCCTTTTAAAACATTTTACTCCCTTGCCTAGGAAGACGAAAAAATGTCTAGGACATTGTACCTACACTTTTCATGAAGTTCTTGATTGGTTCATCAAATTTCAGTAGAGAATCCTGCATCCAAAACTCTGATTTTGTCTCAGGCGATGAGTATTAGCAACTGAAAACCATTGGATGCACAGTACGAAATCAGATCTTTAGCTACTCTACCTAAATTGTCTCTTTCAACCATGTGTAACCACCACCACCGAAAATGATAGGCATCTACAAAAAAATGGTAATGAGTCCAAGTGATTACTCTTAACTATATTAGTGGTACAGCTAGATGATGCTCACCTCTCAAGGCAAACCCACATGCCATGGAAGTTTTCACAAATAATAGATGTTGAACCATCACAAATGGGAAACTAAAAGCTTCTGTACTCTTGGTAGGCAGTAAAATATGCGAGTTTTAATCTACATCCTCAGTACTCCACATTAATTGTCTCCTCGGTAATCAACATCAACACAGAAAACGAAACAGTATTTATCTAACTATTGGATGTCATTAATTTTAATGTAGCTTGGATTGGTTGTTCATATATCTAAGTACTAATATTAAATGACTTGTTATTTTGTCTTAAAACTTGTAGAACGTAGATTAAAAGTGGACGGAGGGAGTATAACCTAACTGGCATCTTACAACTCATCCATCAGCTATATTTGCACTTATCCCAGTGGGTCACTGAAGACAAAAGCATAACAGGACAAAGGACCTGACAGGAATAAACCAATAAAACAATGAAAGATACCAACAACTGGTGGTTGAGCATCATCCAGCCACTCAAAAGATCCAGCCACTTAGAAAAAATCTAAGTTGTCCAAATTCCAAAGAATCAAACCCAAGCTTTACATAATGCACACTTTCCTCCATCCCTCAAGAACTCTGAAGAACAACTCCAAAAAATGGACAGGAAGAGGGTGGTGGGCATCGTCGGTGCTGGCGTGAGTGGCCTGGCAGCCTGCAAGCACGCACTGGACAGGGGTTTCAGCCCAGTGGTATTCGAAGCTGATGACACCATCGGCGGAGTGTGGGCGCACACCCTGGAGTCGACAAGGCTCCAGGCGCCAACGACGTCCTTCCGGTTCTCGGATCTGGCATGGCCGGCGAGCGTGACGGCGATGTACCCGGGCCACCGTGAAGTCATGGACTACCTCAGGTCGTACGCGCGCGAGTTTGATCTTCTGAAGTGTATCAGGTTCAGTAGCCAGGTCCTCGGGGTTGAGTACCTTGGAGCAACTGAGGAAGAGATCATGGGCTGGGAGCAGTGGTCCGGCGATGAAGGGAAGGCATTCGGAGCTGGGAAGGGTGGAGGGTGGTGCCTCACGGTGAAGGACCTAAAAATCGGCAACGTCGAGGTATGGATAAGTATATTCTTCAGTTCATACGAAATACATATATCACCTGAACAATATTATTGCATTTCACCTTATACATGGAATCAGTAAATCACCCTAGCCCATATTTCAATTATGAATAAGTAATATCCGTCATACCGTCACAGGTGTTTCAAGTGGATTTTCTCATCCTCTGCATCGGAAGGCACAGTGGGACCCCAAATATCCCAGAATTTCCAGCAAACAGAGGGCCTGAGTTGTTTAAGGGAAAAATACTGCACTCAATGGACTACTCTTGCGTGGAAAATGTGTCTGAATTTGTTAAAGGGAAGAGTGTGACGATAATTGGGTCCGGAAAATCAGCATTTGACATTGCTGCAGAGGTCGCCAAGGTGAATGGTGAGTCCAAGAATCTAAGAGCTCACTAAGCAATAATCTGTGAAAGGAATATATATGACTGACACCTCTATTCCAATGCAGGTACAGCTCAGCCATGCACCATCATATATAGAACAAGGCACTGGCTGGTTGACAAATCTAGCATATGGGGAATTAACCTCAGTAACTTCTATCTTAACCGCATCTCCCAGCTACTAGTTCATAAACCTGGCGAAGGGTTTCTGCATTATGTTTTAGCCAGTGCACTCTCTCCCTTTGTAAGTATAATCACTCCAACTTGGAGTTCGGAATGCAGCTAATGGCCATTTTACTTTCAAATGAAGAACTTGAGTCCACAAAACTAAAGATATAACTGTTGTTTCAGAGATGGGCAATTACAAAGGTAATTGAAGCATACTTCAAGAGGAGCATTCCTCTACAAAAACATGGGATGGTGCCTGACTACAGCTACTCCTTCGCCATGTCGTCTTGCTTGATTGCAATACTGCCAGAAGGTTTTTATGACAGTGTTGATCAGGGAAGCATTGTTCTCAAGAAATCCAAGAAGTTCAGCTTCTATGATGATGGTATCATCCTGGAGGATGGACATGAATGCGTAAAGAGTGACGTCGTGATTCTAGCAACAGGATTCAGAGGAGACCAGAAACTGAGGGACATCTTCACAGCAAACTGGTGCAGAAATATAGTTGCAGGATCATCAGATACATCAGTTCCTCTATACAGGTAAAGTGGGATAGTTTTTATCTGGGGGGTTGACATACGTGGAAGACGATAAATGTTCGGCTAGCTAGGGAGAGCATCTTTTTTCCTACAGATCTGCGCCGCTTGAACTGTTTAAAATACAGAGAAGTAAAGGAAAAGCTCAATTATTAATGCGGTAAGGAAGTAAAAAACGACACTGCAGAGTTCCTTTAACGAAGCCTATATTCAAGTGAAAATTATTCGGTACAAAGATATACATTCTGCACTATTGAAAGATCTTAGCAAAGTAATGTATATTAACAGCATGCTCCCCCTGTTACCTCCAACACCTTGATCAGCATATTTAGGTTCTTATGCTTTGGCTTGATAGAATACAAGCTGAATAAAATTGAAATAATGTGTTTATGTTGAATTTTGTTATGTGATTTCTGATTTACCAAAATGACTGACGTTAACAGGGAATGCATCCATCCTCGAATTCCTCAGTTAGCAATAATCGGATACTCTGAGAGCCTCACCAACATTTACGCGTCGGAGAGGATGGCCCATTGGGTAACCCATTTCCTGGCCGGTGGCTTCCAGTTGCCAAGCATAGGACGCATGGAAGAGAGCATAGCCGAGTGGGCAAAGTACAAGAATCTTTACAACGGGAAGTATTTCCGCCGGTCATGCATAAGCACCGTGAACATTTGGTTTAACGATTTGTTGTGCAAAGACATGGGATGCAACCCAAGAAGGAAGAAAGGATTCCTGGCTGAATGGTTCCAGCCATATGGACCTGCTGATTATGCAGGTCTTTGCTCAAGACAATAGCACACATTTTTCACTAGCATATTCGTAGCAAACGAAGAAGATGCTTGCTACCTTCAGGATTTCAGCAAGTCTTTGTTTTTGGAATGTTTATTGTGAGAATAACTATAAGGAAATAGTTCTACAATTTTCTGTGCCCATTTTAATTCGAGCATCTCCTAAGGGCTCGCTTGGTTCCCGTTTATATTAGCCAAATACGGAGGTAAAAATCCACGGACCTCCTGAGGTCCGCCTAGAAATACGGCGCGATTAGCGCAAGGTAGGGAGGTGGAAATTTATAACACGAACCAAGCGGGGCCTAAGATGTTTTTTGCTCCTTCTGAGTGGTTAGGGCAAGGACAATGAATTCATCCGGCAGAGTAGGGTCTTTGACCGAAGACGGTGCACACCAATGTCATCAAGTTCAGACATTGTACCATAAGCTGCGTTGTGACAAGCTGAAACACCATAAGCACAATTAATATCTTTGAGCTGGCTATCTTTCCAGGATAAGGTAGTTGCACCATTACATGTGTGGCCAGATCAGGGGTGGTCACTCATCCCTCTTCGTCGCCGCCAGGGCAATCTTTTTCAGAGATGCCTATTGCCGGCGCTTTCTAACTCCGGCGGTGACTTCCCCTCCTTCTCGGCGATCGTGTCTAACAGTCTAAGAACAATGTTTATTATTTCTTGTTTTGGCTCCGACATAGTTTTGAGGTCCGGAAGCAGCATCGAGCTTCTCTCACGTCATGCAGCCGGCTAGTGCAGGAGGAAGACGTCGATTTCCTGCTGTGTAGTTTTCTTTTTATTCAAGGAAGTCAAGTAGGGACAGTGCTACATTTAGAACGGTCTGAAATTAACGTTAAACGTAGAAATTTCCGACATGAGGGCTCCGACCGCTAATCACCATGGAACTTGCCATCCGTCCACGTACATGCAGAGCAAACAAAAAATTGTCGCATCCCATATGCCTGTCTCCCCTTAAGCTCAATCATTGTAAAAAGAACCCATCAAACAAACGAAACAGCTGACATCATCACCATTAAATGCAAAATCCGAAATTTTAAAATGTTTTGTAGCTTAAACCATCCATCTTATTTAAGATCGGTTTTCACCGTTGGACTAGTCACGTCGTGATCTTCGAAACTAAATCCAATATTGATATGTTTCGACAATATTCTTTTGGGACCCCAAGATTACCCACTAGTAACACATGGGTTATCCAGAATATAATATATAAGTTACCTGTCATATAAATGATTAGTTTCTGGATTTAAGCTAGATCTCACTTTTGGTTGTGTTTTTCGATTAATCTGGGTTTTGAAATTTCCAATTAGTTTCATCAGTGGGTACCAGTTTGGGATTAAAACTGTATCGTGGAAAAGAGGTTGACTATTAAAAAAATACCGTGCACCTCCATAAGTATTAGGATGACAACTACGTCGATTTTATGATGACAAGTATACCCTATAAAAGGTCGGTAACTTTATTAATAGGACATGATAACTATATTGATTCCGTGGTGGATAATTATATCATAAGCAGGGTGGGTAACTCCAGGATTACTTTCGGGTAACTATTACTAGGAGAGTAAGGTAACTACATGGATTCTGTGGTGGATACCTATATCATGAACACATGAGTAACTCTGCCAGTACATGTTGGGTAATTCTGTCAATAGTGGATGGATAACTATTATTGAGAGATTAGGATAACCAAATCGGTTTTGTTGTGGATACTCATAACATGAACACATGGGTAATTCCATTAGAACTGGGTGGGTAACTATTACCAAGAGAGTATTATAACTAAAACAATTTTATGATATTAAATATATCATGAACATATGGATATATAACTACTTTGGTATCTATTGTTTAGAGAGGAGTATAACCACGCCATTTTTATAGTGACTAGACGGAGATGCGCGCTTTGCTGCGCCGACTGCATTAAGTTGTCATACATTGTGGCTGGCAGGGTGCACTCATACACGTTTTCATCTAAGACACAATCATTTCTGGTGCGGTGGTATGTCCGGTATGGATCCAAGCACATATCATGTAATCAAAGACATAATTCATCAGGAGATAACCATCGATTGGGAAAACCTCATCCCAGGCTTGCAGAGACACCTAAAGACAATAATTGTGTGTACAGAACAATGAATTTTATTTATCCACACAGGAATCTGAATAGAAACAAACACACCAAAACCACCAAGAAGTGGAGCATAGTCGATTTGGTATGATCATTTGGCTTTTTCAAGGAAACATCCTCTAAATAAAGCCTAGGGGATAGACAAAGCAAGATGTTGACACAATAAAAGAACACACATCTCTGCTGCATAACGCGGTTGCCTTTTACAGGGTCTCTTTTAGCCGGTGCCTTGCTTTCACTTTGCTGGCTGGTCCTTCGACCTTTTGACTTCTGTCGCCTTGTCCATAAATTTTTATCTCCCATACATTGCACAACAGAATTGCTGCCTTTCACGGAAATTTATGTTTTCCACGAAAGTACTAAAGCCGCCATCGTGGCATCACCGTGTTTTGCAAATCAAGAAAATTGCAACCTCAAAAGAAATCGGATACACATATATATTAATGGGTGCTATCGCCTGTTTGAGTTCTTCAAGGAAAATGGTAGTTTGCATCAGGGTTGTTCTTTTGTGCAACCTGTGCTGATATATAACAACTAAGAATACTCTTTGGAAGCATGATGTTGGAACGAAAGAAACAAAGAATCAAAATCACATTGGTAGAAAGAGAACATAAATGCAATATACATAAAGGAAATTAATGTGTTTCACTTCCTTACCCCGAGTGGTCTTGGTAGGCTGACAAAGCAGAGCTAGGAAGCATGGACAGGAAAAACGCATCCAGATCCAAAGCTTTGAACCTACTATGACAATGAGAATAGGAGGAGGGAGCAGACGGAGCCGCCATTTTGCCATGCATTTGCTTACCCCAGATTATGTCGAGGGGAGAGGCGACATCACCAGCTAAGTACAATGCTCAAACACTATATGAGCCAAAAATATCAGGTCCACGAGGGTAAAATTGACTTGAGTATATTCCTAAAAATACCCATTAATAAAAAAATACTATGATTAGATAAATATCCTAGAAGTGTAAACAATTTTATATTTTTTTTCAAATACTATTGAGTGGGTCAGATTGCTTAAAATAGACACAACTGAAACTTAATGCACGACTAACTATCTAACTAAGAAAATTTGCATGGAAACAACTTCAAAGATGTGAAAACATCTCCAACCAAGGTTATGACCAATGATTTGCAATAGCAAGGAAAAACTTATCATAGCCTTTCAGATAAGAATATAACACATCTACACATGAAGGAAATAAAATACAAATGCTTAGGTTCTGGCTGATTAGTCATACTCATACACCTACTCATCTTAAATACAATTTCTTCAAACACTATGAGAAGAAATTTTGACTCAGCACCATATAGAAATACTGCTTAATTTGGTAAAAATAGTCGCCTATTGGAAAGGATAATGCCTATGGCTATGAGATATGGCAAGAACCTAGCAATCAAAGGAGTATATTTTCTTGTGTGAATTTGAAATAAAATAACAATGTCATATAAACTATGATTGACAGGTCATAATTAAGCAAGGTAAGAACACCATCTTCCTCGGAAGACTAAAAAATGTCCCAATACATAGAAGAAAATGTATTTCAGATACATGATGGGAAGATAAAACATCGAGGTGCTCTACATAAAAATATTTACCCAGTAGCATCAATAAAGTTGCCTCTCGCAACATGTCACCCTGATAGCAAATTGCCGAGGTTTTGATTGAAGGAAGCAGATTATACGTCACAATTTTGTCTTTTCCAACATTAAACAAATATCTGCATATTACAGATATCTTATGAAAAATCTTAGAAAGAATAAAAGAATAAGTTACATTTACTGGTAGTAGTACGTGGCAGGCTCTCATCTAGCACCAAGGCATGTAATTCCTCGTAGCGATTACCAAAATTCTTGAGCATCTATACTTAAAGGAGCAAATAAACCACATCCTTTTATGTGATAACATCATTCATGCTTGAAAAACAATACCGTATATACAAAGTAGGCAAAAAACATAAGTGAGAAAACAATCGAACATAGTTTTAAATAATGATGAACAAAACTTGGTCAAGCATGTCTCTAGTGGCCTGTAAAAACGGGCAATAGAAGCCTTATTGCATTATAGAGGGTAAATGGTGAGACCTATACATAGTTCTATTGACTAAATAGGAAAAGATATAGACATGTCGGCATAACTATGCGTATATGAAATTATAAATCGTCTTATTTGGTGCAGATGGAGTTGGAGCACGGAAATTATCAACATCTATAACTGCCGAACTGGTAAACTGCTTTTGAGGCTTCCAACATAATACAAATTCTAGGCTAAAATTATTTAAGAATCACTAACATAAAAACCGCTATGAGCAAAAAACATTCTAAGAATAAATGGCGGCCTACATTCGGGATCAAACCAAAACCTTTACAATTTTACAATGTTGCAACAAACTTCAGACATCGTAGTATACTTTTAGAATAGAAATTTAACGTCAGCTGACTGAACACAAGAGGAAGTCGGTGATATGAAATGACCTTTTATTGCTTTGTATAATACAATTTCCTAATATAAATCAATTAGAAGACCCTAACTTAAAATATGCTAATAGAAAACATTCTAAGATTACCATGCTAGTAGTCCAAGGAGATGAGAAATTTCCAGCAAAAAGGATGCGGACATACAATCCATATGAACTTATATAAATTATTTAGGCATAGGAGGTGACAAACTATAAAGGTAAAACATGAAGCTTATACCGTGCATCCTTCACAAACAGCCTCTGAACGCAATAACAAATTGTCCTTTTAAACGAACATGGAGCCTGCCATACAACATAAAAATGGCCAGCATCACAGAATGCTTCCACTGCAAGTCTGAAACTGAAAAGGCTTGAAACTCAGTACAGATCATGATGATATATACTTGGGAAAGCTATCTCCAGATCGTGACCTCTCCTCGCGTTGGGATCCATCAGTCGAAGCTCCACATCCCCCCAAAACTATGCATCCGAGCAAAACTCTGTAGCTGTACGAAATGGAGAAACGGATGTGGGATCTTTGTCGTCATCTTCCTCATGCTGGATAGCAAAAGAAATAATCACCTACTCCCTCCGTCCTGGTGTATAGGGCATAATCTCAAAAACATGTTGTCCCAGCTCTTCAGGCATATTTGCATTAATTCTCGTCTAATTAGTGGCTGGTTGCCTTGCTCCATCCCTTTCCACCAATGCATGCAATATTTGAGCCCCAATAAATGAATACCTAGGGCCCAGAGAATTTCCATACGTGCCCTATACACCAGGACGGAGGGAGTAGTATGTAATAATAACATGTCACAACTACATGAATACGGGAATTTAAATATGCCCTAAATGGAGAAGCTAACATATTAACACTGAGGGGCATTTAGTGTCGTACCTTTCTCTAAAAGATGTACTTCCAAAGCAGATGCAAGGATTCAAAGTCACAAATCATATTATAGTGCCAGGTTGTTTGCAATGAAGAGCTTCCAATAATAATTAAGACATTTTCAAAGGAAACACCACATTGATAAAATACAATCAGACTTTGACCATAACCATATTACATGACTTAATCAATATGCCCGTAGTTTTCAGTTACTCTAAGAAGTGACTTCCTTACTGCTAAAGTCTTTGTGGAATAAATAATTAGGCTATATATGATAATATCAATCATCAGGTTATCAGCATGAGCATTACAATGAACACATTAATCCAATATACAAATTCATCACCTTATGGTCATCAAGTTTAGATTGGTTATACCCATTGACCCTATTCACATGGCATGTGCTCTGTACAATGAATTCCATAGGATCTTGAATGGCATGGATTGACATCCGTAGAGCCTTGGGCGCACCTAGAAGCCGGACGCAATTTGTTGCAGCACTGGAGGCCGCAACATAGACCTTTTGACGCATGAGACGCATGTGATCCAGCTGCTCTGCCTCGTCGACGATGACAAACACCATATTCCCTAAGCTCTACCTCCACAGATGGACGAACTTCCAACTATATCACGTCGTATTTGTTGCTATGATGCCCCAAATAGTGAGTGTCGATTAAGCACGAGAGCGCACCAACTTTCCAAAGTCGACAGTTTGCGTCAGCGCACCGCTAGATGTGCATTTGGGTGAAGTAGGCTGGTTGTCGTTGGCCTGGCGGCACGTAGGTTATCTTGGTGATGATGATTTTTGCGGCCTTTGTGTTGTTGTTCCGTCGTGATCACAGTTGATGACCTTGGTGATGGTCATAGGAGAGATCTTTGAATTATTCCAGGAGGCCAACATATATGTGGAGAGAGTCCATCGGCACCTATGAGCAAGTTAGACTAAATTTATATGAGATTGTAAAAAAAATGACTACATATAGCTGAGAGACCGAAGGACGTGTGCAAGTCTAAAAGGTGCAATCACCGCAATAAACCGTCACTGACCAAACAAAGAACCTAGCAGACAACCCAGTCCTCACCTAGGCAAGAAACCAACCAGCAAGGCTACAAAGTAAGGCAACAAACGAATGGCCATCAGCAGGCACACGCCACATCCTGCAATCTAAATAACACCACATAAGAAAACAACACGGTGAAACGATGAGCCAATAAATCAATACAGAGCAAAACGAAGAACAATTCACTAAATAAAAAGAAATTCAGAGGGGGGAAGGAACATGTAAAACAAACCTTCACACCGGAACCGGCCGACCAGAACGGAAAGCCACAACGCTACCCAATGGCGAGCCGGCCCCAAACAAACGTACGGAGGCAACATGAAACAAAGGCCTCGGCAAAAAGGGCAGAAGAAGGCGCCACCCCCAAACAACGCCTCGTGATCCAACCCAATCTTGGATAAGCAAGAGCATGGAGAGAACCAGAGAATACGACCTCGCCTAGCGCGAACATCCGTGGCCAGAGTGAGCGGTCAGGGCTCTTGGGCGAAGATCCGGGCCCCACGGCGCCAACGCGACGGTTGCACCGTGGACGTCACGCGTCCGCGGCATTTGGCAGTGGTAGCAGCAGCTCGGGCGCCACAACGGCGGTTCCAGCGCTTGCGGGTGCAGGGCGAGCGGAGGGCGGCCGTGTACGTGTATGGATGGAAAAGAAACAGGACTGCTTGGCCGATGAGAATGGCGTCCTCCCCATCACTGATTCACTCCGCATCAGGTTGCCGCCGCCGCTGCCTCCGGTGGGGATGTGCGTAGCTGAGAGGAAGGGATAAGGTTAGGGATAGGAGATTGAGAGAATGGTAAAAACGGAACCAATTTCCACTTTTTCGGGTCTCGGGCGAGCAGTTGAATTTCAACCGGTCGGGATCGGGATCTCTCGCGCCGGCCGCGGCGAACCAAATCAACGCCACCGTCAAAATCGTTGGAGCCCATCGCCGGCCCTACTCTGCCTTGACTTACGGCTGCCAAGAACCTCTGCCTCAGATTGCGATCCGCATGCGCGAGCAACATACACTAGTGGAAACAGGGGCTTTAGTCCCGGTTCGTAGGCCCCCTTTTGTCCCGGTTGTGCAACCGGGACGGGGCATCCGGGACAAATACCCCTCCCCATTGGTCCCGGTTGTGGCAGGACCCGGGACAAATGGGGCTGACCACGTGGCCCGAGCGCTGGAACCTGGCCAGGGCTATTAGTCCCGGTTCTGAATACGACCCGGGATGCATGCCCCTTCTGCCGCGGCAGGGTTTTTGCCCTTTTCTCTGCCGCGGCAGGGCTTTACAATTTCCGTTTTTTTGGTCCCCGAGACCTCCTGGCGGCCCCTCCCCGGACCTCGAGAAGAGTACCCTCCACCGAGCCCCCGGATCGCACGAGTGAATAAGTATATAAAGCAGAATAAGAAACACTTATATTACAGAAGCAAAGTATATCGATCATATTACATGACCGATGGAGTGTATTACAAAATCAAACTTAGTTCCAACCGGAGGCATGGTACTCTCCATCTACGTTTATGACCTCTGCATCTAAGAAGCCCGCAATTTCCTCCTGAATTGCTCGTATGCGGTCCCTAGGTAGAAGACCGTCCCGAAGCCGTTCGATCTAATATAAAGAAGAGTGGTCACTAAAATATATGAAGCTAAGTAACTAAAATAGATAGTAATAAGAAGAATTGACGATTAACGTACATGAAGTTGTTTTAAATTTCTGCCCTTGGGAGATGTGGTCTGACGAATGAACTCGCAAACGTAGTATCCACACAAGTTATTCCCGTCTCCTTGTTGCAGGCACTATACGAGAAGATTGTTTCAATCAAAATAATAATCAACCAGGCATGATAATGGAGATGGGCACGAATCTAGATAGTACTTACTTGCACAACATCAAATGTAAGTTGTTTTTCCCATTCACCGGGAGACTTCCTTATGAACCTCTTCCAAACCCTACCCGAGAAAGAAAAAGAATAAAAAGAGTTAGTAATTACTTGATATCCGAAAATGAAACAAAGTAGTCGATATATTGCAATATATAAATACTGAAATTAATAAAGATTGAAATTACCGCTGGATCATTTCCTGCATGTCAGCCCACATTGAGAGGGGTTTACGTTTTGAGTCCATTACAATTACTTTTCCTTTGTCAATTTGGAAGATTAGCAGAATATAGTGGAAGCTGCGCACGCAGAACTCATCAATTATACAATGAACATCGAGTAAGGAAAACAGAATGTTTACAACAGAGTAACATACTTACTTGAAGTTGTAAGGAAATAGTATTTCCCGTCGGTGTTGGTTAAATATTATTGCCCTCAGAATATTATTTTCTGTATCCTTGGGAGATTGCCGAAGAATCTTTTCATAAATAATATTTGGATCAATGAACCCAATATCATAGATTCCATCTCTTTTGCATTCGAGAATCTTCATTCTGCAATTATAATATATGAGTGTACTATATATATATATATATATATATATATATATATATATATATATGAATATATATGCAATTGAATGAGGTGAGCTAGAGAAATAAGTGCTTACAGACAATAGGCACTAAGGATAGATTTGTCGAGGGCCTGCTGCTGGTATAACTGAAACAATTCCTCAAACTGAATCATAACCATTCCATTTCCAGTTCCATAGTGCTCGTCCTTAACGCTGAGACATAGCCAGTCCTCAGATTCATTAGCGGCTTGCATATACCAATTATGCACTCTTCGCATTTTCGTTGGTAGATTCTTTATCTCCTCGGGTTTGACAAGAGGCTGCCCGGACTCGTATTTGTACGCACATTCAGCTGCGGGGAAGTAGTTCACTGTTTGCATATACTCAGCAATGGACAAACCCGCATCAGCTGCCTTGTCTGCGTACAGTGTTATAAACTCCGGATCAATATCCTCATCAGCAATATTAGTGCTCGGCCCCACCTGGGTATTGGAAATCACTTTGAGCGGGACGTGGATTGTTTTTTCTGCTCTCCGAGTTGAGCAACTGATTTCCCCTTTTTCCCGCTTGCGCTACTACTCTTCGTTGACCGCACCATTTCCTGGTGTGACTTCAGAATAGAGCGGTCATAGTCAGATGACAGACTCGGCTCGAGTTGATGAAGAGTCTTCACCATTTTCCAAGCTCGTTCTATCTCTTCTTCGGTCTCAGGGAAATCTGGCTTTTGCTTCTCCTTCCGCTTTGATTTCCACGCATCGTATTCGTCCTTTGCGATTTTCTGGGTTTCCTCGGGAGTATAGTCGTAAGGTAACTTGGGTACCTCTTTTGGTACCTTCGGGAGGGGTGACCGTTGACGTTTCGGTGATTTTTTACGTTTCGGCAGAAACTTAGTGGGCGGAGAGGGCTGACGCGGCGGCGTAGGCGACCGCGCTGGAGACGTGCACGGCGTAGGCGACCGCGCCGGAGACGGCATGCGTTGCGAAGACGACCGCGCTGGAGACTTTTGCGCTGGAGAAATGCGAGAATTCGATGGCTTTGCCGTCTGATTTGTGAGCACAATGCATTCCTTTAGCCATAGAACGGTCGAGTTCTTGGCTTCTCCGAGTTCAGTCAACTCTTCGTCTTCACCTTCAGGAAAATCAAGCTTTACCCGCTCGAATCCGTTGGCAACTTCATCGACCCCAACAACAGCGTAGCCCCGTGGAACCGGGAGACAATGGTGAGTTGGTTCGTTGCCAATCGGTAAGACATATCCGGCCGCCGCCTTGATGGTTATATTGACGACCTTCACGTGGAGCTCACAGGATGTCATTTCCGTGATCTCGTCCACCGGGTAAATCATCGGTGGTGCATCATCATCCGGTAGCTGCGTGGACGCAACGCTGCTTTTGCGATGAGAATGTGCGGCGTCGGGAGCCTCAGCTTCAACTTCTAGCATGTGTACTGATGCGCCGGTAGACACTATCTGCTGGCTAAGTGTGTTAATTTGGTCTTGCTGCTTCTTTGCTACATCCTGTGTCAGCTTTACCATTTCTTCAAGTTGACGCCTCCAGTTTGCCTGATTCTCTGCTTCAGCTGCCTCCTTGTCCTTTTTACGTTGACGGCTTCTATCTGGGTATAACTTTTTGGTGGAGTCGAACGCAACACTCCACGGAGGAGTGCCTTTTGTGCCTCGTGTACGCCCTCCGTGTTCCTTATTCCCTAGGGCTCGTGTGAGCTCGTCGTTCTCTCTATCTGGCACGAACTTCCCATCTTTAACGTCCTTTATTGCGTCTCTCAGCTTCTCTATGGGTAGAGGATGACTCTTTTTATGCCTTAGGTTATATATTGCTTTTCCTTCGGCGTCCAACCTGCCCCCATGCCCGTAGAACCATGACCTTGTCCGCTCGACCCAAAAGAACGGCTCGGGAGTGATCCCCTGCTGAATCAGGTTGTTCTCCCATGTCTCCCACTTGGGACTAGAACCCTTGTAGCCACCTTGCCCCATAACATGGTGATATACCTTTTTGCCGGCGTTTTTCTCATTTGTTTTCGTCCTTTCCAGTTCATTCTCTGCCAGCTTGTACTTCACGAAGTCTGCCCATACGGGTTTTATTTTCTCATACCCTTGAGTGAAATCAGGAGTCTTGTCCTTCTTAACATAATCAAGGTTCAATCTTTTCTTCCAGTTTTTGAATTGCTCGGCCATCTTTTTTAGGGTCCACGCTTTGACCTTTTCCCGTATCTCATGTTTCATTCTAGTAACATCGGCCTCAGTCACATCCGCTTCATTCTCGTCCACCTCCGGCACGGGTAAGTTGAAATTAGCCAAAATCTTTGAGAAAAGATGATCTTTGGCTATTTTGCCGACATATGAAATTCCTTGTTTCCGCGGATCTTTTGGCTCATTCCACTCATTAACAGTGATCGGGATGTGATCTCTAACTAGCACTCCGCATTGCTTCACAAATTTTTGGGCAACATCAGCGGGAAGCTCGGGTGCGCCTTCTGCTGTGATCGTGTCGATCCTGTATCTTTCTGTATCTTTCAACTTCTTTGTTGCGCCTCGTTTAGTCTTTTTTCCGGTTGATATATTTGAACCGGATGGCTAAAAATATAAAGACTGTTAATACATGTATATAGACAACGGATGCTTCATTAATTAACATATATATATATGCACCTCGGAGCCGGTGTTTGTAATTTGTATGGTTCCACCGGAGCCGTCGGCTGCTCCCATATCGGAGCCGTCGGCTTCTCCCTCATCGGAGTCGTCTCCCTGGGTGAGCACCGGATCTCCCTCACCGGAGTCGTTCATCCACTGGCTCACATCGGGCTCTACGTCGGGCCCGCGGATTAAACCCTCGATCATATTTTCGGCATCTTCGTCTCTTGGCTCCATACTATACAAAAAGAGTAAGTATATATTTCAGATCCAATTCATTAAAATTGCACATGCATAATAATATTTAAACATACGATAACATTTCTAGCATTCTTAAATTTCTAAGAGCATGTCTAACGGACCCCTTATATGTTTTCGCCCCCTAAGAGCATGTCTAACAGACCCCTTATGTTTTCGCCCCCTAAAACGCGTGTACAGGGTTTTGGACATTTTCATGCATAGCCTGGTGAGTTACTATAAAATCTTCTTTTTTGGGGTTTCCTCAAGTTTGTCCGAGTATTTTCACTGCCTCATTCTCTTTTGTTTTTCACCTGTTCCTGCATGCTACAGGTCATACCAGAGTGGTTTCTGAACTATTTTGGAGGAAAGATACCAGGAACTGTCAAATTACAAGCCCCTAATGGTATTGCATTTGATGTTGGAGTTATGGAGAACATGAACAGAACAATCCTCAAGTATGGGTGGGCGGAACCCATACTTGAGGATTGTTCTGTTCATGTTCTCCATAACTCCAACATCAAATGCAATACCATTAGGGGCTTGTAATTTGACAGTTCCTGGTATCTTTCCTCCAAAATAGTTCAGAAACCACTCTGGTATGACCTGTATAGCAGGCAGGAACATGCGAAAAACAAAAGAGAATGAGGCAGTGAAAATACTCGGACAAACTTGAGGAAACCCCAAAAAAGAAGATTTTTTAGTAACTCACCAGACTAATGCCCGTGTTAGAGGAGAGCAAAGCAACACTAAAACGAAGAAAACAGATATTGCTGCTGTATGAATGTGTTGAAGAAGCAAAGACGGGACCAAAGGTTACCAGCAAATTTGGTAACCTTTGGTCCTGTCTTTGCTTCTTCAATACATTCATACAACAGCAATATCTGTTTTCTTCATTTTAGTGTTGATTTGCTCTCTTCTAACAGGGGCATCAGGGATGCCTCTTCATATCTGAATTTTAATTGATGTTGTTATTTCTAGACAAACTAAACTCTGTCCATACTCTCAAAAGATCTTCAGCGCGCCCTAGCTCGCACGAGCTAGAGGGTTGGCCCTCTATATCCCCTCCCGACCCGCACATGTAGGGGTCGACGGGCCGCCCCCTACCCAAACTTGTAAAAAATCGTTCGGGGTGGTCCATTTACGGGGTCTGCTAGATGGCCGGGTATAGCCCAAACCCGTATATCAGCGGTTATTATACGGGTTTTGGGCCATATATATAGGGGTCTGTTAGACATGCTCTAACATTCTTAAATTTTTTATATCAATTCTAAACAAATTTAAAGTAAATAAGTCTAATATAAAATTTCTAACATTCATAAACTAAAATTTCTAACATTTGTAAACTAATAATTCTAACAATAATAAAAAACAGTAATTAAGTAAAAAAAAAGAAAGAAAAACAAAAAAGGCCCCAGATTAGGGCGAGATGGAGGCAGGCCTTTTACCTCCTCTTGGGGCAGCGGCGGGCCGGCGGCGCGGGGCAGCGGCGGCGCGGGGCAGCGACGGGATCGAGGGGCGGCGCGGGGCAGCGACGGGGATCGAGGGGCGGCGCGGGGCAGCGACGGGATCGAGGGGCGGCGCGGGGCAGCGACGGGGATCGAGGGGCGGCGCGGGGCAGCGGCGGGACCTAGAGGGGCGGCGCGCGGCCGAGGCGAACGGGAGAGGGCGCTAGGGGGGGTGGATGCGCTCGACGGAGTCGGGAGCGGCGCCACAGAGGAGGATGCCGGCGGGGCGAGGGGGCGGCGCGGATGCCGACGGGGCGAGGGGGCGGCGCGGGGGGACGGAAAAATTGGGCAGCCTGGCGGCGTCGATTTGGTCCCTGCGCGCGGTCTGGAACTGAAAGGAGCTGGGACGTGTTTATATCCTATGACCCTTTCGTCCCGGTTGGTGGCAACACCCGGGACGAAAGACCCTTCCGTCCCGGTTGGTGCCACCAACCGGGACGAAAGACCCTTCGTCCCGGTTGGTGGCACCAACCGGGACGGAAGGGCCCGGCTGGTCGCCCGCGCCAGAACCAGCTGGCCGGCGCGCCAATTGTTTTAGCGCCAAATTTTGAATATCTTAAATATGTAAGTGAATAACTTCTACATACTTTCAAATTACGAAAAAATTACAACATTAAAATTGTTTGAAATTGCGTAAATAATTCAAATCCGTTTTCTGTTTTCCTAAATAATTATTCTAACTGTTCTAACTATTAACTATTTCACTATTTACACTTAATTTAAATATAAATATCTTATATTGTTTTAAAATTAGTAATAATTACATTAAAAGCAGTGTCGCCGGAATACAAATTCTTTTATTAAAAAGAGAAAACAAACGAATACCGAGGGGGATGCGGTAAGCATTCTGTTCTGCACATATATTTAAGATTTACCATGTACTGTCGTGTGTATTGTCGAATGAATACGGAACACTTATTTTAGCCCTGCACTCAGTTTTGCACATTCATTGAACAGGTGGTAGCTCCTCACTGAGCCAAGCATACAATGAAGCCAGCGGATGAAGCTCAGATTTGGGCAAACATACTGGCTGATCCTCTTGATTGGCCTCCATCTACTATTCCTCTTCCTAGCCAGGTAATAATAAGAAATATAAAACTATTACCATTTTTCTTTCTTGATCAACTATCTCCCTTATGCTGGTAGCCACCATGCATTTACAAACCGGTGTATTAGGATCTGTAATGCACGAAACTCCTATAAACCATCCAACCATCTGCACAATCGTCATCAGAAACATAATATCAACCGATACTTCATTTGTATTCTACAAGTCGAAAATTACCACTTCATGGAAGAGCCCAAGCCATGGCGATACTTACAGAATGTGCCTTCGGCAGGGAGGTCAATATAGGAAAGATGACAAGCACTGGACATAGGACGAAGTGATTAAGCTAGCCAAGGGTGTTGAGAAATATGGCGCTGGGCAATGGAAAAAGATCGAGCTTCATTACTTCTCACTACCTGACGGAGAACCAGTCCGATCAAACGAAAATCTGAATGTATATATAGAAGTCTACTCCAAAAAAAAAAAGTGGTTATTGGCAAATATGGAAGTTGTTTTATCTAGCAGATGAATAATAAAGTGGGTGTAGAACAAAACAAACGGTATCGCCATCACACAGCCCAACCGTGGCTACTGGGTGCATATATATATGCATACCAAATGCACGGTTGGACGTATGATGGCGAATCCGGATGTTTTGTATTTGAGAGATGAACTGACCGGGGTGTATGAAGCTGGGCTATATATAGGGTCCTCTGGCTCAAAAAGTGTTGAGCTAGGGTTTTGATCCAACGGTTAAGAAACACCTCATCCAACGGCTCACAGCAGCTCGAAAGAAACACACCGTAGCCCTGATCGAACGGCTCACAACAGCTCGAAAAAAACACACCCGGATCCAACGACTCACGAGCGCTTGAAAGAAACACACGATCCGTGTGATTCTATCTGATTGGTCCAAACGAAACCCTAATTCCCATTTAGTCCCGGTTTGTTTCCCCAACCGGGACTAAAGGGATGATCCGTTTCCCAATGAAACCCTAACCCATTCAGTCCCGGTTGGTGTCCCCAACCGGGACTAAAGGGATCGATGTTTTCTTCTCGCTATATATATGTATGCATTGCCACACCATTGGCATAAACACATACAAACTCACCACTCTCTCATGGCTTCTACCGTACCCACTCTAACATTCATCCAGGCGGAGGCACTTTCCGCCTCGAACTACCCCTGCCCGTGCGGCTACAACGTTCCCGCCGGTTGGATGCTGAGCGCCGGAGGAGTGCCGGTCCCTCCTCTTCCTCAAGGTGTGGCACGTCGGGCGGCCATCACGAACCACTACTACCACGAGCTCACGCCGGAGCAGCGGAGGAATCCCAGTTGGCATCCCGATAACCAGCATACTTGGGATGCCTTCTTCATCAATCGGCGTGAGAGGGCGCTCACCAGGTATGAGGAGGACGGTCTGCCTCCTGGGAACTTTCACGAGGCCGGTCGTCGGCTATGGTGGTCCGGCCGGACTCTACAGAGCGTCATGGACTACATCAGGGCCGGCGATATCCCCCGCCTGCGCTACCCTAAGGCCCAGTCCTGGAGTCGTGATCCTCCGAGGGAGTGCAGAGCACCGTCAGACGATAGTGACGACGACGGCGGCGGCGACTACGACGACTACGAGTACATGTACTATAGGCCTAGGCAGGAGTATGACTAGTAGATCGATGCACTTTTGCCATTATGTACTGCTTTGTTTATTTAGATCTATGCTCTCCGTTTAGATTTAGATCCAATCTTGCCATTATGTGTACCGTGCCTTGTTTATCTATTGAAATACATGTCCCCCTCTTTTTAACGTCTATCGAAATGCCATTAGATCTGAATCCAACAAATCAGGAAAAACCACACGGAAAACAGAAAACAGACGAGCTAGAGGGCCACTGTTTGCCGGAATACAACAAATTATTTTATTAAACAGCCAACAGAAAACAGACGCGCTAGCGCGCTACTCTTCGTCCTCGTCGTCGTCGGTGACCTCCTCCTCGTCGTCGGAGGAGGTGCATGATGGTATTTCCGAGATAGGCCCCCACCTCGGATCGTCGGAGGCCCAGACTTCGCCGGCGTGGTCGGCCCGACGAAGCGCTTGCAGCGCCTTCGTCCTCGCCTCCCGAGCGGCATCTAACTCGAGGTGGCGTTCGAGGCGCCGCTCCGCCCGCTCAGCCGCGAGGGTCTGCCATAGCTCCTCGTCGGCGCTCTCCTCACCCGGATTGTTCCGGTAGTACTCGCGGACCACGCGGTCGTCCCTGGCGTCGACTAGGCCCTGAAACGCGCGGTGCCTGAGGTGGCGGTGGTCGGCGGCAGTGACGATCTGCGGCGTCGGCGCCCTGGCCTCCGCTTCCCAGAGGGTGTGGCAGTCGCTAAAATTCATCAACGACCGCGGGCGGCCGAGGCGCCAGGCCGCCGCGTCCCAAGCGCGGGCGGCCTCCGAGGCCGTCGCAAAGGAGCCGAGGGGGATGCGGTCGTCCCCGAAGCGGATAGTCGCGCTGAACATTCCGTTCTGCCGCGATCGAACTCCGCGGAAACCGGTAGTGTTGTTCCTCCTCGGAGGCATGGTGGTGGCACGACGGTGCGTGGAGTGGAGGTGCGGCAGTTTATAACGCGCATTCATGGCCACGCGTTACAACTCCCGCGCCACGCGGACAGACAATACCACCCATGCGCCACGCGGACAGACAATACAACCCTTGCTTAAAAAAAAAGGGACGGGGCTGTGGCCGCATTTGTAGGGGAAGGGACATTGGTCCCGGTTAGGGGTATGATCCGGGACCAATGCCCATGCGCGCGCCACGTGGCCTGTGGCTAGGGATTCGTCCCGGGTCGTGCCACGAACCGGGACCATTGGCTCCCCACGAACCGGGACAGATGCCCCCAGGTGGTTTCTGCTGCCTCGGGCACACGAACCGGGACCAATGCATGGCACTTGTCCCGGTTTTTGGTGCAACCGGGACAGATGCCCCCTGCCCCCCTGGACGAAAGGGGTTGTTTCCACTAGTGATATTACAGGATCAACGGCACAACGGCCGGCTGGCTAGCAGCGGCACCACCGTTACCTGGAATCCTGTACAATACATAGCTGCCGCTCGCGCAGACAAAGACCACGCCGCCATCGCTCGGGAAGACAAGCTCCGCGCCGCCACCGGTCGGGGAGACGAGGTCGACGACGACGACCTCCGCGCCGCCGCTGGTCGGTGAGACGAGGCCGACGAAGAGGCTGCTCGGACAGAGAGATCCTTGCCGCCGTGTTCCCGACATGCCTCGCCCGTGGCTGCAGATTCGTACGCCTTCCACTTTTTCGGGTCTCGGGCGAGCAGTTGAATTTCAACCGGTCGGGATCGGGATCTCTCGCGCCGGCCGCAGCGAACCAAATCAACACCACCGTCAAAATCGTTGGAGCCCATCGCGGCCCTACTCTGCCCTGACTTACGGCTGCCAAGAACCTCTGCCTCAGATTGCGATCCGCATGCGCGAGCAACATATTACAGGATCAACGGCACAATGGCCGGCTGGCTAGCAGCGGCACCACCGTTACCTGGAATCCTGTACAATACATAGCTGCCGCTCGCGCAGACAAAGACCACGGCGCCATCGCTCGGGAAGACAAGCTCCGCGCCGCCACCGGTCGGGGAGACGAGGTCGACGACGACGACCTCCGCGCCGCCGCTGGTCGGTGAGACGAGGCCGACGAAGAGGCTGCTCGGAGAGAGAGCTCCTTGCCGCCATGTTCCCGACATGCCTCGCCCGTGGCTGTAGATTCGTACGCCTCCACTTTTTTGGGTCTCGGGCGAGCAGTTGAATTTCAACCGGTCGGGAACGGGATCTCTCGCGCCGGCCGCGACGAACCAAATCAACGCCACCGTCAAAATCGTTGGAGGCCATCGCGGCCCTACTCTGCCCTGACTTACGGCTGCCAAGAACCTCTGCCTCAGATTGCGATCCGCATGCGCGAGCAACATATTACAGGATCAACGGCACAACGGCCGGCTGGCTAGCAGCGGCACAACCGTTACCTGGAATCCTGTACAATACATAGCTGCCGCTCGCGCAGACAAAGACCACGCCGCCATCGCTCGGGAAGACAAGCTCCGCGCCGCCACCGGTCGGGGAGACGAGGTCGACGACGACGACCTCCGCGCCGCCGCTGGTCGGTGAGACGAGGCCGACAAAGAGGCTGCTCGGAGAGAGAGCTCCTTGCCGCCGTGTTCCCGACATGCCTCGCCCGTGGCTGCAGATTCGTACGCCTTCCACTTTTTCGGGTCTCGGGCGAGCAGTTGAATTTCAACCGGTCGGGATCGGCATCTCTCGCGCCGGCCACGGCGAACCAAATCAACGCCACCGTCAAAATCGTTGGAGCCCATCGCGGCCCTACTCTGCCCTGACTTACGGCAGCCAAGAACCTCTGCCTCAGATTGCGATCCGCATACGCGAGCAACATATTACAGGATCAATGGCACAACGGCCGGCTGGCTAGCAGCGGCACCACCGTTACCTGGAATCTTGTACAATACATAGCTGCCGCTCGCGCAGACAAAGACCACGCCGCCATCGCTCGGGAAGACAAGCTCCGCGCCGCCACCGGTCGGGGAGACGAGGTCGACGACGACGACCTCCGCGCCGCCGCTGGTCGGTGAGACGAGGCCGACGAAGAGGCTGCTCGGAGAGAGAGCTCCTTGCCGCCGTGTTCCCGACATGCCTCGCCCGTGGCTGCAGATTTGTACGCCTTCCACTTTTTCGGGTCTCGGGCGAGCAGTTGAATTTCAACCGGTCGGGATCGGGATCTCTCGCGCCGGCCGCAGCGAACCAAATCAACACCACCCTCAAAATCGTTGGAGCCCATCGCGGCCCTACTCTGCCCTGACTTACGGCTGCCAAGAACCTCTGCCTCAGATTGCGATCCGCATGCGCGAGCAACATATTACAGGATCAACGGCACAACGGTCGGCTGGCTAGCAGCGGCACCACCGTTACCTGGAATCCTGTACAATACATAGCTGCCGCTCGCGCAGACAAAGACCACGCCGCCATCGCTCGGGAAGACAAGCTCCGCGCCGCCACCGGTCGGGGAGACGAGGTCGACGACGACGACCTCCACGCCGCCGCTGGTCGGTGAGACGAGGCCGACGAAGAGGCTGCTCGGAGAGAGAGCTCCTTGCCGCCGTGTTCCCGACATGCCTCGCCCGTGGCTGTAGATTCGTACGCCTTCCACTTTTTCGGGTCTCGGGCGAGCAGTTGAATTTCAACCGGTCGGGATCGGGATCTCTCGCGCCGGCCGCGGCGAACCAAATCAACGCCACCGTCAAAATTGTTGGAGGCCATCGCGGCCCTACTCTGCCCTGACTTACGGCTGCCAAGAACCTCTGCCTCAGATTGCGATCCGCATGCGCGAGCAACATATTACAGGATCAACGGCACAATGGCCGGCTGGCTAGCAGCGGCACCACCGTTACCTGGAATCCTGTACAATACATAGCTGCCGCTCGCGCAGACAAAGACCACACCGCCATCGCTCGGGATGACAAGCTCCGCGCCGCCACCGGTCGGGGAGACGAGGTCGACGACGACGACCTCTGCACCGCCGCTGGTCGGTGAGACGAGGCCGACGAAGAGGCTGCTCGGAGAGAGAGCTCCTTGCCGCCGTGTTCCCGACATGCCTCGTCCGTGGCTGCAGATTCGTACGCCTTCCACTTTTTCGGGTCTCGGGCGAGCAGTTGAATTTCAACCGGTCGGGATCGGGATCTCTCGCGCCGGCCGCGGCGAACCAAATCAACGCCACCGTCAAAATCGTTGGAGCCCATCGCGGCCCTACTCCGCCCTGACTTACGGCTGCCAAGAACCTCTGCCTCAGATTGCGATCCGCATGCGCGAGCAACATATTACAGGATCAACGGCACAACGGCCGGCCGGCTAGCAGCGGCACCACCGTTACCTGGAATCCTGTACAATACATAGCTGCCGCTCGCGCAGACAAAGACCACGCCGCCATCGCTCGGGAAGACATGCTCCGCGCCGCCACCGGTCGGGGAGACGAGGTCGACGACGACCTCCGCGCCGCCGCTGGTCGGTGAGACGAGGCCGACGAAGAGGCTGCTCGGAGAGAGAGCTCCTTGCCGCCGTGTTCCCGACATGCCTCGCCCGTGGTTGCAGAAATGCTAGACCTACGGATGACTCTTACGGAAATGAATCTACGGGATTACGTGCCCTTCCCACATAATTCTCCTCCCTTGATTTTCTCTGTGGGCCCTCTACCTTGTCCAATCAAATACTCCCAAGTGAATCTGTAAGTTGAATTTGCGTAAATGCTGCCCGTAGATGTAGCACTTCACTGAGTGGAGTGAAGGTGCCAGGGCGGGTGCTGTTTAGAGAGAGAATCAGAGTTCGGACGGTCCGGAGCAGTCCGCCACGGAAGGCTAACTTCAGAACGTTCTAAAAGTAGAATATCCGTAATTTTATCTTTCGTCCAAGTTATCTACTACTTACTTCGTTCTAAAATGTAAGACTTTTTAGCGAGCTAAAACAGTTTGCTAAAAGGGCTTATATTTTGGAACGGAGGGAGTAGTAAACACTGTAGAAAAAAGTATTCGCAATCGCAGCACACTAATTAATGGAGTGTGCATGCTCATTACCTTGTGGGTAATAAATAGTTCACAACTTAGCTGAGCTGGGGTAATATCTTGAGTGGATTTGCGGCGCACACAGTCCTTTTTGGACGATTGGCAAAGAATTACGGGCCTTCTACAGTGTACTCCCTCTGTTTCTTTTTAGTCCGCGTATTAGGTTTGGCAAAAGTCAAACTCGCTAAAATTTGATCAATTTTGTAGGAGAAAATATCAACAATCACAATACTAAATTAGAATCATTTGATTCCTCATGTAATATGCTTTTATATTTTATCGATTTAGTATTATATCTATTGATATTTTATTCTACAAATTTGGTCAAACTTTGCAACGTTTGACTTAAGACAATTCTAATACGCGGAGTAAAAAGAAACAGAGGGAGTACATTTGCATGCATAGAACAAAAAATTAAACAAAAAAAATATCTCTAGCAAGTGACCGCTATATTACCAAGTACAGGACAATCAGTTTTATAAAATTATGGATCAAACACAAAAAATAACTAAGCGAGTTTTATTAGACTTTAGTTGATTGATAATATTTTGATACTAAGTGCAAATTAAGTATGCATTGCAAACTAATTGTTAAACCGAGAACGTGAAATATTTATTTGGCCATGAATGTACTAGCTAGTAAATTATTAACGTAATAATTGTACAAAAAACCCTTAAAGATATTTTTTTATTCTAGGAGTTTCTATTAACATGATTGTTAGATGTTCTTTTTATCTACACTTAAAATAGATAAAACATGCATTCGAGAAAACATTGTGAGGTTTAAAGGCCGGGATCATGATATTTAAGAAAAGTAAGGCACACATCGACACTTACATATATTTTGTAGTTAATCTAATTGGCATGACTTAATTTTGTAAGACATATATTTCTTTATTTTGCGTCTTCAAGTTTAGTGCAAAGTGCAATATTAAATGTCAAAGTTAAAATTCCATAATCGAAATGATTTCTACTTTCATATATAGTTGTATTATCACGTGTTATTTTACTAACTAAAAAAAATAGTCAAACCATAAGTCAAGAGAATGTCGTTGTAACCGGAAAAGGTGAAAAGGTAAAGTTGCTTAGTATAAATGAACGGTGAGTTTCTACTTTACGCCGCCCTCTCCGCCATGCACGCCGGCACAAGAACGCGGCCACGGCTCCTGCGCTGCCCTCTTAGCCGCGCCCTCTAGTTTCAAGCCGTTTGGAAACTGGATTTTGGCATTGTTCTGGGTTATTTGCATCCCTCGACGGCAATACTTCCATATTTTAAGCTGTGGAGATGGTTGCTAGAATCAAAGCAATCAATCAGAGGGGCAAGATGAAGTTAGTGCAATGAAAGCAAACGCATGGATCATGTTTTTCAGCGGCTCTGCCAGAATTGTCTACCAGATAGTTGGAAGTTCATGGCCTTATGTAGCCATTGCCCATGTTGTTAGTTTTATGGTCAAGTGCAACATCCTTGATTTTTGGAGACATTCAAAAATCACAATTTTTTTAATTTTTTGGTTTTCTGCTAATGCAAGTCACCAAACACAAATAAAACACAACACAGTAAATAAAATGTCTATCCCAAGGTTATTGAATTAAGATATCAAATATGCCTATGTTTTCTAAATTGACTTATCAATACTTTAAAGATTTTAAAGTATTTTCAAAAGGGTTTGGTAAGAAAACATTGTTGATATGTTTCAAAATTTAATCTTATAACATGTAGTACTTTCCAAAATTTTATTAAAGCCAAAAAGGGATTTATTAAGCCCTATTTTAAATAGTCCCTTTTTAAATTTAAACCCTTTTGAGAATTTTAAAATTTATTTGTGTTTGAAACGACCCAAGATGGCTTTTGCACAATTTTACTTGAGGTCATTTGCACAATAAAAATAAAAGCTATGTTAATAAAAGGGAAACAGAAAAAGGAGAAAAGAAACTGGACAAAAAAAGAAGAAGGGGAGCAACCGGGCCGAAGCCCATCTTCAATCTCCCGCGCGTGCAGCTCACAAGAGAGCAGACAAGCCCACTTACCTACAGCGCGCGCGTCGCAAAGAGCCCCGCAGCCAGACTGCCAGCAGTCGCACCCTCCCTCTCTCTCCTCTCCCTGACAGGTGGGTCCCCCAGTGACGCCAGCCAAGACGTCGTTCGTCCCCAATCGCTCACGCGCGGAACCATCCCCGAGTCGAGCCGATCTTCCCGGGACGATTTCGTCCGATTTAAACGCGACCTGATCAAATCTCTTTGCCCTATTTAATATCCGCAACTCCCTCTCCCTTTTGCCCCCGAAACCGCCATTTGCACGCCCCTAGGCTGCCCGTATTCAAGCTCGAAGCTCCACCGCCGCCGTCAGCTAGGGTTTCCAATCCCGGCCATCATCGTCGACCTCAACCCCTCCCTCCACCTTCATTCGTTTCTCCTTATTATCGCGAACCTCCCTGACACGGTTTGGTATTTTTTTCTGTCCCCTAGATCGTCTTCGCGGTGCTTGTCTGCAATGGTTTCTGCCGGCCGATACTTCGTCGAGAAATTCCGAGAGAAGGGGACCGCACCGGAGCACCACCGTTCGCCACCGAGCCCGCCTCGACGCGATAATCACTCAGGTGAGCTTCGTCATCCATATCCCCCTCGGGATCGCCCGGAACGCTCGATGCCGAGCGCGGCACCACCACCCATTGGTTTTCCGGCACAACTCCGGTGCCCTAGCGCCTCTGGTCCTTGGCCCTTAAATCTGAGCCGTTAGATCACAATCGAAGGGCTCCCATTTAATCGCTTAGAGAAGAGGTATCGGCCACTCAGAAGCAGCCAAGTCAGCGGAATCCAGCACACCAACCTGGAGACGCCACACAGCCGCCACGTCAGCGGCACAGCAGCGTTAGAATTTGATTTAAATAGTTTTAAAATTGCAGAAAATTGATTAAACTTAAAAAATTCATAACTTCAGTTCTCTAAGTCCAAATTTGATGATTTTGCACTTTTTGAAATCAGCACAATATTTAGAACACATTAGAATCAAAGAAATAAAAATTTGATACGTGCATACACTTGTTATTTGTAGATCTTTGTAAATATTGTTTTGTGAATAACTTTACATCTATAATTCCAAAGTTGACAAAATTGGACTCTTTGAAAAGCCCTGAACATGTATACTCTGTTAGTACTGGAAAAAATTGAAAATTGAATATTTAAAATTGGTTGAAATTCAAACATCCCTGTTTGGTCATTTTTGGCATAGTTTAAATTCTATAAATCTAAATTTTTTAAATAAAATATTTTTGTAAACCCTAGGCCGTGTACCAACAATCCCCAATGCGCAAAATCATATTTGGCTAAGTGTAAAAATGTTTCTTTAGAGTTTTGTGCTCTTTTACTATTATAAATTAGTTATTTTCAGTAAAGGTTTTTAATATATTTTTTTCCTTAGCAAATTTTGTCTAAGTGCTAACTCTATACCAGAGACACCAAATACTAAGACCTTGGGAACTGTAAAATATTTCTAAGTTAAGTTAAGACAGTTGGCCTCCTGGTGAATAACCACTAAGTCTAGTTTGGTGAAGACAATGCAGCGAAGGAAAGTACCTCATCTTCATCCTTGGAGTCAAGATGAAGGAACTACATGAACAATGAAGGAGTTAGCCAAGAAAACAAACTTCAGAAACATCTCCAAGAAGTAGAAGCACTTAGAAGAAAATCAGAGGAACTTCAAGAAGACCAACCATCCTTTTTCTCCAAGTCTTTCACCCTCTTCTTTTCTTCTCCATTTTACTTAGTGGTGTGGAAAAGTTAGATTAAAGACCATCCCTAGTGATACCAAATCCATAAGTCTGCAAAACCATCAAGTCCTACAAGAAGCCATGAAGTCACCACACCAAGGAGGAAACAATTTGAAGATGATCTTTGAAGACCAACCATGTGAAGACTTAGAATTTTGTTTCAAGATGATTAGCATCAAGTTTTTTCTGTCCAAGACTTAGAATTTGTTTTCCAAGTGAGAAGAGAGTTTTGACCAAGACTACAACCAGAAGCCTTTCATCAAGAAGGACTTCAACAAAAGTCAACTTAAGAAGAATACTCTCCTAGAAGAACATGAAGAATTTACAAGTCCTTTTTAAGGGAACTCCAGTATTCTTATCTATTTCTTTTCTTCTATATGAGCAAGTCCCTAAAATACAAGATAGATACTTCAGATGTTTTTCTTCAACTCGTTGAGGAGTACTAAAAGCAAGGCCTTTGTAGAAACATGCAAAAGACTTAGATACCAGAAGAAACTCAAGAGGATGGAAGAAGGAATTGAAGAAAAAAACACAAATATATATGAGACCAATCTTAACAAGATAGAAAAAAGAACTTAGTCCAATCAGTTGTTTTCTTTTGGTGAAATAACTAAGTGTTAGAAACATTGTCATGTTTCCTTAGTTTAATAAGTGGTGTAATCACCCCAAGTGAACTCTTGGAAATTCCTGTTCTTGCGTTTTCAATGTTTAGATTGTACGGAGAGCAACGTTCCATTTCGTGAAGAGAAGGTGATTGCTCTTCACCAACTGCAAAGGCATGTAACACACCATCCATCCACCCATTATGTTCTAATATGCATTAGTTGATTTTTGAGTAGTATGCATGAGAGGAAATTTTACTAAGTCATATTATGCTATGCTATTATCCTAGTAGTGTGTAGCCATCTATTTACCTTATCTTTATAGCCTTAGAACTTGCTAGATGCTATGCAATGTTACAAATTGTTCTTACTTGATGATGTGGAAAATTCTAAGTAACAACTTCGATGAACCATCTGGATGGATTTGGTTGCATGGCTGATGAGAGTTGAGTGTCACCCCGAGGGGTGTTCACTTGAGGAATGCCACCCAGGAACAAAGTGATTTTGATGTTCCCCAAGTTTAGATTGCTTCCACTGTAGCCTTTGGTCATATGGGCTCTGGCTTAGTCGATTAAGTGGTGTGGACTCTACCCGTGGCTTGACAAGCAAATGTAGCAGAATTATAGGTAGAACGGGTCTTGTCGGTTGGTAGTTTTCATGCTTTTGAAAGACTTTGACTCAATTCTCTCCTTTCCTTAATACATTCAGCATGTATAGGATTTTTGGGTGAAAAGAGTAAAAGGGTGAAAATGCACAACCTCTGCAGAGTTAGAAACTAAGATCTTAGCCGTGTCCACGGTTATGGACAACATCGAGCAGATGGACAAGGATGGACGGAAGAATCATATCACCATTTTCAATAAGTAAAAAAATTTCAAGTGAACAATAGTTGTGGTTCTTGGATCTTAATCCAATGTTGCCACCCTTTGAGAAGAAAAGTTTGTTTTACAAAAGAGATAGGAGAAAACTTGCTTTATGCAAACTTAGCCAAAACTCCACCAAACCAAATATGCATGTAGATATAGTTTTGCCATTTATATCCACCATAGTGTTACTTGCCAATACATTGAATTGTATTGAATCCCTTGTGGCTGCATATTCCACCCCGGAGATAAATCTGAAGACAGGTGAGGATTTCGTTTAGGATCTCGAGTCTAGCGCCAACATGTTTTGCCTGTGGCACATGAAGAAGATGGGCTCAATGTTGTATTATGTTTTCCGCTGTAATACTTTATTTCCTGCTAGTCTTCTAAGACTACGCAAGTTGTAATGTTATTTTGTAAAGACTGGATCATGCGATGTAATAGAATTTGATGCATTTGCAAGATATTTCATTTTTTGCACTATGGTGCTAGAAATTTATCCAGGGACTAGCACACTAACACAGGTGTTCTTACATTATTTAAATGTGGGTACGCTACAAATGTTTTCAGAGCATTGTGTTGCCCGTAGTATTCGAGACTTTAAGTTTGGAAAAGACCCTAGGATTTAAAATCTACTTTCTTTAACTTATAGAAACAAAACCTCGCATCTTAATCTTTCTCATACCCTCTCATCCATTATTCACCTTCAAAATCTTCTTCTCTCATTATAGAAGACCTAACTCTTGTTTTCCATGAAGACATGATTGGTGGTAATAATGACATGAAGTGCAAGAAATAGTTTTCACATGATCCTTTTGGTTTCAACATGAAGATCTAGACTAAAGATATTTGAAGAAAACTTGCGAATATACTCAGAATATCAACAATCAGAAAAATCTCAAGACCATTTGAAGAGACTCCAGAACATATAGATGAGACCATCAATCTAGTTACTTTGTTAGAACAACGTTAACGTGTTAGTTTATTGACCATACCAAATAAGTGTGGTATGACAATACTAGTTGTTTTCTAAAACCTTGTTTCTTGATGTGAAGAATGCTTCTTAGGTGTTTGCAAGATGAGCTTCCTTGTTCTGTTGTGTTTGAGTTGGAACCTCCTTTAGCTATGTTTCTAACCTCTTCTCATCTTTCCCTAAAAAACCAAAACAGATGCCAAGCCACCCTAAGAAGTCAACAACAATGAAAATTCTACTGGAGTGTCGAGACATCGTAGTAGAGTCCATAGACGGGGGCGCCATGAGATTACTGGTAGAGACGTGGGGGGGGGGGGCGTGGTAGTATGACAACCAGTAACACCAAATTTACCCAGGTTCAGTACGTCTCAACTAGGCGGCGTTCCTACTCCTGCAATCTCACTAAATCAGGGCTGAAGCCTGAAGTATACAAAGTACAATGTGAGTAGGGTTTCGCTAACTCGGCGAGGATCAACTTCCCGACGAGTTGGCTTCTAGCTAATTTGTCCTCTATATCTTCTCTCTCGTCCGACTTCATATAGATAGCCGGGTTAGGGCTTACAGAAAGGAAACCTAGAAGACTACGGTAAGTATCTAACTTGGAAAGCAGGAATCCGCCTTCTACTGCAAGCCGCACCACTTTGGGCCGTGGTCCGGGTTCTTCTAGAATCCGGCTTCTGCGCGTCAGCTTACTGGGCCGCCTAATGGACGGTGATCCATTACCAACAGGCCACCTTGGTAATGCAGCTCTTTAGGACAATGCTGGATATACCCCTAATCGGCATATATCCGACAGTAGCCCCCAAGAAGGATTGCGACTTCATTCTACCACCTTCCGTCAATTTGCATTCTTTTCCGAGAAATGTTGGCACTTGTCTCGATTCTTATTTTTCCCAAATCATGCATAACGCGAAACTCGGATCTTATCAGAATCCGGCTTTTTCTTCCACGAGCCTTCGTAGAGAAGGAACTTCATGACGTCAGCGATGAAATCGTGCTGACATCACGGTCGTTTGGGTTCAGTCAAAAACCCTGAAATGTATCTCTGACAGATTCTTGCGGGAAACAAGGAGATAGCCATTATCACCCTGTCCCCTAATTTCCCGGAATTTCCAAGTGTGACACGCGTCAAGGATCCAACGTCTAAAATAGCCGGTGTAGCCAATCTCCACGCATTTCCGACTATAAATAGCCGCCTCGGGCCCTCCGGATTTCCCTTCCGCTTCCTCTTCTCCCTCAAGCCCCCAGCACCATAGCAACAGAGAAACAAGTGCTTACACCTTCTTCGGAAGAACCATCGGAGGATCCGGATCAACGCGAGCGCCGCCCGAAAATGACCAACGGAGGATGACCCCGCTCCACGGAAACGAGCTCCGTCTCCCTAGACATTGACATCATCATAAACGACATCGACCCGCAGCTAGACTCCCCCGGCCACGTCACCGCGAGCGCGCCGGAGGGAAACGCCGGCGATCTGGCCCGTGGGGATCTTCCTCCCACGGCCGAAAGCATGCCGTCGTCATCTACCGCGCCTACTCCGCCCCTCGCCACCGAGCCTGCGGAAGAGAGCAACACTCGCGGCGGCGAGGAGCTCACCGCCTTGGGCGCTGCCGGAGCCGAAGAAGACGCGGAGGAAAACTCCGAGAACTGGAGCCACTACAATGTGGTTCTGTCCCTTCTTCCGGCAATGGAGAAGGAGGGACTCGTGCGGAAGGGCAAATGGCGACACGAGGAGGACGACTCTGAGCTATTGCCAAAAGACGGAGAAAGGGTTCTCCTTACCTCTCACATCAACAGAGGTATGAGATTTCCACCTTCCGCCTTTTTCCTTCAAGTCCTCAACCACTACAACATCCAACCACACAATCTTCCTCCTAATTCCATTCTGTATCTTACCGGGTTCCAAGCCCTCTTTCAAGGGTATCTAGGGATAGAACCTAGGCTAGATTTCTGGCAGTACTGCATCGGAGTGAAGCGCAACCCCTCTGAGGGCGCTCTCCCCACCTGCGGGACCATCTCCTTCACCTTGCGTAGGTTCCTAGGAAGATTCGTTTCCAAAAATAAAAACCTCGGAATCCGTCAAATTCTGGACGGGAATTCCACCATTCGTTAATTCTGCAGCCACTCCCCAAGATAACTAGGCGATGGTTGCAGTCCAAACTTTGCCGGATGATCTGATGAGAATCAAACGACGCATCGCCAAACTCGTCTCCTCCTCTCCTCCTCTCACTGGCACCGACACAGTTCTGTGTTGGTTTGGGAGACACATCCAGCCGTTGGCTTATCGCGGAACCCGGCTGTTGTGCGACTACACGGGCCCGGAGGATGCAATGAGGGCAACAGACAAAGCGTTCTCCAAGAGGGATTTCAAGAAGCGGTTAAATCATCTCGTCGCAACTCGTGATCAGATTTTTAACTTAGCCGGACTTTGTGCTTATTTTACAGCTGGCCGATCTTCCTGAGGAGGATCTTGCCACCGACGCCGATTTGGACGCAATGCGTGCCAACTTTGCAGGCGGACGGAAGCGCAATAAGCCTTCTACTACTCAGGAGGTGATTAATCTTGACGGAGTTCCCGTGGCGACTTCCAGGTAAATCATCCGGGTTCTTCTTTTCTCTGCTTTTTGTTGCAGGAACTTCTTTTCTTTCTTGTAATTCTTACTTCTCGGATTTTTTCCTTTCTAGCCTAGCTCCGACAACTTTGAAGCCAAAAGGCCGGAAGAAACTGAAGTCTGTTGCCAGGAGAGGGACGCATCCTTCTCCTGCTGCTGCACCCGACACTCCGGTTGCAGCTGAAGAGGAAAACCTGGCTGCCAGGGAAGAAGATCCCCTGCAGACCAGCCAGCCTATTGCACTGGAAACAGACCCGAGGGAAAGGGCGGTGGAGCCGGAATTGGGGGTCCTTCCAATGTTCCAAAGGAGGAGCCAATTCCCAACTATGACCCGTAGTTCAAGGTAAAACAAGAAAAACACTTTGACGAACATGGATATATTCATCCATGGGTGACAAAGTACTTTGCCCCATCTCCTTTAATCCGTCCTTGGCCGCAAGGCGGACTTATTGTTAGGAATAACTTTGTATTCTCGCCTCGTCAGATTGTCCAATATGGCCTTTACCACGTCGGAATTCTCTTTGCCGAGTACGCAAAGGAATTCAACGAGAATTTGTCGGATCTCCAAAGAATAAGCCAGGTAATATCTCTAGCCCACAAGAATTTTGCCAAATGTATTTAGTTTTGACTTAATGCTTTTATCACGAGCTTGCTTGTTTTTTGACTTAAGCATTTTGTCTCTTTTCCATGTTTCAACAAACTGCTGAAAACATCAACATGGAAGTTTTCAGCAAACTTACCATCAATAAGGAGGTGAAAACTCTCCTTAGCATTCTTGAAGATAAGGACTCGGAGCTGGCCTCCATTCAGCAAAAGCTGGATGAATCAGCAGGGAATTTT
Organism: Alopecurus myosuroides; assembly: GCA_028641055.1. Classification (NCBI taxonomy): domain Eukaryota; kingdom Viridiplantae; phylum Streptophyta; class Magnoliopsida; order Poales; family Poaceae; genus Alopecurus; species Alopecurus myosuroides. The sequence goes on along the minus strand of CM054063.1, from coordinate 298,027,950 downwards.
ATCACTGATTTTGTTTGGAATTTTTTCTAAGTCATTTTCCGAGTTTTAACTCTTCATTTTTCTTGCTTTTCAGATTCTTTGGCGAAAGCCAAACACATAGCTGAAGATGCCGGCAATGCCGAGAACCTCCGCAAGGAAAACATGGAACTTCACAAGATCAATGTGAAGCTCCAGAAGGACCTGGAGGCCAGCCAACTTGCTTTTGGCATTGCCGAGTCCAAAGCCTCTAGCCAGGACGAGAAGGACAAGGCCACCATCAGGGACTTGGAGAATGCCCTGAACCAGCGCCTTGAGGAAGGCACGGAGATGGACAAAATTCTCGGTAAGTTTTGCACTTTTACCGGCATTTTTCCATTTCCCTTATCTGTTTTTCCTAACTTTCTTTTGTTGATTTAAACAGAAGGTAGCCCCTCACTTACCGGATCGAAAAAATCCGGGCTTTCGAAAAGATCTTCACCGCGCTTAAAGCTGTGGGGATGTTACTTATCAATAAGTGCATTCCCGACAAAGCAGGAGAATTCTCGGAAGTGAAAAAACTTCCGGAGGCGATCTAGGAGGTGGCGAACCGCAAAGAATCATGGTTCCGCTCCGCGGCTCGCGGTGGTGCGCGCATGGCCCTTGGGCTCATGCGTATGCATTATACCACTGCCAAGTCTTGGCGCATAGCGTCAGGTATCCCTCAAGGATACAGAGACGCGTAGCAGGCCAGTATCTTTGACTCTATCAAAGGCCACGCTACAAAGATAGCACAAATGGTGAACATCTCCACCTTCTACCCCGAGGAGGAAGTTCCGACAACTCCTAAGGATTCCAGCAGCGAGGATGATGACTCGGATCCCGAAGAAGCCGCTTGAATCCTGGGTAGACGACAGGAAAAATAGAAGCATTACTGTTCTTACAAATGTAACATTATTTGTAATGTTATCTATCTTTTGTATAAACAAGTACTCCGCTTTTGCAGTTTAATTTATAAGCCTCTGCAAATTTTTCTGGGTTTTAATTCCTTTGCCTTCTAAGTTCTCTTGTTTATATGTTTTAACTGTCCTTAGTGTGTGAAATGGCTCAATAGTACTTAATCTTCACGCCAAGGGACTGGGTTTAACCGATCAGTCAAAACTCGGAAACATGGATTGTACTAAGGCATTTTTACTTACTAATTTCAGTGACCCAACATAAAAAAATCAGATAATACTTAGAGAAAAGTAAGGAATTTTGAATTTGGATGAAACTCAGGCACGCAGGCACAATCTGGGTTTCCTTAAGCCTCCTTAGGCCGAAAATCATTCAGTTTTATAACTCCGAATACGCAGGCACAATTCGGGTTAACATTGAGTATTTTGAAAGATCATTGGGAAATAGATAAGATGGACTTATGCTTTGTACTATAATAAACATGTAAAACATAATTGCATGAATTACGACAACTTTATTTCATGATCTCAAAGATGTTTACATAGAAATTGAGCTAAGTGTAGAAGGGACGTAACTACTAGATGCTCCAGGGTCTCTTTGTTTCTCCCAGTTCGACATCTATCATTCTCTTTCTTTTGTGATTCGGTCTTTTGGGATCATCCTCCATATCCCGAATATCTACAAGATAATAAGATCCATTTTTCATAGCTTTGCTAATGACGAATGGTCCTTCCCAAACCAGGGCTAACTTGTGCTTCCTTTCCTGCACCAATCTTAGCACTAAGTCACCTTGTTTGAAAGAACGGTGTGTGATTTTCCGACTATGGTAGCGTCGCAATCCTTGCTGATAAATGGCGGATCTTTGAAGAACAAGGTCTCGTTCTTCTTCTAAAAGATCAACGACATCCGGTTGTGCGCTTTCGGCATCCAAGTCATCGTAATCCTGCACTCTTGGGCTATCATGGAGCATGTCCGTTGGAAGCACTGCTTCTGTGCCATAAACCAAGAAAAACGGGGTTTGCCATGTTGATCTATTTGGCGTCGTTCGAATACTCCAAAGCACGGAAGGTAATTTCTCTACCCATGCTCCAACTGCTCTATGAAGAGGAGATTCGAGTCTTGGGCGTATTCCCTACAGGATTGAGCTATTCATTCTTTCAACCCGCCCATTGGATTGTGGGTGTGCCACAGATGCAAGATCTAGGCGTATTCCCGTTTGTCGGCAATATTTTGCCAACTCTCCAATTGAGAAATTTGTCCTGTTGTCGGTGATTATGCTGTGTGGAACGCCGTATCTCATGACTACGTCAATGATGAAATTTCTGGCCGTCACACCGTCAAGTTTTTTGATTGATTTCGCCTCCACCCACTTCGTATACTTATCTACTGCAACGAGTAGATGTGTGAGTCCACCTCTTGCAGTTTTAAATGGTCCCATCATATCTAGCCCCCAGACCGCAAATGGCCATGTAATGGGGATAGTTTTGAGTGCTTGGGCAGGCATATTCGTCTGCTTGGCGTAGTACTGACATCCGGCACATGTGTTTACTATGTGATCGACGTCTATCTTGGCTGTTAGCTAGAAAAACCCTGCACGGAATGCTTTTTTGACTATGCTTTTTGATTGAGCATGATGTCCGCAATCTCCTGCGTGGATTTCTTGCAAGATTTCTCGGCTTTCCTCTGGCGAAATACATCGCTAAAAAATTCCGACAGTGCTGCGCTTATACATGCAATCATTAATTACCGTGTATCCTTTGCATCGACGTTGTATCTGTCTTTGCAAGACCTCGTCTGCTCCATCCGGGAACTTCTGATCAACAAAGAAGTTTAAATATGGTATTTTCCAATCCGGGTTAACGAGCAGGACTTCGATTGAGTCGAAAACGAGAGGATAATCAACATCTCCACCTTTGATCGATGGTTCATGCAAATGTTGGACAAACACACCTGGTGGTAGGGTTTTCACTCTTTCCGAGCCCATGCGGGCTAATGCAACCGCGTTCTAGTTTTCTTCCCTTTTGATATGAAGTACTTCAAATCTGAGGAAGCAAATGGAAAACTCGTCCACCGTTCTCCGATATTCGGCCATGATGGGGCTTTTGGCGTCCCATGTTTGGTTTAGCTGACGCTGTACTAAATCTGAGTCACCATCGAAAAGTATGTGTTTGACGCCTATTTCTTTTGTAATATGAAAGCCATGAAGCAAAGTTTCGTATTTTGCCACGTTATTACTGGCGTTGAATGTGTATTTGTAACACATACTACATAATATCACCTTTTGGGGATTTTAGCACTACACCAGCTCCAAAGCCTTCCTTCATCTTGGATCCGTCAAAATGCATGACCCAGTATTCCGACTCCGGCATTGGTGTGTTTTCCATTGCTTCTGTCCAATCAGCGACGAAATCTACCAACGCCTGGGATTTTATTGCCGTCCGGGGTTGGTACTTAATGTCGAACGCAGCTAACTCGATGCCCCATTTGGCTACTCGGCCTGTTGTGTTCGCATTGTTAATAATATCCCCTAGTGGTGCTTTACATACCACTGTTATGGAATGTCCTTGGAAATAATGGCGGAGTTTCCTAGATGCAAAAAACACGCCATATGCCAGCTTTTGATAGTGTGGATACCTTTGTTTTGACTCGGAGAATAATTCGCTGACATAATACACTGGGTAATGATCTGGTATGCTTTGCTCTTCCTTCCGTCTTTCCACAACTATCACTGCGCTAATAACCCTATTTATCGCTGTAAGATACAGTAACATGGGTTCTTCGTCTTTTGGTGATGCCAAAATCGGAGCTTTCATCAAGGTTTCTTTCAACTCGGTTAATGCTTTGTCCGCCTCTTCTGTCCACTCAAATTTGTCGGATTTCTTCAACAATTAGTATAATGGCAGAGCGTTGTCTCCTAGCCGGCTTATAAACCTACTGACTGCAGCTACAAAACTCGTCGATCTTTGTACATCTTTTAAGCACGTAGGCTTTGAGATGTTCAAGATTGCCTTGATCTTTTCCGGGTTTACTTCTATTCCTTTGTGAGAAACGATAAAACCTAGAAGTTTTCCCGAGGGACTCCGAATACGCACTTTAATGGATTCAACTTCATTTTGTAAGTGCGCAAATTTTCGAAAGTTTCACGTAGATCTTCAAGGAGTGTATCCTTTTCCTTGGAAACGACGGCAATGTCGTCCACGTAAACGTGTATGTTTTTGCAAATCTGACTATGCAAACAATGTTGCATGCAATGCTGGTAAGTTGCACCTGTGTTCTTCAGGACAAAAGGCATGGTTATGTAATAGTATGTTCCATACGGGGTTATGAAGGAAGTTTTGATTTGATCCTCCTCCTTCATACGTATTTGATATACCGGGAATAAGCGTCCAAAAAGCATAAAAGGTCAGAGCAAGCAGTGGCATCTATTATTTGATCAATTCACGGTAACGCAAACCTGTCTTTTGGACACAATTTGTTCAAACCGGTGTAATCTATACACATCCTAAGAACAATACTATCTTTCTTCGGGACTAATACTGGGTTCGCAGACCAATCAATATGTATAACTTCCCAGATAAAATCAGCTGCTAAAAGCCAGATAATTTCCTTGCCAATAGCCTTCCGTCTTCTTCCGTCAAATCGACGGAGACCTTGTTTGACGGGTTTAGATCCTGGAATCACTTTGAGTTGATGCTCATCAAGTTTCCTGGGTACACCCGGCATGTGCGCAGGACACCAAGAATAAATATCCCAGTTTTCACGGAGGAACTCGATGAGCGCGCTTTCCTATTTGTCGGTCATCCCGGTCCCCACTTCGACAAAATTTGTCAGATCTTTGGGATCTAGGATAACCTGTATTGTATTCTCGGAAGCTTTGAAACTATCTGCCGGCTTCCGGCTTTCTTTTCCTGTCGGCATTTCTGTCGGCGATACTTCTTTCGCCAGCTCTTTCAATTCCTCCTTTGCTATCACTTCTTCGGCGCATAGCGTTTCCTTTTTCCAGCTCGTTTCCCAATTTGAAGTCTCCCGATATGGTGATTACTCCTCCTTTTGGCCCTGGCATCTTCAGCTTGTTATAAATATAACATGATCTTGCCATGAATTTGGCGAAAGCTGGATGTACGAGTATTGCATGGTATACACTTTCGAACGGCACCACCTCGTAAGAGATTTTTTTCCTGTCGGAAGTGCTCTTTTTCTCCGAAGGTTACGTCAAGGGAAATTTCTCCTAGGGAATGTGCTTGTCTGCCAGGAACGATGCCGTGGAAACGTATGTTGCTGTCATTGAGCTGGATCTCGAAGATTAGGAGATGCTTCAGTGTATCCAGGTACATAATATTGATACTAGATCCTCCATCCATCAGCACTCTTTTTAGCCAGTGTTTTGAACAATAGGGGCTTACAATTAGAGCTTGTGTGTCGGGTTCTGGGATATTTCCCGGATGATCCGACTGATCCCAGGTAATTGGCGTGTTTGAGTACTTCAAAAATTTGGGAGTTGGTGGAACAACGACGTTTATTTCTCGAAGTGTTCTCTTTGCCTGTTTTGCTGAGGGAGTTTCCAGGAAAGTTAGTTGCATTCTCCATCTACTCTCGGGAATTTTGGTTCGCCTTTTCACTGCTGCTTCTGGATTTTTTTTCATCAGTGTCCGATTCACTATCTTTTTTTTTCAGCTTCTCGCTTTTTCTTGGAGAATTTCCTTTTGGAGTTCTTTCCTTTGTTCCCGGATCCTGCAGTGCCTTTCATATGCTTATTAAGCCGACATTGCGCACTGATATGGGCAGGTTTCCCATATTGCGAATGGTGGACACAGTTTTCTGACTTAATCTTTTCCCACTCTTCTTTTGAGTAGGAGATAGGTTCTGTGCTTCTTCCTTTCCATTTTTTGCCATTATCCTTTCCAAAGGCTAAATTAACTTCTTTGGGCTTTGGTTATGCTTCTGGATTAGGCTTTTTCTCAGAACAAGGCGTCTCTTTGCCTGAGCCAAAGCATCAATGTTTCCACCTCTCGCGCTAATGTCGTCTTCAGCTGCTGCATGCTCATTAGTGGTAGTAAGCATAGATACGAGATCTTTGTGCTCCTTTGAACCAACCATGAACGGTACGAGGCCGGGTTTTAAGACATTGATGAAAGCAGGCATTGCTTGTACATCACTTACTCTAGAGCAGCTGATTTTCATTGCTGTCCATCTTGAGATAAAGTCGACATACGACTCGTCTTCAAACTGGATGCAACGGTTTACACTACCAAATTCCGCGCGATCAGGGACGTTTCAATAACGTTCCGGATGGGCTCCATACCGTCGCTAAGGGCAATCCGCGACGGTTTGCGCGACGGAATGAAAACATATCAGATCGACTGTTATGGACGATTCCGCGACTTTTATATGAACACTAAACCGTTAAGGCTATCCTCAACGTACATCAAATCGTCGCCAGCAGTTGGGCCGTCCGGACTAGGCCCAATAAGCATTAACATTTTTATTTCGTCGCTATGAGGCGACACGTGGCAAACGAGTTTCTAACGGCCGTTATCGTAATCAGCTGACGTGGCTAAACTTTTTGTCATCATAAGAAAAACGTGGGAACGTTTTTTTTTACGTCGGCAGTCTTGACCAATGAGGCGAAACCATGTGGACCAATCGAAATACGCCACATGGAAGCAAAATGGTGCCACATTACCTTCTTCTGGGACGAAATCTGTTTGTCCCGGGCTACCCAGCGACTAATGCAGAATGAAGATGCGGCGGTGCTGGCGGAGGCGCGACGGCGCACCCTTGGCTAGGACGCTAGGTCCAATGTCTATCCTTTTCTTTTTGTGATTTGTTTCAGAAACGGCTTGTTCACTATTAATTGTGATGATTTCGAAGGTTATGTGCATGCTTAATTTCGAAGATTATGTGCATGCTTATTTACTATGGATGACAAGTGGGGTCCAGGTATCAACTGGTCGGTTGTAGCCAGTCAAAGCAGTCAAACAGGGCAGGATGTGTGGCCCCAAGAAAAATTCGCGATGTTCTACTTGACCAGGCAAGTTTCGTCCAAGGCAACTGGGCTCTTAGTGGGGTACTGGGCCGGAGACGAAAATCCGCGACGTAAAACTAGCAAAAAGTCGAGCAAAACCAGTCTGTGACGGACCAAACCAATACGTCAAGAGCAAACTCCACTTTTCAGCCATTCGCGACGGAAACGCTCGACGTTATCAAAACGTACCGCTCAAAACATTCCGGATCGCGCGGAATTTGGTAGTGTTAGCTGGTTGATGATCTTGGGGTGTTTGTATGTTCCCCGAAAATGCTGAGTGAATACTCTAGCCATATCATCCCAACTATCCATGGTTCTTGACGGTAGCCCGTTGATCCAATGTCTGGCTCCATCCAGTAACATTACAGGGAGGAATTGTACCGCCTCTAGATCTGTCCCTTTGTTAATCTGGACGGCAGTATAGTAGTCTGAAAGCCAGGTATCCGGGTTTGTACTGCCGGTATACTTTTGGTATGTTGGACCAACTTTGGCAAAGCCAGAATGTAGAGTTATTCTCCGGATCCTGTCAGTGAAACACTTAGGTACGAAGTATAGATCATCTTTTTCCGCCTTATCGGCGTGAACGGAATATCTGCCGGCTGAATGGACGGAAGGGGATCTGCTCCTTTCTAGGCCATTGTTGCGCAAGTGCAGTTTTCCGGGATTATCCCTATTTCGTCCGTTGTTATGTCCTTTGGAATAAGGTGGAGTTCTACTCCTTGGTCTTTCTTTGTTCCTAGGAGGAGTACGGGATCTCTCACGTTTGTGAGGAGTATCGTATCTTCCGGATTTTTCAGCTGGGCGTCTCGGAGGCGGCGTTGCTTTTCCGTCTTTCAGGTTTTGCTCTTCCCGAACACGGGGATTATTTCCTCCTTTTGGCTGATGGGATCCTGTTCTGGATGTTGCATCCTTATGATATAGAATTTTCTTGTCCTTTCTCGGATCTCCTTTCTTCTCCTTAGAAATGCCTAAATCTCCAGGTCCAGGTGCTCCAGCGGCGCATGTGGCAGTTTTGCATAGGGCCGAGTCGTCATGCAACTTCCCTAATCTTGCTTGCCCTCGCTGTTGCTGTTGCAATGCTTTTCCTAAGAAAGCATACACCCCTTGATGCTTTTCGTCGTTGGAGTATAGATCATCATTGAGGATGGAAAATGCGGCTTTCGCGTTTTCTGCTGTGATTTTGTATACACATTCTCCCTTGGCATCAGTGTCGTTTACTTTCTTTTGCCAAGAAGGGTTTTGGAACCGTTCTTTTGGCAGCAATACTTCCGGTCTTGCGATTCTGGGTAACCGTGTAGGTTTTATGCCAGATCTATTCCTTCTTTCGTACTCCTCTATTTCTTCCTGCTGCAGCTTAATGTCAGCCTGGGTTTTTAGGAGGTTTTCCCAAGTTCTGAATAGATGTTGCTGTTGCCGCTGGAGAGCTTGTCTCCTGGTTTCCAGCACTTCAGGGGGTTCGTCACGTCCCATTGGAGTTTGAATTAAATCAAGTTCATCCTATTCTGACATTAATGGAACATGGATTTCCTTCGTTTTCTTCTCCGCAAGCTTGACTCCGCTTGCTCCTCCTACTTCCAGGTTTTGATTAGCAATGTCTGCCAATTTCTTCTTCCGGAGTTTATACTGGAGTTTCTTGGTAGTCTTATTTTTCTTCTTGGAAGAGGGAGGTTTTTGACCAGGTTCATCTTGTGTCAATTCTTTGACATTAGGGTAAATTGGACTGGTTTCACCGTCCTCTCTTTCCTCATATGGCGGAGGTGTTTTGGGGTCTTCCTCGCTTCTGACATCCGTGTTTTTAGCCGGTTTTGCCATAAGCACTTCATGGAAGCCCCCTTGCATAGATTTGACCTTTCTTTCGAAAGCATTTTCATCTTCGTCCTCGGAATCTAAATCCTCAGATCCGGGTTCTGACTCCAATCTCGCCTCGATGGCGGCTAGCACAGAGTCAGCTTCCGAGTTCATCATCTCATTAACGGGTGTCGGATCTTCCACTTCAATGGTGGGATTGTTTTCATCTGCCTCTTCCACGGGGTTTCTTTCATCCGTGTTCTCACCGACCTCGGACTGCACCATACCAATAAAGTGAGATATGATTGCAGGCATCTCCGAGGAGGCGGCAATTTTAGTGGGGTATTGCCAATCTGAGCAAAATACGGCATCATAGTTCTCTTCAATTGGATATAGGGCGGGTGGGATAAATCTACTTCCACCACAGAATCCCATTGCCTCTGTAGTTAATCTGATAAAGATGTTTGCAAATCCAATCGGTAAAACGCAGACACTTACCAGATGATTCCGTGCTGGCACGTAAGATCCATTCTCGAGGAAGCGCCCGACGTCGTTGTCAAATTCCAAGCTTCCGATAGTTATGGTACTGCCGATTCCACCGAGTATCCCCGATCGAAACATTACTCCTGACGTCGCTGGCCCCACGGTGGGCGCCAACTGTCGAGACATCGTAGTAGAGTTCATAGACGGGGGTGCCATGAGACTACTGGTAGAGACGTGGGGGACGTGGTAGTATGACAACCAGGAACACCAAATTTACCCAGGTTTGGTACGTCGCAACTAGGCGGCGTTCCTACTCCTGCAATCTTACTAAATCAGGGCTGAAGCCTGAAGTGTACAAAGTACAATGTGAGTAGGGTTTTGCTAACTCGACGAGGATCAACTTCCCTTTTTTTGCGTGGAGGAGGAGGATCAACTTCCCGGCGAGGTGGCTTCTAACTAATTTGTCCTCTATCTCTTCTCTCCCGTCCGGCTTTATATAGATAGTTGGGTTAGGTCTTACAGAAAGGAAACCTAGAAGACTACGGTATGTATCTAACTTGGAAAGCAGGAATCTGCCTTCTACTCCAAGGCGCACCACTTTGGGCCGTGGTCCGGGTTCTTCTAGAATCCAGCTTCCGCACGTCAGCTTACTGGTCCGCCTAATGGACTATGATCCATTACCAACATGCCACTCTGGTAATCCGGCTCTTTAGGACATTGCCGGATATACCGCTAATCAGTATATATCCAACATGGAGGCTCAGACCCAACTAATTCAACTGATGGCCCAAAATCAAGCCAGCAACCCCAATATTGATTTAACCTCAGGAATGCAGCAAGTGCTAGATACTCAATCACAAATAGTGGAGATGATGTCCCACATTGTGACCAATGGTGAAAACAATGACAATAATGAGTTATAAGAGGAAATGTTTTCAACACTCAAAGCTTGGAAAGCTTGTGGAGAAATAGGACACTTATCCAAAGAATGTCCTGATCAGTGGCCCCATGGTGATGCTAACAACTCAATTGAAGAATACACCACTCCTGTTACTTGTCTTTTGTGTGAAGGAACAACACATGTTCCAGCCCAATGTCCACTTTACCCCATGGTACAACAAGTAGGATAACAATTGAAGTGGAAATGATTAGTGTATTCAAGGAGAATGTAGGAAAACAAGAAGTGAAAGGAAAACGCAAGCGGGATAGTATTCAGATTGACAGTGCCAAGATGGATACTGAAGCCAAGACTAGCCCACATGCTCATTCATCCAAACGCACCACCAAGTGTTGTTATTCTTGTGAGGAGGATGGACACTTATCCATAAATTGTCCCAAGAAGAAACACAGACTCTCATCCAATGTAGTGGATTATATTGGACAGGACTACGAAGACATGATGGCCAAGACCATACCAAAAAAGGGAACATGGACATGTCTATAGTATTTTTCCATTGTTGTAGAAAGAACGGACACTTCACAGATGATTTCCCCAAAAAGGAGGGACCTAAGCAAAGTGACTTGTTTTAAGTGCCAAGATAAGGGACCATTATGCTAGTGACTTCCCGAAGAAGAAACTTCAGAACGCCAACCACGTCTACAAAGACATAAGCCAAGTGATATGCTTCAAATGCATAAATAAAGGACACTATCCCAAGGATTGCCCCGAAAGGAAGAAGGAAGTAAAATGATATTTCAAGGAAGCCAATATTGCAGGAAAACATAATGAGCATCGAGAAGTATCAGTTCAAGAATGAGTCTTATGTGAAGTTTTAATAAAAATGTTCCGAGTGTCATATAATGAAATAAGGTTGAGAAAGGTGCTCTCATTGTAATAAAGTTTTATGATTAGAAGAAAATAATAAATGAAGAAGCACAACCCCCCCAGTTGGCACTACCCACAAAAAATTCTTTTAAGCGTGGTAGCCACCCAGTTGCAATGGAACCCAAGTAACCCTAAGCTCTCTTTCTTTCTAGCCTTCCCAAATCTCGGGACGAGATTTCTTTTAAGGGTGGTAGTCTGTATCATCCTTGACTTTTGGAGACATTCAAATATCACAATAATATAAAACTTTTTTGTTTTCTGCTAATGCAAGTCACCAAACACAAATACAACACAATACAGTCAATAAAATGTCTACACCAAGGCTATTGAATTAAGATATCAAATATGCCTATGTTTTCTAAATTGACTTATCAATACTTTAAAGATTTTAAAGTATTTTCGATAGGGTTTGGTAAACAAACATTGTTGATAACATGTAGTACTTTCCAAAATTTTATTAAAGCCAAAAAGTGATTTATTAAGCCCTATTTTAAATAGTCCCTTTTTAATTTTAAACCCTTTTGAGAATTTAAAATTTTATTTGTGCTGGAAACGACCCAAGATGGCTTTCAATTGAAAGGCTTTAGTTTTAAAAAACCATAGAATTTTTATTGAGGTCATTTGCACAATTAAAATAAAAGCAATGTTAAAAAAATGGAAACAGAAAAAGGAGAAAACAAACTGGACAAAAAAAAGAGGACCAACCGAGCCGAAGCCCAAATTCCATCTCCCGCGCGTGCAGCTCACAAGAGAGCAGGCCCGCCCCCTTACCTACAGCACGTGCGTCACGAAGAGCCCCGCAGCCAGCCCGCCAGCAGCCGCACCCTCCCTCTCTCTACTCTCCCTGACAGGTGGGTCCCCCAATGACGTCAGCGACGACGTCGTCCGTCCCCAACCCCTCGCGCACGGAACCATCCCCGAGTCGAGCCGATCTTCCCGGGACGATTTCGTCCGATTTAAACGTGACCTGATCAAATCTCTTTTCCCTATTTAATATCCTCAACCCCCTCTCTCTTTTGCCCCCAAAACCCCTATCTGCATGCCCCCAGGCTGCCCGTATTCAAGCTCGAAGCTTGTTGAATGATGTACAAGGCGGTGTAGTTGAGTGGACAATCTACGACTTCTCGTCTTGTCAAGTTCTTGGGGTCATAAGGCTTGTATCCATTTTGGGTGCCCTCCAAAGTTCAATACAAGAAGAGTTCAAGTGATTTTCCATGTAATATTTCCACTCGGCAAAAGAATGTGCTTCAATTTTAGTAGGTTCTCCTCTAGGAATTATACGAGGATGTGGCACGAGAGGATCGGGAGAATAGTGTCCTTCGACGGAGTGGAATTCTCCTTTTCCTCCTGTACCATTATCGGTGGGTTTCTTAGCGGAAGCATCTTTAGGTGGATCACCATTCTTCCCCTTCTCGGCGCCCTCCGGAACTTCTTCCGGACGAGATGAAGTGGAGGTCTCCGATTCCTTGGCTTTCATGAATTGCAACATGAGTGTTCACAATTCATCGATTTTGCTCTCCATGGATGAGGTCAATGATTTTTTTTAACTCATTGAAACTACAAGAAATATGTTGATACATGACCCTTTTATAATGATCATGGATGAACTGGACATAGATCCATGACCATTTTTAATCTGTTGGTAATGATATATTTGGGAGGGACTAAACCCCTATATTCATATGACTTTTTTTTGGCAAAAAGTCATGATTTTCTTTAACAAGATGGTCATAGCACATGATACCTGGTGTATGACCTTTTTTTTTGCTTAACTAAGACCAATTGAATTGGTCATGCGTTTGTTGGCTTTGATGCTTTGTATTGCTTGGCAGCCACCTCAGCAGGTGGGACGCAATGACTTGTGGGACCTACTAAGACGTGGCAATACTTATTTGGTGATTGGTCTGACAAGTGGGCCATGGGTCTCATGTTTTTTCTCCCCAGCCGACTGCTATTACAAGTGTGGCACATCCCACAGCCCAGAGCCACCACCACGCCCAGCCCAGCCCAGCGCCCAGCGATTTATAATAAAAATAAGCGCTCGCGGGGACTCGAACCCCGACCGCGCTGCTTGCATCGCTTGTCCATTACCACTGAGGTGTAGAATCTATTATGTTAGGTATCCAAAACACATCCTTTTATTCTTAACTTATTTGAATTTTAGATCGAGTTAAAGACCGAGTTAAGTTGTCTGAATCCTAGATTGAGGCAACTTGTCTGAATTCTACATCGGGGACACGAGTTCGGAGGCGGGCGAGGCTACCGGCGGTGGAGGCAGGGGAGGCTACTGGCGGCGACCTGCCGGAGCACCTCGGTGCTTACTGGCGGGGGCGGAGGCGGCCGACAAAGGCAGAGCCAAGGGCAGGAGCTGCCCTGGTTGGTCTCGCCAGGACAAGAGCGCCTCGCCCTGCTGCAGCTCGAAGAATGGCAGGGCGCCTCGCCTCTCTTTGTGACCTGTTGGTGACACCCGTCTCCTCTCTCTGGTCTTGATCCACTGCTCTTTCTCTCTTGATCCTCTGCTGATGTTGTTTTGCATCTCTACTGTAATGTAGTGTAGATGTAACTCTGCAGTCTAGCTAGAGCCCCCACCTGCTACTCTGCTGTAATATTAGGAAATTTAAATGTAACAACAAGCATAGATGAAAGTAATCTAGTGTAATTAAGTAATTAGAGATTTATGGCATAGATAGGTTTTTTGTTCTTGAGTAATTGATGTAAGTGACATAACTGAATAAAAAATAAAAAAATGGTATTGATGTGTTAACTGAAGAATAAAGCAATAGATTTTCATGCTTCTGTTACCGCTAGATTTTGTAGTGATGCATTATAATTTGCTAGAATAAAGTAACAGATTTTCATGCTCATGTTACCGTGTTTCTTACCGTTAAATTTGCATCATTTTGTGGTCTTTGGCAGATGTACAGAAGTTGGATTATGAAAGAGGTTATAAATCTTTCCATTGAACATATCAAGGGAGTGGAAGATTTCATGCAATTTGTCCGCGCAAGATTTGCCAACGATGATGCCATTCTTTGTCCATGTTGTCGATGCTTGAACCGTAAAGAACAGACCCAAGGAAGAACGGGAAGATCATCTGCGTCTTAATGGGACGGCCAGCACATATAATAGGTGGGTCCACCATGGAGAAACTTTTCTTGAAGAACCTCAACATGGTGAAGATGATGAAGAGCCACACCATGGTGGTGATGATGACTTTGAATTTATGGAAACGGTTTTGCAAGATGATGATGGTTTGGAGAAAGAGGATGGATATGAAGATGATAGGATTCCTGTCCTATTGAGGGATCTATACAATTCTGAAGACCATGTTGATGGATAGAAGTCACTATTTGCCGAGGTATTAGAGGAGGCTAAGCGTGTAGCTGTTGGAGGGGGAAAACTTTCAAGATTTACCTTCACCGTGAAGTTAATCCACGTCAAGTCTTACTATCAGATTAGCAATGCCGCATTCAACGCAATACTGAATCTTTTCACCTTGCAATTCTCTAATAGTGGTGTTCCCAAGAATTATGATGAAGCCTTGAGAATAATCCGCAAGTTGGGTCTAGGTTATGTTTCAATGCATGTCTGCCCAAATAATTGTGTCTTGTTTTGGAAGGATTATGCCATGTGTGACAACTGTCCCAAATGCAATGCTCAAGGTGTAAAGATGCCGATGGGAAAAGATCGATACCGCAGAAGGTTTTGAGGCACTTTTCTTTGAAAGCAAGGCTGAAGAGGATGTTTCTCTCGGAGAAATCATCAGATGATGTACAATGGAACAAGCTCAAGCGACAGCCTGTGGAAGATAAGTTGAGCCATCCAGCGGACGGAGAAGCACAGAAAGATTTTGACGAGAAATATCCAAAGTTTGCAGAAGACCCAAGGAACATAAGACTCGGCCTTGCCATGGATGGCTTTAATCCGTTCGGAAACCAGATCACGTCATATAGCATGTGGCTAGTTTTTGTGGCGCCCTACAACATGCCCCCATGGGCATGCATGGATCAGTCTAACTTTATGATGGCGTTGCTGATGCATGTAAAATGCATAGATGAATTTTGCATATTTTCACATGGTTTTCTATAACATATTGCATCATATAATGGTATAATTCAATGTTTTATAGTATTTTGGGGTTAAATTACAAAGTCCCCCAACTTTTATGGAATTAACCCTGCTTGTCAGAAACCCCGTTTTCTATATTTTTGACGTTTCAGGGGGCAAACTTCCGCGAAATCACCTGAAAATATGCGGGGGTCATTTTCTTGGAAGGAGAAGACTTGCGGGCGAAGGATCCACGAGAATTGGGCAAGGAGGCCCAAAAGAGGACCCTCCACGCGGCCAGATTCCTTGGCCGCGTGAGAGGCCCCCTTTTGGCCCCTGTGGCCCCAATTCCTTCCATCTTCGACTTACCGACTCCGTCTTGACCTAAAACCGATTATAAAAAGGGTCCCCCATACCCTTATGGAGAGGAGCGCCGCCGAAACACCGAAACAGAGACCAGAAGTTCCAGATTGGAGGGGGAAAACTCCGGCGGGGCGCCGCCGGTGTGATCTCCTACCCCTCCAACATCATCACCATCGACATCTCCATGAAGAGGGAGTAATCCACCCCAGGGCTATGGGTTTGTGGAAGTAGCACTTGTATCTCTCTCTCTCTATGTGCTTCACTAATTAGATCCGTATGAGCTGCCTCACATGATTACGGGCACCGTTGTAATTCCTATGTGGTGGATCTTTTCTATGAGTTATTGAATCTGAGATTGCAATTGTTTCTCTTGAGTTATTTGAGTAGATGTATCTTATGTACCACGTTCTTATTTGCTAGCTTTGATAAATCTGGTTCTTGAGAGCGTGTGTGGGGTGATGGGTGCATTAGTTGGAGTAACGGGGGGTGGCTAGTGCTGTGAAACTGACAGAAGTTCAGCGATCCACTTAGGTTTTGTTAAACCTTTCTTAGTTACCTCACCAGGGATAAAAAGGAGTGCCTTGTTACCGGGGATTTGAAGTGACACTAATCAATCTCCATGACTAGATCTAGCAAGTTCTTACTTCAACTTCATGTCACATTGCTTAAAGCTATACTCTGATTTTTCCTTAATTATCGAGGTGTTATGATTTATTTCGCATCTTGGTGGAGTATAAGAGGGATCAATATGACCGTAGAGATCTCTATTCTAGGACGTGATGCCCATATGAAAGTACTCAATGTTAAACATGTTATTGTAATCTCACATGTAATTCTTTATGTCCACCGTCTACCACTTTATTTGAGAGAATGCAAGTGTGAAACCATGAACCTCGGTCCTATTTTCATTATAAGAAAACACTCTAGTTACTTTGCTGCAATTTACTTTACTTGCACTTTACTTTACTTGCATCTCCAATTAGAATTTACATTATCTCCATCACCACTTGCATCACAAAAATACAAAAACAATCCATTGCATTTTTATTTTCTCATTTGCATTTAGTAGTAGATTTAATTATTGCACATTTACTTTCAGTTTTGCATTGCAATTTAGAAGTCTCACACCTTGTGCTTGACAACCACTTGGTGAGGTTGAGGGCACAAAATTCTCTACTTGTTTGCAGGATCCTGGAGGAAGGTTGGAAGACAACTGCTGAAATACTGGCTCCCCAAGAGTTCGATATAAACCCTCGAGTCACCCTCGTGGGGAAAAAGGCTTGCCACTAGCTACACACTCTGCACTTGGAGTCTCAACCTAGCCATCAAGCGTTTTTCTGGCGCCGTTTAGTGTTACTTGCCAATACATTAAATTGTATTGACTCCCTTGTGGCTGCATATTCCATATTGCAGATGAATCTGAAGACGAGTGAGGTTTCGTTCAGGATCTCGAGTCTATCGCCAACATGTTTTGCCTATGGCACATGAAGAAGATGGGCTCAATGTTATACTAAGCTTTCCGCTGTAATTCTGTTTTCTGCTAGTCTTCTAAGACTATGCAAGTTGTAATATTATTTTGTAAATACTGGATCATGCATGTAATAGAATTTGACGCATTTGCATGATATTTCATCTTGTACTGTGGTGCTAGCAATTGATCCAGGGACTAGCACAATAACACAGATGTTCTTGCATTATTTAAATGTGGGAACGCTACAACTGCAACCTGCTATTAATGCTAACCAAGCACTGACATCTACAGATGTTGCAACCTAACGCATCAGTCCCACACTGTACTTATGCAGAACAGAAAAGATCTCACAAGGAATCACATTTTTTGTGGGATGCTACGTACTACACTTTGCATGAAAAAAAAGAACTTTACTGGACAAAATATATAAGCAGAAGAGTTTTTGTTTTCAGATTTTCTTCAACTCATGTCAGGCTTGAGGTAATAGTACATGGGAAAACAAAAAACAAATTAGCGGCATCTAAACTTCGCCGATGCTGGTGTTACCCATGCCCGAAGAACACTGATGGCTGCTTGTTTCTTTTAAGTCCTTTCCTTATTCAGAACTAGCAAGTAGGATAAATTCCTATATGAACGAGCAATTAGGATAAGTTTCATATGAAATTTTGATAATTTGATTGTCAAGCCACTGCTTAAAATTTTATTCTGGTCGGTCTGAAATTCAGTCCTACATTCTGAAAGGTCACCAACTCACTAAGTTAAAAGAAGAATCTCTTGGAAAAAAAGGGTTAAAAAAAGAAGCTAGCACATTATGGAGTAAACACAAGCACTCAAGGCTTACAATAGGATAGATAGATGAACAATGTCATGCAAAACTGAGCACACCCCAGCTTCATGTATCGAGAAAGTTGGAAGACAAGTAGGCCGGATCTTTCAACAATTAGCCGTGTTTATTGCAGATTGCAACATGGTATAATTATCATGGCAGCAAGTAACTACCACTGGTAGAAAAAAGGCCTTCCATACGCCCCCATCAGTCCCCAAATTATGCGCACCGTGACTAAAGGGGTTTTAGTCCCGGTTCGGGAGGCGACCCGCGACTGAAGGTCATGCGTCGCAGTTTGGGAAGCGCGTGGAGGGCTTTAATTCCGGTTGGCCTGGCCACCCGCGACTAATGATCCAAACTGCTGGCCTCCCTCTCTTTAGTCCCGGTTGGCCTGGCCACCCGCGACTAAAGATACAAACTAATCGCCTCCCGCGCGGCGGTTTTATTTCGCGAGCGAGAGGCAGAAGGCCATTGCTAAAGTGCGCACCCGAGAGTCTCTGTTTCTTCTTACTCTCTTCTCTTCTTCCTCTCTTCTTCCTCCACCAAGCACCCATGTGTTCTCCCGTTTGGAACCTTCTCCGTGTGGCCACACCATGCCACAAGAGTCTCGACGTGGCCTACACCAATATGTGCGAGAAGCTCCCAGATGCTCTTAAGCATTTGAGCAATCTCTATGAAGAAGACGATGAACACCATAAGTTCTTCGGGCTTGATCTAGAGTATACGGCGAATCAACGGGATGTTGCCGTCATCCAGATTGCCTTCAAGGAGATCGTTTTGGTCTTCCAATGGGCAAGGTAACGCACACGTACAATCTCTCTTGTAGGAGTGTTGCATTTTCGATTTGGTTGTTGCATTGGAAGAATACACGTGTTGCAACATATCTAAAACGTGTTCTATTTTTGTTGTTGCAGTAGTTCAAAGCATTCTCCGGAACTTGTTGATTTTCTTGTCAACAAGGGGTACGACTTCTGTAGCGTTGACATCACTCAAGACCGGCAGAAGTTGATGTGCTTGGGTATTGAGATACCTGAAGATCACTACATTGATCTTCAGGACCTTATCCATTTTGATGAGTTGTACGGGCACAAGACCGGGATGGCTCCGATGGCAACTGCCTTCATCCACGCCGACTACAAAACCATGAAGTCTCGTTTCCCCTCCAAGAATCACATGTATTGGGGGAAGAACCCACTGGACCGGATCAATCTCTATTATGTAGCAATAGATGCATACGTTGCCTACGAGTTGTTACGCATCTACTCTTCGGAGCTCGAGTAGATGGTGTTTGTGTACCGCATCTTGCGTTCGATATATGTAATGGATATATTATGTAATCGATATATGTCTTTCTATTAATTTCTATATTATTTCTATATTATGTCAAACACACATTTCAAAACAAACAAACAAAAACACATCAAGAAAACAAACAAAAACACATCAAGAAAACAAAACAGAAAAACTACCGTTTCTATATCTGTTCACCAAAAACTACTGTTTCTAGATCTGTTCACCAAAAATAAATCTAGAGGTCCAAAAATTAATCTAAGCCAGGAAAACATAGATCTAGTCAATACCAAACTCATCCAGTTGGATTTAGTTTAAAATTCATTTTTGAACTCATTCTAAAAATCATAGAAGAGCGTACTGGTCTTTTATTAAAAAGGATGGTATTTTCATTTGGTTCTTGACCTTCATGTGAGGCTAAGTGCTATGGATAGATCTTTTCAATATCTATCCAGAACATTTTAGTTTGTCCATTTTGGTTATGTATTTTAAAAGTTAGGTTCAAATCAGTCTCATAGATAGTCATTGCCAAAACAGTTCTTGTGTCCAAAATAATAGTCGAAACTTGGATCTGCAAATTTTATATGGTTTAGATTTCATATGGTTTGGTTCATGAATTTTATCAGATTTTATTTTGCATTTAGGAAAGGGGGAAATGAATTAGTTTTATTTTTCTGAATTTTTTGATATATTATTTGTATTTTTAAGATTTTAAAATGAATTAGTTTTATTTTTCTGAATATTTTGATATATTATTTGTATTTTTAAGATTTTAAAATGAATTAGTTTTATTTTTCTGAATATTTTTTAGAAATAATATAAATTAAAAAGTTAATGTTTATTTATTTATTCAAAATTATTAATTACATCATTACTTTTGTTTATTAAAATATTTATTTGAAATTCAGACAATAAAGAAATGTGGCATCGACCAACATGTTAATAGGATTGATATGATACTAGTATCAGATACATGCGTGCGAAACACTTGGATGCGGGACGGGATGTAACTCGGAAGTTAAGCGTGCTAGTGCTAGAGTAGTGGGAGGATGGGTGACCGAGCGGGAAGTTTGACCACGAGTAAGAAATTTGACTAGAGATAATTGTAGTTAGACACTAAGCAAATAATAAAAATTCTGAAAAAAACGGAGTGAAAAAAGGGAGTGAAAAGTTGGAGTGAAAAATAATTAGAAACCCAAATGAATTAAAGAAATAACGAAATAGCATGTAGTCCCGGTTCTTGTGGCCAACCGGGACTAAAGGTTCTCCGCCCCCGGCGCACGCCACCCGCCGACGTGGACGGGCCTTTAGCCGCGGTTCGTAAGAGGGGCGACTAAAGGGGGGCCTTTAGTCGCGCCTATTTAGTCCCGGTTGCGCGGCCGGGATTAATGGCCTTCGCGAACCGGGACTAAAGGCCTATTTTCTACCAGTGTACCCTAATCATACGTTTAGAACAATTAACCGTGGGATCTCAGATAAACCATCAACAAGTTACAGAAACAAACAAGTTACTACATAGACGAATAGCCACTGCATATCAGCCATCTAAACCATGGATCGATCTTAGCAAGCAACCAGTTAATGCAAGCAACAATATAGAAATAACAACTATGACGGGAGCATCCATGCCTTGGTTCAGTATACATTCACAAAATCAACGAGAAAGGATGGCGGGTGATAAGTTGGGGATGCGTAACCTGCGACTGGCGCTGGCACTGGCGCCGGTCACCACGACGCCGTTGCCCATGTTGTGGAACTCGAGGAGGCGGCGCGTCACGGACTCGCTGCTCGGTTGGGTTGTTTACCCGGACGGTGAGGGGTGAGGGAATCGACCGGCGTGGTGAGGAATCGACCGGCGTCTAGGGGAAGGGAGGGGTGGTGGGGGAGAGAGGCGTCTCACCAGGCGGTCGAGGCGGTGGAGATCCTCTGTTGGCGGCGGCAGTGGCACTCTCTCTAGGGACTCCGGTGGCAGCGGCGGTGGCACTCTCTCCAGGGATCCCGCGGCCAGGGGCGGGTGTTCTCGATTGGTGGCTGAGAGGGGATCGGAGAAGAGAAAGGGGATCGGTCTCGAGTGGCCAGAGACCGTATACGCGCGACGATATCCCCCCAGGACGAATCCATGGCGCATCAGAGGCGCGTGCGCCACGCATTCCTAGACAGAAACTAATAGAAAGTTCAAAAATCCAACATAGACAACAACGACTACTTATCCCACTTGCTGATGTTGTCTACTGCTGCTCCTATACGCCCAGGTTCGATTCCCCCAAAACTAACTTTTTATTAAATTTGTTTTCTCTAGAAAATAAATCAATACAATTCAACAAAATGTGTTGATTAATTTAGAACAATATATTAATTAATTTTGTGCATTTTTAGCAGATAAGCCAACATTTTTTATTAATATTATTTTATTTAGCAAACAAATCAATATAATCCACGCACACATTACATCATACTTATCAAATTAAATATGTTGAATTTATCATCTGTAGAAAAATAAATATGTTGAATTTATCCACTTATAAATGGGTGCCGTCAGGGTATCAGTGGCGCACCACTAGGAGCTGCGCCACTGATTCTATGGAGAATGCATGGGTGGCAGGCATCAGTGGCGCACCTGTGCGTGGTGCGCCACTGATGGATCCATAGAATCAATGGCGTATGGTTCGTGGTGCGCCACTAATGCTTCCGGGCATACATGGCACATAGAATCAGTGGCGCACCACTAGGAGGTGCGCCACTGATGCTATGGAGCATCATTGGCGCATCTCCTAGTGGTGCGCCACTGATTCTTTTAGGTACACATGGGTGCTGGGTATCAGTGGCGCACCGTTGATCGTGCGCCACTGATGCTTGGAGCATCAGTGGCGCAAGGCTACATGGTGCGCCACTGATGCATGTACATGTATGCTCCGAGCCACATCAGTGGCGCACGGCTACATGGTGCGCCACTGATGCTATGTCATCATTTTCCTAGTAGTGTAAGACACCGTGTAGAGAATAAAAAGAAGTTCACCTCTTGACTATTGGGTAGTTCACACTTATCTCAATGAGAAATTTAAATACCATGTTTGGATTGTACAAGGAAGATAGATTTATTTTTTCTGCAACAAAAAAAAGGAGGTTCATCAGTTTTGCTTACCGGGGAGGGGGGCACGTTTTAATAAAGCTTATAGAAAAAAAAGTTCACATTATTAAATATTTGTTAGTTCAAACTCTTCTCAATGAGAAGACCGTGATACCAGAAAAAAAGATTATATTTGATAATTATTAAGTATTACGCTGATCGGATAACACTTTCAGATTTTCGCATAGCTACTATATATACAATGGTTGAAACTCTGATCAGTTTTCAACAGATAGTAAACACATATGTACAAGATGTTTTTTGACACGAAAATGCGAACCAAAAGCAAAACTAAAACAACAACAAAGGACATAACAAGGAATGTTTCCCAAATTACACAAAATATTTGTTCGACACGGGTAGACCACACAATTCCAACAACTTGTTACATTGACAGTTGGGAGAGGAAACACAACCCCGCATTCTATTTCTTGAGGTGGCGTCTCGCCTCAGCATCCTGGATAAGCTCCTCACGGAATGATGGGGTACACATGCCCAGCTTTATGACCAAGTCTTGTAGCACAGCATGCCAAGTCAAGGGGCAAAAAGAAGTTGTTGTGATGAAACATCAGTTGGTACATGTATTCGGCCTTCCAGTACTCAACACGAGACTGCAAAAAAAAGGATAGCGAGTAAAGAACATAATGAACACACAAAAGACAAAAATAAAAAGTGTGAGAAGAATAGGACATTAGCACTAACATCTTTGCTTTTAATATTCTGGACAAGCTTCAGGCCGTCGAACAGGCACGCAATTTTCATGGCGTCGAAACCACACTCGTTTGCGCCCTGCTCGGGGGTCGTCATGTAGATACACTCTTCTACAGCTGCTTCCCAATCGTGAACAAAATGCTTGGTGTACACATCAACTCCATACACCCGTTTCATAAGCTTCACAAATCTGTTTATGTATACAACATAAAAAAGAAGGTACTTATGGTCAGCACGTGTGTGACGTGAAAACGGAAGTGAAGCATCAGGTGTGAGCACAAAAAACTTGCAATTTCAACTCGGTCGGCGTGTTGTACGTGCCTGGGTGTGTGGCTTTCCTCAGTGTACTTCCTGGAATCAAATATTTCAAGATTGCCACTGTATTTGTTGATCACTTATACCGTGTGGTGCTCGTTCATGAAATGAGGGAAAATGATCCGAGAGTATCGAATTGAAAATTCCTGAGACTTGTGAAACAAAAAAGACAACAAGGAAAATACAAAACATAAAAATGTCTAAATTTATTGAAAAGGGATGTTTACCAGATTCGCCTTGAGAAGTTCTTCATCCTCCCTCACATAACTTTTGAATATGCTAGCCTCTGCTTCTACATTGTACACCTCCCTGGCTATGGGGTTGTTTTTGTTGTCCCTTAACTGAAAGGGTGCAAAAGCAAGCAAATACTGCATACAAAAAATGGGAAACAAAAAAGTTGGTCAGAAAAAGGTAAGTTCAGCTTTACCGTATAGGTAGTTCATATTTGGCAGTTTGGGGAGTCAACATAGCAAATGAAAAAAAGGAATGATTCAAAAAAGCCCGTTCACTTACAGGGATTATGTTCGGTGATAAAATAACACGATCGCCAGATTCAAACATGTATTTCGTATCTGATGCGTCTTTCCAATATGATATAATATAGTCCATAGTTTCGGATTCCACCATTTCGCACCGCCCAAAAATTTTGTACATTTTCTTAGCATCGATGTCATATGTATCTTCGTATGGGTTCAGGAACTGCACGAGCGTATGACTGGCAAGAAGAAAAAAACTGGTCATGATTTGGATGGGGTATGATTAGAAAAGACACAGATTTTTTGTGAAATAAGGGGAAGAACAACATTGTTAACAAACCTGTCGTGATCGCATATATACTCCTTACTTAGAACAAGATCTTTAATCTGCTTGACCTCGGAAGAAAGTGGGAACTTTTAAGGAACTAGCTTTGGAACCTTAATCTTCGCGGCTCTCGTGCTCTTCTTGCTAGCACCAGCAGCCTTTCCCAGCTGCACTTCTTTTTGCTTCTTAGCAGCAGCATTTCCCTGCTGCACTTCTTTTTTCTTCTCAGTAGCCGCCTTACCCTGCTGCACTTCTTTTTACTTCTCAGCAGCCTCCTTCTTCCTAGGAGCAACGACCTTTCCCTGCTGAGGTGCTTCTGGCTTCTGAGTAACAAAATCACCACTGCTGCCCGCGCTGCATGTATGTCGTCCTCGTCAACAGCAACAGGTTCATCATTCTTCGCCTTCATGGCGTCGTCTTGAGATGTCCAAGTAACCTCTGCGCCCTAGTTTTTTCTTTAACAATAGGTTCTGCTGCGATATCATTTACCACGGGTGTTGAGCACTGAGCTCAAACAAAGAAAAATCATCCTCATCTAGACATTAAAAAGAAAGCATTAAAAAGGGTTAAAATAGATAATGGGCAGTTACGATTATGCAGAAAAGGGAGTTCACAACATGCAAAATAGGCAATTCTACCTGGGAAAAAAATCAAAACATGTTACCTGGATTACCACCAAAAATAGCATGTATGTCGACACGGAATTCACTGTTAACCAACTAATTATAAAGTATAGTCACCCTGATATTTAAAATGTCCTCTTGGTCAAATATTACAACCCCGGTGTTGTCGGAGGAATGCATGTTTTGAATCATAAAAAACCTACAATCATGCTTGTAAAAAAACAGAGAAGCAAAGTTTTTTAAGAAAATGCACAAACAAAAGGAAAACAAAAAATGAGAATGAGAAAATGGTAGTTCAAATGTGTATGATCTTACAGGTTTATCTTCTGTGACGAGTTAATGTATTGTAGTGGCCAATCATCGACTGACTATGGGTTGAACGAATGCCCACGCTTATCAATAGCTTCCCTCCACAGCTTCTTGATGTTTCGTGGCATCAGATGCATTACCCTGCTTGCCTCTGAATCGTTACGCCCATGCATTGAATCAAGCAACTCAAAGCATCGTTCCTTGATGTTTAGAACAACCAAGCAGAAATGGCCAACGCCATCAACATACTCTGGTGGGTCAAAGGTAGCAAAACAATCCTGCAAAAAAATAAAAAATAAACAAGGGTTCTAACACGCATAAAAAGAAGTGCAGTTGAAAGAAGAAACAAAAGGGAATAAAAATGTGTGTTAAGATTACAATTTCTTTCTGGTCCAAGCAGGCTTCAGGGTCGATTTGAAAAAAATTCCTCACAAGGTTGGAGTCCAAACTCCCTTCGAAAATGTGCCTCCGGTAGAACAATGATAGATTAAAAAAATGTCTGAGATGAGAACAGAATAAAGGAAGTTCACATTGGGAGAAATAAGGAGTTCACGTATATATAAGAAACAATTTCACGTAGACAAGAACAGGGGATGAAGGTACCCACCGAGACGACCTATGGAGCAACTAGTTTTGGGCTTCCCTTAAACTTTCTTCCAAGAAAAAACGTACCCGCTGAAACTGTGAAAGAGCATAGGAATCCGGTAGGCCTGAAAGCTTCAGCAATTTGCCCAATGGTGCAAGGGTAGTTTGAGTTGTGGATCAAAATTTCATCCCTGCATAACACAAACAAAAAAACGGAGAAGCAAACACAAGAGGTTCTTGGAGGAGATAAAGAAATAAAACTACAAAATAACATATGTAAAGAGACAACAGTATAAATTGTACTTCCTCGCACTATTTCTCCTCAACCTGCACACTTCAAAATATAGCTGTTTAATTTTGTCCTAGATTGGGGAGGAAGATAGACAAGTGATTTGAGAAACAGTAGGTGCTGCTGACAGCAAGAAAAAGAAAGATAAGAAGGCAGTTCACTAACAGTAAAATCGAATTAAAAAAGGGAATAATAGGTAGTTCATATATAACTTGCCTATGTTTTCTGTATTTTCTTCAACAAGATGTTCATCCACAGGCGAGTGCTAACTGGTTGGAGGGGTGTCGTGCCGAGAAACAGACTCATGCTCGACACCGACATAAAGGGGATTTTGTGCTGCCTCGGTCTGAACTTCCACATAGGCTTTAGGCCCTAGACGATAAATTGTCTCATGCAGAACATCGTCGTGAGGGGCAGTCTGTGCTGCGACAGAAGCCTGTTGACGTGCGTAAATATCAGCGTCGACATTGGTTGCGTCCGGTGAATCATGCACACCCTCCGAGGTATCACGAGCTGCAGGTTCGCACGATGGATGGTGCGCAGAACTAGACATCTTACAATGCCATCAATAAACATAGAATCCTGCACTGTATTGTCTACAAAAACAACAAACTGATCAGCAGCAATATCTGTAGATTCTTTAGTGCCGATAGGGTCGATGACCACTTCATCTATCTTGCTTTAAACTACAAGAGATCCAGCACCGGCTTTAACTCTGGCAGGTGATCCCTTATGAACTTCTTTTTCACTTGACTCTGCTGCTGAAGAAGGTGTTAACACTTTGCTTGCAGAAGCTGAGTCACCACGCTCATGCCTACCAGACTCATCAAACTTTGGCGAGCCATGAGTGTGGTCGCCATCATCACCCGAATTGCCGCTGTCGCGGTAATCTACTTCAGAAAAGAATCCCGCTATGGACGAGGAACTAGGGGTACATATCCAAACAACTCCTTCTTGTTCATGTCCGTCTTTGTCGTCTTCTTCTTCTTCTTCATGGTCGTCACGATTTTTAGCGGCAAATTCTTCAGCTAATTTAGCTTCGAACTGGAAAAAAAGGGTTAGATAAGTGAACGTGTAAAAATAGTTTAAAAAAAAAGAAGGTAGGATGTTGACTGAAAAATTAGAAGTTCATGAACACTACTAAAAGGATGTTCGTGGGTATACAAAAAGGAAGTTCCCCTACCTCGGCATCTACGGAAGATTGGCATAGGACTGGATCATGAATTCTATCAGCGCGACCACGACCGTCATCTTCCTCACTAATATGCCTCTCAGCTGTAACATCTTCTCTCTCATAATGTCTGCAGAATGCATTCTGTTTTGCACCAAACTCAGAAAAACCTGACTGCAACGCAGAAACAGCGAGTTTCAAAGCGTCAAGTATCTTTAGGTCATGGCCTGTAGCCTTCTTCCGGACTTCTGCACTAGGAAGATGCAGATCAGGAAAAAGGCTAGAAATCCTGCTAAGCTAATCAACAGCAGTAGGGATGATGACAGATGGCTCTTCTACTTCATGCAGAAGCTGTACAATTTTTTTTAATGGCAGATGCCTCTGAGGAAGGCTTATAAGAAGATGCACATTTTGCAGGTGGCTGCTGGCTGCCACCTGCACTGACAGAAAAAAGGAACGTTTCCTCTTTGAAGGCAAGCAGTGATTATATACACTTTCAAGGTCACCTTTCCATTAGAAAAATTTTAAAAAAAATCACATAAGCACACAGAAAAACAGTGTAAAAACATGGATACAAAAAAAGTACAAAAAAGGAACTACAAAAAATATAATAAAACAGAAGTTTATGTCTATACATAAGGGAAGCTCACTCAAGTACAATATCACAATGTACAAGACATGCATATAAAAACATGGATAAAAAAGGAGATACACAAAGTATATTAAACATAAGTTCATGACTACATATAATGGAAGTTCACATAAGTACACGAAAACAAAAAAAAGGAAAAATATGCATATAAAAGATGGATAAAAAAGGAGGTACACAAAGTATATTAAACAGAAGTTCATGACTAAAATTTATGGAAGTTCATGTGTCTGAGAATAAGGGGTTGGTTGCAGGATTGAAAGGAAGTACTAACCCCGAGCCTTCCAAACCTATAGTCTGCCAGTACAGTACCACCATTATTTAGCATGTCCATGTAGTAAATTTTTTAAAGCGGTCCCTCATGCAAGAAATTTGGGCGTGGCATCTCTATGTGATTGACACACAAACCATCACATTTGCAGCTGTCCAAGTACATAAATATCGGCACAGGACCATAACCTTCATGACCGTCCTGTGGGATACTTAAGTCCTGATATCTTATTGCTGATCTCTTAAGCTCATCAACAACGAGCTGGCAATAGTCGCTCTGGGCCATAACCTCATCATCCATATCAATGAGCATAACAGCGTCCCTGATAATTCGAGGGGATGACCCAAGGCAGATATGCTGATTGTGCAGGATGACGTAAAACATCTTCACAGCCAAGTCAACCTTGTCATCATCCTTTACAACCTCTACTAACAACTTCAATAGTTTCTTGATAGTTATATCGCCTTCAATTCCAAATTCTCTCTTCAACTGGGCAAGTGCATCACGCTGGCCAGTGTCATACGGCATTGGTGTTGCAATGTTGCTTATAGGAAAACCAGAAATCTGGTGAACAACCTCTCTGTTCACTTTCAGAATACTGCAACTGCCACAGTTGATGGTCATATTTGATGTGTCGATTAACAACATCAAATAACACACTAAGACACGACTGATGTTACCCTAAAGCACCCAGTCGAACACACAACCAAAACCACTAGCGCAAACCTTTGTCTGGTGAGCATATTTCAGTAGTTTAGCCGCCTCGCGGACCAGCCGAATTGAACATCGAACAGTTTGTTAGAACCTTTTATGTCCACCTCCACCCTCTTCATTCTTCTTCTTTCGGCCTTAGGGCCTCTTTATCATCTTTTTAGAGAACTTCAACTTTGACACACTGGGGTTATCGAAAAACAACTTCCTCTTCTTTCTAATAACCTACAAACAAAAGGAATAGCAATGATTTTTTTCAAAAAAAAGTGCACAGATAAAAAAGGAAAAAACAGAAACAATTTAGAAAGTTCAGTATACCGTAATAAGGACTTCAAACATAGAGTAAATAAGGAGTTCATCACATAAAAAAAACTACCTCCTCTTTCACAGTTTCTGCATGAGAAGCATCGTCGATGTCTCCTTATCAGGAGAAAATGTATTGTCATCGGTCCTCAAACGTTTTGCAGCTTTGTGATGCCTGAAAACAAGAGGTTCATCATCCGAGCTGCTGGTGGCAATAGTATTACGGCCCATACGAGCACTCCCACATGGAGATGGAGAAATTTTTCTCTTCGCAGCAGTTCTTCTCTGTCTCCATTGGCGTGGTGGTGATACAGGCACATCATCTGCAGTGTCATCTGGACCAACTGGAGGGCTTGGTTCACTTCCCTTAGTCCTCAATGATTTCCTCCTCTCATAAGCTTTAACCTCCTTTTGGAACTTAGCTTCCCTTTCCGCACGAGACGCATGATTTCTATCAAATTTTTATTGGGCGTCCTGAGGCTACGTAACAACCTCAGTGCCATCAACGCTTTGCGATGGCGTATCCTCCCACACAGGAGTGCAATCAGGATCAAGGGACACGACAGGGCCAGACAGATCAGGATTTGTTATGTGAAAAAAGTGATTTTATTTAACATAAACATGTCCAAACAGACAATGCTCACACATGCATGAAAAAAGCACGTACATTAAAAGTTTTGTTGCTGGGACCCTACAAAGGGGTTGAATCAAACAGTGAGCTAGTGCTACAACGGCCAAGCGGTACTCTACAAGCATCCACACCACCAGGCGTAGCATCGAAAACAGGAGCATCAGGACTGTAACAGCCCTAGGCTGCTACAGAAAAGCTACTGCAAAATTTGGGTAAAATTTTCACTTTTCCCATTCTTCATGCATCATGACATTCATATTAAATTGCTAAAAATAAATCAACCAAGCTACAAAGCCTTAAGACAAAACAATTCTACTCACAAATAAAACCATTTCTTGATCTTCCATACTTGTCAAGGAAGTTCTAAGAATTAAATTGATAGTTCGGCAGCTATAAGAAAAATGCCAATTGTTTTAGAAAAAGAGATGCATGCAATCTAGCTTCATTCAAATGGTTGCAGATTGTTTTCAAAACCAAAGTTCTTCACTGAATTGCTAAGGTTAATGTAAAACAAATGTTGAAAACAAATTAAAGAGGTGGTAGCACCCTCATAAAAATATTCAACATATTGTTCAAATTCCATCCTTGCAATTTTTCTACTAAATTGAATTTTCTCAAAGGGCAAAGCAAAACTATTTTGTGAGCTTCCAAATTGTTGAGGAAGTTCCAAGATTGATTTATGGAAGTTGTGAAAACTTTGGAAAAATTCCAAAAGTTAATAAAAGGAAAGGGCATTCAAAATTTCTCACTCCATTTTGAATTCAACTAATTTCAAAACTTAACAAACTCCAAAACAGAAGTGGTGGGGTATGTTAACTTGTTATTACAAGCCTCCACTTTATTTTGGCAAGGTTTGGTTGGAGAAAAACAAATGCTTTATTATTTAAAAAATGCCAAAAATGCCAGAAGCCGAAAACTCAAACAAGTTACTTCTAGAAACTTTATCAAATTGAGTTAAAAACTTAACCAAGACTTCATTATGTTAAATAAGGGTCACACAAGTGAGGGGACTAAAAATTGAATTGATTAAGGCCCTGAAAACAACAATTTTCTTTACAGCAATAAACAAAAAGTAAAACAAGTTTGTTCTACAAAATTTAACCAACTGCTTTGAAATTTTTACCATAGGCTCTTTATGACAAATAAGGAATACTTGCAAGATCCCATGAATTTTGGAAGTGTTTAATTATTTTTAATAAGTCAAATGCATTTCTGGCAGAAACAAAACTTTTCCAACTTTGTTCTACAAAGTATACTCAAATGACTTGAAAATTTTACCATAGCCTTTTATTGCCAAATAAGAAGGACACACAAATTTGCATAACAATTGAGGTTGTTTAAGTGCCTAAAGTAATTATTTTCAAATTTTAAACGAATTCAAACTCAACCAAGTTTGTTCTACAAACTTTATCCTTTTGGCCTCAAAATTTTACCAGTGCTGCATCTATCCAAATAAGAATTTTGTGGAAAATTTGAACTCAGATTGATTTTTGTAAGTGGAGGAAAACAGGAGAAAACAGAGACAGAATTGCTGAAATTTTAGAAAGGAGAAAAGAGCCAGGGGGTTTTGGCAAAAAGTGCTTTCCTTCTTCAACCTCCTGTACGGCCATGGCAGGGGTGGAGCTGAGCCACTCGTTTTCCCCCTTCCCCATGTCGGCCATCGGTGCCCTCCTGGACGTGGATAAGAGCCCCCCACGGCGCCCTTCCCCTCTCCTCCAAGCCCTAACCCTAGCCCTACTCTCTGTCTCTCTCCCGCAACCGAACCATACCACCATGGCCGCCGCTCGATGCCGGCATTTGGAAGGGAGAAAACGAGTGGCTCAGCTCCACCCCTTCCATGGCCGTACAGGAGGTTGAAGAAGGACAGCACTTTTTGCCAAAACCTTCTACCTCCACGCGGAAGGAATCGGGCCGAGACATCCCGAGCAGCCCGCGCCGCCCTCGTCTTCCCGCCGGTCATCCGAGCTCGCCGTCGTCATCTCTGACCTCCTCCTACCTCACCGAGCACACGGTCGGGCTCGTGCTGAGTTTCCCATTCGATTCCCTTCGTTTCCCGCGTGTATTCGTGCCGTAGTAGCCGCCGCCGTCTGGTTCTGTTCGTGGCCGGCACGGCCATGTATGTGTTCTTCAGTTACGTACAACAGAAGACGTGTTGCGTTCGTGTTTCAGTTAAGGCGCCAAAATACTGAATAAAACCTAAGAAGATCTACTACTAGTATCTAACGCACCCAGAGCCCAGTGGCTACACCCTCTGAATCCCGCCCTGGAGATCTGGGGGTCGAATCCCACCAGACGCAGTGCCTCAAACCTTTTTTGTGATTTAATCCCTCACTCCGGTCCCACCTGTCATTGACCCTGGAGGCCACGTGTCGCTGAGCCCCATCTGTCAGTGGTAAAAAGATGCGGTTATGGCCTGGCCCCGGTATAAAACGTTTGGGCCTTTTTCTTTTGTTCTGGGATTTCAGAAAACAGATTCAAAACATAATTTGTAAAATCAATAACTAAATGAAAAATGCTTCAATTTGAATGATTCAAATTTCTATAGATTCAGGAACTTGAGCACTTTCTGTTTATAGAAAAAGTTCAACATGCTTCTGTAATAATTTTTTCACTAAATAATTAATTCCAGAAAAGGAAATAAAAACTGGAAACTTTGGAAATTCATAACTTGATTTCTGTGAATCCAAATTGAGCAAACTTGGGCTCTAAAATTTTGTCTTAACAAACTCTACACCATAGTATTTCATTTGGGCATAATTGTATAAAATTTGACCAAGAAAACATCCATTTTCTGTTCTGGTCAGAAAAGAATAGGAGAAAGAAAAGGGCATAACTACTTAAATAATTGTCCAAAAATTATGTGTAATGGCTTAAAATGTTCAGTGAAACATTGTACACATGTTTTCAAGTATTTTCCATGCTTTTGGAATTGAAAGTACCTCTGTTTAAATTGTTTACCAAAAATAGCAGAAATGAAAACAATAAGAATTAATTCATAATTATTGTTTTCTTCACCAAAAAATTTATGGAAACTATACCAAATGAAAGGAAATTCAAGTAATAAGAGAAAAACATCATTTCATGCATTTGGGAATACTATTGATGTACTGGTCTTATTAAAATTAATAATAGGCCACTAAGATAAATATGAGAGGTTGCCAAATAATGCAAACTTATTTGGGACACTCATTTAACTTGATGATCATGTCCATGATCTTTTAGTTACATTAAAATGTCATGTCATCATGAGTGTGCATTGCAACTGCTGTAATTGTTCTTTATGTTGTTTCCTTTCCGAGGTTGTTTGTGCTTCGGTAGATTGAGGAGTTGAAGTGCAACGAAACTTCTTCGACGTTTCCTACCTCTGTCATTTCAACAAGGCAAGCGTAAATCCACTTCTTTGAGCATCTCTCTTGACCTATGTTTTCCCTCAAGTATTTTATCCACCATAATATTGCATTCGATTCAAATGTTTTGGCTATACTCTCCTAGTAGTTGCATTTTGTTCCGGATACCAATACTTGTTTCCTTCCTATTATCCATAGATTGTGATGTGGCCCGAATTACTGCTATATGCTACTTAATTGCTTAGCCCTGCTTAGTTGAGTGCTTTGGGTTCGATGAATGGATCGTGGTTGGAAGATATTATGTCATGTCCGGATGTGTTGGGGACCGGTTGTCTCCAATTAAAATGTAACAGGCATGGATGAGTTGCCATCGGTTAATGGTGGTGTTTTGCCTCACTCATGCCCCTAGGAGTGAGTTCTCCTCATCTTGAACCAAGACCGAGCGTGCTTCCATCGGTGGGACATATCGACTCCCTAACGACCAACTAACTTGCGAGGGTCTAGCCCGGGGTCCTTTAGTTTGAGCTTTCCATTTGCGTGTGCGTGAAGACGATGGACGAGTTGTGGACGAGGACGGTGGTGTTTAGGAGGTGGCAGAGGACCAGGGTGTTGGACGCACTGAACCTGGACCCTGCTTCACCAATGACCTCGGGGATAGATTCATGCAAGCCAAAGGTTGTAACCGCGCCCGCTCTGCCGGCCTCCCAGGAAGAGGATGTGATCATGCATGATCAGGCAAGGAGCCGGACGGTAATGGTGGTTAAAATAGTACACCCCTGCAGGGTAAATCTTTTCGAAAAGTCGTGTCCACGGTTATGGACATCCTTGGGAACGGAGCGGAGATCATAGAGAACTTAAACAATAAAACTTGAGGTGGCGGATGTGATGCTGGGTTGGCAGATGCCTTGTTCAGAAGTCAAGAAGAAGAGTTACAATTCTATCTCATTTCAAAACCTTCTTATAGACGTTGCCAAGTTGGTCTTTTAAAAGAAAACTAGCTTTCCGCAAAACAGCTACCATAAAGCCTTGCTAAAGCCTCATTAGAGCTAGTAGCTCACCTTGCGAGTACCTCCTGTACTCATTGTTGCTTTGTTGAATTTTTATTATATTCCACCAAAGGACTTCCCGAAAGTCAAAGGTGGATTCTTCGTGGACGTCGACGAGTAGTCTGGGTTTTCCAGGTGGCAGCCTGGGGTGGTTAGGAGCAACCTGGCGCTCACTTGTTTATCTGCAGGCCTCTTAGGCCAAATTTTGGTTCTTGTTGTCTAGAACAACTATACCTGCTTCCGCTTGTTGTATTGTTGGGTCAGTGGCCTCTGATTGTATCCTGCTATATTTTCTCTGTTAAGAGTTGAAATATATATGATTTGTGTCGTAGAGACTGTGATGTGCCAGTTTGTTCCGTGTCTTGATATCTTTATTATGCAACTTGGTTGGGCCCGACGTTATGTCATGACTGAGGCGTTGTGTGCCGATGATCCATGACCGAGCCGCGCCTGCTGATGTGATTCAGCCTGGGGGATGGTAACCCTGGTAACCTTCAGTCGGGTATCGTAACCGGTGACATCCAGCACTTTGCATAGTTCTGAGGTCGGGGCGTTACAAGTTGGTATCAGAGCAGGACTGCGTGTAGGAAACCCTTCTATTGGTCGACGTTGAGTCTAGTGTTTATGAAAACTATTTCTAACCTACAAATGAGTTATGAAAACCCTCTTAGGATTCTTTTTACTCCTTATCTGGTATCGCTCTATCTCTGAGTCATCGTACCTTATTTGATTTAAATGTTTTCTCGCTTATCTGTTATTTCAAATCTTTAGGTTCACGGGGTTGGTTTCTCCCTTTAGTATACTACAAGTTCCGTGTCTTTCATCATGATCCGGAGAAATTTCTGTGTTTTGAAAACACATTCCTTCCTTCACTGCTTGGATGTTTTTCCATCTGAGTAGTTCCTCGTTCCTTGTGTTTAACATAAGGTCTGCAACAGTACGTCCCAGTTGGTCATAGAGTTCTAGAGTGTTCAATCATGTCGGTGCTCCTCTTTTGAGAGTCTTACATAATAGTCCATTCCTTGAGAACCTGGAAGTATTCTTTCGTTGATCGCTTTTCAAAAACCTCTGCTCATACACTCTATGTATGAAGTAATCTCTCGCTTAACCAGAGCTGAATCTCAAGCAGCAACGATGGTTGGTGTTCTTGAAGCTTATTCGTGTCGGTCTCCTGCTTGAACCCTCGGTGTCAAGGTAGTTTCGCTTCCTTCCTCAATGCTTATGGTCTTGTGCAAAGTTCATATTTCCAATTCTTATGGATTGTGCAAAGCGCATATTCAAATTTTCATGGACTTGTGCAAAGTTCATATTTCCAAATTCATATGTTCTTGTGCAAGATTTTATACAAATCCTTGGAGCAGAAGAAGGCTTCCTGTAAGTGGGGTAGATCTGCGTCCTCTCTCTCGCTCTTTTCTACTCTAGGAATCTCGGGACGAGATTCTTGTAAGTGGGGTAGTTTTTAACAGCCCTAGGATGCTACAGAAAAGCTACTGCAAAATTTGGGTAAAATTTTCACTTTTCCCATTCTTCATGCATCATGCCACTCATATTAAATTGCTAAAAATAAATCAACCAAAGCTACAAAGCCTTAAGAGAAAACAATTCCACTCACAAAGAAAACCATTTCTTGATCTTCCATACTTGTCAAGGAAGTTCTAAGAATTAAATTGATAGTTTGGCAGCTATAAGAAAAATGCCAATTGTTTTAGAAAAAGAGATGCATGCAATCTAGCTTCATTCAAATGGTTGCAGATTGTTTTCAAAACCAAATTTCTTCACTGAATTGCTAAGGTTAATGTAAAACAATTGTTGAAAACAAATTAACGAGGTGGTAGCACCCTCATACAAATATTCAACATATTGTTCAAATTCCATCCTTGCAATTTTTCTACTAAATTGAATTTGCTCAAAGGGAAAAACAAAACTATTTTGTGAGCTTCCAAATTGTTAAGGAAGTTCCAAGATTGATTTATGGAAGTTGTGAAAACTTCGGAAAAATTCCAAAAGTTAATAAAAGGAAAGGGCATTCAAAATTTCTCACTCCATTTTGAATACAACTATTTTCAAAACTTAACAAACTCCAAAACAGAAGTGGTGGGGTATGTTAACTTGTTATTACAAGCCTCCACTTTATTTTGGCAAGGTTTGATTGGAGAAAAACAAATGCTTTATTATTTAAAAAATGCCAAAAGCCGAAAACTCAAACAAGTTACTTCTGGAAACTTTCTCCAAGTGAGTTAAAAAATTAACCAAGACTTCCTTATGTTAAATAAGGGTCACACAAGTGAGGGGGCCAAAAATTGAATTGATTAAGGCCCTGAAAACAACAATTTTCTTTACAGGAATAAATAAAAAGTAAAACAAGTTTGTTCTACAAACTTTAACCAACTGCTTTGAAATTTGTACCATAGGCTCTTTATGAAAAATAAGGAATACTTGCAAGATCCCATGAATTTTGGAAGTGTTTAATTATTTTTAATAAGTCAAATGCATTTCTGGCAGAAACAAAACTTTTCCAACTTTGTTCTACAAAGTATACTCAAATGACTTGAAAATTTTACCATAGCCTTTTATTGCCAAATAAGAAGGACACACAAATTTTCATAACAATTGAGGTTGTTTAAGTGCCTAAAGTAATTATTTTCAAATTTTGGACGAATTCAAACTCAACCAAGTTTGTTCTACAAACTTTATCCTTTTGGCCTCAAAATTTTACCAGTGCTGCATCTATCCAAATAATAATTTTGTGGAAAATTTGAACTCAAATTTGATTTTTGTAAGTGGAGGAAAACAGGAGAAAATAGAGACAGAATTGCTGAAATTTTAGAAAGGAGAAAAGAGCCAGGGGGTTTTGGCAAAAAGTGCTGTCCTTCTTCAACCTCCTGTACGGCCATGGCAGGGGTGGAGCTGAGCCACTCGTTTTCCCCCTTCCACAGCTCGGCCATCGGCGCCCTCCTGGACGTGGATAAGAGCCCCCCACGGTACCCTTCCCCTCTCCTCCAAGCCCTAACCCTAGCCCTACTCTCTGTCTCTCCCGCAACCGAACCATACCACCATGGCCGCCGCTCGATGCCGGCATTTGGAGCCGCTCCGGACAAATCAAAGATGAGGAAAAGCTCTGCCATGACGCCTTCTACCTCCACGCGGAAGGAATCGGGCCGAGACGTCCCGAGCAGCCCGCGCCGTCCTCGTCTTCCCGCCGGTCATCCGAGCTCGCCGTCGCCATCTCCGACCTCCTCCTACCTCACCGAGCACACGGTCGGGCTCGTGGTGAGTTTCCCGTTCGATTCCCTTTGTTTCCCGCGTGTATTCCTGTCGTAGTAGCCGCCGCCGTCTGGTTCTGTTCGTGGCCGGCGCGGCCATGTATGTGTTCTTCAGTTACGTACAACAGAAGACGTGCTGCGTTCGTGTTTCAGTTAAGGCGCCAAAATACTGAATAAAACCTAAGAAGATCTACTACTAGTATCTAACGCACCCAGAGCCCAGTGGCTACACCCTCTGAATCCCGCCCTGGAGATCTGGGGGTCGAATCCCACCAGACGCAGTGACTCAAACCTTTTTTGTGATTTAATCCCTCACTCCGGTCCCACCTGTCATTGACCCTGGAGGCCACGTGTCGCTGGGCCCCATCTGTCAGTGGTAAAAAGATGCGGTTATGGCCTGGCCCCGGTATAAAACGTTTGGGCCTTTTTCTTTTGTTCTGGGATTTCAGAAAACAGATTCAAAACGTAATTTGTAAAATCAATAACTAAATGAAAAATGCTTCAATTTGAATGATTCAAATTTTTATAGATTCAGGAACTTCAGCACTTTCTGTTTATAGAAAAAGTTCAACATGCTTCTGTAATAAGTTTTTCACTAAATAATTAATTACAGAAAAGGAAATAAAAACTGGAAACTTTGGAAATTCATAACTTGATTTCTGTGAATCCAAATTGAGCAAACTTGGGCTCTAAAATTTTGTCTTAACAAACTCTACACCATAGTATTTTATTTGGGCATAATTGGATAAAATTTGACCAAGAAAACATCCATTTTCTGTTCTGGCCAGAAAAGAATAGGAAAAAGAAAAGGGCATAACTACTTAAATAATTGTCCAAAAATTATGTGTATGGCTTAAAATGTTCAGTGAAACATTGTACACATGTTTTCAAGTATTTTCCATGCTTTTGGAATTGAAAGTACCTCTGTTTAAATTGTTTACCAAAAATGGCAGAAATGAAAACAATAATAAAATAATTCATAATTATGTTTTCTTCACCCAAAAAATTATGGAAACTATACCAAATGAAAGGAAATTCAAGTAATAACAGAAAAACATCATTTCATGCATGTGGGAATACTATTGATGTACTGGTCTTATTAAAATTAATAATAGGCCACTAAGATAAATATGAGAGGTTGCCAAATAATGCAAACTTATTTGGGACACTCATTTAACTTGATGATCATGTCCATGATCTTTTAGTTACATTAAAATGTCATGTCATCATGAGTGTGCATTGCAACTGCTGTAATTGTTCTTTATGTTGTTTCCTTTCCGAGGTTGTTTGTTCTTCGGTAGATTGAGGAGTTGAAGTGCAACGAAACTTCTTCGACGTTTCCTACCTCTGTCATTTCAACAAGGCAAGCGTAAATCACTTCTTTGAGCATCTCTCTTGACCTATGTTTTCCCTCAAGTATTTTATCCACCATAATATTGCATTCGATTCAAATGTTTTGGCTATACTCTCCTAGTAGTTGCATTTTGTTCCGGATACCAATACATGCTTCCTTCCTATTATCCATAGATTGTGATGTGGCCCGAATTACTGCTATATGCTACTTAATTGCTTAGCCCTGCTTAGTTGAGTGCTTTGGGTCCGATGAATGGATCCTGGTTGGAAGATATTATGTCATGTTCGGATGTGTTGGGGACCGGTTGTCTCCAATTAAAATGTAACAGGCATGGATGAGTTGCCATCGGTGAATGGTGGTGTTTTGCCTCAGTCATGCCCCTAGGAGTGAGTTCTCCTCATCTTGAACCAGGACCGAGCGTGCTTCCATCGGTGGGACATATGGACTCCCTAACGACCAACTAATTTGCGAGGCTGTAGCCCGGGGTCCTTTAGTTTTAGCTTTCCATTTGCGTGTGCGTGAAGACGATGGACGAGCTGTGAACAAGGACGGTGGTGTTTAGGAGGTGGCAGAGGACCAGGGTGTTGGAGGCACTGAACCTGGACCCTGCTTCACCAATGACCTCGGGGATAGATTCATGCAAGCCAAAGGTTGTAACCGCGCCCACTCTGCCGGCCTCCCAGGAAGAGGATGTGATCATGCATGATCAGGCAAGGAGCCGGACGGTACTGGTGGTTAAAATAGTACACCCCTGCAGGGTAAATCTTTTCGAAAAGTCGTGTCCACGGTTATGGACATCCTTGGGAACGGAGCTGAGATCATAGAGAACTTAAAAAATAAAACTTGAGGTGGCGGATGTGATGCTGGGTTGGCGGATGCCTTGTTCAGAAGTCAAGAAGAAGAGTTACAATTCTATCTCATTTCAAAACCTTCTTATAGACGTTGCCAAGTTGGTCTTTTAAAAGAAAACTAGCTTTCCGCAAAACAGCTACCATAAAGCCTTGCTAAAGCCTCATTAGAGCTAGTAGCTCACCTTGCGAGTACCTCCTGTACTCACCGTTGCTTTGTTGAATTTTTATTATATTCCAGCAAAGGACTTCCCGGAAGTCAAAGGTGGTTTCTTCGTGGACGTCGACGAGTAGTCTGAGTTTTCAGGGTGGCAGCCTGGGGTGGTTAGGAGCAACCTGGCGCTGACTTGTTTATCTGCAGGCCTCTTAGGCCAAATTTTGGTTCTTGTTGTCTAGAACAACTATACTTGCTTCCGCTTGTTGTATTGTTGGGTCAGTGGCCTCTGATTGTATCCTGCTATATTTTCTCTGTTAAGAGTTGAAATATATATGATTTGTGTCGTAGAGACTGTGATGTGCCAGTTTGTTCCGTGTCTTGATCTCTTTATTATGCAACTTGGTTGGGACTGACGTTATGTCATGACTGAGGGGTTGTGGGCCGATGATCCATGACCGAGCTGCGCCTGCTGATGTGATTCAGCCTGGGGGATGGTAACCCTGGTAACCTTCAGTCGGGTATCGTAACCGGTGACATCCAGCACTTTGCATAGTTCTGAGGTCGGGGCGTTACCAGGACGTTCTGGAGATTAAACTGCGGGATATTCGGAATTGATTTGATTTAGTGATTGCATGATTCTCTCCTCAGCTGCACACAAAAAACAGAAAATTAGGAAGTTCTCATAAAAAACAGAAAACCAAATTTGAACTGACGCAATAGCTACAGCTCAAACTATATATCAGATAAAAATGGGGAGTTCACAAAAAACAAAATACAGGAATTGATGGAGAGAGTTAAAACAAAATTTCAAAATACAACACCAAAATAAATGTGAAGTTCACTATAAACAAAATGCGAAGTTCGAATTCAGCACTTAAAGTATAGGAATTTCACAGGGGTTTATGTACATGAATATAGGAAGTTCACATCGTGATGCCCAAATTATAACTTCTTGCAGCTGCATGATTCAAAAACTACTAAGTCACTAGACCATAGTACACACGAGAGGAACTATACATGAAAAACAGACAGAATCGCTACGCAGCACCTATGTGTGATGAAGCATGGGGGTGTAAAAAACACGAAATAGCAACCTCTAATTCATACAACCTGGAAACCAACCTTCAATCCCTGGCGACGAATGAGGATCCATGGTCAGAGCACCGAACTCGGCTGCCTAGGTGAGAGGAAGAAGCAGCAAAACGGACAAACCCCGTCAGATCGGGGCGCAGACACGGGGCGCGGGATGGGGACGACTAAACGAGTGAGCTGCTGACACGGGCCGCTCAGCAACGGCAATGCGGCCATGAGCAGGCCGATATCGCTTCCAGATCGAGGTTCCGCCATCGCCCGGAAGCCAAACCCTAGCCGCAAACCGCTAGAGGGGAACAGTGCCTGGGCACACGGAGAGGCTACACCACGGCAGAACTGCGATGAGTGGGGGGAGAGGGTGGTTGTGTGGGGCGAGGGCCAAGTGCGCTTGATAACGGGGGGGGGGGCGGTGCAGATCATGGGCAGAACGGCGTGGAACATGGAGCAGTTGCGTCGATGTCTCCGCTGTAAGAGGAGACACGAGATAGAAGAAAGAGAGACATGGGAAAAAAGGCACTCTCTCGCTAGATAGGGGCGGACAGGCAGGAGGCGGTTCCGGCCACGTGTAAGGGAAACATCCCGATATTAATTGCTGTCTTGGTAGATTACACCGACGAAAACAAAAAACACGTTTATGAGTGCAAACCGGCATGTTGAACTCTAACTAAAAAATGATGGGGGGCAACCCCCCCTATCTTGTCATACCTTTGAAATGACGTATAAATTGTTATTCGTGAAAAAAACTGAAGAAAAGCACAATTTCACAAGCATATAGGTAGTTCACCTTTCAGTAAATAGGAACTTCACATATAGTATAATGGGAAGTTCAGAAAGTTGTGCAGAATAGTTAGTCTGCAAGGGAGTGCTGAATATATGTATAGAAGATATTCTAGAATAGCTATTCAACACAACTTTCCCATCATAAAAACCTTCTTATCCCGAACAGACCATATCCTATATACTAAACCATAAATAATTTTGAAAAAACACTACAGATATCGAATTTGCGTATTTTCCATACCTTTTCAATGGCATATCATTTGCATCAAATGGACAAATGGTTTGAAAATAGCGTCCAAAATACTGTGGAAAACACGGAAATTCGTGTAAACTCTATTTTAGTATTTTCAGAACTGCTCCTAAAACATAAGAAATTTTGAAAAACTGCTAGAGATATCAAAGTTGCGTATTTTCCATACATCTTCAAAGGAATATCATTTGCATAAATCAGACAAACGGTTTGAAAATAGCGTCCAAAATACTGTAAAAAACGCAGAAATTCATGTAAACCATATTTTAGTATTTTCGAAACTGCTCCTAAACGATAAGAAATTTCAAAAAACCGCTAGAGATAAAAAAAAGTTGCGTATTTTCCATACCCTTCCAACGGCATATCATTTGCATCAAACGAACAAACGGTTTGAAAATAGCATCCAAAATACTGTGAAAAACGCAGAAATTCGTGTAAATTGTATTTTAGTGTTTTCGAAACTGCTCCTAAACGATGTAGAGATATCGAAGTTGCGTATTTTTCATACCTTTTCAACGGCATATCATTTGCATCAATCGGACAAACGATTTCACAATAGCGTCTAAAATGCTGTGAAAAACGCAGAAATTTGTGCAAACAGTATTTTAGTATTTTTGAAACAGCTCCTGAACTTTAAACAGATTTGAAAAACCGGTAGAGATAACGAAGGTGCGAATTTTCCATACCTTTTTAACGACATATCATTTGTATCAGTCGGATAAACCGTTTAAAAATGAAGACCAAAATACTGTGAAACAAAAAAACAGTCTATGACACGAAACAAAAAATTCGCGACCGAAAGTTCACTTACAGATATATCGAAAGTTCACACTGCTTTCGGGATAGAAATTTTACAATTTTCAACAAACAAATAATACACTATCGGAAGTTTATTTATAATTTATTTTAACCCTATATCGGAAGTCCAATATAGAAACATAGTACTGTGGAAAAAAAATATGACCTACGTAGCTTCTTTTACACTAATTGGGGAGTTCACATCCTTCTATATGGGAAGTTCACTTCCCCTTTATGGGGAGTTTGGCAAAAAAATACATAGCAATTTCAATTCATTTTTAATTTATCATGTAAAAGTTCACTCCCTTTATGGAGAGGGTGCATGGGATGTTCAGTGTATAAAAATAGAAATTCACCACTTCACTCATTTTGACATGTTTTTTATAGTCATCTTCAGAAAATTCACCTAAAAAACATTGAATTCAAATATGAAAACCATAAAACGATGAGAAAATATTTGTCATCTCGAAGCTAGCTTTATATTTTAAGGGGAGTTCACTTCATCAAATATGGGAAGTTTAGTTCTCCCTTTATGGGGAGTTCACTACAAAAGTACGACACGCGATAAGGTAAAAAAATTAGCGACCAGAGGTTCACTAACAAATAAAACAAAATTTTATAACCTCTGCGTAAGAAAGTTCATTATATTAAGTTTTTTGGGACGAAAAAACAGTGAATTACACAGATTAACAAATCATGACCGAGATTCACTAATACATAAAACATAAGTTCACTACCTCTACATTATGAAGTTCATCATAACCTATTATTTGATGTGAGAAAAAACAGTGCACGACAAAAAACAACACCGCAATAGTAAGTTCAGTAACACATATAACAGAAGTTCACTAAAACATAAAACAGAGCTTCGCTACCTCCACACAGGAACTTCATTATACTATGCTTTTCATGAAAAAAACATTGCACGATACGGAACAAAAGAATAGAAATCAGAAGTTCACTAGCAAATAAAACAGAAGTTCAGAACCTACATATCAGGAAGTTCATTATGCTCTGTTTTTTGGGGTGAAAAATATTATGCATAGAAATCGAACATACAAGCTCTGATTGGCCAAATCGACTGTCCAAATATGCAATTTGCCATGATATAAGTCTAATTTAACTATTTTATTCTGCCACACCCAATCGAGCAACACAACCGTACCAAATTTCAATCGTTCTCACGTAAATCTCGTATATCTATTTCTCGTATTTTCAAAATTAATCAAAAACCGTATCGAATTTGGAAAACCATATATGCATGAAAAAGTTGCACCTAGTCAATATCTTTCCAACGCCATATCATTTTTTATGTTCCGATAAGTGTTTGAAAATAATTGCAAAAACACTGTCCGCTAGGCATAAAAGTGCAGAAGACATAATTATTTATTTGTGAAACTATTCTTAAACCGTAAAGAATTTTGACATAGCTCAGAAATAGAAAAGTTGTGCATTTTTCCATACCTTTCCAACGACATATAGTCTGCATCAATTGGACAAACGTTTAAAAATGACAGCCAAATAGTGTACGAAAACGGAGAAATTAGTGTAAACTGTATTTTACTATTTTTGAAACTCCTCCTAAACGATAAGAACTTTCGAAAAACTGCTTGATATATCGAAGTTGCGTATTTTCCATACCTTCGAAAAACGCAGAAATTCGTGTAAACTGTATTGTTGTCTTTTCAAAACTGCTCCTAAACGATAAATAATTTTGAAAAACCACTAGAGATATCGAATTTGTGCCTTTTAGATGCATTTTCAACAGCATAGCATTGGCATCAATCGGACAAACGGTTTGAAAATAGCGTCCAAAATACTGTTAAAAACGCACAAATTCGTGTAAACTGTATTTTAGTATTTTTCGAAACTGCTCCTAAACGATAAATAATTTTGAAAAACCACTAGAGATATCAAATTTGTGCATTTTCCATACCTCTTCAATGGCATATCATTTGCATCAATCGGACAAAAGGTTTGAAAATAGCGTCCAAAATACTGGGAAAAATACAGAAATTCGTGTAAACTATATTTTTTTATTTTTGAAACTGCTCCTAAACGATAAATAATTTTGAAAAACCACTAGAGATGCCGTATTTGCGCATTTTCCTTACCTTTCCAATGATGTATCATTTGCATCAATCAGACGAGCGGTTTAAAAATGACGGCCAAAATACTGTACGAAACGGAGAAATTCTAAAAAAAAATATTTTGTATATTTAAAATTGTTTCAAAATCATAACGAATTTGACAAATCTGTAAAAATGAAAAGGTTGCGTAATTTCTAAGGATTTTCAACGACAGATCATTTGCATCAATCGGCTGAGCGATCCAAAAATGACAGCCAAAATATTATTAAAAAATGGAGTAATTCGTGCCAATAGTGCTCATTATATTTAAAATTGTTTTAAAATCATAGAGAATTTAGAAAATCCGTAAAATTGAAAAAGTTGTGCCATTTCGATACCTATCCAACAGTATATCGTATGCGTCATTCCGACAAGTAGTTTGAAAATCACGTTAAAAA
Source organism: Alopecurus myosuroides (assembly GCA_028641055.1). Classification (NCBI taxonomy): domain Eukaryota; kingdom Viridiplantae; phylum Streptophyta; class Magnoliopsida; order Poales; family Poaceae; genus Alopecurus; species Alopecurus myosuroides. The sequence continues at coordinate 297,982,962 of CM054063.1, read as the reverse complement.
CGATGTCCACAAAACAGAGAATGAGAGAGTTCCGTTTGGAAAGTTCACATTGTTTTTAACCGGAAGTTCACTTTGCACTAAAATAGAAGACCACAAAGTTATGCAGAATAGTTATTCTGTAAGGGAGTGCTGAATAGCTGGGGTATATAAATTTTGTCGTACTCCTTATGTCAAGTATAACGTAAGAAAATATATATACATGACATAAACCTTTTATTTACGTTACACTACAAAAAAGAATATGAAAAAATACACATTTTTATATTGTTTTTATGACATTTATGTTGCTATGACTTATATTTTTCATTTTTCTGCCTATTATTTTCTTATGGATCAAACATGAACGTAAAAAATTACATATGTAACATAAACTTTTCATTTGGAAACATAAAAAAAGTTGTGGGTGAAAAATAAGTTTTCTACACCCAGGTGTGTATATATATATATATATATATATATATATACCTATATAGGTATATATATATTTTTTACATCTGTATACCCAACTATATGCATACCTAGGGGAATATATACGTACTACATACCCGAGGTATTCATGATGCCTCTGTACCTAAAATGTACGGTATTTGATACCAGGCAAGTATAGATCTGTAGACATGTATGCAAATGTATATTCTACTAACATCAATTGTAATGTATGATAAGCAGATGAACAAGTTAATATGTTTCAATGTCGGTTAGCTATGCAAGGTAACAAAATTAACAATCAATAGCTGATGCTAATTCATATATGTTGTTATTAGTTTCATCAGAATTATAACCTCATACTATATAGCTATTAATTTAAAAATTGTGGTTTGTTTCTTATTTTGTAGAATATGCACAAGTACTTGATTGTTTCGAATACAATGAGTCATTGTCGTCACTGTGTTCTAAATATCTACAAAGAATTGTTGATTTCGCTAGAAATCACTATCAACGTTTGAATTTTCTTATTGTCCATAAGGTTATAGACAGAAACATTGGGGGCACTACACTAGTAAGTAACAACCTAATTAGTGAAACTCATATGCCCATTCACATATTTGAATTCTACGTGCAACATTATTGATATCTATGGTCCAATTTGCAGAAGATTGGAAATGAATTTCATCAACAATTCAGCATTCTCTCGTCAGTTGTACTATCCTTGTCGATGGAACGGACAAGTCATAAAGCCAATGTACAGTGGTTTGTAGATAAAAGAGGCGAATTTACGATGGAGAAGATATTGTGGAATGAATTTTCTAGCAACGCTGGGATTGATACCGGATCAGTCATCGCTCTCTGCGCTGAAAGGATCAACGGTGTTATCCATATGTGTCTTCACCAAGTAATGCGACAGCTAGTATTCTGTACAATAGGGTACTTCAAACATATGACCTAGCTCTTCTAGGATTTAGATCAATGTCTGTGATGATTCTACGGAGTAATTACTACTCATGTATTTGGTCATCATGTACTGCAATGGCAATGCTCAATTATCAATATATGTACTCATTTGCACCAATATCTGGAAAAATCCGGCCCATCCAAGAATAGTACATAATTTGCGAAATTACGTACCCCGTACAGACATTTTTTGAGTCTCCAATTAATCATCAGCCGGTTGTAAATCGGAGCCACCGTTTTCAGGATACGGCTATTTTTTTAAACCGACTCGCATTTATAAATATTCAGATCCCCTGCTATAACACGTGCATCCTGGATTTGTTGGAGTCGGCCGCAAGAATAGGCCACCTCATGCGGCCACGTCGGCCATTATGCTCGGCCGCTACCGAAGCCCAACATAGTAGAGTCGGCCCGTTTTTACAAACCGTCTGAGGGTGTCGTTTCCCAGCCGGCCCGGGGACCTGGCTCCAATAAGGCCTGCTTATTAGCACCTTATGCATCGAACCTGTCAGGGGAACCGCCGCAAGCCTATGCAAGAAAACTAGCTGAGATAGTGTGTATCGTAGTAGTGCATGCACACTTTCTTAAATTTTGATTTGCTAGACAATTTTTACCATGAAAAAGTAGTTTCATTAGTTTAGTTCATACTCTACAAGTTTATAAAGATGCTTACATTATCATACACTAGAAACTGCTATTGATACATTTGTAAGAAAATACTTTACAAATTATATTTATAAATTGCAAAGATTATAAATTGTAGAAAACATAGTTATGAAACAAAAATTTGTTACAAAATGTAGTTTAGTATCTTTTTCACTAAAAACGCAGACTATGTGGATAAACTATGGGAAACAAACAAAAAATTATACTTGTAATTACTATATAACTTGATAAAAATCAGATCAAAGAAATATAAAAGTTCCGTATAAATTGTATTATTTTCGTTCATCCCGGGCCCATATTTTTATTGGACCAACCAAGCTCAAATACTTAGTTGGGGCAAGATGAAGTCAGAGAAATGTAAGCGACAGCTTGGATGTTTTTCAATGGCTCTACAAGAATGATCCTGATGGTTGGAAGTTTGTGGCCTTATGTAGCCATTTCCCATGTTGTCAGTTTCATGGTAGAATGTGTGCCCTCCTGGTCAAGTTTAGCGTGGAAGACAATATCAACCTCGGTAGGTTTAGTCACACTCCATTCAAGCCCTACCTGCCTAGGTTGAGCACCGCCAACGAGCTTTCCACCCGAATATAACTAGCGGTGCCACTATGTATGAAGCAATGCTACAACCAGCGGAACCAATATATAATAATAAGAATATCCGAAAAATGAAGATTCCACTAAAAAAATAAGGTTTCTGCATGGTATCTTCGCCGAGGTGTAATATTAACTAAACATAACCTTGCAAAACGCAATTGACATGATAGTGGACAGTGAGTCTTCCGTCATAAAGACGTGATAATCAAACACTTATTTTTCGAATGCAATAGTGCTAGTTCTATATGATCAATCATTTAGATAGGTTGTACCTTATTTCCACCAACAAGAATTGCCAATATTTTTGGCAACTAGCTAAATTGTGTGGACAAAACGTTTAAAAATGTTACTAGGGTGGCAGCGCTAGCCGTGATTTGGTTGTTGTGGCTATGTACAAATGACAAGGTTTTTAATGGTATAAATTATCCTCTTATGCATATTATCTTCCGGACTATAGCTATACTCCGTACTTGAGTACCGTTGCAGCGTGTGGAGCACCGGGACCTCTTTATAGAGGTGTGTACTAGACGGGAGGATACAACCAGGGACTTTTTATCCCAGCATGGATGACAACATAATTTGCGGATCGGCCCTCCACCACCTTAGGCATCATTACTTGTTTGTAATTCGCCTTTTTATTGTTCTTTTTTTGCGGCTGTGTGCATCTTAGATATGCAGGGGGTAGGTGTAATACATTACTATAAGTAATAAAAAGTCACTTTTTCGAAAAGAAAAAAAAGGTGTATATAGTTGGCATTTTATTTCTATTATTCCATAAATGCACTTGTATTGAGTCCTGGCACATTAAAATTTCGAAAGATAAGTGGTTGTCCGTTAGAAATGGGATGTGAGACCCAAGCGGAACAGTTGTGAGGCATGCCCGTCATTATCTAAAGCTTTACGCCGGGTGCTGAGGACGGATGCTCAGCGCATCAGCCGATCCACAGCAGCCTTTTGTCGTCCGATCAAGACCAACGGTTCAGATCTCACGTAGCCAACACGCCCCCACCCATCCCGTCTCTCTTCCTAGGTTTCCAGCTGCCGTCCACCATGCTCCGTCCGCCCTCGAACTCATCTCGACCACCATGCTGCCGGGCGCAGGCGGCGGGGTCAGGGGAACTCTTCTCCGGGGCGGTTTTGAGGGGCCATGGAGGAACACCTCAGGCGGACGGCCCGGCGGCCATCGAGGCGGCGTGGAAAGCGCGGGACAGAGGAGGCTTGGAGGCGCCGCTCGAGCTGGGTTGGAGGATGTGGAGTGTGCTCTGCAGGTGGGGGTCAAGCAGCGCTCAGGTCGACAGTGAGGCCCTCGAGCAGGCCTCATCTTCCTAAAATCTTCCGGGCTTCCTCCTCCGGTGATGAGTAAAGACGCCTCCTACCTAGGTCACTCAGCCACCATTTAATTGGTCTTCCTCTATTTCTTTTTTAGTTTCTTCATGTCCGCTGCTCAATTGCTTATTTACAGGATAATAGACGATGCAGATAGCAACAGAACTTAGTGTGCATCTCACCAACTAGGCGTAAAATTCACAAGGAATTGAGCTGCCAGGACGGTCTGAGTTGTAGAGCATGCAACAATTTGAATCGTCCCTGCTGGCATCACATATCTGTCTGTTTTCTTTCCTTCGGAGAATTGGAGTCGTGAATTCAAACATGAGTTTGATTGTTCATGTGGGAGTCAAATGGAGGGAGAAATACTACTTCTGAACATTACGAGAAGTTCTTTATATCACTTGTAAGTTAGCACATCATATCACGAGAAGTTTTTTTCATTGCCTTCCAACTAAAAATTCAACTTATATGGATTTTTCCATGTGTTTTGTACTCAGGCAAGGTCCTTGATTGACTCGCTACATGTCTCGGATAGATCTTTCCATAAACTTTTGTTTGATGCACCATGTTTGCATGAGTCTCCATTCAGATTACTTGAGAGTGTTTGTATGTCACGGTGCAAAAACCAACAAGTAAAGGACAGTGAGGGTGACTGTGTCACCCAAAAGGCCTCAGAACAGAATGGAGTCGTATTTTAGGGCGTCCACCACTCTGGCAAGCTTGTTTGGATATTGTTTAGAAGGTTTGTAGTGTTTCTTTCTTAACTGGTAGAATACTATAAATCATTTTGACTGTATTTACAATTTTGTGATTCCTCTGAATTAATATAACTAAATATTGACAATTTGATTTACAAAGTTGCCTCTGTTATTTATTGTTTTAAAGCATTTTGGTTTGAGTTTGCTACTTTATTAGTATAAATTTGGATTAATGATAGTATAAATCTAAGTGCAGAATGATAAAATGTTTTTATACAGCTGATGGTTCCACGCTATTTATCATCTTTGAACTGTGACTTACTTATTGTTATGAATTGCAGTTTGACATTCACTCTCAAGATGATGTTAGAGGAAAGACGGTTAGATTGGTAGGGAGCAGCGCTACTTTGTTTCGATATAATATTGTGCTCTGTAATGCTGATACTTATGTATATCTCATAGGTTGAGAAAATGATGTATGAGTCGAGCAGTTCGCCACAGATAGTCTTCTGGCAATTGCCAGTAAGCATGATGTGGAGACAGATGTCAACTTCAAAACCTCAAAGGAATCTACAGCTGAGGTAGCTCTTCATGATTTTGATGCTTGTTATATTTAAGCATTCAACCCTCTATCATGCGCTCTTCTTTCCCAGTAGTAGTAAAAACTGGATGCAGATTATCGGACTTAGTTGGTTACCAAATCCAATTGCAAGATTATGGGTTAGGATTTATGATATAGCTTCTCCTGACAGAACTGCAATTTCTATTTAAGATACGTATGGAGGTCACAAGCATCACCTATCTATATGATGTTCTGGCACATTCCAGTTTTCATTAGCAGTATATTTAATGTAAAATTTGTGTTAGCAATGGACATCACAGGTAGCATTACTTTGAAAATTTAGTGCTTGGACCGTTAGATATGATTAATATGAGCACACTGCTTACAGTTTGCCTTTTATAAATTGCAGGTTTGTATCATTATTTTGTATGTGGAGCTATTTTCTATAGTTTAAGCGCTTTGATGCTATTAGCTGAGTTGAAGTTCTCTTATACATTGTTAAAGCAGCTACTTTTGTTGGTGTCACCTTATCAGCACAAGAAAGAATTGTTATGCTCCTTGGATTATTATTCTCCTCCCAGCTCCCCAGGTACATGCCACAACCTCTGTTGGCACTAAGCCATGTCAGTGCGTGGCTGGTGTGTGTATCGCGTGTGTTGCGTGTGTTCTGTTAGGCAGTAGCGGGTTGAGTGGAGGACCAGGTCGATGCACTGCGAGCTGGCCGCGAGGATCGCGTCAGAGCGCGTCCTGGGCGCGAGCCGGAGCGTGCGGAAGGTGGCGAGTTGGGAGCGTTAGTGCGCGTCCTGGGCACGGCCGTGGCATCGTTTGTGCGAGCTAGAGCGGCTATAAAAGGCCCAACCCCTGTACTCCATTAATCATCGAGTTAGAGCTCGAGAGTGAAAGAAGAAGGCGTCTGTGCGCCGGCGTTCTGTGCGCCCAAAATTCTGAGTGCTTGTTTCCCGTTCTTCAACCTCTGTCCGTGAGGTGGTGAGAGAGAGCTAGAGAGAGAACTAGCTAGCTAGGGCCTGCCAGGGATTACATTTGGTATCAGAGCGGGGTGATGGCGTTGGTTCCGTACGGTGGCGCTGGGGGGAGCGCGACGCCGCTTTCCTGTCCGGTGCTCACCGGCGACAACTACACCATCTGGGCGATCAAGGTGGAGGCGAACCTCGACGCGCAGGGGCTGTGGGAGGCGGTGGCTCCGGCGGACGCGGCCGCGGCGGTCGACCCGAAGAAGAACAAGACGGCGCGGGCTTACCTGCTCGGAGCTCTCGCCGAGGACATCCTGCTGCAGGTGTCGTCGAAGAAGACGGCGGCGGAGGTGTGGGCGAGCCTCAAGGCACGATTCGTCGGCGCGGATCGGGTGAGGGCGGCTCGGCTGTCCACGCTCCGCGGCGACTTCGACCGGCTGCGCATGGAGGACGGCGAGACGCTGGACGCCTACACCGGTAGGATCGGAGGCATGGCGGCGCGCTACGCGGGGCTCGGAGCGACGTTGGACGACGTCGCCATGGTCAAGAAGCTGCTGGACACGGTGCCGGACCGCCTGTACGCTGCGGTGGCGGGCATCGAGCAGTTCTGTGATGTCGACAAGATGCCGTTCGAGGAGGCGCTCGGACGGCTGAAGGCGTTCGAGGAGCGGACGCGGCGGCGCAACCAAGACAGCGGCGGAGGTGGTGGCGACCAGCTCTTGCTCACTGCGGCACAGTGGGAGGCGCGGCGACGTCAGCGCGGCGGTGGCCTCGATGACGACGACGACGACGATGCTAGGAGCAGTGCGGGAGCTGGAGGCAAAGGACGGCGCGGGAAATGCAACAACTGCGGCATCCGCGGCCACTTCGCGCGGGACTGCCGCCGGCCGAAGAAAGAGAAGGAGCAGGCGCTCCTCTGCGACACCGTCGACGAGCCGGCGCTGTACTAGGCATGGCTTAGGGGGTGATTGTTGGCACTAAGCCATGTCAGTGCGTGGCTGGTGTGTGTATCGCGTGTGTTGCGTGTGTTCTGTTAGGCAGTAGCGGGTTGAGTGGAGGACCAGGTCGATGCACTGCGAGCTGGCCGCGAGGATCGCGTCAGAGCGCGTCCTGGGCGCGAGCCGGAGCGTGCGGAAGGTGGCGAGTTGGGAGCGTTAGTGCGCGTCCTGGGCACGGCCGTGGCATCGTTTGTGCGAGCTAGAGCGGCTATAAAAGGCCCAACCCCTGTACTCCATTAATCATCGAGTTAGAGCTCGAGAGTGAAAGAAGAAGGCGTCTGTGCGCCGGCGTTCTGTGCGCCCAAAATTCTGAGTGCTTGTTTCCCGTTCTTCAACCTCTGTCCGTGAGGTGGTGAGAGAGAGCTAGAGAGAGAACTAGCTAGCTAGGGCCTGCCAGGGATTACAACCTCCATTAAATGAATATGATATTATCGCTGCCCAGAGTGCCCAACTGGTAGTGGAATGTAGAGCCAGACAATTGTTCATACATAATCAGCTAGGTAGGCTCATGTTGGTACTTTGATAGTTTGATTCCATCCGAATTAATTCTTAAAAGGGAGGTCCTCTGTGCCTTATTTGATTAAAAAAAATCTGCGACCACTTATTTGAATCTTCCTTAGAAGGAAATCCTCTTGGCTGTGATAAGATTTCCAATAAATTCCTCACCAAAATTTAGTAAACAAATGACACGATACCAATACTCAGGAAACAATTTCAAAATCATGACATTATTGCCCTTAAACTCCTCATGAAAATTTCCATGGTCGTCACCAGTTAGTAGTGTTTTCACAAATACTTTTTCTTTGCTCATTAAATCTGATAGCCAGTAACCTGTTATTTGATAATGGGAACATGAAATCAGTACGACCTTTTCATTTCTCACTATATGATATTGTTCAACAACTTTCTTATGTAAAAAATACTAACGTACTCAGCAAGTGGAGCTCGACAAATTTTCTCTGCCCCATTTCTTACATTTGTGGGCTTTGTCTTTCCTAAATTTCCGTGACCCATGTGTATGATGTAGTTTGCAAGGTTTGTAGATGCAGTCCTTGCTGAATCTTATTGAGGAAAGATTATCTTTGTAGACTTATTCAAGTTACCTGTTTTGCGAGTAGAATCTTTAGCATCCTTTGGTTGATTATGATAACTGATGAATGCAGTTCAACCCTTTATCATTAACAATTTGAAATGGTTAGGCCTGCAGGAATTCTAAAATCATTTGATTAGTACATTTTAACCCGCGGCTAATGAAATTATTTTCATGATCTGACCAGGACCATCCAGATCACCCTGAGTGAGACAGGAGGCGACTGAGAAGGCTCGGCTGCTAGAGAAGTGCTGGATGGACACCGATGCGCAAGCCCGGCTGTCAAAAATCAAAACGCACACGTGTGTATCACAATGTTCACGCTATAGGTTATGCTGGCATGAGCATGCAATTTATTTATTTGTTCCTAATTCATTGGTTTCTGACTCATATGCCCGATTCAGTTCGTAGTGATTTTCTTCTAGCTCTTAGTTAGGTCGATTTCTCCCAAATGCCAATAATTGTTGAGGTAAAAAGTTATAAAACGTGGCGGACATAGTACATAGATTTGTTAATTTGATTCCTGATATCATAGTACTAAATGGGCTTAGAAATGGAGACATCCTATTGTAATGTAGATGAGAAGACCCAACTCTCGGCAAGGTTGGTTTGAAGGTTTTTTTTATCAAGTTATTATTTCTAGGTGCCAATTCAACAAGTAGGTGTCATTTCTGTGGAGGAGACCGGGCATAATGTGGATGATTGAACTACCGTTTCTGCCATGAAGTTTGAGAGCATTTTAGAGAGTTATATTGTGTTGCTGGAGAGGCAGCACTGATGGCTCATTGTGCTAGAGAGGGTGACCATATCGCTCTTGACTCGCTTGATGAATGGATGCAACAACTCTCCCATATTTTCACCGAGTATGTAGACGTGCTGCCTTTTTCTAAAGCAAAATAAAAGGAGCACTTCGGTAAACCAAATGGAAGAGGTTACTAGAGAATTGGTCAAGCTCTTGGGCGATGATGAAGCAGTCCTGGACATCGTTGACTAGAAAGGTAGTTACATATGATTCTGAACTCTTGTTAGCTATGGTGTTTTCTGTATGTTGCAGCGCACTTATAATTTTTTCTTACTGGATTTGCAGACCAGGCCGTGTTACATGCTGCCTTTTGAGGCACACGTTGATGTTCGTAAGATATTGTCCAGATTTGCTGCTGCAGATAATGGGATGTTCTTTATGTAACCGTCGTGGAAGTAGCTATCTTAGAGCGGAGTCTAGGCGTAGTATTGCGGTGGCAGCCCTTTGTGTTGCGTCCCTGCGTGCTGTACAGGTGGTTTGGTGTCGCAGATGTAAATACAATGTCAAATTTTTATCAGTGTAAAGTTTTTCAGAATGTTTAGCCAGTGCTGTCCTGAGTACATTGATATAAAATGGCCACCTTCTGAGCCAAATAACCCAGAAAGTGAAGTAGAAATTCTCACATCATCACAGGTACATCATATTACAGCAGGACACTTACACAGGGGCTATCAGAAGAGCAGGCGGTTCAACAGAAGTGCAGCCAATTGTACACCATCCAGTCTACGAATTCCAAACCACAGTGACAAATCCTCGCAGACCATGCAAGTGTACCAACACGTTGTGAGTAGACCAAAACACACACATATTCATCTCGCTAACCATGACATGCAAAGACGCAAGGCAGACGGCGCGGCGAAGCGCGCTACTCCGTCTAGTATTATGAACCCCGAGGCTCAGGTTTCACACAGGCCCCAACGGTTAACTATTCAAGTTGGAACGGGTGGACGGGTCAGCAGACACACTACCCGGACAAGACCTACAACAACAAAGCAATTCAGGATGCAAGTGGGACGACCACAAAACGTCCGCATATGCCCACATAATTATGTGAGATTATGCGGGTAGCTCACGTAATTTTCGCGGGTACCCGCGGGAACCGCGTTACTCACATAATTTGCATAGAAAATTATAAAAAAAAGGCTTTTCCAAATACTAAAGAAAGGCAATACTATTTCGAAACAAAGTGTAAATCAGCAAACCACAAATCATCATCAGGAGAGTGAAGTTCTCTTTTTCGTTGACCAACAATTAACGGCACAATCCAAACTCCCACTACTTGTATCTCTATACCCCTGCGACTGTTGGGGATGATCAAGACACGAGTCCGGCCGTGAACGTGACGCCGGTGGGCGGTAATCACATGTTTCCCCCGATGAACTCCGGCCACGCGAGCCGCCCCTCCGGCCTCACCATGGAGCTGCACAAACACCACCCGGGAGTTCTACTTCCAGGGCCGGGCGAGGTAGGTCTAGGTGGGCTTGGTTTGGTCGCTACCGCCGACTTGCTGCTGCGTGCGGAGGAGGTCGTCGTGCGCGGAGATGTTGCAGAACTGGAAGGCGAAGCCGGTGTTCATGGTGCTATCGACGCGTCGTTGCACGGTGACGGGAGTTCTTTTGCTCCGGCAGTTTCGGATCTGGAAAGGGAGTTGAGGAGGTCGACGGTTGGAGGGAAGATGTCTAATTCCCGCAGCTGGAGGAGAAGCAGCCGCCATGGCGGAGCTAGCCGGTGGGCGGCAGCGGCGGCGCTCCGACGGCTCCCCGTCCACGCCCTAAGTCATGACCTGGTGGAAACAATCGTCGAAATGTGAGATCAATTGTGGGCTAAATGGGATGCCCACATAGGCCATATAATTTTTCTACCACCCCGTGGATTCCCACTTAACGTTTTATGTGGACTTGGGTAGCGGGCACCGTGGCTAGCCCACTCCCACCTGCACCCTGAAAAGAAACCCGACCGAGCTTGGCTATTGCGGTGGGTGGAATCGGCTATTTTAGCTGGTGCACTCGTTCCTCACCAAGCGAGGGGGTACTAGATTAGCGAGGTGCTGTGTGCAATTGCCCGGTTGAGGCGTTGTTGTCTATATGAGCTGTTTTTTTTTTTTTTTTTGCTTCATCAGTTTGGACTCGCAGACAAAAAAAAAACCGTGCCAACAAAGATTTGCGGGTGGCGGCTCATGGATTTCGAACTGCCTGCAGCTGCACACAAGTCACCTGGCAAAGAGTGAAAGATGAAAACACTCTAAACTATTCAGAAAGGACAAATATATTTATCTACCAACTTTTTAATTGATAAGATTGCGCTCTAGAGTTCAAAGTAGAAAACCACGAGAACCGTCTATGATTATACACCCTAATCAAAGAGGTTTCAATTGGAAGACTCATGTCAGTATGACATGCACACACGTGGTAGTCTTTGCAATTTTTTACAATAAAACATACACATTAAACATAATAAACATGAATTTGAAGTAATTAGGACTACAACGAAGATTTTTTAAACAATTTGCAATTTATAATAATAAAATAGCTGGATAAAGAAATTAGAAAAATTGTGGAATAATATAAAGATACTACTAAAATTCACAACAAATCTCAAATGGAAACTAAAAGGGGCCGACTAAAAGAACCTTTTAAATTTTGTCGGGATCCACTATTCCTTAAGATAATGGTGTGACTTCACAACAATATAATCTTCAGTGACTATCATAGGATGTTTCCTCCGTTTGCGTAGTTGGTTGCTCCTTAGTTTTTGCTTTGCTTGGCATTTTGGCTGATTGGGCTGCCAGCTGCGAAAAAAGGCAATCTCATAACCAAAACTATTTTTAGTGATTCTACATACCGAATCTCGGATTTGTCATTTGAGGGATTAAACTTTTGTTCTCACATTGGTTCAAGAGGAATTTAATTTGCAAGATTTCAAGATTCCTAATTGAATTGGGAATGAGGGGGTCGGTGCCAGATTTAATATTATGGTTATAATATCGCATATTTTTTAAGTTGAAATTTTAGTTAGTTCTAATAGATTTCTTATTTGTACACTTACCCACAACTTCTCAAAACAAACTCTTATTATCACTATTTGCTGATATCAAACCCTGCTTTCCACCTTTAGCAACTCTTGGCTGACTCCATACACGGTGAACACATAGGCAGCTCTCTAGGATCTAAATTGGCCTCACACCCGTGGCACATTTTTTTCCTCATGTGTATACGCCATTGAAAACTTTCCAGGAGGCACCCATGCCATATTGCTCCGCACAAAGTATATATTTTTTTTTGAGTTTTCTCACGAAGTATATATTATATGTTGAGATGATATTTAGGAAAAGCATACGCATCTCGTTAGTTGGGTAGTACTATCAATAATCATTTTGAGCACTAGGCTAGGATGTCACAGTGATAGTTGACTAGACTTTGAATGGTATTTATAGCTTAGTTTGTACTCTCTTGGTTCCAAATTATAAAATGTTTTGGATATTTCACTACGAACTAGATACAGACTGAAATGAGTGAGTAGACACGGTCAAACACGTCTATGACATGCAATTCTCAGAAGAAACTAGAACATCGTGTAATGTTGAACGGTGGAAGTATTTTCATTGGGTGCAAATGATCTCTGGTAGTTGTTTGTGTAGTTATAGTACTTTTTTTTAATATAGAAATGTAGCAGTGATCCTAGTTTTAACGAGAAATGTCATGTAGATATATAGAGGTGTGCAAAACTGACACCGGCCAAACCGTGGGAAACGAGCTGGTGGGGCTAGCTCGTTTTCTTACACTAATCGAATCCTCACATCAAATTTAGTACCAAATAAAACTAAAAAAAAAGCCCAAACCAGTCCAACCATTTTTGCCCAGGGCCTACATGTAGATCCTAGGGTGGTGATCATGAGAATACGTATTGGATGAATATAAGTCGTGTGTTTTGCAGAAACTAAGAACACGAGAAATACGGCGAGCATCCCCACTCATCATCCCAATACACTGTCCGGATTGAGACGGCACAGACATTTGGGGGCTACGGAGATGAAATATCGGAGCTATATTTTTTCACAATGGGGGTTAAAAACCCCAGGCTCTGCATCAAGTGATGCACACGGCCTTAATTGATTATTTGTGTTACTTAATTCAGTTTTACAACTCAAAATTGAGCACAACAATACCATAGGTTTTTCACCGACACAACCACTAGCATGAAGAAAATTACGAAAATGTACTAATATGCTGCCACGTATGCCGGGAGAAAAAAGCCTATACTATCGAGAGAAGTCTCGTGCATCCATCCACCATAATCTTTCACTGGTCCAAAGATAGCAAAAGAACCCATAGCTAGATTCAGTGCACCGCCATATGAATAATGTCGCACCCAGACTTCTAGGGGATACTCACAGTCCGTTAAACAGTAGATAAATGGCTTACGGGGCATACCGGCACCCGCATCTCAATATGAGCAGGCCAACACGTAAACGTGTGACAACCATTCTCTTACTATTCATCGTCTGCGCAAACCATCCCGTAGAAATCCAGATACTTCCGTTGACGTACTTCAAAATATACACACATGGTACGTCAACGGCGTTTGAACAAGTGATATCACAACAGATCTCTATGACACAAAAGATGGAAATAAGTTGCAAATAGCTCTCATTAGAGCAGAGATAGCAAATACAATCATCCAGAGGACACATGTCCCCAACATAACATCATTACATCACAGCGGAAGCATTCAACATGTCTGAGTACAGACAAGATCCAAATAGGCCTAAGAGGCCGGAAACGAACAGACGGAGCCCATCCACGAAGTCTCGGATCCTGCCCGGGTCCGCTATCTACTCGTCAGCAGTCTCGTCATACTCCACGTAGTAGCCACCATGGGGATCCTCGGAAACGTAGTCTGCAGAAACCACAGCCCCAAAGGGGTCAGTACATAAACGTACTGGCAAGCAAGACTCACAGTTCACCAAGGTGTAACCCGTCAACACCAGGCACAGATGCTTTGGGTTCAACGGACGAGAGGGGATATAAAAGATGCTGCAACTGGCTGCTCTAACCAACTACAGAACATACTACAACTTCCGGCTAACAGGAAGGGGATAAGATAGCGTATCGTAACCAACTATAACTAACCACCAAACAAACCCATCCTGGATCTCGCCCCTTATCCAAAGAAGCAATCCGAGGATAACTCACACAGTTGGATTAGTGAGGGTTCAGATTGTGTGTCATTAAGCCTATTACTAGTCAAATTGTTAATCATTAGGTTTAAGTTGTCCTGAGTACTTGTTAGCCAGTACTTTCACCAAGTAGTCCATAACCGCGGAAAACACGGCTTCTCGAGAAGATTTATCCCTGCAGGGGTGCACCAATTTGGCCGTACACGTAAGAATAACCCGCCAGATGGGAAGGCCTTTCCCACCAAGCGGGGCACTCAACACAACTCAACTCTTCTTCGCATCAAGCCCAAAGAACCCCGTGCAGTGAGCGCACGGCTAATCAAGCCCCACGAAGAAAAGGGGACCCTCATAGCACTCTAAGAACGTGTCTCCCTAAATGCCGACTACAAAAGTTTCCACCCTGGCCTGGGCTCGCAAAAACATGCATGCGGCAAATGGAACACCCGAACTAAATGAGGCGATTTGGACGAGATGCGAATCGAATCAAATTGAGGGGGCGCCCATACACGCTTCCCACATGCGGTTAGTGCGCTCATCATGGATCAGTAGACAAGACCCTTTTCCTAATTAGGGTCGACACTAGCAGGCCTCAAAACCACGCAGGGCCTCCTGCCGGTGCCTTATCATCAAATTATTATTATCCACAATATTAACAGGTTGATTGATTAAACCTCGAGCCCCAGAACATAATGAAATAGTAACAGAAAGTAACGGGTAACAGACTCGAGCAGAAACAACCCTAAGCATGCTAGTAAGACACGGGCAACAAGCAATGGTTATAGGTGTGGAGGTGAGGCAATATCAGGGTTAAGGGATTCATGTGATAGGTTCGTAACAGAAGCAACTATTCATAGGGCTAGCAGAATAGACAACGGAAAGTATCGGTAACCAATGTTGAAAGGAACACAGTGGTTCATGTGAGTGAATACTTGCCTGCAAACCCAGTAGCCTGGTACTGAGCTAACTCCTTAGAAGGGGTGTCGTAAGTATCGTCGGTCTCAACGTCGTCGTGTATCTGAGAAGAAGCAAACAAACAACGCAGAGAGATAAACAATCAATAACATGGCATAGTGCACAAACATGGTATGATGCATGACCATTTAATTGATGCATCAAAATAAACTAGTTGACAAGATAGCAACATGATTAAATGGACCCATATGCAATTGGATTGCATATGGAAAGCCCATGAATTATGGTTGAATTAATTGTTCTACAACTAATCATCATGTGTAAGTGAATTAGCATGATGCATGGATGAGGAAAACAGCAAAATAACAACAATAGAATCAATTGGAAATAAGGGTTACCAAGTTTGAAAATTTGTTTATTAAGTTATGGAATTTTGGTTCCTTAAAGGTGTCACACAAGCATTTGTTGCTTTCACCAATTTTAATTGTTCCAAATAGATAACAAAGTTCATATTTGGAAAGAACACAAGATTTTAGGTGGATTACATGTTTCACTTGTTGAAAAAGGATTTGGAATAATTTACTTATGAATTAAACAAGTTTAAGCAAGAATTAAATGAAATTAATTCAAGTTTGAATTTAATTGAATTTTTATTTGTTCAAAACACTTAAGCAAATTCATATTTGAAAAGTTTATACTTTTATGGTTTGAAAACATATTTTATAAGTCCCAAAAGAATTTAATTTGATCAAGTTATGAATTTAACAATATTAAATGATTTAAACAAGGTTTAAATCATTTAACCAATTTTAATTATTCAAAACATGAAACAAAATTTATATTTGGAAAGGTGGTTTCATTTTGCATGGAAAACATATTTCATTTGTTGAAATTGGATTTAAAATGAGCAAGTTATTAATTTGGCCATTCTAAATGCAATAAATAAGAAACAGTTGTTTTCAGCAATTTAAATTATTCAAAACAGCAAACAAAATTGATATTTGGAAAGTACATGAAAAGTTGGTTGGAAAACATATTTATTTTGTTGGATTTGGAATTTTTATGCCCAAGTTATGGTTTTTGCAAATTTAAGTGAATTAAACAAGTTTTCAAATATTGCACCAATTTAAAATATTCAAAACAGTAAACAAATTTTATATTTGGATGGAGCATTCAATTTGGGACAGAAAACATATTTAAAAAGTTGGATTTGGAGTTAAAATGAAATAGTTATGCATTTTTAGGTTTTTGGTGCTAATCTGCCATTTTTATTACCTGCTAGGGACTTAGAAAAATTAAACAGGGCCTAGAAAAGAATTTACAAGGACCTATGTGTGATTCCTGGGAAGGTGCTGTATATGGAGAAATAAAGCAAAAATATGGTTTAATTCGCAGGGGGTGGGATTCGAACCCACCCCCTCTGCTTGCAGCGCCAGGGGACAGAACCATTGGGGTGTGCTGCGCTTGGTGATAGGAAGGGGCAGATCGGGGGGTATAAGCTTATGTTTCGAGCGTTAACTGAACTTGAAACTGCACGCTTCTTCCTGTACCTCGACAGAGAAGAGCCACCGACGGCGATTGGAGCGGGGATGCGAGCGGCAGTGGGCGGTGGTCGCTGTGCTGTGGCGTGGGGTGTGCGGCCAAGGGAGAGAGGAGGGGAGCGAGAGGGAAGGAGGCGGTCGAGGGCTCACCGAGGGGGGAGTAGCGGGCGGAGAGGAGGGGCCGGTGCAGGTGGCCGGCGGCGACATGGAGGGGATGGCGCCGGCGCCTCGGGGCCTCCCGGTGCCCACCGAGTGGTGGAGGAGGGAGAGGGCACCGGGGAGGTTCCATTCCCGCGTCCAACTCGGCCGGAGGGTGGCCTCCCGGCGGCGATCGCTGGAGGGAAGGTGGAGACTTTCGGTGGGGAGCTTCAGGTTCAGTTACAGAGAACAGGGGAGGTTGCAGGGAGAGAGAGCAGAGGGAAGATGGAGGCGGGGGAGAAAGAGGAGGAGGGAGCTAGGGTTAGTGTCGTGGGATAATCACGGCAGACGTTACCGGGGGTAACTGATCTTGGGGCAAGACGACACAGGCGTTTGGGAGAGGGTTTAGCTCAGGGGAAAACATGATGTAACTCGATCTGGTAGCCGGCAATCAAAGTCGCCGAGTCTCCGATCTTGATATAATAACTCAACTCTGTGATTACACTAGATGCTCGATATCAGGCGATATTGCTAGGGTTCTTAGATCTCTATCTAAACTAGACCTGGGGGTCGGTTTATAAAGCACCCGTACCCCCTGGCTTACCCTCCAAGGCGCATCCTGGATCCTACCCGGACACGGCGCACAAACCCTAACTTTCCTTTACCATAACCCACAATCCGGGTTACTGGGCCTACAAGCTTGGGCCTTCCACAAGTTTCCTTATCCTTAGCCGGATCCTGCGCAGCATCCTTTGGGCCGGGTTACTCCTTGGAGTATGGCCTACCGGGTTATCATCCCCCCATCAGTAGTCCCCAGAATAGCCTGGGCTTCACGGATCCTTCCTTGAAGCGCTCGCTATTCCCTGCAAGGATATCAAACACACGAGTATGTGGAGGCCGGGTTAAGGTGCCTCAATAGATAGCTAGGCCTTACTCCATGGTGGCCATATAGTAACCCGACTCTTCCCCAATTACCTAACTCACTTTTCCAGGTCTAAAACCCCAAAATGTCAAGATTCCATACTTGATAATTGACCTGATATCACGGAATGGATCTCTTTCTCCTTTTCGTTCTGATACCCTGCTCAACATTTAAAGCGCATCTCGCAAAAACTCAAATAGATAGTCGTTTACCCCGCAACTCCCGGCTCCCGCTCGCTGAACCAGGCTTATCCACTCGCGCTATAAATAGGCTCCTTGGGGGTAACCCGAACCCTAACGGCTCATTTCCCCCCACTCTGCTTCCTTTCTCCCTCCGAGCTCATCCTCACTGAGCGCCACCACGGAAATCCCGCGCGCATCACCGGAGCTCACCCCGCGCCGCCGCCAAGATCCACCGGCAAATCTCCATCCGGCCCGTCAGGAACCGCGAAGGGACACCAGGCTTGCGCCATCTGCCTCCGCAAGGCTTCACTCAGATCTCCTCCAGTAAGCCTCTTGCACCCATTAATTTGCCCTTGCAATTTCTTGATTTCACCTCAGATTAGATCCAAATCAGCCCGCCAAGGATTTCTCGGCCATGCCGAATTAGGTTACTAATATTCTTTCTAGCTCGCCCAATAGATGAGATATAAACTCCAATCCACTCTCCTACTACCTGCAATTATTATTTTCGCCACAAATCTGAAGATGGGATTTCCAATCTGGGCTCGACCCACTCAAAATTTCCGCCTTTGCCTCAATCACCCAGCTAGTCCTCCCCTTTCCAGTTCCTTTTATTCGCGCTAAGTGCCTGTGCATCCATCCATCATCCTCAAAAGCTCCTTCAACGCTTAGATCCCCATAATTTTCGCTATAATACTTGATACCCGGACAGTTCGAACTTCACTCGGCAAACTGGCACCCGGATAATACACAATCTTCATGCCTCAATATTACCTTGCCGATACTTGGCCGGCTCACATCTTCCGTGTCTTATTCCTTTTATCCTCCTACCTTGTGCTTTGCAGGTCAACCACATGGCTCCCAAGAAGCAGGGAAAAACTCCGACTAAAACCAAAGCCACCAACTCCATATCCGCCAACTGGGCGCGGTCTACGGTCACCAAGGCCAAGTTGGAGGAGGTGGTCGAGCTGGGAGTTCTTCCCCCTCAAGAGGATATCCAGTGGAGGGTGCCGGGCAAGGAGACCCGGCCTACCCCGACGAAAGACGAGGTAATCTGTTTCGTGGAACATGTGACCCGGGGCTTCCGTCCGCCGGGTCACCCTTTCTTCCGTGATGTCCTAAGCCATTGCGGCCTTCGCGTTTTTAACATCGGGCCTAATTCTATATTAAATATTTCCCATTTCATCGTCCTTTCCGAGTCATACTTGTGCACTCCGCCAAGTCTGGCTCTTTTCGTTGAGCTTTTTCAGTGCAAACCGTGCCGCGAAAGCGGTGACGGGGCGCTTCTCGCTTGCGGCGGGGTTTCTATCCAGCGCCGCAAGAATTCTCTGATGCCACCCCTCACTCTTAACTCCCATGTCAAGCACTGGCAGCTCTCATACTTTTACTGCCAAGACACCTCCCCACCCGGCCAAAAGAAACTGCCGGGTTACTCAGAGGGCCTTCTTGACATCTTCGAAAAGTTTAGTGCCTTTTCCCCTGACTCGGACAGGGAGGCCATTCAACCTCTGCTAGCCAAAATCACCACTCTCACGGCCCAAGGTCTCATCGGGCTCAACCTGGTGAAGACTTGGGTCGACTTCCGGATCCAACCCAATTCCATCCGCACAAAGTTGATGTGCGAGTATTCGGGGCAATCTACAGACCCACTCCGGTACTCTGACAACATCTTCGCGGCTGGTGACACTCATAAAACTATCAAGGGTTTTCTGACGGAAAAGCTTGAGGTAATCCGGAACATATCCGGATTAGAGCCCTTTACACTCGAGAACCCAGCCCCCAAGGTGAAAACCTAATTTTGATGTCTTTACCTTTGCTCTTTCCACTCGATACAGTTGATGACCCTTATGCTGATACTTTTCAGGATGATGATGATTTTTGGAAGACCAACACTTCTCCTAGCTCCGAAAGTCCAGAGGAGCAAGAAGAAGCCGTTAATTCGGACGAAGGTGCTCTCCGGCTTTTACTTGGTTCCCTTAAACTCATCATAACCCCTCCATTTTCCAACTATAACTTTGATGATATCCAGAACAAGAAGATGACGAAGAAGAAAACTCCGACGGCAAAGTAGAATCCGCCAGCGACGAGGAGGAACTGGAGCCGACAGTCAAAGTCGGATCAAAGAGAAAGACTCAAGGGGCCACCTCCAAGGTTTCCTATCACCTCCTCGCATTCGATTCGCATTCCTTTAATGATATACATGAGCTACCTTGACTTTGTTCCACTGGCCATGCTTCAAGGAGTCGCCCATGACCAAGCGCAGGTCAACTCGAAATCACCCGGGTGATGGTGCTCTTAACCCGGGTATTTCATCGACTCCAACTCGGCGGGCAGGTATTTACCCTATCCTTTCTCGAACGAAACATTCACCTTGAACCATTACTTTATGAAATCTTACTTGATACTTTCCAGCCTCTCCCGGGTCCAGCGACGGATTTCCTGTGGATTTCGCGGTGAATACCGGGTAAAATCCCCTTCCTGATGCTCTACCATGCTTCATCATCCTTTCCTGATCGTATACTAGCTGCTTACTCATAACATCTATAGGGCCACGGTCGTTACCAGCGAACAAGAGGATATGGAAACCGAGGGCCCGGGTAAGGGAAGCCCGGCTGATAAGACTGTGGCCGCGTCTAGCGACGAAGGGCAAGCGTCGCCGACAAACCCGGATATACAAGAAGCCGAGTATCCGATTGCCTCCCATGCAAGCAAGAAGAACAGAGCCACAACCTTGGGTGCAGAAGAAGGAGCATCGGATTCGGACATACAAATGACCCGGGTGCCGCCTCCCACTAAGAAGAAAGCTCCTTCTCGGAATTTCCAAGGCCCCGGGCCCTCTGATACGGGTAAAGACACTTTTGATCAATTGATGAACACTCTCCTCACTATGAAGACTTCGGAGAGCAAGATCTTGGAGCGCATGGCTGCAGAGCACCAGGTAGTGACACTTGATATTTCATAGTACATACCTAGTCCCCAAGTTCCGAGCATGACTTGCTAAAGTTATGCTTGGTACTTTACGCAATATTCAGCTTACCATAATATCCAACTGATACTTGCATTCCTTGCTACTTACAGGCGCAGATAACCCGGTCTGATGAAATTTTACTTAAGACCGAACAACTTCTTCTTGCCGAGGTAAAACGAAGGGAAACCCTTGAGGATGATATGAAAACTTTGAAGAAGGATGTTTCCAAATACAAGAAGAAGTGCAATGCCGCTCAGACCGCACTGAAGAAACTATCGGACCAAGTCGCCGATACTTATCAGATCTTGCTTAGTAAGTTTTTGCTGCCGATTGGCTTCATGTCTTTGCTTTATTATATGATACTCGGGATTACTAATACGTTCTTTCTTTTGTTTCAACTATAGGTGCCAACCTTGCGGCCCCAGAGGAGGATGCCATTGTCAAGGCTAGGACCCTAAAGACCGTGCTCCGGACTTTCTTTGCCGGTACAAAATTTATACTGGATGCCGTAAAGTGGCCTACGGAAGTATACCCGGGTGAAGAAAATCTCATTCAAGCCTGCTCCACTGTGCCTGGCTGGATTGAAATCTGGAAACGCTCGTCATGCCGGATTGGTATGACCCGGGCCTTTACCCTGGCCAAGGCTTTCTTTCCGAAACTTGACCCGGCAAAGGTAATATCCGGGTTTCCCGAATTCAAGGCGGACGGTTCCAAATTTACACCCAAGGATTTCAAGGCCATACAATCCGCAGTGCGTCCCTCGGCTACCACTTTGGCCGATAGTTTGGATCTAAACACGATTATGAGTGCATACGACGCTGATGGAAAAATTGTTACGGAGGAAGCACCCCCGCCCTTTGATATCTTGGAGAAGGGGGTTGCTAACTCGGCCAGGAAGAGGGAGGCAACTGCGAAGAGAGAGGTCGAGTTAGGATCAGGGCCATCTGCCTCTACACCAGCTGTCTCTCCACCTGTCCGCCCTGGTGCGGTGAGTCCGGGTAATGCTGCCGGGAAAGCTAAGCAGCAAGCCCAGGACCAAGACCCAGAAGACCGTACTCAGGAGGCCGAATAGGGCAGTACCATCATAATACCTTGGTCACGTGATGCTTTGTATTCAAACTGTTATGCTTTTAATGGTGCGCCTGTGCACCCCTGATACTGATGTCGCAACGTACTTTTAGTCCATGATATGCTTTGCGGCTTTCCTGGCCTTTTGATAATCGTGCTACTTGTCTATTCTTTGAACTTGTTCTCGATACCCGACTCTCTTTTTGGCTCCCTTCGTAAGACTCGGTTTTCCGAGTGCCAGGGGCTTTGATAAGTGGACTTTTTCTTTAAGTCCCCAAGACTCGGATGGTAGGGTCTTTCGAACTTCGATAGCCAAGTAATTTGTTTCTGTTTCGAAGTCCCCAGTCCCCATGACCCAAAGTCCGAGTCATGGGGGTGTGGCCTTTCTCAGAGAACAAATTGTTTTTTACCGAGCCGAAAACCTAAAGCTATTCCGTGTAAGTACTGAAGTTATGCTTGATAGTCGTTGAGTTTCCGGCTATTAGCCTTGTACTCTGCATAAACTTGTGGTTTAGATGACCCTTTTGACTATCTTGTACTGTAAGCCGGCTTTCGCGTGGATACCATGTTGTTACATCTATACGAAAACAGGGTCAGGCGAGTCCCATTGGGCTTCATGGCTGATTGTAATCGTAAGCGAACAAATCATGCCACTTTAGTGCGAGTCACATCGAGCTTAAGTAAGAAAAGTCAAGAAAATTTGGCTCCTTTGTCCAGTTATAAGATTGCAGCCGTACTCGTTTGCGAATAATCGGCCCTTATAACTTATAGGCATCAAGGCCGGGTCTTTCGGGTTTGTGGCTGGGCTACTTGAGCAACCAGCCCCCGAGACCTATATATACTCAACGTTCTTAATGATACTGAAATATTGATGTCACATGGATACTACTTACTTGTAATCAGGCTGTAACGAAATAAGACTTGATAACCATCTCTTTATTGATGCGAGAAAGGTTGGATCAGCAGGCCGCCTCATTAAAAACCTTCCAGTCCCCTTAGGTACCCTGGGTAGGAAAAGAGCGCGTCTGAAACCTGCTGCCCGTTACATTGTTTAGTTCTTCATGGGGACCGGTCCCGGACTGGCGTGACCGATGCACATTCTCCACATGTTGTACTTTTTCATGATGAGTACCGGGTTTACTAGCCAACCCGGGTGAGGTGTTTCCATGACGTGGCTGGTTGTGGGCGGCCGTGCAGTTTCTTCCTTTATAGCGGATTGCTTGGGGGAGTCATCCTCAATAAAAGCCACCATTTTAGCATCTTGTGCTACCTTGGATTTTGCTCTTTCGCCATCAGTACTCGGCCTTTTTGATGCGGTTCTGTCCTCCGGGTCTGCTTGAGACCGGTAGTGCTTGAGTTCTTCCTTTCTACAGGCCTGCTCGGCCATTGCTGCGTCTCCTTCATCGTATTCAGCTGCTATGTCTCGATTTCCATGTATGGTAATGGTCTTCTTGGGACCCGGGATTTTTAGCTGTAGATACACGTAACACGGCCTAGCCATGAATTTGGCGTAAGCCGGCCTTCCAAATAACGCATGATAAGGGCTGCGCAATTTGACTACCTCAAAGGTAAGCCACTCAACTCGATAGTTATCCTTTGACTCCCCAAAGGCTACCTCCAATGCGATTTTTCCCTCGGGGCACGCTGAATGACCCGGCACTATCCCATGAAAAACTGTTGAGCTTTTTTGTAGCTGAGACTCCTTGAGGCCCATGCGTAGGAAGGTTTCCCAATACAGTATATTGATGCTGCTTCCACCATCCATCAAAACCTTTTTCAGCTCATACCCATTGACCTGCGGTGCGACTACTAATGCCAAGACTCCCGGGTGTTCCACTCTTTCTGGGTGATCCCTTCTGCTCCATGTTACTTCCTGCTCTGACCATCTCAAGTATCTCGGGACAGCTGACGAAACTGAGTTGACCGCTTGCTTCAGTATCTTTTTGTCTTTGTTAGAGCCTCCTGTGGTATGCACATGATATTGACCCAATTGTTTGGGGTTAGCCTGGAAACCTCCTGCCCCCCCTTGGTTATTACCTTGATTTCCAGCCGCCGGGTTACCAGCTGGGGGTGGGCCGTTGCCCGGGTTTCTCCCTGGACCCGGTCCTCCTCCCCGTCCTGCGCCTCGCATAGCTCTGTTCACTTCCTCGTTTTTCCATCTTTGTAAGTCGGCGCACTGTTCCAAGGAGTGGTTAGCTGGCCTGCCGTTCCTGCTGTGCTTCGGGCATGCCATCCTGAATATGTCCCAATTGTTACCCGGCCTTGGCGGTCCTTGATAGTTTCCTCCATTGTGATTACCTCCGTTGAAATTTCCTTCTGCTCTGGGTCTCGAAGACCCGGCTTCTGTGTTGGCGACAAACTCGGAACCTCCTTCAAACGGGCGCTTGTTCTGGCTACTTCCGTTATTACCCGGTGCTGATCCATTGCCGGTTCTTCCGTTATTACTTGCGTTTGCTTTTACCTTCTTGTCATCGACTTCCTCTTCTGTAGTATCTGTCGCAGCGTGTTTGTTGCACGCATCCATCAATTCTCCCATTGTAACTTCCGACGCATTTCGACTAGACTTCATGCGAGTTAACTTTTGCACTAAAGGTATATACTTGCATGTTTTTGCCATAGCTTGTAGTGCATCCTTGGGCTGAATATCCGTGGACGAGTGAAGTATCTCCATAACCTGGCGCACCCAACTGCGCGCCGATTCTCCCTTCTTCTGGATGCATCGCTCTAGATCGTCAATAGTGAACAATTTCCTGCACGTCCCATGAAAGTGCTTGACAAACGCGGTCTTCAATTCCTCCCAGGACTTGATCGATCCTTCCGGCAAATTGGTGAACCACAATTTGCTGCTCCTTCTGACATCATTAAGTACATGAACTTGGCTTGGAGATTCTCGGATGCGTTGCGAATCGACATTGCCATCTCATAACTACTTAGCCATGTTTCTGGATCCATAGTTGGCTCGTAATTCACTACTTTCCCTGGCTCTTTGAATTTTTCCGGGTAAGGCTCAGCTCTGATATTGTCCGAGAGACACTTGGGTCCCGCAAGAACGGTCGAGGCCGGCCTTGTTCTAGAAACGTGTGATACAGCGGGGGTGTGGCTGGGCGCGGTGCTGCGGTAAGTCCATGCGCTGCAGACCCGGCCACGGCCCTCCGAGCTCTGGAACTGTCCACGACAGCCTGTGCTGCTGATGCTGCCTGAACGCGGGGAGGAGGCGGCATTTGCTGCTGCTCTTCCCTCCGCCGTGCTGAACTTGTTTGGATATTCCCTTGTTGCTGACTGACGTATGGCGTCCCGTGCATACCGCTTCTATGATCCGGATAGTTGGCTTGCTGTGCCACCGCAGTGTGCAACAGATCGATGGCTTGCCGGGTCTTCTCTACATGGGGTGACTCTCCCACAGGGATTTGATTTAACGCGAGTGTCGCCGCATACACATTGTCCATGGGATTATTGTAGTGACCGGCTGGTGTGCGAAACCGTGATGGTGGCGGTGGTGGTAGATCGTTGCCGGTTGCGACTCTAGTCTGTGGTGGGGGTAACCCGGCCCGTTCATTTGCCGGATGTGTCCCTGCTGTCGCCGGTTGGGGCGCAGTTCCCTGGTTCACCACTGGTATCGGCTGATCCTGAGGTGTGACAAATAAAGTGGCCGGGTTAATAACCCCGCCTGTTGCTGGTAACCTAGTTTGATGCCTTTGATGTACTCTAGAAGTTTCCTCCCGGAGCCGAGTTTCCAGCGCATCCAGCTCACGCTGCCGCGTGGCCATCCCTTGCCTTTCTGCCTCTACTTGCCTTCTTTGCTGTTCCAGCGCACGGCGAGCCACATCCAGATCCCTGACACGCTCCGCTGCGTTTTCTGGAGTGATAACCGTTGCAAGAACCGTGGGGTCCAGAATCAGATTATTATCGAATAGGGCCGGGTGGCGCGGGTTCGAAGGACCCGCCCCTGGTGTCCGGTTTCCCAGGAATCCGAACGTATTTGCATGCAACTCCTCGTCTGCTGCGCGGCTGGTCACTGATGCCGACTCTCCATCAACCCGGGCCAGAACCGGGTCTCCGTTAGCCGCGCCCTGCTGCTGGGCCAATGCCTGAGCCGCCCCGACTGCTGCTGCGGTTGCGTTCCCTTGGTTGAGATTGGCCGCGGGAGCCGCATAGACTGCAACTCGGCGTACGATACCCGGTGTAAATTCATGCTGTTCTTCCTCGCCGTTATCCTCCACATACCGGTTCTCCAGCAGATCCAGGATAGACCCGGTATCATCTTCTCTTTCGACCCGGTCGCGCGGGGTCCATGCCGGCTCCTCCGGCTGTTCCCACTTCGCGATGGGTTCTTCTGCCGGATGTGTCGTTCCAATCGATTCTTCATCATCTGATCGGACAGAAGTGGCTTCTCCTGGCACAGAATCAGATCCAATATTGTCAGGGATCGAACCGGAAGTACATACCATACCAATGAAGACGTTGATCCGGCCGATTGTCACGACGGATCCGGATTCGAGGTGATCCGATTCTGGCCCCCAGCCGGAATCGTCCACCGTCTTTTCTCCTTTGTGGTCGATGTAGATCTCGCCGACGACAAGATTCTCCATGTTCTTCCGAGCTTCTCCCGTGATGTAAACACCTTTGGACGCAGGCCCCACGGTGGGCGCCAACTGTCGTGGGATAATCACGGCAGACGTTACCGGGGGTAACTGATCTTGGGGCAAGACGACACAGGCGTTTGGGAGAGGGTTTAGCTCAGGGGAAAACATGATGTAACTCGATCTGGTAGCCGGCAATCAAAGTCGCCGAGTCTCCGATCTTGATATAATAACTCAACTCTGTGATTACACTAGATGCTCGATATCAGGCGATATTTCTAGGGTTCTTAGATCTCTGTCTAAACTAGACCTGGGGGTCGGTTTATAAAGCACCCGTACCCCCTGGCTTACCCTCCAAGGCGCATCCTGGATCCTACCCGGACACGGCGCACAAACCCTAACTTTCCTTTACCATGACCCACAATCCGGGTTACTGGGCCTACAAGCTTGGGCCTTCCACAAGTTTCCTTATCCTTAGCCGGATCCTGCGCAGCATCCTTTGGGCCGGGTTACTCCTTGGAGTATGGCCTACCGGGTTATCATCCCCCCATCAGTTAGGGAAGGGTTAGGGTTCGAGGTCCTGGAGTTTATAGGGAGGGGGCGAGCTGATGGCTGTCTGCTGCTCCTCGATGTCGACGTGGGAGCACGGATTTCAAGCCGTACAGGAGGTAGGAGAAGACCTGAAGAGGTACCGGGCTGAGGGAGGTAAGTTGGGCTGGGCTCCCCCCCTTCTGTAAGGGGTTTTCTCTTTATTAATTGTTTTGTTTCTTTTTTTTGCAGAAATAGGATTAGGAAGAAAAAGATGAGTTTGGAGTTAGTAAAAATCTTAGAAAAATTTGTGTCAACTCCTTAATGGAATAGTAACCAAATGCAAGTTTTGAATTTCAAAAATAATCAATTTATGGTGCTGTTTGAACTTGGAGTGAAATTGATTGAATTTTGTGATTAATTGATTATTGAAAACAATATTTTAAATAGGGTGAACCCTATTGTTTAAATAGAACAAATGATTAGGGTTATTTTGTTGATTTTCATAAGTTGAAATTGGGTACTGTTTGGTGACTTGATTTGAATTTGAAATACCATTTGAATTAAGTTTGGATTAATTAAATTATTAACAGCCATAATTTTAATGGTTTGAACCTTATGGTTTAATGGAAACAAAAAGGATTAGAATTTGGTTTGTAATTCTCATAAATTCAACATGGTTGCTGTTTGGAATAAATTATAATTGAATTTGAAAAAGGGTTTGATATTAAATGAATTTTTGATAGAAACAAAACAACAGTTTTTGAAATCACAACTTTTATGGAAACAATTGATTGTTTTGATTTGAAATATCATTTTGGAAAATTGTAACATCACAAGTATGAAACAAAAGGTTTGAATTTTGGTTTGAAATTCAAATAGAAAACAAAGGAAAACAAAGGAAAACAGTTGGAAAACAAATGAAAACAGAGGAAAACAAATGGAAAACAAGCAAAACAAATGCAATGAACATGATGTCATGATGCAAAACATAAAATAACAGAGAGCAAACATTCTAATGGCTATTTTTCATACTTGGGATGTTACAAATAACCTGTAACATATGAAAAGATTTATTTCTGTTAAAAACCAAGATTGTTCCTGCAATTCCAAATATACGAACAAATAGCTGAAACGCCGGTACGGATCCTAGCCTTGGTCCTTCTATCCACCCTATTCGATCAATTTCCAACCATATTTGTAATATTGATTGGAGGAGGTATAATATAGGTACAAACACTAGTAGAAACTGACCATTCGTCTAGAGCGGCTAAAGCCATTTGTCCCGGTTTCGCTATGAACCCGGACGAATGCTATGCATTCGTCCCAGTTCGAGCGGCCAGGGCCCCGTAGTGAACTTGTCCCGGTTTGAAAGGGGTCATTCGTCCCGGTTCGTACCACGAACAGGGAGGAATGCCCCCTTCCCTATATATATCAGCCTCCCCGCCACATCCATGCTCTGTTTTTTTCTACTAGGAGATGTGAGACGTGGGTGCTAGTTTTTGTGTTTCTTTTCTAAGCACACGAGATGTTTGACGAAATACCGGAGCCACACTTAATTTCACACAAAATGATATCCTCGTCCGAGGTTAGCAACCTAATCCTTTTCAACCTAAGTCGATGCACGGTGGTCATTTCAGTATTAAATACGTTATGGAAATGGTTTTTGATAAACTTAATTATACGATGCAGATGGATGTACGTAAGCGATGGATGTATGGTGATCGACGCACTTCCGAGTACAGGGCAGGCCTGGATAAATTTCTCAGTGTAGCTTAGGCGAACAAAGAGAATGGCTTTATGTGTTGCCCATGTGTTGCCTGTCGGAATGTCAGGGAGCACTCTTCCTCCAGAGTCCTTCAAGGCCACCTGCTTCGCAGAGGTTTCATGCCTAGCTATAATTGTTGGACCAAGCATGAAGAAAGAGGGGTTGTGATGGAAGACAATGAAGAAGAACAAGAGGATCCTATGAACCCTGAATACGGTGATAATGCAATGAAAGACAATGTAGAAGAAGGAGGTGATCAAGAACGGGCATCAGATGAGCCCGTTGATGATCTTGGTCGAATTATTACTGATACAAGCGAAGACTACGAAAGTGAATTGGAGAGGTTGAAGTTGGACGGAATGTTACAGGATCACAAAAATTTGTTATACCCAAATTGTGAAGATGGCGGCACAAAGCTCGGTACCACATTGAAGTTTCTAAAAATGGAAGGCAGAGAATGGTGTGACTGACAAGACATTTGAGAGGTTACTGAATATAATGGAGCCGGAGCTTACAAAGGATAATGAATTGTCTGACAGTACGTACAAAGCAAAGAATGCTCTCTTCCCTCTAGGATTTGATGTGCAGAAGATACATGCATGCATTAATGACTACATCCTCTACCACGGTGAGAAGTACGAGATTTTGGATGAATGTCCGGTATGCACTGCACTGTGGCATAAGATCAGACGAGATGAGCCTGGTGATGTTGGCGGCAAGCACTGCACCCCCCCCACCCCTTCCGTAAGCGGGTTCCTGCCAAGGTGATGTTGTATGCTCCTATAATACCACGGTTGAAACGTCTGTTTAGAAACAAAGAGCACGCCAGGTTGTTGCGATGACACAAAGAAGACCGTAAGAAAGATGGAAAGTTGAGACACCCGCTGATGGGTCGCATTGGAGAAATATCGAAATAGAGTTTAAAGATTTTGCATGTGACGCAAGGAATTTAAGGTTTGGTCTAAGTACAGATGAGAGGAATCCATTTAGTGAGCAGAACTGCAGTCGTAGCACCTGGCCCGTGATTCTATGTATCTACAACCTTTCTCCTTGGTTGTGCATGAAGCGCAAGTTTATTATGATGCCAGTGCTCATCCAAGGCCCACGGCAACCCGGGAACGACATTGATGTGTACCTAAGCCCATTAGTGGAAGAACTCTTATAGTTGTTGGGTAAACCAGGTGTACGTGTGTGAGATGAGAACGAACAAAAGCCATTTGACCTACGAGCGTTGCTTTTCGTAACCATCAATGATTGGCCTGCTCTTAGTAACATTTCCGGACATACAAACAAGGGATACAATGCAAGCACACACTGTTTAATAAAGACTGATAGTGTATATTTGGATAAGTGTAAGAAGGTTGTATACCTGGGGCATCGTAGATTTCTTCCGATCAAGCATCTCGTAAGAAATAAAGGAGGCAAGCATTTCAGTAGTGAGGCAGATACCCGGAAGAAGCCTGACCTTCGTAGTGGTAATGATGTATTTGGTATTGTCAAGGACCTAGAAGTAATATTTGGGAAGGGTCCCGGCAGACTATCTGTTCCGAACGACCCCACTACCGGACGCGCGCCCATGTGGAAGAAGATTTCTATATTTTGGGAGCTACCCTATTGTAAAATCCTAGATGTTCGCTCTTCAATCGACGTGATGCACGTGACGAAGCATCTCTATGTTAACCTGCTATGCTTCCTGGGCATGTATGGGAAGTCAAAAGATACACCAGAAGGACGGGAGGACCAGCCACATACGAAAGACCCAAAAAACAAGCACACGGATACAGGGCGTCATTACTTAAGCTGCTACGCTCTTACCAAAGCAGAGAAGGAAATCTTTTTTGAAGTCCTTTACAGTATCAAGGTTTCGTCTGGCTTCTCGTCGAATATAAAGGGGATAATAAATATGGCAGAGAAATTTTTTCAAAACCTTAACTCTCGCGACTGCCACGTGATTATGACCCAGTTGCTTCTGATTGCATTGAGGGGGCTTCTACCGGAAAATGTTCGAGTACCCACTATGAAGCAATGTGCATTCCTCAATGCAATATCTCAGAAGGTAATCGATCCAGAAAGTTTGCCTAGGTTACAGAGGGATGTGCTCCAATGTCTTGTTAGTTTTGAGTTGGTGTTCCCACCATCCTTCTTCAACATTATGACACATCTCCTGGTTCACCTAATAGAAGAGATTCATATTCTTGGTCCGGTATTGCTACACAATATGTTCCCCTTTGAGAGGTTCATGGGAGTCTTGAAGAAATATGTTCATAACTGTGCTAGGCCAGAAGGAAGCATCTCCAAGGGCTATGGAACAGAGGAGGTCATTGTGTTTTGTGTTGACTTTATTCCTGACCTTAAGATGATTGGTGTTCCTGAATCGCAGCATGAGGGGAGATTAAGGGGAAAAGGAACACTAGGAAAGAAAACAATGATACCCAAGGACGGGCATTCTTTTACTTAAGCACACTACACGGTTCTACAAAATTCCACCTTCGTGGCGCCGTATCTCGAGGAACACAAGAATATTGTACGCTCCACAAACTCGGGGAAGGATGACTCGTGGATTAAACTCAAACACATGGAGACTTTCGGAAGTTGTTTGCAAACACATCTTATAAATGACACCAATGTTGGAGATCATCTCTGCTTGTTGGTCGGGTCATCATCTTCGACTGTTGTGAGTTTCCAAGGGTACGAGATAAATGGGAATACTTTTTACACAATCGACCAAGATAAGAAGAGAACCAACCAAAATAGTGATGTACTGTTTGATGCAACAAACGAGATTGGGGAAAAGGACACATAATATGGTTACATAGAGGAGATATGGGAACTTGACTATGGACATTCTTTTATGGTGCCTTTGTTTCTGTGAAAATGGGTCAACCTGAATGGAGAAGGGGTAAAGGTAGACCCGTTGTATGGAATGAAAACAGTGGATCTCAACAATATTGATTACAATGACGAACCATTCGTCCTATACAATGATGTGGCTCAGGTTTTCTATGTGAAGGGCATGTCCTCTAGACCAAAAAAATAAAAATAAAATAAGCAACCAATACATCATACGATGAGCCGAAGTGTCACATAGTTCTTTCAAGGAAACAAAACATCGTGGGAGTCGAGGACAAGGCAGACATGTCATAAAATTATAATAAGTTTTATGAATTTCGTCCTTCACAGTGAAAACTGGCCCAAGCATCCCGTTAAATAACGAAGATGCTCCTTGGCTACGGCAGAAAATAAAACAATGGCGGCATTAGTTGAGGACGTAATGTATTAAACCTTCATGGTTCATGTAATATTATGAGTCTACTATGTAATAATGTATTAAACCTTTATAGTTCATGTAATACTATGATTCTACTATGTAATATTATGAGAGGGGTTCTCGTCCTGGCCTGTTTTACCAACCGGGACTAAATGGTTAGGGTTTCGTCGGAGAGGGGTCCTCGAGCGTATGAATCCCACCAATCAGGAAAAATCACACGAATCGTGTGTTTCTTTTGAGCGCATGTGATCCCTTGGATCAGGGTGTGTTTCATTCGAGCGCTTGTGAGATGTTGGATCGAAACTAGCACAATCACTTTGTGAGCCACACGGCCCTATATATAGCCCACCTCTCGGATTCCCTGCATACAACTTTAAGTTCATCAACCGAATACAAATCATTCAGATTTGCCAGCATACATCCTACCATGCATTTGATATTCATACATGCACTCACGAGCCACGTAGGGTTGTATGCTGGCGATACCGATTGTTTTGTTCTATCTTCGACATAAAAGGTCTGATACAACTTCTTCCGATTATTTTTGAATATTGAGAAACTCTTGGTGTATCTCTATTAAAATAGGTAGTTGTGTACCTAAAATGATTTTTCCCAAAAAATCATGAGCAGATTACGAGGCACTTGTAGTTCAAATTTGTCATGTTACCAGCTGAATCGGCAGAAACTTGTGTTTTTCAAAATAGGTGGATGGAAACCTTTTCTTAGGAAACAAATTGTATATTGTGCATATAACATGGTCTAGTATATTCAAAAGAAATTAGCTCCCGAGTTTTGCAACATATTTGTGGTAGGTCCTTCACAAAAAAAAACAATTTTTGACACTAGGAAAATGGAAATGGTTTTTCATTCAATAAAAAGGAAAACTTCCTCCGTCAACATTGTCAGTGCTTCCAAGATGCATGTTTGTGTGGAATGTGGGCACATTTATACAAACTATGCCATGAATTTATCCATACACCCGACATTTGGACCAAAACCCTAGAATGTTTGGAGGAGATAGCTCCTTTTTGTGAACACATTTTCATTACAACAGTCGTATTCCAAGTTTATTATTTTTGGTGGTTACTAGGACATATATAATAACACCACGTGAAGATTTTGCATCATTTTGAGTTTTTTAATTTTCTGGAATTTTCTCAGTCGGTTTCAGGAAAAAGTCAAGACGACGTGCATTGTCGTTGGCAGCTAGGGGTTGAATATTGAGAAAATCTTGGTGTATCTATGAATAAATAGGTAGTTGTGTACCTAAAAATGATTTTTTTCCAAAAATCATGAGCAAACTACGAGGCATCTGTAGTTCAAATTTGACCCGTTTCCAACTCAATCAGCAGAAACTTGTGTTTTTCAAAAGAGGTGGATGGAAACCTTTTATTAGGAATTAAATTGTTTATTTTGCCTATAAGATGGTCTATTATATTAAAAAATGCATCTCTCGAGTTTTGCAACATATTTGTGGTAGGTCTTTCACAAAAAAACCCATTTTTGACACTCGGAAAATGGAAAATGGTTTTTCATTCAATAACAAGGAAACCTTCTGTCGAATCTCAGACTCTACAAATCCCTCGGGTGAACCCATAGGGTTTCGAATAGGAGAACCCATGAGCGCTGATGGCGATCGTCGGCTAAACAGGGGGCAAGATTTACCCAGGTTCGGGGCCCTCGTAGAGGTAAAACCCTTACTCCTGCCTCTGTCGATCTGTATTAATCGAGTAGATCGGTTACAATGATGGTGGCTCAAGTCGAGAGTATGATCTCGAGCTCAAGGCTTTGGTATTGCGGTGTTGCTTGGTCCTCTACCGGCGGCTCTCCTGGCCTTATATAGGTGGCCAGGTCTCAAACCCTACCCGGAGAGGACTCGAACTCTAACCCTAAGTCGGTTACAGGTTTCCTAACTTAGCCCGCAAGGTATCGCGGGTGGACTTCACATGGGCCTTCCAGTACTCCAAGGGCTCCTCCTCTTCTGCCTTAACCTTGGGCCGGAGACGGGGGTGTCCTTTCCCGCAGGGTCTAAGATCCATTCCTTCGTCACCTTCCTTTGTCAAAATTATCCGTGCTTCCAAGATGCATGTTTGTGTGGAATATAGGCATATTAAAACATACTATGCCATGGATTTGGCCATAACACCTGTCATTTGGACCGAAAATTTAGAATGTTCGGAGGAGATAGCTCTTTTTTGTGAATACATTTTCAACACAACTGTCGTATTCCAATTTTATTATTTTTGGTGGATATTAGGATATATATAATGACACCACGCGATGGTCTTGCGTCATTTTGGGTTTTTTATTTGCTGAAATTTTCTCTGCCGGTTTCAGGAAAAAGTCAAGACGGCGGGCATTATCGTGCGCAGCTAGGGGTTGAATATTGATAAACTCTTGGTGTATCTAAGATGAAATAGATAGTTGTGTACCTAAAAATGATTTTTTTTCAAAAAATCATGAGCAAATTACGCGGCACATGTAGTTCAAATTTGACCTGTTTCCAGCTGAATCGGCAGAAACTTGTGCTTTTCAAAAGAAGTGGATGGAAACCTTTTTCTTAGGAAAAAAATTGTTTATTTCTGCATATAACATGGTTTAGTATATTCAAAAAATGCAGCTCCAAAGTCTTGCAACATATTTGTGGTAAGTCCTTCACAAAAAACTCATTTTTGACACTCGGAATATGTGAAAATTCAAATATTGTTACTAGTTTGAATAGTTAGAATAATAGAAAATTTAAACAGAAAATGTATTTGAAGTAGTTATGCAATTTGAAACACTTCTCGTATTGAAAGTTTTCCCAAATTCGAAACAATTCAAAAACTAGGTATTTTTAAATATTTGAAAATTAAAAAATTTGTTACTAGTTTGAATATTTATAATAATTATTTTTTAAAACAGAAAATGTATTTCAAGTTGTTACGCAGTTTGAAACACTTTTCATTTTGAATTTTTTTTCCAAATTCGAAACAATTCAAAAACTAGGTATTTTTAAATGTATTTAATGTTTATAGCAGGTTTGGAAAAAAAGGTCACGAATAGTTGAATAGTTTGATTTTTTTTAAATGGGGCATTCATCCCGGTTTATGCAAACAACCGAGACAAATCCCTCCCCCCCCCCCCCCCCGCGCGCTCCACGTGGCCCACCTTTGCTCTGGAGGGTAAAAGACGGGGGTATCCGTCCCGGTTGGTGGTCATTCGTCCCGGTTGATGCCACCAGCCAGGACGGATGCTCCACAGCGACGCAGCCAGGGTGCCCGCCGTCGTCCTCGCCCGACCGCCGTCCCTGCCGGTCTTCCTCCCTCGCGCCACTGTCTCTTCCCCCGCCGCCATCGAAGAAGGAGAGCAGCGCCCGAGCCCGCGCCCGAGCCGCTGTTCCTCCACTTTCCGTGGTCGCCGTCGCCCGCGCCGTCGTTCTCCACTGCCCTCTCTCGCCGGTAAGCCTTCCCCATCCCCTCGCCGGCTAGCGCTCGCGAGCACCGCAGCGCGCGGCTGACATCGTGCTGATGTCACGAGACGCAGCGCATGGTTTCCCCGCGCTTGCGTGGCGCCTACATAGCCACGGGCCCCGTGCGTCAGCCTTTGTGGCTGGCTGCGCGTGGGTGAAAACTGTAAGCCATTTTTCTAGAAAAAAGAGTAATTTTGAAACAGAATCATATCATTGTTTGTAAAATCCGTATAAAATGCAAAAGTGAACCAAATTTGATGATTCAAATTTCTATGATTGCACATATGAGTTTTGCACTTATTAATTAATTTCAGAAATAACTTATTAAAAATCAAACTTTAAGAGTTTATAACTTGAGTTCTGTAAATCCACTATGAGTGTTTAAGGTGTCGAAATGTTTGTCTTAATAAATTCTACACATCCATATTATATTTTGACATAATTTTGTGCTTTGACACTAACTTGCAATTTTATAGAATTTAGATAATTTTAGAGAATTACATGTATAGAGAATTATCATTAGGATATTTAGATAATTTTTCTTAGGAGATATATTTAGATAATTTTTCTTACGATGTTTTGATAATTTTTCCGAAAAACTGCTAAGTCATTTTTATGCTAAAACCAGTGAAAAGTAGAGGTTGCAAATAAGTACCAAATCAATTCCAAATTAAGAATTTCAAATGGATTGAAGTATCTACTTTGATTTCCAATTTTTTATATAGTTTCTAAGACTTTCAAGGCCGGGAAAATAGATGCACAAAAAGGCATGAAATATTGAGAGAGAGAAATTACTAAGGTGCACTAGTTGATAAGTTTTCTTTAGTTTTCTTTAGCCTTAGCAATTACAAACACCGGCGAGGTGCATATATATATATATATATATATATATATATATATATATATGTTAATTAATTAAGCATTTTTTGGGTATATACATGTATTAATACTCTTTGTTTTTTCAGCCATCCCGATCTAGCAAATCCTCCGGAAAGAAGACTAAATGAGGCGCAACAAAGAAGTTGAAAGAGACTGAAAGGTACAGGATCGAAAAGATCGTTGTAGGCGGTGCACCCGAGCTTCCCACTGATGTTGCCAAAATACTTGTGAACCAATCCGGAGTGGTTGTTAGGGATCACATCCCAATCACTGTTCAAGAGTGGAATGAGCCAAAAGATCTGGATAGAGAAGGAATTGCATATGCCAGCAACTTAGCCAAAGAATTTTAAAAAAAAAAGATCATGGCTAATTTCACCCTACCGACGTCGGAGGTGGATCAGAATGAGGTGGATGAGAATGAGGAGAATTCTAATCAAAATAAAATTGACTTAGTGAAAAAGGTCAAGGCGTGGACTCTTAGAAAGATGGCCCAACAATTCAGCAACTAGAAGAAAAGATTGCACCTTGACTTTATCAAGAAAGATAAGACTCTGGATTTCACTGGAGCGTATGAGAAGATAAAACCCTTATGGGAAGATTTTGTGAAGTACAAGCAGTCGGAGGATGCACTGATAAGGTCCGCAACAAATAAAAAAACGCCGTTAAAAAGACATATCACCATACTATGGGGAAAGCTGGCTACAAGGGTAGCATGCCCAAGTGGGATAAATGTGAGAACGACCTGCTTGCGAAGGGGATCACTCCAGAGTCATGTGGGCCGAGTGGGCAAGGTCTTGGTTTTATGGGCATGAAGGCACGTTGGACGAAGAAGGAAACTGCATCTATAATAGAATACATGAAGACAATCCTATACCCATTTAAGATCTTAGAAACGCAATAAAGTATGTTAAAGAGGGGGGCGAGCCAGATAGAGAGAACAATAAGCTCACACACGCCCTTAAGAATAAGGAACACGCAGGACGTACACGAACCACACCAAGCGACGTTCCATGTAAATATGGTTTTGCCGAGGAGAGTAAGAAATATATGGATAGAAGTCGTGAGAGGAGAAAGGCAATGGAGGGAGCTGAAGCAGCGTGTTAGGCAGACTGGAGGCGTAAACTTGAAGAACAAATAAAAAGGACGTAGGAGATAGCACTGCGGCAGCAGGATCAAATTGACAGACTTAGCCAGAAGCAAGGTACTACCGGCCTACCACACATGGTAGAAGTTACATACGATGCTACCGGCGCCGCACAATATAATTGGAAAAGCAGCGTTGCTTCCACGTAG
The DNA here is from genome assembly GCA_028641055.1 of Alopecurus myosuroides. Classification (NCBI taxonomy): domain Eukaryota; kingdom Viridiplantae; phylum Streptophyta; class Magnoliopsida; order Poales; family Poaceae; genus Alopecurus; species Alopecurus myosuroides. The sequence goes on along the minus strand of CM054063.1, from coordinate 297,945,186 downwards.
CTCCAGGGTGATGATGCACCCGGTGGATGATATCACGGAGGTGACACCTTGTGAGCTGCATGTGGATGTCGTCAACCACATAACCATTAAGGAGGCGACCGGCTATGCCTTACCAATTGACACTAAACCAACTCACCATAGTCTTCCGATTCCACGAGGCTACGCTGTTGTCGGGGTGGATGAAGTTGTGAACGGATTCGAGCGGGTGAAGCTTGAATTCCCTGAAGGTGAAGACGGCGAGGTGACTGAACTCGGAGACGCCAAGAAGTTAACCATTCTATGGGTAAAGGAACACATCATGCTTCCAAATCAGACGCCGGGGCCATAGACTCCTCACCAGTCTCCAGCGGAACAATCGTCTTCTCCGTCTCCAGCGTGGTCGTCTACGCCGCCGCGTGAGCCGTCTCCGCCCTCTAAGTCTCAGGGAAGCCAAAAGCGGAGGAGTACCACCACATCTCTAGGGTGTTGTAACAAATCATTGAGATATCGACTGTCGCCCCTCCCAAAGGTACCAAAGGAGCTACCTAAGTTACCTTACGACTATACTCCAGAGGAAACCCGGGAGATCGCAAAGGACGAATATGAGGCGTGGAAATTTAAGCCGAAGGCACAGAAAAAGAAAGATTCCCCCAACACCGATAAAGACATAGAACGAGCATGGAAAATGGTGAAGAACCTTCATCAACCCGAGCTGAGGCTGTCATCAGACTATGACCGCTCTATTCTGAACTCACACCAGGAAAAGGTGCGGTCGAAGAATAGTAGCGCAAGCAGGAAAAGCGGGAAATCAGTTGCCCAGTTCGGACAACAGGAAAAACAATCCATCTCCCCACTCAAAGTGTTTTCCAATACCGACGTGGGACCGAGCACTGGTGCAGACATGCAAAATTGATCCGGAATTTATTGAAATGTAAGGACAATGGGCCGCTGCAGCGGGTATGTCCATTGCTTAGTATGTCCAAACCTTAGACTACTTCCCCTCTTCTGATGTCAATACATATACCGGCACGAAAATAATGTCGTCAAACCCGGGGAGGAAAAGAATCTACCAACAAAAATGCGAAGAGTGCATAATTGGTACATGACAGCCTCTCGGGAATCTCATGACTGGATAGTGTTGGGAGTTAGAGACGAGCATCACGGGTATGAAGATGCAGTGGTTCTGATTCAATTTGAACAATTGTTTCAGTTATTCCAGCAAAAGGCTCTCGACAAACCTATCCTCGGTGCCTATTGTCTAAAAGTATTTTTTTGTAATTAAGTCTCTAGCTAGCTTACCTCGTTCATTGCATTCATATAATACTCACTATATTATAATTGCAGAATGAAGATTCTCGAATGCAAAAGAGGACAAATCTATGATATTGGGTTCATTGACCCATATTTTGATAATAAAAAATCTTGAGCTAGCTCCCAAGGATACAAAATCTAAAATTGTGAAGGCATTAAGGTTTCCAGAACACAAAAGTGAAATACTATTTCCTTACAGTTTCGGGTTAGTGTTACTGTCTTGTACACATTCTGTTTTCCTTACTCGATATTAAGTGTATAATTGATGAGTTATGTGTGTGCACCTTCCACTTTATTCTGCTAATCTTACAACCTTACAAAGGAAAAGTATAGGTAATGGACCCGAAATGTAAATCCCTTGAGGTCTGGGTGGACATGCAGGAAATGATCCAGCGGTGATTTCAATCTTTATGGCACTATATCGACAACTTTCGTTCATTTTATGATATCAAGTAATCAATAACTCCTTTTATTCTTTTTCTTTGCCGGGCAACGCTTGGAAACGGTTCAGAAAAAATACTAGGGGTGAATGGAAAGCGGAGGTTTCATTTGAAATTGTGCAAGTAAGTACTACTAGCTAGATCCGCGCATCTCCTTGATTCTAGTTTCGATACCATTATAATGCTTGATTATTATTTTGATTGAAACCATGTTCTCGTAAAGTGCTTGCAATAGGGAGACGGGAATAACTTATGTGGATACTACGTCTGCGAGTTCATTCGTCAGACGACATGTGACAAGGGCAGAGATTTAAACAAACTTCATGTACATCAACCATCAATTTTATCTTATTACCATCTACTGTCTTTACTTAGTTTCATTAATATATATTGACCATTTATATTAGATCGAACGGTTGCAGGATAGTCTTTTACCAAGGGACCGCGTACGAGCAATTCAAGAGGAAATTGCGGCATTCTTAGATGCAGATGTCCTGAATGAAAAAGAAGAATACTATCACCCTTACAACGTGCTTCGATGAACTTGATTTTGTAATTCAGTCAGTGTTCATGTAACATGCTTGACATACTTTGATTTTGTAATTATTTGTTCCTTCTTTGCACTTAATATGCCATATCTCAGAGATAATTTATCTATGATAGATAAAGGAGTGGGACAAGGAGTGCTATGTATCATGCCAGCCCTTTTCAGCAAGTCTGCAACATATTTCTCTTGTGTCAAGACAAGTCCATTAGAGCATCTCTTCACCTCAATATCCAAACAGAATTGAAAAGAAATTGAGTGCAAAACATAAATAAAAAGGAATTGAGTGCAAAACATAAATAAAAAGGAAAACAATAAATAGAAAAAATAACTCTGTCGTGACACAGGAGGCATTCATCCCGGTTCGTAACACGAACCGGGACGAATGGTCCTGGCCACCTCCCTGTGCTCCCGACCACGTGGAGTACCCCATTCATCACGGTTCCTAACACAACCGGGACGAATGGGGGAGGGGGAGGGGGTGGGGGCACGGCTAGAAGAATCAAAAGAAACAGACTAGCTAGATCAAGCTGCCCGATCAAACTAAGGGCCACAAAGATCAGGTACCAGTTGTTTTCTCCCTATTCCAGCACCCAAAAAACTATCTAGTATTAACAACCAAAAGTATCTTCTGTAACTTTCTGCAGGTGCTGCTCGTTTCAGACAGCCCAGACAGAACACAAAGAAACAGAACAAAAAATTCAACAAAGCTAAAATGAACACCGCATCAGGCAGTGAACAGCAAAGGGTTGAGAAATTTTTAGTTAACAAAGGTACTGACATGAGATTTTGTGGTGTGCAATTGTTTCTTCTTCTCTAGCTTTCTCAATTGCAGTATGTTTATGTGGAACTGAAAGTCAGATGAAGAACTGAATTTCTATGCAGGTTTTGTTGAACAAAATGAGAGAATTATATGTACTCAGGTATGCATCAGAGCAAGCAAAAATAGAGCATCAAAAAGGAATAACAGAATGGTTGTTTTGCTAGCTCATTATCAACAAGTTTTTATTTGAGATTGTTTACATGACACTTCCATTGTGTCAGATTCCACCTGCCCCATTTAACAAGTCACTGAGAGAGAGCAACAATTCAATGCCTGAGAATTTTTACCAGGTGGAAAAACACAAAAAAAAAACATGATTCTTCTCATAAAAATGCAAAAGCTACCATCAAGAAAAAATAATAGTTGAAAGTTATATGTGGCAGGGATTTGTATTTGATGCATCTCATAATAGTGGAGAAGCAATTGGGGGAAGTGAGAACATCACTCGGGTATGTAAATTTTCATAGAAAAACAGGAAAAAAAACTGAAAGTTATAGCATCATTGAATTCACTCACCTTTGCTCTAATAAAAATTGCAGGCTTCGCATATGTGGTGCTTGGAGGATTCTACAGAACTGAGTGACTCATTTGCAAGTAAATTGTGGACTGCAAAAAAGAAAAGAATTATTACAATAAGTCATTGTTCTAATTTTAACCATAGAAAATGTTTAAAACAAAAAGCTGGGGGGAGCTACTGAAGGCACAGGCATGTCATATATAGAAATGTTGCTCTCAGCTGATCCTAGTTTTGGCTTTGAGGTATTAGTGCTACTCTTTGAAGAACACCAACTTCATTTGTTTGAAAAAACAAAAGTCGTAAAAAGAAAACAGATATTTGATTACACTGATTTGTTTGTTACAGAACTTGTTTGGTGGTTTCAGAGCTTGATTAATGAGCCAATGGGGGCAGAGGTAAACAAACCGGAAAAATACATATCGGCTTGCGCATTTTCAGTTTGGTGTGTAAAAAACAAAGAAAACAACAAGGACCAATTACTGTGCTAACCAGTTTGTTTGGGATTTTTGTTTTGTGAAAACAGAATGAAACATTCATGATCACAGGGCGGTATGAAAGGAATAGTCAGACTGACAAAAGTGCTGCTCATACTCAGGATTTCGTAAGCGAACCTCAAAGTGGTATCCAACCCAAGCATTTCGATGTGGTAATCAATTTGAGGCTGCTGGTTTCGATCATCGAAACAGTCCATCCATTGTAGTGCAAGAAACCAAAGGGACAGATGAATTTTCAGATGATGTAAGAAATGGAAAAGACTCAGACACTAATCATGGAACTGACAAAACAAATTCTGATGTTGAAACAGACAAAGATGACCTAGACACGCGTCAAATTCTAGATTTGTTGGGTGAAAATAAGGAACAAGATATGCCGAATGCAACGAAAGGTGGTGCTGAACCTGAGCCAGAACACTTACACAAGAAGACATTGTAAATTTCTTGGAAAATGACAGCATTGCTGCAGCTAGGAGCCGCAGTCAAGAAATGCGGAGCCGCCATGCTCCTCATGTGAACCAGATATTTGACACCGAAGAACAAGCATATGAATTTTACAACGAATATGCTTCTATTTGTGGATCTGCAATTAAGAAGGCTGGTACTTATCATGGGAGAAAAAATGGCTCATGAGGTGCCACAAGGCACACTTACAGATGCAACCGGTCTGGCAAAATTCTCAATGAATCAGTTAAAGAAGAAAGGAAGAAGCAGAAAGAGCTAAGGAAGCAAGAGAAGACAGGAATTGCAGTAGTGCAGAGAACAAGGAAAAGGAAGAGAAATGTCATAGAGATTACGCACTGACAAGCCAAGATGGTTGTGACATTGAAGGATGGTAAATGGCATGTCATAACGATGGATTTATAACATAACCACGAGCTTTCACCCTCGGAAGAATCTAAGTACTTGGGGTCACACAAAAAGATGACAGATGAGGAGAAGTTGTTCATCGGGACATTTAATTCAGTCAAATTACCAACAAGGAAAATCATGGCGATTCTATCTTATCTGAGAGGTGGCATTGGAGTTGTGCCTTATACTAAAAAAAATTGTGAGCATTGTTAGGCAAGCAATAAGGTCAGAGAGCAAGAAAAATGACATGACACAAGTCCTTGAATTCTTCAGAAAAAAGCAAGCAAATGATCCTAGGTTTTACTATGCTTTCAAACTAGGTCCGCAAAATAAAGTACTTCGCATATTTTGGTCAGATGGAAACTCTAGAAGAATGTATGATTTTTATGGCGATTGTTTGAGCTTCGACACTACATTCAAGACAAATCATTACAACATGCCCTTTGCACCGTTTGTTGGCATTACAGGACATGGACATAATTGCCTTTTCTCCTGTGCTATACTACAAGATGAAACCATAGAAACCTTCACATGGTTGTTTGAAACCTTTGTGCATTGCATGGGGGAAAAACCACAAACAGTAATAACAGATCAGGATGCAGCTATGAAATCGGATGTTCCCGCTGTTTTTACAGGTTCATGTCACAGGAATTGCTTTTTTCATATAAAGAAAAACACAAAAGAAAAGTGTGGCAGAGTTTTTGCTAAACATCCGGACCTCCACTTTGAATTCAACGACATTCTTCAAAATTCATTGACAGTGGCAGAATTTGAACGATTGTGGCAAGAAATGATACAAAGGTTGCAAGTTGGGCATGTGAAGTATTTGCAAACTATGTGGGAAAAAAGAAAGTGATTTGTCCCAATATACTTCAAGACTGATTTCTTCCCCTTTATTCACTCAACGGCAAGAAGTGAAGGGACAAATGCAGTTTTAAAGGACAATGTTGGACCTACCGTCAGCTTGAGTACTTTCCTATGTGAATATGAAAAGATCATGGAGACCATAGAAGAGAAAGAGAAGGAGCAAGACCCAATAACAAGAACCACAAAACCATCATATTGGGTTCGCAGTGACCTTGAAATACAAGCTGGCAATATATACAATCGTGAGATCTTCTATAGATTTCAGAAGCAGATTGCGTTCAAAGCGAAGCTCCATGTTGATGAAATTCAGAAAATGTGTCGTATGAAGTCTACAAAACTAAAATGGTTGCTTTAAAGGATGTTAGGCCTCGAAGATACTTGGTTTTGGTCAACCTCCTATGTAAGTCAAGTGCCATCTATCACGTAACCCGAAGAGTAAAGATGTGGACCAAAAGTTGTATCGTTCTATGATTGGTTCTTTGCTTTATCTTTGTGCATCTAGGCCCGATATCATTTTGAGTGTAGGTGTGTGTGCAAGGTATCAAGCAGCTCCTAAGGAAAGCCATTTAATGTTGATCCATAGGATCTTTCGGTATTTGGTTCATACCCCCAAGGTTTGGTTTGTGGCACCCAAAGGGGGCACAATTTTCTCTCAAGGGCTACACGGATTCCGATTGGGCAGGTGATCAAGATGATAGGAAGTCCACTTCCGGGGCTTGCCAATTTCTTGGTAGGTCTTTGGTGAGTTGGTCTTCTAAGAAGCAAAATTGCATATCTCTCTCCTCCGCCGAAGCCGAGTATGTAGCCGCCGCAAGTGCTTCAGTAACAACTCACTAGTAGGAAAAGGCTTACCAGCGACGAACAAAATAGCGCTACCGCTGGAGAACAGGTGTTCGCCAGCAGTAACCCGCCAGTGGTAAGAGGTTACCGTTGGCGAACAAGTCCTGTTCGCTATCTAGTTACCGCTGGCGAGCACCAGTATTCCTGTTCGCCAGCAGTAACCCGCCAGTGGTAAGAGGTTACCGTTGGCGAACAAGTCCTGTTCGCCAGCGCTATCTAGTTACCGCTGGCGAGCACCAGTATTGTTCGCCAGCGGTAAGTTTGAAATTTAAAAAATAAAAATTTCGCATTATTTTTTTTCAAATTTTCAAAACAGTTGAATTTGGGGAACCTTAATCACGGTGTAGAATTTTTGTTTTGCTTTATTTTTCAATTTTAAATGTCCACTTTCCGCTCGGTCACCCATCCTCCCACCCGAGCATGCTTAACTTCTTAGTTCCATCCCACTACTCTACCTAGGAACACCTCATTCTTTCTTGTCTATATAGTACTATCAATCCTCTTAACTATTGCACCATATCTATAAATCCGTAATTCCAAATTCGACAAATGATATGTCTAAATTGATCAGAAGAATACGAGGAATCCAAATATGACATACTTATTATCTTTTCTGAAGAAAAAAAAACTTTTTAAATTTTTTGAATTTATTTAATTAAATTGATTATGTAGGAAAATTTAGTCTGTCTCAAATAACTTTTTTTCCTTTTGGAATTTTCCGATTCTCAAAAAACCTCACAGGCCGAAGTATGCAAAAGTTATGCCCGTTTTTTTGATATATTAAACGCATTTTTTCGACGTCGTATGCAAAAGTTATGCCCGTTTTACGATTTATTTTTGAATTTTGCATAAAAAGGTCAAATGGAGTATTTCAAATTTTCTATATCAACTAGACAGTACACCCTACCCACATATGGAAGGATTTTATTTTTTGAACATTTTATCATTTTCGTTTCTACTTTAGAAAATGCAAAAAGGCGGTCCAAGGGGGTGTGGAGGAAAAAATTCAAAACTTACCGCTCGCGAACGAAAATAATGTTGGTCAGCGGTATGTCTACCGTTGGCGAACGTCCATGTTTCCCAGTGGTATTTTCACCGCTGGCGAACACGCCTCCCTGTTCGCCAGCGCTAAGTTAGGTACCGCTGGCGAACATGGCACTTCGTTCGCCAGTGGTACGAAGTGCCATGTTCGCCAGCGGTACCTAACTTAGCGCTGGCGAACAGGTGGGGCGCGTTCGCCAGCGGTAATAGCACTGGCGCACGGGTATTCTTGTTGCCCAGCGGTAAGCTGGTGGCTATAGCATGTTTCCTACTAGTGACTTCATCTTCTGATCGTCGCCTCTTAGCTGTTTCAGGAGCTACTTCATCTTCTGATCGTTGCTTCTTGGAGTTGCTTGTTGAGTTATTTTCTCCATCATTTAATAATAGTACCCCATCTGATTCATCTACTTTCAATGTGTCAATTGACTCGTAAATTCCAGTCAGATGTTTGATGGCATCAAGGATAAGCAAGTGATCTCTGTTGCAAGATTTTAAAGGCTGGTCCTTCATGTGAGTTTCAAATGCCAAAATGATGTCTTCCTTAACCTTTCATTGTGTGATAAAAGCCCCAAATTAGTAATTATTTTGCAAAAACAAACAAAAAGAAATAACAAAATCACTGCGGGAAAAAAAAGAAAATGATGTTACACCCAAAGTGAAAACAACAAAATAAAAACACAAACAACTTCAGTAGCATGAAAACATACCTTGTCTGAAATGTAGGTACCAACAACAGAATCGATCGAATCTTTCAACACCCGTTTATCAAAAGTAACTGAGCGCCCAGGAGCATCATCAGCGTAGCAAGTTTGCGATTCTACCTTAATCTGACACACAAAATAACAATCTAAGTTTTCGAGAAAAAACTGTAAGAAAAGTCTCATACAAAAAATAAAAAAAACTTATGTGCATGCTACTTCGACATATAAAAAATGGCAAACAGAAAGTAGGAGCGTTGTATTTGCACACTCACGGGCCGTGATCCATAATTTCCATTCCTTCCAATAGCCATGTCGCTGAATATTTTTATCAGCTCGCCCTTCCAAACATATATTCTTGGCAGGGTATGAGAGGTCTGAATTAACCCAAAGTCCATAAAATCAAGACATCTCACCTGTAGAGTGTATTTAGCAGATCAAAAAAAGGGACACCTCACAAAACCAGACTAGAAAGAAAAGGTAAAGAGAAATATAAGAAAAAAATCGTACCGCTAGATAATATATGCAACCACCGAGAGTGAGGGAAATGCGGTTCCGTTTCAGTTTATCTTTCAAATATTTGCCAATGTATATCAGTAACCACTTGTGAACAAACTTGGACCAGTTGAGTTCTTTTATACGATCAACATCAACCAATGCACCCATGTACTTGGTACTTGGTTTTGTGTTCGAGTTAGGACACAGAAATGTCGACAGACAGACACTCATAAAACATCTGCAGAAATCAGCGTCTTCTAGAGGCTCTATGACTAACCAAAAAATGTTATTGGAGGCACTTCAGATAATCCAAACAATGCCATAAAATTTGCTTTTCCTGCCTCTTCATCACCTTCTACGTTCAAATCCCCTATCTCTGACAGACTCTTCGTTCAAGGGAATGGACCTGCCATTGATAATATTTACCTCATCTTCTGGAACTGTATGGTCTGCTACCAATTGCGTAAAAGCCCTTGGTATGTGGCAGTCATCAATCTTCAGTACATCACAAAAACCCATATTGCTGACCAGATTTTTGTATTGAGGGTTCTTGAGAACACATTTCATGACTTCAAAGAAATAGGGCAGACTACATCTGTTGTATGCTATAGGAAGATCGCCATCTATGTTTGCACTGGCTTTAGACCTCTACAGACAGATAAAAATACATAACGAACTAGTTAAAATCAACAACTCGGACAAAAAAGGGAAAACTAAACAAAAGCATACATACAAACAGAGACAAAAAAAGGAATAACAAACATATGTATGATTCAGTGGTTGTTACCTTCATGATATGCTTGCATGCAGTCCGCCGCCTATCTTTTCTCTTTTCACTCCTAGCAATCTGAAAATTTATACAGGGAAATTAGGGGGAAAAAACTGTGGATATAGCCCCAAGCTACGGGGAAAACCAAAAACACACTGACGACTGACACGAAAAAAAACATTACACATACCATTTTCTTCACGCCCTCATAGAACAAAGTTTGGTACAAATCAGTTTCACTAGGATCTTCGTGCACAGACTTCCCCATGTCACTTAGGTCATTACCATCATGCACCTTGGCTCCCAAACCTCTCGCATTGTTGTCACTCCCAGAACTCGTGGCTTCGACTTCCATGATAAATGACCTTATGCACCAAAATAAAAAATGAAGGAGTGAAACCTCCCTATCAGCTATTGTGAAATGTGGCGAGTATTATGCAGCAGAGCAGAACACTAACGATGAAATGATTTCTGTTAAAATGGTCTGATTTATATTTTCACTTATGACATACATAAACAGTTCATGTACAACAGAAACAACATGGATGCTAGATACAGATTCAGTTTCAAAAGAAAACAAGTCAAAGTAACATGTCGTCGAACGAAATGCGTTGTTTCACTGACGACCATTTGAAAAAGAAAACAACGAACACACGCCCAAAGCCCGCTGCCTCATGAAACTTCATTCGCCACTAATTCTGTTTGAGCAATAACCTCACTGGATCATATAATTTGAAAGCAAAACAAATTCCACACACAAAAATGCTACGACGGTACACTCAAAAATCTACCCCAAAACTGAAAAATACACACACACCAACAGTGCATCCAAAACACCAGGGTGCACATCCATCAAACAGGTACTCTTCCCCCCTAGTATACATGGTTGAAAGCCCACTGAAATCACTTTTACTGTCCTGCTTATCATGACAGCTGGGAAGAGGAGAGAGCGAGTGGCTGATGCTGACACGATCCAGGGGCGTTCTGGCCATGATTCCCGTCTTCCTCGCCTACTGCACGCTACAGAAATCAAATACACTACCATACACGTATCATCCGAGCACTGAACAGAGCCGACACACACAAACATGCATTCCACGGTCGGGTGGGTGGACACAAGCGAGGACTACTCTACAATGCTCTGAGAATTCGAGCGCCAAGTTCTGCAGAGGATTAATTCTGCATAAACCAGAAGAGCTGGTCATCTGCATGGCGCACTGCTTTGCCAATGCGAGCCACAAGCTCAGGCTTGAGCGTGACAGCGGCAAAGGACCTTACACGATACAGGGGCGTTCTGGCCATGATTGCCGTCTTCCTCGCCTATAGCACGCTACAGAAAATCAAACACACTACCATACACGCATCTGAATCCAAACAAAAACTTGGCAAAGGGGATCTGACATTTATAAGGAATCTGATGAATTTCTACATCACTCACCTCCGAGCATCAGCTTCGCGATTCTCAGTACAAAAATCAGAACAAAACTAAATCAAAATAGGCACAACACACACAATCATACGCGCGAGCATCGCATCCCCCGTAGTTCAGAAACCATTGCTTGAATCGAAGCATGCGCATACAAGCAAGCATCTGCTACCGAGAGGGGGAGATGCGCTTCACCTGGTACGAGCTCAACGAACTTGCCGGCGAGGAAGGCTCAGCACCGTCGAATCTCCGTCGCAAAGGCAGTTGTAACACCTGGGGTGTTACCTGTTTGTTTTGTTTGCATCATATGCATCACATTGCATTGCACCATGTCTGCATCACAACTGGAAATTTCAAAACAATTTAAACTTTCACCCTTGCTCAAAATTCCCAATTTCAAACTTGCAAACTAAATCACTCAATTGTTTTTCAATAATTTGAAGTTGTTTTAATCCAATTGCTTGTTAATAAAAAAATTTCCATGTTATCAAAACCCTAATGGCAAATTGAATTTCAAATAAAATCATAGTTGTTATGATCCAAAATTGAGGTTTAAAAATTAAATTCTTGCAAAACAATTTTTTCAATAATGTTTGCATAAGGGTTTGAACTTATTAAATGGAATTTGCCTATTTCCAAAATTTCCCAAATCAAACATTGTTTGAATTTCACCTAAAACCTCTAAACCAAATTAAATATTCAAAATTGTGAAACAATGTTTAACTTTTGCCTTAATTTTGTTTTGGAAAATTATCACAAATAAAGCCTAAAAGAACAACCCTAACCCTTCTCTATTTTCCCTCTTTTATTCTTTACAAAAAAAAAATCAACCAATAGGAAAAATAAAAATAACAGCCAAGGAGAGGGGCAGACCAGCCCAAACCCCTTTCTTTTTCTTTCTTCACCCAGCCCACCAAAACTAGCCCAATAACCCCCTCTGTTTGTCTTCTTCCTCCTCCCACGTCATCTTCAGTACGATCATCTCCAGAGCCACTTGATCCTCCTCCACCCCCCTGGATGGCCTGCCGTACTGGCATCTCCCCTCCTTAAGTATCCCCCTCTACCCTAGACCCCCTAGAAACCCTAGCTCCCCTCCCCATCGCCGCCGTCCTCTCTGGTTCCCCCTCCTCTCTGCTAGGTCGTTGCCTGAAACCCACTGAACCACCGTCAGACCGCACGCCCACCTCGGCCTCCTCATCGCGGCCACGCCCTTGCCACCTCGAGGAGCCTCCGAGGAGGAAAATGGAGCCGCGGCACCCTCCTGCGCCTCCCCGTGCCCACGCCGTCTGCTGGGATGGACCACGGCGGCCGCGCCGTCGCCGGAGAGAGGCCCTCTGCCACTGCCGACAGGCAGTCGTCGTCGACAGAACAGCGAGGTGAGCGCGTCTCCCCTGCCCTCTCCCCTCGCTCTCTGCTCGCCTCCACACCCCCACACGTTCACGCACACCACAGCGAGTCGCCAGCACCCGCCCGTCGTCCACACCGGAGAACCGCCGACGATGTACTGCCTCTGGTTCCGTCAGGTTCAGAGACGGAACGATCTGTTCCGAGTTTCAGTTATTCAGTTGAGATCCCTTTTCTTTTGTCAGCTTACGATGTATCACAAAGATTCAGCGTACCGCAGTGGCCTTGTTCCTTCAGGCCGCACAGCAGGTCGAGGGATCGATCCCCTCGGCCGCGCACCTTTTTCTTATTTCTTTTCCAGCGCTGACAGCCAGGGCCCATTGGTCAGTCCCTCTAGTGCCACGCGGGCCCAGCGAGCCACGGGGCCCCCTGACAGCGTGTGGGTACGCCCCCGTGCGGTAACAAAAGATTAAAATGCATCTGTTCAATTTCTAATTCTTTTTAAAATGGCAGAATAAAGCATAAAACTTCAAAAGTCAATAACTTTTAATCTATGAATCCAATAAATAAAAACTTTATATGTTTTCTGTTCAAAATTTAATAATCTTTCCAAATAACTTATTTGTGTTCTGTTTTGAATTTTCCAAATACATTTAAAATTCAAATTGGAATAATTCAAATGCTAATTTATAAAATCAATAACTAATTATTTATTAATCCAATAAATGCAAATAAAATATGTTTTCCATACCATTTTGAATAACATTTTCAAATATAAATTTTGTTTCATGGTTTGAATAATTTAAATTTCCTAAACAATTTAATACTTGTTTAATTCATTTAAATTTGATAAAATCATAACTTGCTCAAAATAAAATAATTTTGAACATGCAAAATATGTTTTCAAACCATCAAAGTGTGAACTTTTCAAATGTGAGTTTGAATTTATGTTTTGAACAAATAAAAATTCAATTAAATTCAAACTTGTTTTAAATTCATTTAAAACTTGTTTAATATTGTTTAATTCCTAATTAAATTATCCTAATTCCAATTTCAATATTTGAAACATGTAATCCAACTAAAATTTGATGTTCTTTTCAAATATAAATTTTGTTATCTGTTTTGAACAATTAAACTTGATGAAAACAACAATTGTTTGTGTGACACCCTTAAGGAACTAAAATTCTCTAACTTAATAAATAAAATTTCTAAAATTCTTAAACCTTATTTCAATTGATTCTATTGTTGTTATTTTGTTGTTTTCCTCATCCATGCCTCATGCTAATCCACCTTCATTTGTTGATTAGTTGGAAAACAAATAATCTAACCATAATTCATGGGCTTTTCATATGCAACTCAAATTGCATATGGGTTCATTTAAATCTGTTTATCCTGTCAACTAGTTTATTCTGATGCATCTTTAACCTGTCATGCATCCATATCTTGATCATGCTGGATCTTTTGTCGTAGTAGTAATTGTTGCATCCGGTGTTGTTCGAGGTTCGTTGCTTCTACCCGGATAGGACGTTGAGATGATGTGAGCAACGACAAGTTCTGCTACCTTGCGGGATCTCAGGCAAGTATACTCACTTGCTGCCAAATGGCTGCCTTTCATCACTTGTTACCGATTCTTTCCGTTGATTCTTTTCTGCTATCCTTAGTAGTAGTTGTTTCTGTTACGAACCCATCACATGAATCCCTTAACCTTGATATTGCCTCACCTCCACACCTATAACCATTGCTTGTGCCCGTGTCTTACTATCATGTTTAGGGTTGTTTGCTCGAGTCTGTTACCCGTTACTTTCTGTTTTTACTTCATTATGTTCTGGGGGCTCGATGTTTAATCAATCAATCAATCATGCTACTGTTATTGTTAAATAATAATTTGATGATAAGGCACCGGTAGGAGGCCCTTGTGGTTTTGAGGCCTGCTAGTGTCGACCCTAATAGGAAAAGGGTCTTGTCTACTGATCCATGATGAGCGCACTACCCGCATGTGGGAAGCGAGTATGGGCGCCCCCCTCAATTTAACTCGATTCGCATCTCGTCCAAATCGCCTCATTTAGTTCGGGTTTTCCATTTGCTGCATGCATGATCTTGCGAGCCCTTGGTACCCGGGTGGAACTTTCGTAGTCGGCATATAGGGGGACACGGTCTTAGAGTGCTATGAGGGTCCCTTTTCTTCGGGGCTCGATTAGCCGTGCGCCCAAGGTTCTTTGGGCTTGATGCGAAGAAGAGTTGAGTTGTGTATAGTACCTCGCTTGGTGGGTTAGCTCCCCATCTGGCGGATTATTCTTGCGTGTACGGCTAAATTGGTGCAACCCTGCAGGGATAATCTTCTCGAGAAGCCGTGTTTTCCGCGGTTATGGATTACTTGGTGAAAGTACTGGCTAACACGTACTCAGGACAACTTAAACCTAATGATTAACAATCTACACCCCATGATTAACAACTTGACTAGTAATAGGCTTATTGACACAATAATCTGAACCATCATTAATCCAACTGTGTGAGTTATCCTCGGATTGCTTCTTTGGATAAGGGGCGAGATCCAGGATGGGTTTTTTTTGGATTTACTTTCAGTTGGTTACTATACTCGATCTTATCTTCTTTCTGTTAGCCGGAAGTTGTAGTATCTCTCTGTAGTTGGTTAGTGCAGCCTGCTGTCGCTTATTTGCAATAACCCCTTCCTTTCCATTGATCCTAAAGTATTTGTATCTTGTGATGACTGGCTACGCCGGTATCTTGTGAGTATGGGTTTTATCCCCCTTGCCAGTACTTAACCGTACTGACCCACGAATCTCTTTCGTGGCTGCATATTCAATATTGCAGTCAACAGGTTTGAAGTCTGACGACGTTAGCTTGGGAATCCCTCCGGCTTGGCCTGGGCAGGGATTGGACGCTCTCAGTTATCTTCAGGACTCCTAGTCCAATTTGTATCTTGTCCGTAGCCGGACGTTTGTTTCTTCCGCTGTTATTTGGATCTTTGTAATGTATCAGTTGTAACCCTGGCTCGTTTGAGTCATCTTGTATCTATGTGTTTCTGTTGTAATTGTGGATTATTCGTGAACTATTGTAATGTTATCACAAGTGTCAACCTGGAATCGGTTATTATGTGGAATTTGGCGGGAATGCTGAAATCTGCATAGTGCCCGATCTCGGGGCGTCACAAATGGTATCAGAGCCTTGGTTCCGATTCCCGAGATTGTTTCGATACGAATGGTTATCGAAGCAACGGGTCCGCAAAGCCTGTAGGTTAACCTAGCTAACGGTCGTTGTTTCTAGAGTGTCAAAAACTATTTGCTGCTAAACTATTTTGGAAAACATCTCAATAGGATTCTTGTTTTCTCCTTATCTCTATTCTATTTTCCCTCCCATCTCATTTGGTTTGGAGTCTCCCCCCTTGTCTATCTTTCAAAGTGTTAGAATCCTATGTGGGTGGACGTTTTCTGAGCCCTTAACCTAATAGGTTCGATCATCGGAAGATTCCTGGTGGAAGAACATCGTCGTCACTCCGAGCAAGAATCTCTTGTTAGTGGTGTCGAGAAGCCCTTGTTAGTGGTGTCGAGGAGATCAACTGGAAGCACGAAGAATCGATAGTCGAACTTCTTTCCCCTCCCGGGTTAGCAGGTGGATTGCGAGGGCGCAATCCCTTGTTAGTGGTGTCGTCTGTAACACCTGGGGTGTTACCTGTTTGTTTTGTTTGCATCATATGCATCACATTGCATTGCACCATGTCTGCATCACAACTGGAAATTTCAAAACAATTTAAACTTTCACCCTTGCTCAAAATTCCCAATTTCAAACTTGCAAACTAAATCACTCAATTGTTTTTCAATAATTTGAAGTTGTTTTAATCCAATTGCTTGTTAATAATTTTTTTTCCATGTTATCAAAACCCTAATGGCAAATTGAATTTCAAATAAAATCATAGTTGTTATGATCCAAAATTGAGGTTTAAAAATTAAATTCTTGCAAAACAAATTTTTCAATAATGTTTGCATAAGGGTTTGAACTTATTAAATGGAATTTGCCTATTTCCAAAATTTCCCAAATCAAACATTGTTTGAATTTCACCTAAAACCTCTAAACCAAATTAAATATTCAAAATTGTGAAACAATGTTTAACTTTTGCCTTAATTTTGTTTTGGAAAATTATCACAAATAAAGCCTAAAAGAACAACCCTAACCCTTCTCTATTTTCCCTCTTTTATTCTTTACAAAAAAAAATCAACCAATAGGAAAAATAAAAATAACAGCCAAGGAGAGGGGCAGACCAGCCCAAACCCCTTTCTTTTTCTTTCTCCACCCAACCCACCAAAACTAGCCCAATAACCCCATCTGTTTGTCTTCTTCCTCCTCCCACGTCATCTTCAGTACGATCATCTCCAGAGCCACTTGATCCTCCTCCACCCCCCCTGGATGGCCTGCCGTACTGGCATCTCCCCTCCTTAAGTATCCCCCTCTACCCTAGACACCCTAGAAACCCTAGCTCCCCTCCCCATCGCCGCCGTCCTCTCTGGTTCCCCCTCCTCTCTGCTAGGTCGTTGCCTGAAACCCACTGAACCACCGTCAGACCGCACGCCCACCTCGGCCTCCTCATCGCGGCCACGCCCTGGCCACCTCGAGGAGCCTCCGAGGAGGAAAATGGAGCCGCGGCACCCTCCTGCGCCTCCCCGTGCCCACGCCGTCTGCTGGGATGGACCACGGCGGCCGCGCCGTCGCCGGAGAGAGGCCCTCTGCCACTGCCGACAGGCAGTCGTCGTCGACAGAACAGCGAGGTGAGCGCGTCTCCCCTGCCCTCTCCCCTCGCTCTCTGCTCGCCTCCACACCCCCACACGTCCACGCACACCACAGCGAGTCGCCAGCACCCGCCCGTCGTCCACACCGGAGAACCGCCGACGATGTACTGCCTCTGGTTCCGTCAGGTTCAGAGACGGAACGATCTGTTCCGAGTTTCAGTTATTCAGTCGAGATCCCTTTTCTTTTGTCAGCTTACGATGTATCACAAAGATTCAGCGTACCGCAGTGGCCTTGTTCCTTCAGGCCGCACAGCAGGTCGAGGGATCGATCCCCTCGGCCGCGCACCTTTTGCTTATTTCTTTTCCAGCGCTGACAGCCAGGGCCCATTGGTCAGTCCCTCTAGTGCCACGCGGGCCCAGCGAGCCACGGGGCCCCCTGACAGCGTGTGGGTACGCCCCCGTGCGGTAACAAAAGATTAAAATGCATCTGTTCAATTTCTAATTCTTTTTAAAATGGCAGAATAAAGCATAAAACTTCAAAAATCAATAACTTTTAATCTATGAATCCAATAAATAAAAACTTTATATGTTTTCTGTTCAAAATTTAATAATCTTTCCAAATAACTTATTTGTGTTCTGTTTTGAATTTTCCAAATACATTTAAAATTCAAATTGGAATAATTCAAATGCTAATTTATAAAATCAATAACTAATTATTTATTAATCCAATAAATGCAAATAAAATATGTTTTCCATACCATTTTGAATAACCTTTTCAAATATAAATTTTGTTTCATGGTTTGAATAATTTAAATTGCCTAAACAATTTAATACTTGTTTAATTCATTTAAATTTGATAAAATCATAACTTGCTCAAAATAAAATAATTTTGAACATGCAAAATATGTTTTCAAACCATCAAAGTGTGAAATTTTCAAATGTGAGTTTGAATTTATGTTTTGAACAAATAAAAATTCAATTAAATTCAAACTTGTTTTAAATTCATTTAAAACTTGTTTAATATTGTTTAATTCCTAATTAAATTATCCTAATTCCAATTTCAATATTTGAAACATGTAATCCAACTAAAATTTGATGTTATTTTCAAATATAAATTTTGTTATCTGTTTTGAACAATTAAACTTGATGAAAACAACAATTGTTTGTGTGACACCCTTAAGGAACTAAAATTCTCTAACTTAATAAATAAAATTTCTAAAATTGTTAAACCTTATTTCAATTGATTCTATTGTTGTTATTTTGTTGTTTTCCTCATCCATGCCTCATGCTAATCCACCTTCATCTGTTGATTAGTTGGAAAACAAATAATCTAACCATAATTCATGGGCTTTTCATATGCAACTCAAATTGCATATGGGTTCATTTAAATCTGTTTATCTTGTCAACTAGTTTATTCTGATGCATCTTTAACCTGTCATGCATTCATATCTTGATCATGCTGGATCTTTTGCCGTAGTAGTAATTGTTGCATCCGGTGTTGTTCGAGGTTCGTTGCTTCTTCCCGGATAGGACGTTGAGATGATGTGAGCAACGACAAGTTCTGCTACCTTGCGGGATCTCAGGCAAGTATACTCACTTGCTGCCAAATGGCTGCCTTTCATCACTTGTTACCGATTCTTTCCGTTGATTCTTTTCTGCTATCCTTAGTAGTAGTTGTTTCTGTTACGAACCCATCACATGAATCCCTTAACCTTGATATTGCCTCACCTCCACACCTATAACCATTGCTTGTGCCCGTGTCTTACTATCATGTTTAGGGTTGTTTGCTCGAGTCTGTTACCCGTTACTTTCTGTTTTTACTTCATTATGTTCTGGGGGCTCGATGTTTAATCAATCAATCAATCATGCTACTGTTATTGTTAAATAATAATTTGATGATAAGGCACCGGCAGGAGGCCCTTGTGGTTTTGAGGCCTGCTAGTGTCGACCCTAATAGGAAAAGGGTCTTGTCTACTGATCCATGATGAGCGCACTACCCGCATGTGGGAAGCGAGTATGGGCGCCCCCCTCAATTTGACTCGATTCGCATCTCGTCCAAATCGCCTCATTTAGTTCGGGTTTTCCATTTGCTGCATGCATGATCTTGCGAGCCCTTGGTACCCGGGTGGAACTTTCGTAGTCGGCATATAGGGGGACACGGTCTTAGAGTGCTATGAGGGTCCCTTTTCTTCGGGGCTCGATTAGCCGTGCGCCCAAGGTTCTTTGGGCTTGATGCGAAGAAGAGTTGAGTTGTGTAGAGTACCTCGCTTGGTGGGTTAGCTCCCCATCTGGCGGGTTATTCTTGCGTGTACGGCTAAATTGGTGCAACCCTGCAGGGATAATCTTCTCGAGAAGCCGTGTTTTCCGCGGTTATGGATTACTTGGTGAAAGTACTGGCTAACAAGTACTCAGGACAACTTAAACCTAATGATTAACAATCTACACCCCATGATTAACAACTTGACTAGTAATAGGCTTATTGACACAATAATCTGAACCATCATTAATCCAACTGTGTGAGTTATCCTCGGATTGCTTCTTTGGATAAGGGGCGGGATCCAGGATGGGTTTGTTTTGGATTTACTTTCAGTTGGTTACTATACTCGATCTTATCTTCTTTCTGTTAGCCGGAAGTTGTAGTATCTCTCTGTAGTTGGTTAGTGCAGCCTGCTGTCGCTTATTTGCAATAACCCCTTCCTTTCCATTGATCCTAAAGTATTTGTATCTTGTGATGACTGGCTACGCCGGTATCTTGTGAGTATGGGTTTTATCCCCCTTGCCAGTACTTAACCGTACTGACCCACGAATCTCTTTCGTGGCTGCATATTCAATATTGCAGTCAACTGGTTTGAAGTCTGACGACGTTAGCTTGGGAATCCCTCCGGCTTGGCCTGGGCAGGGATTGGACGCTCTCGGTTATCTTCAGGACTCCTAGTCCAATTTGTATCTTGTCCGTAGCCGGACGTTTGTTTCTTCCGCTGTTATTTGGATCTTTGTAATGTATCAGTTGTAACCCTGGCTCGTTTGAGTCATCTTGTATCTATCTGTTTCTGTTGTAATTGTGGATTATTCGTGAACTATTGTAATGTTATCACAAGTGTCAACCTGGAATCGGTTATTATGTGGAATTTGGCGGGAATGCTGAAATCTGCATAGTGCCCGATCTCGGGGCGTCACAGCAGTTCCCCAGCCACGGCGAATGTCCGTCGCCCTGCCGCCCTCTGCTCGCCGCTTTCCTCGATCCCCCACTCTAAAACGGCACTGTTTGAAATGCCTGCTCGCTTGGGTGGGAGATGTTCGGACAGGCGACTCTCCCCCGACACAGACAAAAACAGCGGGCGACAAAGGCATTCGGACGCAGCCCAGCGAGAAAAAGGCAGAAAACCCGGCCGGCCCAACAAAACAACAGAGCGCTCGGTTAACACAGAAAGAGACGCAAAAACACAACTTATCAATTCCGATAAATGATTGACAGTCTTATTGTGGCCACAAAAAAATCAATGAGTATCCCCTTTACAATTCATGTTTGCTAGATAATTTTTAGTAAGCAAGACCTTCCTATTAAGGAACCACGTGAACACCTTAATTGTCAATGGAATTTTGAGCTTCCATAACTATGTTCATCTAGTATGCCGCACATAGTACGGAATTCATTACAAAAATTGGCATAGAAATATACAAAATTTGAAGTTTCAACATGTTGGATACGAATATTGACATCGATGTGTCACGTGTGTGCCCCGTTGAATGATGCCTTTTGTCCAATGTGTAGGCATGATTCAGAGTCTTTATATCATGCTGTTGTAACGTGTGATCATGCTACAGTATTTTGGGATGCAGCTGCTGCATATTTTGAGTTACAGATACCAAAGCTACATCCAGCGACGTGGTCAAAAGATCTGATTGACCCAAATTTTATTAGTACACAGAGGAGTGCAGTGGTGCAACTGGTCGATGAGCTGCTATCTGCACTGCATATACCGAAGCAGGGGGAAGATGGAGTAGAAATGCCTAAGGAGAGGTGGAAGCCGCTGGAGGAGGAGTGGGTTAAATTCAACTCAGATGGGGCGATCAGTGTGAGCCAGCAGTGCGCCGGGTCGGGGTTCGTTGCTAGAGACCATGAAGGGTGTTTCCTGCTTAGTAAGTGCACAAGGTATGAAGATCTAGCCCCCAACCCGTCCCTCTCCCAGGTCGCTCCCGTGGGCGATGGGGGAGGGCTCCCCTGCTCTGCGCCGCCGGTCGGCCCCTCTCCTTCCCCTCCCTCCTCGCCGCCTCTGGCCTCGGCCCTCCTCCTCTCCCTCCTGCTGGCGGCGGCGGGGCCCTCTTGCTCCTCATGCGACGGCTGCGGCTCGGGCCGTGGTGGCCACTTGGGGTGGTGAGCTCAACTGGGGGCTCGCCGGCGCGGCCGGCGGCGACGGCGTGGCGGCCCGGTGGTGTCTTCAGCGCGCATGGTGGCGGCGGCGTCCTAGCGGCGTGTCCCTCGGTGCGGGGCTGCGGCTTCATCCCGTACGGCCAACAGGGGCCATGGCGGCAGGGCTCCAGTCGGCCGTCGTGGCGGCGGTGAGGATAGCATGGTGGGCAGGGTTGGGTAGCTCCGGTTGTGACCATGGCCAGGGTTTCCCGGCCCAGATCTGGGCCCATCAGGCCTGATCTAGGTTTTACGGGCCTCGGCTGGTTTCGCATTTAGATGCTCTCTGCAGGCAGACAATGGCGACCTTGACGCTCCATCGCGCCGGCGGTGCTAGTCGGGTCTGATCTGGGTCTAACTGGCCCTGCTGCTGCGTCCGGTCGGTGACCTCCTCAGGCGGTGGAGGATGGATCTCCTCCTATTGGTTGCTGACGTTGCCCGTGTAGGCCTAGTCCTGTTACTGCCTCACTTTTCCGTCACGTCGACCCTGCAACTTGTTGGTCTCTCGGCTTGCGGCCGCGGACGCCGGGGCGGCGGCCCTGGAAGGTGGACTGCACGGACGGTTCTACGGCGAGCTACGTGTCAGTGGTGGTGGCCTTGCTCTTGGGTCATGTGGATGGCGAGGAGCGGGTGGCGGGGGTTTCTGGAGTTGGTGGCGGCATCTCCCAGATCGTGTTTAGAGACCTCTCTCGTGGATTAGTAGGTGGTCCAATTGTGCGGATGGTATGCGAAGGTTTTGTCGAGCGAAAGCTTAGCGCTTCAGCGCTGATGACGGCGATGTCTGCGGGTACCATTACCCTCTTGGGGGCGCTGCTGTGGCTACTTTTGCTGCGTTAGGGCTCCGGGTGAAAACCCTCGACCATCACGGTCTCGACGTCGGCAGCGCGATACGTTGTTACCCTCTTGGGGGCGTCGTCGTGGAGCCTCGCCGCTTGGGCCCGTCCTACTGTCTTCGGTGGCAAGTTTGGTTTTCTTTTTCGTCATTTTTTCTATCTTTGATCTGCTTTCTAAGAGGTTCCCCTTATTACTTTGTATCGTTCGGCCGTTTGGGCTTTATTTATAAAGCGGAGCGAAAGTCTGTTTCGTCCTAAGTGCACAAGGTATACTGCAATTCAGGATCCGTTTGTGATTGAGCTTCTTGCCTCTCGTGATGCTGTTCGGGTGGCATTTGAGATAGGAGAGTTGAAGGTGGTGGTGGTGGCACCATAGGCTCGCTTCGACGCGAGAAGGCGCTGCTACTTCGTTTCATCAGACTACTAAAATATTAACTGACTCGCTAAAATTTATTTAGCAGGCAGCACAGCAGTGTCGAGATCTCCAGCCATCGATCTTGAATCCGTGATCCAAGAAAAAAGACATCGATTTATGGAGCACAAGGCGAAGCGGATAGCCATCGTCGGCGCCGGCACGAGCGGGCTTGCGGCGTGCAAGCACCTGCTGGCGCGCGGGTTCCGGCCGGTGGTGTTCGAGGCCGGGGAATCCGTGGGCGGGTTGTGGACGCACACGCTCGCCTCCACCAGGCTCCAGTCCCCCGCCGCCGACTACCGCTACTCCGACTTCCCGTGGCCGGACTCTATCGACGCGTTCCCGCGTCACGACCAGGTCGTCGACTACCTCGCCTCCTACGCGAGCCGCTTCGGCATCAATGAGCGTGTCCGGTTCCGCAGCCAGGTGGTCGCCGCCGAGTACGTCGGGGCCGAAGCAGAGGACGTGGTAAACAGGTGGGAGCGGTGGTCCGGCAACGGCGAGGCGTTCGGCGACAGCACGGGCGTGTGGCGACTCACCGTGCGCCAACACAGCGGCAGCGGCGAGAGGGAGTCGACGACGCAGGTGCACGAGTTTGACTTCATGATCCTCTGCATCGGCAGGTACAGCGGCGTGCCTAACATCCCCGCGACGTCCCCGGGCCCGGAGGCGTTCGCCGGGCGGATGCTCCACTCCATGGACCTGTCCGCCATGGCCGACGAGGACGCCGCCGCGCTGGTCAAGGGCAAGCGCGTCGCCGTCGTGGGCGCCGGGAAGACGGCCTTCGAAATCGCCGCCGAGTGCGTGGAGGCCAACGGAGCGGGGCGGCCGTGCACGATCGTGTGCCGGAACCCGCAGTGGCTGCTGCACGGCCCGTACGTGTGGGGGAAGCTCAGCATCGGGTACCTCTACATGAACCGCTTCGCCGAGCT
Source organism: Alopecurus myosuroides (assembly GCA_028641055.1). Lineage (NCBI taxonomy): Eukaryota > Viridiplantae > Streptophyta > Magnoliopsida > Poales > Poaceae > Alopecurus > Alopecurus myosuroides. Next base: position 297,921,416 of record CM054063.1, on the reverse strand, counting down.
CATGGTCCCCAGGCCCGGCGCCGGGGCCGCTTGCCACCTCCTCGCCGCGCTGCTCGCGCCGCTGGCCTGGGCCATATCGGCGGCGACGGGGGCGTACTACCGGAGGGAGATCCCGATGCGGGAGCACGGGATGGAGCCCGGGCACGGGTTCGCGAGGTCCGTGTCATCGTGCCTCATCGACATGCTCCCCAAAGGGTTCTACGACAGGGTGAAAGAAGGCAGCGTCGTCTTCCAGCGGTGCAAATCCTTCAGCTTCTGCCAGGACGGCCTGGTGCTCGACGCCGACGGCGGCGACGAGAAACGTGTCGTGCCAGCAGACGTGGTGATACTCGCCACCGGCTTCCGTGGTGACGAGAAGCTCAGGGACATGTTCGTGTCGCCGCGTGTGAAGGACATCATCGCCGGCACGCCGGAAAAGGCCTCGGCGTTGTACCGGGAGTGCGTGCACCCGCGGATCCCGCAGATGGCGGTGGTGGGCAACGCGGAGGGGCTGAACAGCATAGCCGCGATCGAGATGATCGCCAAGTGGGTGGCGCGGCTGCTGGATGGCACGTTCCGGCTGCCAAGCGTCTGGCAGATGGAGGAGAGCTGCGCGGAGTGGGGCAGATACTACGCGCAGAGGAGCGGCGGCGGCGGGGAGGGGCAGAGCGCGTGGAGGCCGTGCATCGGGGCGGTGAACCTGTGGTACAACGACGAGCTGTGCCGCGACATGGGGTGCGAGCCGAGGAGGAAGAAGGGGTTCCTCGCCGAGTGGTTCCAGCCTTACGGTGCCGTTGACTACGCCGATATCCAGTGAGCGAAAGATGCTGGATGTGCAGTCAGTCAGTCACTGGGCGGACTGCCTATCCACAGTCCAATGTTCAGCCAAGCCGGCGTTTTGAATGTAAAGAAACGCGGGACATATGTTTGCATGTGGAGCACTCTGATCCTGTAATCAGTTTTGACCGACATCACTATCTCGCTCTTGATCTTCTTCACCGCCACTTGACTGAAAACTCAGAACCACACATGTCCACGACATATCACGGTCTTCGATTTTATCAAGATTCGTGCTGACTATTTTACAGAAAAACCCCCAAACTTTAATTACTCTGCTTTAGGAAGTCCTCTCTTAGTACCCTTTGATTTTGGTCGAATTTTGTGCTGCCTGTTTTGGTAATTAGGAAAAAAAAATTGTCCCTTGATTTGTGCAGCAATCAACGAAAAAAATATTCCTCCGTTCCAAAATGTAAGCCTTTTTAGCGAGCTAAAACAGTTTGCTAAAAAGGCTTATATTTTGGAACGGAGGGAGTATTAGACTGAAACAGAAATGGAAAAAAATCCATGCGATGCAATTGAACCTCATACAGATCGGGTAATTACAGAAAAAGTGAAAATAAAATCCATTCGATGCAATTGATCCTCATACAGATCCTCATACCACTGATTCTGACCGAATTTTGTGTCCATGATTTGTGCAGCAATCAACGAACAGAAAAATTAGACTGAAACAAAAATGGAAAAAAAAAATCCATGCGATGCAATTGAACCTCATACAGATCGGGTTATTACAGAAAAAGTGGAAGCAAATATGTTCTTTTTATTCAAACAAATGTAATATGTACAAAGCCAATGCAAGAACAAAAATAAATCTGAACATGGCCGGATCTTGAGGAGGGAGTAGAGCTCGCCAGAGCTGTCCGGCCGGGATGGGGGAGCTCGTCGGGGGCGGATCTGTCGTAGCCATGGCCAGATAGGCTGCCGCCATGGCCGGATAGGCCGCTGCTATGGCCAGATCCGTCGCGGCCTCCTTCCGCCGCGTCCTTCTCCAAGGAGGAACCTCCTCCCGTCGCGGCCTCCACAGCGTCGCCTTCGGAGCGGCGTCACTCTGCCCGGAGGTTTCGTTCATGGTGGTGGGAGGGAGGTGGGGGAAGGGGATGAACGATTAGGATTAGGTGAAGCTGCTAGGATATATATATATGAGGTCGGTTTATAGTTTTCCCAAATGCAGGGACTTTTGGACAAAATGACACACGACCGTCGGATCCGGAATCGACGTCCACGATATGCAGTGGAGATCCATCTAAGTGTGGGAAATCCATTCTCATCACTTGACGACATCCTCTGTTTCGTCATGACGAACAACAGCTCTCAGGTCGAGAACCTTGGTCTTAGGTTAAGATAGACCGGTCAGCCTAGGAGTTTGAAATAAGGTTGCTTCTTGAAGATAATGGTAAGTTGGTTAAACCCTTGTCGATGGAAGAAATCGAGTCTGCCGTCAAATCAATGAAATAAACACTACCCCCTCACCTGATGGCTTTTCGGTCCAGTTTTACAAAGAATTATGGCCAAAAATCAAAGATAACATCAAAAAGATGTTTGATGATCTACATGTGGGCAACCTGAGTTTAGGGAGGCTCAGTTGCGGGATTATCATTCTAATCCGAAAGATCAAAGATGTGAATGTCATCAAGAAATTTTGACTCATCTGCCTGCTAAATGTGGTGTTTAAATTGATAGCCAAAGTCCTCACATCAAGGTTGACTATTGTGGCAAATAAAGTCATTGATGTTACGCAAACAAATTTTAATCTTGGGCGACATATTCTGGAAGGGGTTTCAGTTTTGCACGAAGTGGTGCATGAACTTAAAATTGGATTTTGAAAAAGCGTATGATAGAGTTTAATGGCCCTTTTTGTGCGATGTTCTCGGAGGGAAAGGTTTCAATGAAGTTTGGATTTCTTGGATGATCCTAGTGGCTCAAACTGTCAAAGTTTGTGTGAATCTGAAAGGTGAGAATGGTGATTGCTTCCGTACCTTCAGAGGGCTTAGGCAGGGAGACCCCCTCTCTCCCCTCCCTTTTGACATTCTAGCGGATGTTTTGGGGACAATGACTAATACAACAAAGCAACATGGTCTCCTGAAAGGCCTGGTGCCACACTTGGTGGAGGGTGGCATTTCCCACCTTCAGTATGCAGATGACACATTGTTATTTCTCGAAATGGATGATCAGTCGATTGCAGCCGTGAAGTTCCTTCTCTACTGCTACGAGGCATTGTCAGGCATGAAAAAAACTTACGAGAAAAGTGAGGTTTTTGCCATGGGGTTTGATTCCGATGAACAGATCAGGGTTGTGAATTTGTTTAATTGTGAGTTGGGCTCGTTTCCAATGAAATACCTAGATGTTCCGATCTCAAACCGGAAACTGTTTGTCTCAGATTTTGATTTCTTCCCGGTTAAAATCCATAAGAAATTGGGTTGTTGGCAACCAGTATCTACGGGGGGGACTAAGTAATGTCCCCACTTATATGATGGGTTTCTATGTCATCCCGGAGGGGATTCGTCACAAAATGGATATGCATCGAGCCAAGTTCTTTTGGGAAGGTTCGAAGGAAAATAATAAATACCATATGGTTCGATGGCTAGATATGGCCAGACCTCTTGAGTTTGGCGGTCTTGGATTTGGAGAAACTCGCACAAAAAAACATAGCTTTGTTAGCCAAGTGGATCATCAAGCTGGAGAGGGGGGACGAGGATCTTAGTTGCCAAATTCTTCAGAACCTAGGGGTGGCTTTTTCCAGTCAGAGGCATCTGGGGGTTCCCAGTTTTGGAAAGGATTACACTCAATTAAAAAGTGTATACGTAGGGGTATCACTTATAGAATAGGAAATGGAAAGAAAATAAGCTTCTCGAATGATGTGTGGTTGGATTTGACTCCTCTGAGCATTTCCTTCCCACGCCCGTGGCAGAAGTCATGAACTCGCAGGAGTTGGCTCTATCCTTTCATAGATTGTTTGGTCAGGGGAGTCGGTGGAATGGGAGGAGCTGAAAATCAAATTAACCCCTTGGCCAATTATCATCGGAGGCTGATGTTGGCTTTTGGTATCTGGGAAAAAATATGTGCTACTCCTCAAAATATATGTATCACGAGATCCTACACACATGGGTTGTGGATGAGGGTCTGAGAGAGATGTGGGAAGTAAACATGCCCTTTAAAATAAAGGTATTTGTTTGGATGTTCCTTAGAGGTTGTATTCAAGTAATAAAAGACCTCAAATCAAAAGTATGGCCAAGTGAATTGGGTTCTCTTATTCAGGAGGAAAGCTTGATCGAGGGACATGATGAAGTCAAAGAGTATATCACAAAATACTATAAAAAAAATTGTTTAGGGCTCCAGAAGAAGGAAATTTCTCTTTGGAAGAGTCTAGAACAGCGGATATCCCCCAGGTTTCTAGTGAGGAAAACATGTTTCTTAATGCTCCTTTCACTGAGGAGAAAATTAAGAAGGATGTTGTCGAATCTCTGACTCTACAAATCCCTTAGGTGACCCTATCGGGTTTCGGATGGGAGAACCCATGAGCGCTGGTGGAATCGTCGGCTAGACAGGTGGCGAGATTTACCCAGGTTCGGGGCCCTCGTAGAGGTAAAACCCTGTAACATCCCAAGTATGAAAAATAGCCATTAGAATGTTTGCTCTCTGTTATTTTATGTTTTGCATCATGACATCATGTTCATTGCATTTGTTTTGCTTTGTTTTCCATTTGTTTTCCTTTGTTTTCCTTTGTTTTCTATTTGAATTTCAAACCAAATTTCAAACATTTTGTTTCATACTTGTGATGTTACAATTTCCAAAATGAATATTTCAAATCAAAACAATTATTTGTTTCCATTAAAGTTGTAATCTCAAAACTATTGATTTGTTTCTATCAAAAATTCATCTAATACCAAACCATTTTCAAATTCAACTAATTTCCAAAACAGCAACCATTTTGAACTTTATGAAAATTACAAAACAACTCAATCCTTTGTTTCAAATAAACTTGAATTCAAAAGCTTTTAAATTGCTTAATGTCACCCTTATTCATCTAATATCAAAATTATTTAAATTCAATTAAATTTACAAACAACAACATAATTAAAGTTTTTGGAAACAAAAGTTTACAATGTTGCTGTTACAATAAATAATTGTTACAAAAATTTTCCTAATTTTTCTAACCCTAAACAACTAACCTTTTCTTTCCTATTCAAATCTGCAATAAAAAAATAAAAAATAATAATAAAAATAAAACCAAAGGGAGAGAGGGGCAGGCCAGCCAGGCCCAGCCCACCATCTCTCCCCTGGCCTGCTACCCCCCCCTCCCTCATCTTCTTCCTCGTACGGCTTGGCATCCAGGGCATCCACGTCAGTTCAGAGGAGAAGCATACGGCTGAGCAGCTCCACCTCCCCCCTATAAACCCTAGCCCCGATGCTCCCCTCGTGCCCTAGTCCTCTCTGCCTCTCTCCCTCTCCCCCGCCTCCATTTTTTCTCCTTTCTTCCTCTCTCTCTCTGTCCTGCTACCTCTCTGTAACTGATCTGCCACCACACCTTTTTTTTTTCTCCGGTGATCGCCGCCGGGAGGGCTACCCTCCGGCCAGGTTAGGCCTGGGGATGGAAACCCCTAGCCGCCCTCTTCCTCCTCGACGTTTCCCCGGTGGCTGGGGGCCACCGGGTCGCCGCCGCCGTCCACTTCCCCGTCGCCATCGTCCACTGTCACGTCGAGCACCCCCTCCTCCATCCGCTATCCCTCGGTGAGCAGCACCTTTCCTCCCTTGTTTCCCTCCTCTCTACTCGAGCACGTGCACGTACACGGCCCACAGCGCACGCACACGCGCAGCAGCGAGCCCACGCCTCCAACCACCGCGAGCATCTGCGGCTAGCCTCCGGCGATCGCACCTGTCGTAAGGTTCAGAAACTGAACCTTTCAGTTTCAGTTAAAAACGGCTCCGATCTGAAGGTTAACCCCCCCACCCCCCGAGCCCTTACCTGCCAAGCAACAGAGCACCACCGCAGTGGCTAGCGCCCGCTGCGCGCACCCAGGGGGTTGTGGGTTCGAATCCCACCCCCGGGATTAAACCCCTTTTTCCCCTCTTATTTTTTCCAGGCCCAAAAAAAATCCTCTATTCACAGAACAGTCCTCGTTATTAATCTTCTAGGTCCCTGCAATTAAATTCTAAGTCCCTGGAAGTTAGTTAAAATGGCAGAATAATACCTAATTTTGGAAATTGCATAAATAATTCATTTTAACTCCAATTTCAACATTTTAAATATGTTTTCAATACCAAATTGAATTCTCTACCTAAATATAAATTTTGTTTACTGTTTTGAATATTTTAAATTGGTGAAATATTTGAAAACTTGTTTAATTCACTTAATTTTGCAAAATTCATAACTTGGGCATAAAAATTCCAAATTCAACAAACTAAATATGTTTTCCATTCCATTTTTCATGTACTTTGCAAATATCAACTTTGTGTTCTGTTTTAAATAAATTAAATTGCTGAAAACAACTGTTTCTTAATTAATGCATTTAAAATTGCCAAATTAATAACTTGCTCATTTTAAATCCATTTTCATCAAATAAAATATGTTTTCCATGCTAAATTAAACCCTCTTATCAAATATAAATTTTGTTTCATGTTTTGAATAATTAAAAATTGGTTAAATAATTTAAATCTTGTTTAATTCATTTAATATTGCTAAATTCATAACTTGGTCAAATTAATTTCTTTTTGAACTTATAAAATATGTTTTCAAACCATAAAAGTATAAACTTTTCAAATATGAATTTGAATTAATGTTTTGAACAAATAAAAAATTCAAATAAATTCATACTTGAATTAAATTCATTTAAATCTTGTTTAAACTTGTTTAATTCATAATTAATTCATCCTAAATCCTTTTTCAACAAGTGAAACATGTAATCCACCTAAAATTTTGTGTACTTTCCAAATATGAATTTTGTTATTTATTTTGAACAATTAAAATTGATGAAAACAACAAATGCTTGTGTAACACCTTTACGGAACCAAAACTCCATAACTTAATAAATAAAATTCCAAACTTGGTAAACCTTATTTCAAATTGTTTCTATTGTTGTTTTCTTTCTGTTTTCCTCATCCATGCATCATGCTAATTCACTTACACATGATGATTAGTTGTAGAACAATTATTCCAACCTTAATTCATGGGCTTTCCATATGCCATCCCAAATTGCATGTGGGTCCACTTAATTATGTTATGTTACCATGTCAACTATCTTAATCTTTGATGCATCAATTAAATTGACATGCATCATCCCATGATTGTGCATTATGCCATGTTATTGATTGTTTGTCTCTCTGCGTTGTTTGTTTGCTTCTTCTCGAATAGACGACGACGTTGAGACAGACGATACTTACGACACCCCTTCTGAGGATCTAGCTCAGTACCAGGCTGCTGAGTTTGCAGGCAAGTATTCACTCACATGAACCATTGTGTTCCTTTCAACATTGGATACCGATACTTTTCGTTGTCTATTCTGCTAGCCTTATGAATCGTTTCTTTTGTTACGAACCTATCACATGTTATCCTTTAACCCTGATATAGCCTCACCCCCACACCTATAACCCCTTTGCTTGTTGCCCGTGTCTTACTAGCATGCTTAGGGTTGTTTTGCTCGAGTCTGTTACCCGTTACTTTCTGTTACTATATCTCGTTATGTTCTGGGCTCGATGTTTAAACAATCAACATGTTAATATCTGAGGTAATGCTAATTTGATGATAAGGCACCGGCAGGAGGCCCGGCGTGGTTTTGAGGCCTGCTAGTGTCGACCCTAATTAGGAAAAGGGTCTTGTCTACTGATCCATGATGAGCGCACTATCCGCATGTGGGAAGCGTGTATGGGCGCCCCCCTCAATTTGATTCGATTCGCATCTCGTCCAAATCGCCACACTTAGTTCGGGCTTTCCATTTGATGCACTCATATGCAGGTACGAACCCGAGGCCAGGGTGGAACTTTTGTAGTCGGCATTTAGGGAGGCGTGGTCTTAGAGTGCTATGAGGGTCCCCTTTTATTCGTGGGGCTCGATTAGCCGCGCACGCACAGCACGTGGTTCTTTGGGCTTGATGCGAAGAAGAGTTGAGTTGTGTTGAGTGCCCCGCTTGGTGGAAGGGCCCTTCCATCTGGCGGGTTATTCTTACGTGTACGGCCAAATTGGTGCACCCCTGCAGGGTAAATCTTCTCGAGAAGCCGTGTTTTCCGCGGTTATGGCTGACTTGGTGAAAGTACTGGCTAACAAGTACTCAGAACAACTTACACCTAACTAATGATAACTTGACTAGTAATAGTCTTATTGACACAATAACTTGAACCATCATTAATTCAACGGTGTGAGTTATCCTCGGATTGCTTCTTTGGATAAGGGGCGAGATCCAGGATGGGTTTGTTTGAGGTTAGTTGGTAGGTTGGTTACGATACGCTATCTTATCTCCTTTCTGTTAGCCGAAAGTTATAGCAACTCTGTAGTTGGTTAGTGCAGCCTGCTGCCGCATCTTTTGTATCACCCATTTCTTCCGTTGAACCCAAAGCATCTGTGCTTGATGTTGTTGGGTACACTTTGGTGAACTGTGAGTCTTGCTTGCCAGTACGTTTATGTACTGACCCCTTTGGGGCTGTGGTTTCCGCAGACTACGCTTACGAGGATCCCCGTGATGGCTACTACGTGGAGTTTGACGAGGCTGCTGACGAGTAGATAGCGGACCTGGGCAGGATCCGAGACTTCGTGGATGGGCTCCGTTTTTTTCGTTTCCGGCCTCTTAGGCCTATTTGGATCTTGTCTGTACTCAGACACTTTGGATGCTTCCGCTGTGACGTAATGATGAATTGTTGGGACATGTGTCCTCTGGATGATTGTATTTGCTATCTCTGCTCTAGTGAGAGCCATTTGCAACTTATTTCAATCTTTTGTGTCTTAGAAATATGTTGTGATATCAGTTGTTCTAATGCCGTTGACGTACCATGTGTGTATGTTATGAAATACGTCAATGGAAGTGTCCTGATTTCTATGGGATGGTTTGCGCAGACGATGGATAGTAGATAATGGTTGTCACACGTTTACGTGTTGGCCTGCTCATATTGAGATGCGGGTGCCGGTATGCCCCGTAAGCCATTTGTTCTACTATTTAGCGGACTGTGAGTATCCCCTAGAAGTCCGGGTGCGACAAACCCTTACTCCTGCCTCTGTCGATCTGTATTAATCGAGTAGATCGGTTACAATGGTGATTGCTCGAATCGAGAGTATGATCTCGAATTCAAGGCTTTGGTGTTGTGGTGTTGCTTGGTCCTCTCTCGGTGGCTCTCCTGGCCTTATATAGGTAGCCAGGTCTCAAACCTTACCCGGAGAGGACTCGAACTCTAACCCTAGGTCGGTTACAAGTTTCCAAACTTAACCCGCAAGTTAGTGCGGGTGGGCTTCACGTGGGCCTTCTAGAATATTCCAAGGGCTCCTCTTCTTGGGCCTTAACCTTGGGCCTGAGATGGGGTGTCCTTACCCGCAGGGTTCAGGATCCATGCCTTCGTCAGTAGCCCCCGAGCGTTTGCTCGAGTGGGTTTTTTCCAGTCGAGTAGACGGTCAAATCTTGGTCTTTCTTTCCTGTGGATAACCAGCTTGGCTGTTTACTGTTTTAGAGGGCGTGTACCCTGTATAATGAGTTTTCATACTCGAGTATCGAGCAAAGCAAGTGCCTGTTTTTATGGCTTTTATCGCAGAAGGATGCGGCGCAGTAGCTTGGCTCTCCCGAGAGATCAGGGCCAATTAATTGCGACTAGGGCAAAAACATTTCTGGCCTACACAGATTCAAGACCTCCGACTCGAACCCGATAAGGTGATTGTTGCGACTGGGCCGTTGTGGTCTTATCGAGTCGAACTTAACCTATGGGGGTACCCGGCGCGTCCGCTAGGATTTTTCTTCGTGTTGTTGACACGGAATCATGCCGGAGGACGCAGCTTCGAGTGCGATTCCAGGCCCTCAAGAGAGATCTTTCGGGTCTTACCTTCATATTCGAAGAATATGGCATCCGGATGTGCCTCGTCGGCTGAACAATCCAGGTTTTTATTATGTGAAAATATCATGCGAGTGAGAAAAAGTAGGTTCTGCCTACTCGTGTAATTTTCGAGCGAGTAGTTCTTATATCCATACGAAAGAGTTTTCGTGTTTAGGAGTTTTATGCCCGTATGAAAGAATTTTCATGTTTGGGAGATCGTGCCCATACGAAAGAGTTTTCGTGTGCAGGGTATTTTTTCCTGTTGTAAAGGAGTCTTGCCTTCATGATCTGCTCATGAAAAGGTTGTTTCTATTCGAAGGAGTTTCGTTCATACGAAGTTATTTTCGCGTTTGAACTTTCCATTCGGAACTTTCTTTGTCTTGATGATGCACGCTATGACGTCATGGCGCACTTTTCTCCTTCCGATGGGACGTGACGGAGTGCGAGCAGAATGGTTGGCCCACATGGTCAGCTTTTTGACCGGGAAACGAGACGTCGTTCCCGGTTTTTACACAAACCGCGCAGTAAATGCGCACGATCTTCTGTTGAGATCGTGGCAGGAAACAGCGTTCACCGCCTCTTCGTTTCATCTTCACACGTGGTGGCAGCGATGAGCGACACGTGGTGCATCGAGTGGCCAGGATTGATTCGCTCCGTGTATAAGTACGGGTGTTTGCGCTGCGGTAAAACTTTCCCAGCCTCCGTCTCAAATCCATCTTCTTCCTCGCGCTCGTCTTCTTCCTCGCGCTCGAGCTCGTGCTGTCAGTCATGGCTGGAGGCAAAAGACGTGGCGCTGCCATTTCCGCATCCGGGGAAGCTTCCGTGCAAACTGCGCCGCGCTCGGGCGACTGGCGTTCGCCCAACACCACCGCGAAGAGCATCAAGGAGAAGCAGCGGGAGGGGCTTCTGCCGGCGGAGTCCGAGAAGCGGGTACGCCTCGGAAAGAAGGAAAAGGTACCCAATCCGCAAGAAAACGAGCGCGTGGTCTTCGCGGACCACGTGTCTCGCGGTCTTTCCTTTCCCCTCCATCCGTTTCTTGTCGGGTTGCTGTATGTCTATGGCATACAACTTCACGATCTTCCTCCGAACGCGGTGCAGCACATATCGTGCTTCATCGTGTTCTGTGAATGCTTCCTTGGCATTCGCCCACATTGGGCGCTATGGAAGGCCCTCTTCAAAGTCCGGATCTTCCGCGAGAGGTCGCGGGTAGACTCCGAGCCCGGCGAGCCGCTACGTACGGGTGGCTTTGGGATCCAAGCGAGATCGGAGACCAGCTACTTCAGCATGTACTTCATCGACTCCGCGCAGGGCTGGAGGAGAAAATGGTTCTACGTCATCGACAACAGCTCGGGTGGGATCGTAGAATTCCACCCGTTCGCTGTTTTGAAGAGACGGAAGTCCTGGTCGCACAAGTTGTCAGCCGAAGAAGCCCAGGTCGTCGCGCCGCTACTCGCAAGAGTGACAGCCCTCCGTGATCAAGCTGCTGGAGTTGTACTCAACGGGCTGCACCTGGCGAGTACCTTTCTAAAGCGCAGGATCCAACCTTTGCAGCTCAGGCCTTCCACGATGTGGGAGTATCAAGGCTCTGAGGATCCTAGCCGAGTGAGTCGCGAGGAGCTTTCAAACGTCGAGTTCGTGAAGAAGATCACGACTATCACTAGCCTGAAGGTGGGAGATAAATTCCCCGAGTGCACAGTCGCGGCCTTTGACGCGTCGAAGCCTCCGCCAGCCGCGGTGAGTTTATTCTTCTTCCCTTTTTTTATTTTCTTTATTTCCTAGCTTGTTCTGAATTTCAGTCGATTGAATTTTCCTTTGCGTTCTTCTGTCTTCTTCCATAGAGTTTGTCCATGGCCACCTGCTACCCTCCTGTATCTGGGGCGGAGGCCTCAGAGTTATTGGCGAGTAACTTGGATGCCCCAGCCGACACAAGTGTCGCCGACGCTTCTTCGAGCTCCGACCAAGATTCTTCGGATGACGCAGGAGACTCGGGTGGCGATCGTTATAAACGCCGTCGGGTAGAAGGTGATGAGGCCACTTCTAAGGACAACTCCTTGGAAGAGTCGCCCGGGAAGGAGCCCATCAACGCTACTCCTCTGCAAACGCGCGCCCCTTCCTCCTCATTCCCAGTTATCCAGACCGCCTGGAATGCGGATATGCTGGATGAGGATGAAGACGATGAGTAAGTTTTTCTCCTCGTTCTTAGTCGAACGTTTTTCCTTTGCATCTGTGTTGACGCTTTGTCTTTTGTCGCAGCCTACAAACCATTAGTCCTCGCAGGTACGCCTCTTCTCTTCCTCCCTAAAGGAAGAGTAAGGCAGGAGCTGCGGATGAGGCTCCCACTGCAGGCACCGTCCAGAATTCGCCCAGCGTAGCCCCCAAGGCGGCGACTATGGAACATGAAACTCCTAGTTTAGCTGCCGGGGCTTCAGCTTCAAAAGAGGTGTCGGGTAGCTCCGCAGATCCCCTCTCCCGTGCCAAGGGCCAGGTAAATTCTATTACTTGTCTTTAATTTGTTTATCGGGTGCACGACAGTGCTCCCGATGGGAGTAGCCCCCGAGGCTGTAGTCGATCACATGTGATCGTCTACAGGCTCAAAAACTGTCTTTTCCTTCTTCTTGATTTTATCGGGTGCACGGCAGTGCTCATGATGGGAGTAGCCCACGAGTCTGTAGTCGATTGATTGTAATCGGGTACAGGCTCCAATTCTTCTCTTCTAATTCGTCTATCTCTGAATTTCTTGCAGTCGCTCGTTGGCTCCCTTGCGGCGATTGGGCGCCGTGTTGTTCTTGCTGAATCTGACTGTTCGTTCCTTCGAGCGGAGCGCAGTCGACTCACTTCTGAAAACGAGCTTCTTCGAGGTAAGCTCAGGCCCCTTTCTTTTTCTGTTTGCACCTTTTCCATTAGTTCTTCGATTCTGATAGATATTGTCGTGCAGCTCAACTTGAGTTTTTGAAGACCGAGAAAGACGATGCTTCTACTCGGGCAATAGCTCTAGAGGCTGAGCTGGCGGCTGTTCGCCAAGATCTGGAAACCTCCCGCATGTCTTCGGCTGACTTTGAAGGGAAGCTTGCCTCTGCCCAAGAGGCTTTGAAGAAGTTGGAAACGGCCAGCGCCAAGGCGGATGCTGATCTTGTCGACTTTATCCGTCCCCTTGCCGGGCGCTTTGCGGGTAAGTTGTTTTTGGTTTGTAATTTGCCTTCTGTTGTCTTGATTCTTGACGTTCTTTTTCTTTGTAGGTCCTCTGGGCGTTCCTCTGGAAATTCCAGGAATCCAGCGGGTGGACGTGCTGACGGACTCCCTCGCTCAGCTCAAGAGGCATGCCGAAGGAATTTGCTCCTTGGTCGGCAACGCTACTCAAGTGTTGACGCAGCTGCATGGTCGCCTTCTCGTCAATGCTTCCTCTCCACCCGCGCTAGGTGACTTGCTGAAGATCTTCTCGGAGAGCAATCTCCTGGATGCCTACGCGGTTGCTCAGTCGGAGTCTGGGGCGAAGACGGCCATCCAGTTTGCGCTGGCGCATGGAGTTAGCGGCTTGGAGGAGGCTTATTCGGATCTCCCAGTCGACCCCTCCACGGGCAAAAAGGTATGGCTCTCTCGTTTTAGCGAGCCAGCCGCCATCCTTGCTCGGAAGCTGTCTGAGCTGTTTGCTCGACTTAAGGGAGGAACGACTGCCGCGAGTGGGAGCACCACTGTAGCTTCTTAGGCTTGTAAAAAAAGCTTTACCAGCTTGATTGTAATGAACCTTGGGATGTATTCCCGTATTTTCACTGTCTTTAATAGAGGTGTTCTTCTGAAAATGCTTCTTGCAATTGTTTGTCTTCTCCGTAGCTAGGCTTCCAGATGGTCCAATCGATGATATTTCTCCGCACTACGATGTTGTTCGTCCTGCAGCGGAGAAAATCATTCGACTAACCTCTGAGGAAGTAGATAGAGTGTTGGCGACTGAGAATGCTTATCGCCATGATTGATTGTTGAATGTGGACATTCTGTGATGCTGTATAGTTTGTAAAAACTGTTGTAAGGTGTGTAACCTCGTGTGTATAAATTTTCTTGTGATGCTTAGTTGTAGGCGTAGCCCCCGTGTGTTTATGGGGTGTGTACCTGTAACTATTTAGCATGTAAGAATGAATAATCTTCGAGTAAATATGGTTGAGAAACCATGTATTTTATTGCTATAACTGAGAAGTCATGTATTCGGGCTACAGGAGTGGCTAGTATAGCCTTATTTGTTGTGAGAACAGGTAAATCTAGGGATAAAATTTGCGGAGGTGCGCGATATTCCAAGGGTTGGAATAGATTCCTCCAGTCGATGGATTCTTCAGGCTGTAGGCTCCACCTGGGATGACTTCGTGTATGATGAAGGGTCCTTCCCATGGTGGCTCGAGTTTGTGTCCTTCCTTCGGCTTGAGTCGCAGCACTAGATCTCCAACCGCGAATGCTCTGTGGCGTATGCGGCGACTATGATAGTTTCGCAGTGATTGTTGATATACTGCGGATCTTGCGAGCGCTATATCGCGCATCTCATCGAGTGCATCCATATCTTCCGCGAGTGCCCTGTTTGAGGTTTCTTCGCTGTAAGCCACAACTCGTGGGGCGCTGAACCGAACATCCTCGGGAAGGACTGCCTCTGCCCCGTATACCATGAAAAATGGCGTGTAGTTTGTGGATCGGTTTGGAGTTGTGCGGAGGCTCCATAGCACGGAGGGTAGCTCTTCGGCCCAATGTCCGGCTGCTGGGTGTAGACGATCGAGTAGACGTTTCTTGAGTCCAGCTAAAACTAAGCCGTTGGATCTTTCGACTTATCCGTTCGTTTGCGGGTGGGCAACTGAAGCAAACTTGAAGTTGATGCCCTTTTCCTCGCAGAACTGTTGTGTTTCCTTTGCTGTGAAGTTTGTGCCATTGTCTTTAATGATGTCATGTGGTACCCCGAATCTGCATACGATGGAGTCGAGGAACTTGACTGCGCATTGGGCACTAGCCGAAGTTACTGGCATGGCCTCGATCCATTTGGTAAATTTGTCGACTGCGACCAGCAAGTGTGTATATCCACCTGGTGTGGACTTGCGTAATGGTCCTACCATGTCTAGCCCCCATTGCGCAAAGGGACAGGCGATGGGTATCATGTGCAGTTCCGTAGCAGGTGCATGTGGTCTTGGTGCGAATCGCTGACAAGCATCGCATGCTTCGACTAGCTCCTTTGCGTCGGTGGCTGCTGTGAGCCAATAGAATCCCGCTCGGAAGGCTTTTCCCATGATTGCTTTCCAGCTAGCGTGATGCCCATAGTCTCCTTGGTGGATGTCCTGGAGTAACTCTTTGCCATCTTCGGGTGCGATGCAGCGCTGAAGTATACCTGAGATGCTTTGCTTGTATAATTCTCCGTTGATTACCCGAAAGGATTTACTGCGTCTGATTATCTGTCGAGCCTCGCGAGGATCTGCCGGGAGCTGTTTGGTAGACAGGTAGTCGAGGTATTTCTGCGTCTAGACTGGCTCGACCAGAAAAACCTGTCGTGAAATGTTATGAATAAACTCGATGATGGCGACTTGCGGGTTGACCTCTGTTTCTTGTGCTGTGGGTGTTCCTGCGGCTTTTTTGACTTTGACAGAGCGCTTGGTCATCCTCTCAAAATATATTCCTGGCGGTATGGGTGTGTTTGTAGAACCCATGGTTGCCAATTTATCTGCTTCTTCATTGCTGGATCTCGCAATGTGCTTCAGCTCGCATCCCTTGAAGTTTCCTTCGAGTAGGTTGTACATGTCGCGATATGCGACCATGTTTTCGGCAACTGCGTCGCATTCTTTCATTGTTTGCTGTACGATGAGATTGGAGTCGCCGTAGATCATTAGTCGGGTGGCTCCACAGGCAAATGTCATCTTCATCCCATGCAACAGAGCTTCATATTCTGCGTCGTTGTTTGATGCCGGATCATCGGGTGGAAAATCCAATCGTAGGACGTATTGCAGCTTGTCTCCCCTAGGCGATATGAGTACGATTCCAGCTCCTGCTCCTTCGTTTCTTTTGGACCCGTCAAAGTACATTATCCAGTTGCTCGTGTATTCAGGCGGTCCAGGTGTTTGTAGCTCTGTCCACTCACTTAAAAATTCCACGAGTACCTGGGATTTGACTGCATTACGCCCTGCATAAGTGATGTCCCAGGCGCCCAGCTCGATGCTCCATTTGGCTATTCTTCCGGATGCCATAGGGTTGTTCATGATTGTCCCGAGTGACGCATCATTAACCACTGTGATAGCGTGTTCCTGGAAGTAATGCTTAAGCTTTCGGGCTGTAAGAACAACTCCATATGCGAGCTTCTGGTAATGAGGATATCGTTGCTTGCATGGTGAAAGCACTTCACTGATGTAATAGATCGGTCTTTGGACGCCGTACGCCTTGCCCTCCTCAGGTCGTTCGACTACAATTGTTGTGCTGATGACCTGGTTTGTGGCGGCTAGGTACAAATAGAGTGGCTCCCTTTCTTGTGGTGTTGCAAGGATGCGCCTGCTTTGCAACGATCGCTTCAAGTCTGCGAATGCTTGTTTAGCTTCTGGTGTCCACTCGAATTTATCCGTCTTCTTCAACAGTGTGTAGAAGGGTAGCGCTTGTTCTCCCAATCGGGCGATGAACCTGCTCAGAGCGGCTAGTCGCCCCGCGAGCTGCTGGACTCCGCGTAGATTGGTTGGCTCCTTCATAGTCAAGATTGCTTGTATTTTCTCTGGGTTGGCTTCGATGCCTCTGGCGGATACCAGGTACCCGAGAAGTTTTCCTGCTGGAACGCCAAAAACACATTTTGTCGGATTGAGTTTGATTCTGTATGCGTTGAGGGCGTCGAATGTTTCTCTAATGTCCTCGAGGAGTGTGTCCTCAACTCGAGTCTTGATGACAATGTCGTCAACGTATACTTGTATGTTCTTGCCAATGAGCTTGGCGAGGCATTTTTGCATGCAGCGCTGCTATGTTGCGCCTGCGTTCTTGACCCCGAATGGCATTGTCGTGTAGCAATATACACCATGTGGTGTAATGAATGCTTTCTTTTCTTCGTCCTCCCGTTTCATCCGGATCTTATTGTAGCCCGAATAGGCATCCAGGAAAGAGAGACGCTGATAGCCTGCCGTAGAGTCCACGATCTGGTCGATTCGCGGGAGGGGGAAGTTATCTTTGGGACAGTGCTTGTTTAACAACGTGTAGTCAATGCATACCAGAAGGATATCCGTGTTCTTCTTGGGGACCAGCACTGGATTTGCTAACCAGGTGGATATCTTTATCTCCCTGATGAATTTTGCTGCTAGCAATCTGTTTACTTCTTCTCCGAGCGCCTTCTGCTTGGGTTCTGAAAATCGTCGAGTAGTCTGTTTGATGGGTTTGGTATCTGGAAAGACTTCGAGTGAGTGCTCGGCAAACTCCCTGGGTATTCCTGGCATATCTGACGGTTGCCAGGCGAAAATTTCCCAGTACTCACGGAGGAGTTCGACGAGCGCGCTTTCCTATGCTTGCGGAAGGGTGGTGGAGACCATCGCTGTCTTCGCAGAATCTGTCGGGTGTACTTGATGTTTTCGTGTGTCGCTGTTAGCACTGAACTCTAGCTCAGGCGCGTTTTTCTTCGTGAGGGGCATCACGGAGTGATCCGTGGTTTTTGCCAGCTCTTGAAGTTCTTCTTGCATCCCGAAAGATTTTGCGATCTCGTTGAATTCAAAGTCGCACTTATTGGATTTCTGAAAGTCTTCATCGATGGTGATCACACCATATTCTCCAGGTAATTTGAGCTTCAGGTATGCATAGTGTGGTACTGCCATGAATCTGGCGAACGTTGTTCGACCAAGAATGGCGTGGTACTGTGAAGGCCAGTCGACGACTTCGAAGTCGAGGAATTCTCTTCTGTAGTTGCTTTTAGTGCCCAGTACAACTTCTAAGTTGATTGATCCGAGTGGACGGATTGCCTTTCCCGGAACTATCCCGTGGAAGGATGTTTCTGATTCCGCAAGGCCGTCCAGGTTCCTGTTCATTCGACGGAGTGTATCCGCATAAATAATGTTGATGCCACTGCCACCATCCATGAATACGCGGGCCAGGTCGTAGTTGCCAATCTGTGCTTGGATGACGAGGGCGGCGTGTCCTGGTCGATGGACTCGTGGTGGGTGGTCTTTCATCGAGAATGTGATTGGTTGATCCGCCATCTTCAAGTACTCGGGCTTTGTTGGCGGAGTCTGCACAGCCATGCACAACTGTCTTGTGTTAGTCTTTTGAGCTCTGCGGGATGGACATACCTTCTGGATCATCGCGAGTTGCCCTGCTGGATTCGTGTATGCATTGGCCCCGGGGTTTTGTGTAGGTGGCGCTGGCAGTGCAGCCAATGCCATGTTTAGATTTGGTGGTGGAGGCAGGGGTTGTGGCGGCTGGAATCCTTGGTGTCCTGCCCCTGGAAGCGGCGGGTAATTTTGACTGGTTGCGGATCTTTTCCTTGCGAGGGCGTCCGAAATGTCGTGAAACTTGCGACAATCCTTAAGAAGGTGCGTTGCCTTAGTTTTGCCCGTGCGCTTATCTGTAAATAGATGTAGCGAGCAGTGTGCATCGAGGTCCTCCTCGGGGGACTTTTCTTCAGCCTTTGGTTTCCACTCGCGATTTCCACGGCGACCGGAGTCGCGGCTTCGTGTGAATTCCGCCGCTACCATCTCTTCTCGATCTTCGTGATCGTAATATTTCCTCCTCTTTCTTCGGCCATGGCGATCGTCGTCGTGTGCGGGTGATGAGGCTCTCTCATTGCGCACCGCATCTTCTCCGTTAGCCCATTTTTCGGCTATGTTCATCAACTCCCCAATAGTTTTGGGTGCGGCTCTGCCCAGTTCTTCTCTGAAAGTCGTTCTTCGGGCACCTTTTGCGAAGGCTTCAATCGCTACTTCTTCCGAGATAGTTCCTGCGGTATTCCTGAGCGTAGTCCATCGTTGGATGTACTCGCGGGTGGATTCACCACTTTTCTGCTTGCATGCTCGCAGTTCTTCAATGGTGGCTGGCCTCTTGTAAGTCGACTGGAATTTTTTGCAAAAATCGCGGTGCAAGTCATCCCACGATGCGTAGCAAGATCTTGGCCTTCTTTCCAGCCAACTGCAGGCCGCGCCGATGAGATGCAAATTGAGGTATTGCATAGCCGTGTTTTTGTTCCCACGTTGGCACTTTACTGCCGTGAGGTAATCGCTTAGCCATTGAGAAGGCTCGAGTGAGCCGACGTACTTCGTCACTTCCGTGCTGAGCTTGAATCTTTTGGGTAGAGGTGCCTCGCGGATACTGCGGGCAAAGCAGAGCGCGCCGCAGGTTTTGTCATCCGAGGAGCCAGACGAAGAGCGCTCGCGATATCACGAAGCCCTTGCCTTATCCACCCTTTTTTGAGCGAGATCTGATCGTGCGTCGTATTCTGGCCGATCGCGGTCGGCGTCCTTCCTTGGTTCCTTGCTTCGCTTTCGCGAGCGGCTGCTGTGATGCCGCGAGCTTTTGTCTCTCGGGCTGTCTTCACTGCTGCTTCGACTGTCGCCGCGGCGTCTAGCTTCTTTTCCTCGACCGCGGCGCGGTGACTTGTCCTTCCTTGGTGAAGAGCTCCTATGCCTGCGGGGCGTTTCCCTTTCTTTCTCCTTCTCTTTTTCCTGTTGCTCCTTCTCCAGCTGCTCCGCGGCTTTCTTGCGGTCGTAGGAGGCGAGCCTTGTGGCTGCTAGTCCCAGTTCCTTGCGCACTTGTTTATACTGCTCCGCCCGAGGGTCACTTTCCGTCGGTTGATGCATCTGCATGTAAGTTGATGCGGCTAGAACTGCGGCAGCAGGAGTTTGCGGGTAGACGTAGCCGTCGTCGTCGACTCGCATGAGAGAAGGAGTAACCGATCTGCTGGTTCCGGCCAGGGACTCGACGTTCCTGGATGTAGATGCATGCCCCTTCCTCGTGGGTCGGGTTCCGACCGAGGGTGTTAGGGACAGCCCAGCTCGTCTTTGACTTGACTCATCCGCCGCTCTTCTTCGATGGGCCAGGTCTATCCGAGCGTCTTTGATGGTTGAGGCTGCTCTCACTAGGTGATAGTGGTAGGCAACCATGTCTTCGTGTGAAGCTCCGGCTGCGGGTGGTTTGCTCGTTCGCATAGATTCCTTGGCTCGATCCCAAGATTCCCGCGAGACGCCGATTATGTTGCGCTCTGCCGTGCTGTGCTCCGTTTCCGGGGCAGGTTCTGATCCTGCCATGCAGACTTGGGCCAGTCGAGGCTCGTGTGTCCTAGGCGCAGATCGGAAAGCCCTTTGAACTCTTGAGGGTTCCTCTGTCGAGAGGGTATGGTAGTCGTTGGTGTTGAAGCGGATGGATTCGCCGCTCTTCTCCAGATGACGACGCGAGTCGACGGCTCCAGACTCAGATTCCGATCCGTCCGAGAAGTGGAGGATTCCATCCCTGTTGGTCACGAACTTGAGGCTCCCGAACGTCAAGGTGACGCTCCTCTCCAGATCCTCGAATACCGGGCGTGATTCCGGCGAGTGAGGTGTGACCACGACAGATCCGATCCGTGTAGGATTGTTCAGAGCCGTAGTCGATGGTTTCCAACGGGAGTTGGTTGTCGATGAAGCCGAAGATGCCGGTGATCCAGCGCCCGCCGTTCCCACAGATGGCGCCAATTGTCGAATCTCTGACTCGACAAATCCCTTAGGTGACCCTATCGGGTTTCGGATGGGAGAACCCATGAGCGCTGGTGGAATCGTCGGCTAGACAGGGGGCGAGATTTACCCAGGTTCGGGGCCCTCGTAGAGGTAAAACCATTACTCCTGCCTCTGTCGATCTGTATTAATCGAGTAGATCGGTTACAATGGTGATTGCTCGAATCGAGAGTATGATCTCGAATTCAAGGCTTTGGTGTTGTGGTGTTGCTTGGTCCTCTGTCGGTGGCTCTCCTGGCCTTATATAGGTGGCCATGTCTCAAACCTTACCCGGAGAGGACTCGAACTCTAACCCTAGGTCGGTTACAAGTTTCCAAACTTAACCCGCAAGTTAGTGCGGGTGGGCTTCACGTGGGCCTTCTAGAATATTCCAAGGGCTCCTCTTCTTGGGCCTTAACCTTGGGCCTGAGATGGGGTGTCCTTACCCGCAGGGTCCAGGATCCATGCCTTCGTCAGATGTGTTCCAAATGGAACATAATAAGGCAACAGGGCCAGATGGTTGTCCTGCTGAGTTCTATCAGCATTTCTGGGATGTCAACAAGCCCAACCTTCTATAGTTATTTGGATGTTTGCATGCCGGTCAACTAGAGATATATCGCCTGAGCTTTGGGGAAATAGTCTTGTTACCTAAAGTTTTGGAGGCAGGAAGGATACAACAATATAGACCAATATGTCTCCTCAATGTTAGTTTCAAGATATTTACAAAGGTTGCAACTCTTAGGTTAAATTCGGTGGCTGATCATGTGGTTAGACCTACACAAACTGCTTTTAAGAAGGCTAGGAATATCCTTGACGGGGTTGTCATCTTACATGAAACCATCCATGATATGCACACTAAAAAAATTAATGGAGTAATCTTCAAAATAGATTTTGAAAAAGCTTATGATAAAGTCGATTGATCTTTCCTCCAACAAACTCTGAGAATAAAAAGATTTCCAGAGGAATTGTCTGCTTTGATCCATAGTTTTGTGTCTGGGGTAGCGTAGCCATTAAACTCAATGATGATATTGCATGCTACTTCCAAACAAAAAAAGGGATTATGGCAACGTGATCCACTGCGCCTATATTATTTAATATGATGGCCAACATGTTAACGACCATGATTGAACGTGCCAAACAACACGGTCAAATTGAAGGGTAGTCCCAAATCTAGGTGATGTGGGATTACAATTCTTTAATATGCAAATGATACTATTCTTTTTATGGAACATGATCTATAATCTCAAGCAGATTTTATCAACATTTGAGAAAATGTCTGGTTTGAAGATTAATTTCCATAAAGGTGAGTTGTTTTGCTTTGCCGAAGCCCAGGACGTAGCGGATCAATATGCCGACATATTAGGTTGTGAGCAAGATCAATTTCCTATTAGGTATTTGGTTATACCAATACACTGTAGAAGACCGACCAATGCGGAATGGAAGCATGTCGAGGAACGTCTGTAGAAAAGAATGGCAAGCTGGAAAGGCAATCTGTTATCCCTAGGTAGGAGATTGGTACTCATAAATTCAGTGCTATCGAATATGGTATGATTTCCGTCTTCCAATTACCAAAAGTAGTTTCAAAGAGATTGGATCATTTCCGGTCGAGATTCTTTTGGCAAGGGGATAGCAAAAAAAGAAATATAGACTGGCTAGATAGAATGTTGTTTGCCGGCCAAAAGATCGCAAAGGTCTAGGAATCCATGACCTTCGGGTCAATAACTCGTCTCTTCTAGGTAGGTGGCTTTTTAAGCTGCTCACGGAGGAGGGGGTCTGGCAAACACTACTTAAACGCAAATACGTAGGCACAAAAGCAGTATCCCAGGTTAGTTGGACACCTGGTGATTCTCATTTTTGGGCCGAACTAATGGTGACAAAGAAATGTTTCTTTCGCTATGGAGTATTTAAGATTAAGAATGGATCGGAGATTCATTTTTGGGAGGACATATGGTTGGGTAATACAACCCTCCGAGAACAATATCCGTCCTTATACAATATTGTGCGTCATAAGAAAGATACGCTGGCCACCATTATGCAAGATTCACCCCCAAATGTGACGTCCAGGCGAGATTTAATTGGACCGAGACTCGCGTCTTGGAATTCCTTGCTGGATCGGTTGGCATTGGTCGAGCTGACGCAAGGATCCATTGAATTTCGGTGGAATCTAACTGAGAATAGAAAAATTTCGGTTGATTCTATGTACAAGGCATTGCTCCATTCTGACACACCATTCAATAATAATAATAAGAAAATATAGCAGATGAAGGTACCACTAAAGTTGAAAATATTCTTTTGGTACCTTCGGAAAGGGGTCATATTAACCAAACAATCTTGTCATGCGAAACTGGCATGGTAATATCGTATGTTTCTTAGTTCTCAAGAGGGGACAATTAAACACTTGCTCTTTGGCTGCAAACTCGCACATTCTATTTGGTAAGCTATCCAAATGGCTTCAAACTTACAATAACCCACCTCCATTGCAAATGTTTTTTGCAATTGGTTGGCTGGGCTAGATGATGAGTTAAAAACCATTTTTATGGTAGGAGCAATAGCCGTTATATGGTCGTTTTGGCTATGTAGAAATGATAATATTTTTAATGGTAAAAATTTCTCTTGTTTGCATGCTCTATTCCGGTGCACCGGTATTCTCCGTTCGTGGTCCACAGATTTTCGAGACCTTTTTATGTAGGCGTGTGTGCGGCTGAAAATACTGGGGAGGGATATTTTTATTCAATATAGGTGGCGGCATAACCTTAGGATTGAGTCATATGTAATTAGTCGATTGCTGCATTTTTGCTTTCATACTTTGGTTTGCGTATGTGTGCATCTTTATCATGCAGAGGCAGGGTGTAATGTTTAAACTATTGAATAATAAAAACCCATTATCTAAAAGAAAAGGGGGGCTAGCTTACGGGTGACTAGTTGGACGGTTAACAACCCAACATTATTTTTCTATTTATGGTAATACGGCTTTACGTAATTTTCCGTTTCACTGCACGAGCATCTGGCGGAGAGATGGAGTTCCGCCCCGCATTACCTTATCCACATGTGGGTGGGCCCCTCGGGCAAAAACATAAGGAGAGAAATGTCAAGGAAACAGACACGGAGCACCCGGTCGGATTGTACCTTGGCCACGGTCACCCGTAGCCGAATGCAGACCATTGTCGATGACCAGCCGCCACACTCCCACCTGGGGCAAGAGCCCATCCACTATAGGGGTGAAAACGGAGCGGATAGGGTCGAATAGTAGTGAAACCATATCGGTAGCCGTATTTTGTTTCAGATTCGAAATCGGATCAGATAATGTGCAGATATGAATACAAAATCGGAGCCTCCTGGTTACGAATACGGACTGAATACGGAGCGAATATGGTTCGGTCGTGGATAAATATTTCCTCGGATGTTTATTAAAAAATAGTATACTACCACCTCATGATTCCGTCCTTCCCGATCTACATGTTAAGCACAAATTCAAGATTAAGTACGTGTTCATAATATAATAGGGTCGTTTAGAAAGAGATGTATGCAGATTGATGCATGAGGACCTAGGCTCCAGCCTCCGGGCAAAGATCGGTGGCAGAGGAAAACAAGAGGAACATATGATGGACTAGGTCATGAGAGCAAATAGGGAATCGATGTGGGGTTGGAGCGTTAGGAATAGACAGAGCTGGCATCCACGGATATAGTTTTGGGCCAGATGATAGTTTTACTTGTTAATGGGCCGTTCAAGGTATTAGTTTTTTTTTTTTTTTTTTGCCATGCTTCAAGGTATTATTTGGCGGATACCTATCAGATATTAATCGTGAAATACGGTATATCCTCATATACGAACGAATACTATTAAAACCACATCTTTTTCCATATCCATGAATTACTATCACCATATCCGTCAACATATTTTCCTTCCGATCAGTCGAAAATAATCTGTACCATTTTCACCCCTAATCCACTATAACATTTTTTTTTCGCTGGCTACTTTTATTGCTGGAGTAATTGGACAAGCTATGGTTGCAAATATCATGCCCTTAATATCTCAACGAATCATCAAAGTTATTTCCATAGATAAAATGTTAGCAAATATAGTATTGATAATCAGTCAAAACCAGTTGACCACCACATGATAACACTACAATATGTCAGATCTGAAGCGTTGAAAGTAAGAGACTAGCTGATACAAAACCCACAGTAAAAATAAAGAATGATTCTCATTTCAGGAAAGATGCAAGAAATTTTGCTTAAGCCAAATCACATTAATACACAGTATCCAACAATCCGTGTCTGCTTCTTTGCAGAATGTTAGGCGTTCTCTCAATGAAGCGGCACACTTTTTAGCCAGAACTTGTGATGTTTCTGGTTTAGGGTTTATTTCTGATGTTTCTGGTTTAGGTTTTATCAATAAAGTGCCTGTGTTCTCTCAAAAAAAAAAAGATTGCTTCCCATCAGGTAGATTCTGTGTTGGCTTCATTGTTCCTCCTGCTGAACATGCTACAATTATCTTTGCATCTTTACCAAGTTTTTCTTCAACACCTGCAACAAGATGGCATCTGCATCTGATAGCCGGTACATATATAAATGGTGAGGAAGCAGCAAACAGAAGTGCAGAACTTGCTACCCTACTTTTTATGAACTCAGGGTTCTCTTCTGTTCCAGAAAATATGCCAAAGAATGCAAATGCTGCCCGCCTTGCAATATCCCATGCTGTCAACTCCTCTACGAATCTGTATATTTTTATGTTAATGGCACCGGGTGGGTGAGCCTGCATAAAATTAAAATGCATAACTATGGTGCCACTGCGCCAGACTGAAATATAACATTACATTATATGAAGGACCGAACAGTATATCAAAACAAGGTTTCAAAATTTCTTAGACATCATTGGGAAGGATTCGATCACTAAGCCTTCTAGGTATCCCAAGCTGATTTTTTAAAGTTATGTTCATATAGCGCAACATATGTTCTATGTTCGGTTATTGCAGAATTGTGTTCAAAATAGTATTGCTGATTCAGTGTTTCTGATGAACGGCACATAAATCTTCTCTCCTATCCAAAAGAAGAATTTGGTTCCTTCTTAGGCCTCCCACTCACTCTGCCTGTCCTTTCGTCAAGCATCGGTCATTTTCCTTTTTTTGGTAATAAAACTCCGTCTGCACCTTAATGGGCGCACTGATTTGTGGCCACATTGATTTGTTGTTTGACCCATGGGTGGGCGAGCAAACCGAGCTCGATCCCCTCCCTATCCGGCGAGATTTTCTCGCCTGCTGACGAAGGGAGCGTGACAATCTTGAGAATCTAGCATATAGGCCGCTCTCCTGACTCTCTCCTCCTCCTCCTTCGGTGAGGCGACGGAGCTGCGGCCCTCCCGCCCTGACGTTCTCCGCCCCAAGCCCTCCCCACCGTCTCTCACATGGGTCTTCTCTCTGCAGGTACTCCTCTCCACCAAGCAGAGGATAAAGGAGACCACCACCGGAGCCTCCGGCGACAGGCTCAGGTACGGTGCTGCTGTCCATCACCCTCCCCTATCCCCGTCCTCTCTCCCTACTCGTTGTGTCGTGCCTATCAATCTCACATCTCTCTGTAGGTAGGTGCAACGAGGAGCAGGACAGGAGAGAAGTACTCCAGCGTCCAGCATAGGTACGGCACTGCCTTCTCCCCTATTCTGTCGCCAGAGCCTTAAATAATAAAAAGCACCCACCGTTGTTGGCTTAAAAAGCAACCGCCGCCGCGGAGGGATGTCCAGGAGATCTTTAGGATGACACCTCTGATAAGCAGCTCATGATGTTTTCGTCAACACTCTGCAAGGAGATCCCATTTGCAAGAAATTTATGCAAGTTGTAATGCCCCTGTAGTCTATCTGAATTTCGTAATGCTTCATATTTAAGTCTCCTGTTCCGCACTAGGTTTATTCTTCGTCTTTGTACTCTTACGGTATAGAGCAAGTAGACTAGGGATGGGATTATGGAGTCTTCTGGTTATGGGTCTGTAGATGAATTCAGGTTGGAAAAACTTAAGTTCCATGTGGAGGCTGAATATTTTGTCAGTCAAGGAGTTCATGTGCCACTACCTGAAGATATCCGCTGGAGTACTAATTTATTTCATCATCATTTGTACCCCTGCAGCCAATGGAAATCTATATTGAACTCGAGGCGAAGTTGAACTTTCACTGTCTTGTACATGTAGCTTTTTAAGATGCACTCAGTTGTCCATTTATTTCATCAGTTTTTGTTCTGCTTCTTGTGATTAATTATGATGTTCTTTTAAGCAGTACATAAATTCTTGTGATTAATTTAGTGTATCTACTCTGCCTGGTTTTACGCCCTCAGCATATGTGTTCCATCTTCGGTGTTGTTCTGATTGTTGCATATGCAAGGACATGTAAATATTGTCAAGCATATCGATGTGTCAGAGGAAGAGGAAGACTATATCAATATATATCGCTCTGGAATCAAGAATGATCGCTAAGCTTCTGAATACGGGCATTGTAGAGAACAAGGTTATAACAGACGAAGTGTGGAGAGTGATTTGTATAAGTCACTATGCATGTGTTCATCCAACAGAGTTCTCTGTTGAGTGCAGGTTATCTATAATGTTGTATGTTTCCTTTGAGCCATTGGCATGGTACTGACGTTGTTTCTTCCATGGCTCAAACTGATCAAGAGGCTACACCCCAAACTCACTTCACACAGTGTGCTGTTATTCAGTAACTACCATCTACCACTTCCCCCAAGTGGTTGTATGTGTAACATGCTATAAAATGAACTTGAATAATATAGGAAAAGCAGAGAAGTAGACACGTTAAAGACAAGATTAGTACCGCTTACTGTAATATCCAAGGTCAATATCCCTGTTGTTGCAAAGCTCATTTTTTCTGATAGGAATCCAGTGAGTTATCCATGTCAAAGAATTCCTATTTTTTATGCACCTTAAGCGTACTTCACAATAATATAATGCAGTGTTTCAAGATTGACTGATCACTGTTTAAGCGAGATATGAATATTAGAATGATGGGTCCATGCTCATAGAAGGGTAGTTTTCATCCTTATATATAGTTCACATCTGTTATAACAGGAGAATGGTCGTTCGTACACATCTGACCGGAAGAAATAGAGAACCAATAGCCTTGGAAGCTCATAGCCAACCAAAACAGTGTGAGCACGGCCATGACTTGAAAGTCTTGAACGAGCAGCTCTGTCTGCCGTGGCATCTCCCAGAATGTGCATCTGTAGATCTATCTGGCTTGTATAATTCGTGACTTTGTGTCTATAATATACTGATTTCAGTGTTTCTCGGTAATGCAGTTCGACGGATGTGGCATGATCAAGTTGTAGAAGGAAAAGGCAGAGGACCTTGGACTCTATGCTGACAAGGTTTAATCGAATTTACGTGCAGAAACAGGCAATAAATGGTAGAAACTAACAATTATACTGTCTTTTGTACTTCTGTACATAACATATATTTTCTGTAGATGGCGAATGGACAATGGAGATTGCAGTTATCAGAATGCAGGTGTGAGTTAGAAGAGGACGATGCCCACCTGTTTTTTCTTTTCAATTGCCCTTTTGTTAGGGCGGGCTGGTTTAACTCTCCTTGGTTCATTCGCATGGACCTTATTCAAAACAGCAACTCAATGCCAAAGGGCTGCTTCTAGAAGCGAAACTGTCAGAGCTTCTGAAATTAGACAGGCGGACAATGCCAAAGGGATATTCTAATGCTTGCTAAGGCCACGACAAGTACAAGACTTGACAATGAATTCTCAGGCTGGCACACCAGGCACTTGTTAGCAATTGTTTTCAGTTCCACACCCAAGACAAATGCACATGTATTCAACATTGAAAGAGATCTAAATTGTTTACATTTTTTAGGGTACACGGTTACTTCAATTGTATCTAAATTGTTTACATTTTTTAGGGTACTCGATTACTTCAATTGTATGCCCAGAATTTATAAGAATGTCACCGGCTTAACCAATACTCTGCTCATGCAAACTCTGAACGCAACCTGCTTCTATGCTGATAATTTCAATGCAGGTCGTTTGGTAATTTTAAAAGTAGCATATCAACCGGTAATATTTGGATGATACACAACAAAGTCTTTTCTCATTCAGGTATTGTGGCAGTGATGAAACTTTTGTTTGCTAAATCACATGTGATGTACTACCTAAATGAATTCTTAAGTCGATGCACCATTTGGATACAATCATTAGAGCCCTCTCCATTAACAAGATATGTGCAATTAGTTAGTATATGTTCCCAGTATCAATTGAGGTGCACTACCAAATTGTATTTGACAATGCAGAAATTTTCTATTATTTTTACCGATTTACGCATATCTTGTGATATATGGCTGATGTCAATTCCAATTCCATTTTTAGGTGCATGTTTGTGTTGTGTCAATAATCTTATGCATATAAGTACATTTGTATCTATCACAGAGTGGTGACCCAAAGGGAAGATGGAATATTATGGTTTTGATAGAATTAAATCGATGGAAAAATAAATATAAATTTTGGACTAATAAATTATCACCCGTAGCAAAGCACAGGCATTTTGCTAGTAAAAGGATAAGTAGTGGTAATGTCAAAGTAAGTGTTTGCTTTAAGCCCAAGATCCTGAAACAGCAACTGCAAGATACCTGTTTAAACTCTGCTTCTGTTCTGACATCAAGAATTATGAAGTTGTTTGACTTTCAAAGGTGCAGTGCTTCATGCACATCAACACTATGTACCTGCAGAACCAAACAACGGAAACACCTCTGATGTAAATGACGGCTACTACGCATAGAAGGGGCACTTTGAGTCAACAGTAAATTAAGCTAATTACCATATGAAGCAACATGAAAAGATAGATAAATCTCCATAAATGTCAATACAGGGCCTAGCTCACACAAAATTTATAATTTTTCTAAATATACATGTGTTACTTGAACCCCCTTCATAAAAAGTAAGCTTAAGAGTTTAGCAGCCAACTTCATATATGTTTAAAGCAAGAATAGTTAACAGTCAGAAGATCGTTACTACCCGCTTCTCTAATAGGAGTTGCCGCTTGATCTTCCATTCATCTTCAGCTGCAAAAAATAGAAGGGAAGATGAAAGATTATATCATGCAGAACAGAATGATTAGCAGGTCCATATCAAATAAAAGGAAGCAAACATATCCACAGTGCCTGGAGATTTCGCAGTCTTAGTAGCCGCACATGCTATCCGCAGCTAGCACACACCTTGCGCCCGGTAATGATTTGCAGCCTCTAATGGGCGCGAAGAATGACCAGATTTCCAGATGTGAAGTCTGAGATGGAGGATACCCTTGTTGAGCAAGCAAGGTTGGTTTCCACTATGGAGGTAACTGCAGTCATCATGGTCCTGAGATAAAGAACCGCAACAACTTGGAAGGGAACCAGAAGAGAGCTTAGCCCCTAACTGCTAAGGCTGCATCCTGTTGGAATGATATATTATTTTGATGTGGAAGTGTCCAAAGGACCTAAGTGGTTGAGGTTGAGCAAGTGCTGAGATTGACAATCAGGAAATCTGGCTATGTAGTCCTGACCCCACAATACCAAGTCACGAACAATGTGTTACTAAACTTACCACTGATTTTCTCTTAGGGGCTTACCATGACTTATTTCTGGTGTTTGACTCACACACATTTCTAGCTTTTCTGAATGCGCAACATAAAATGAAACAAAAGGATGCAGCAGCATTTCAGTAAAATCGGACTCTTTATTGGTACTCACCAGTTACCACCTACAGAACACAAACAGATTGCTTCACGAAAATCAAATCGTCTACTAAACAAGAGTACACCAAAAGGCAGAAAATGGAGACCCTGAAGTTTCAATTCAGAACAGAAACAAAAGAAACCATCCCTGCCGAGCTAAGCTCAGTGCTCACTCGCTCCAGTACCCATCTTCCTTGTCCTCCTCCTCCTCCTCGCCGTCCTCTTCACCGATCTCCATGGACGCCTCCTTGAACCGCTTGACATCCTCCAATGCCGCCTTCCGGAACAACCCAATGTCCACAGCCCCGGCAACCATATGGTACCCCCTCAGCTTCAGCTGCTCCGGTGGGTCATTGGGCATCGCAAACCCACCCAAGTAAGCCGCGTTGGTCTCTGGAGCTGCATCCTTCTTCTTCCTAGCCTCGAGCACCTTCTTCTCGGCATCCCTCAGCGTCGCTCGCACCTTCCTGTTCCCGGGATCCCACAGGTACCCCATGCTCGCCGACAGGTCGAGCGGGCCCATCTGGACAACGTCGACCCCTTCGATGGCGGCTATGGCGTCGATCTCCGCGACGCCTGCGGCCGTCTCGACCTGGCAGATGATGAGGGTGTCGTCCTCGCAGCGGGAGACGTAGGAGTCGTCGAGGCCGTATGCCGATGCGCGGACGATCGGGTAGGCGGCGCCACGGATGCCGCGGGGCGGATACCGGCAGTACGAGATGGCCTCCGCGGCGGCGGCAGGGGACTCGACGGCGGGGAGCATGAGGCCCGCGGGGCCTAGGTCGAGAGCCTTCTTCGCCCAGACGGGGCAGGCCTCCGGGAGGCGGAGCACGGCGGGGGTGCGGGCGGCGTCGAGGGCGCGGAGGCAAGCGAGTGCCTCCGTGATGCCGCCAGGGCCGTGCTCCATGTCGACGACCACGTAGTCGTAGCCGGCGAGTCCCGCAATTTCGGAGAGAGTGGGGGAGAAGGAGAGGAGGAAGAGGCCGTAGAGGGTGTCGCCGGCGGCCAGGCGGGACTTGAGGGAGGGGAGCGGGGCGAGGAAATCGGAAGCCGCGGCGGCGGAGGCGGAGATGGCGGCGGAGGCGCGGGAGGGCTTGCGGGAGAGGACGGAGAAGCGGGTTGGGGCTCTGGGTTTGGGTTTGGGCGCGAGGAGGTGGTGGGAGAGGGACGTGGCGGCGGCAGCAGAGGCGGCCATGCCGGCCTCGGCGGTGGCGAAGGCTTGCTGGTGGTTGGGGGATCTGCGGCGGCGGCGGCGGCGGCTGGGGAGCGTCGGCAGTGTGGGTAATGCGACTGCGCGAGTGACCCGGTGTCGTGTCACTTCTCACGTGCCGAGTGGATCTGGCTAGGCTGGACTGAGATCCAGTGAAACTTCACTTGGTGAAGTTACGTTGCAACTTTAGGCATCTCATCTCCATCCAAAACAGATCCAACGGTTCAGGTCACACAAAGGCAAAAGCCATCAACACTGCTCACAAAGAAAAAAAGAAAAAAACTCAACACTTAGCAGTTTTGCAGCCCAACATCGACGGAAGTCAGGGTGGGCATTCGGTCATGACCGAAAATTCGGTCTTTGTATTTCGGTTAATTTGAAATTCGGTCAGTAAAATATGAGGACCGAAATTTTCTCAGAACCTTAAAGGACCGAAAAATTCGGGTAACCGGAATTTCGGTCTCTATTTCGGTCATGACCAAATTTGACAAAAGTAGCTAATAGCTCCAAAATAATGATGAAATTAAAAAAAAAAAGCCAGCACTTCGTCTATAATTTTGACATAGTTGAATCCACATATTTATATCAAGTTGCAGCAGACCATAATCAACATAAAAGGCTCACGGGAGGACATACATGCATACAGCACCACAATCTCACAAAAAGGAAAAATACACACGTTTAGAGTTTGGACAAGAAAAGGTGAACTGCATCATTGCAAGTTTGCAATCAAGAACGCATGTATTGTTTCCGTCGTCTGCTGGTACCTAAATCGGTCTCTTCGGTCTATTCGGGTTTCGCCCATGTGTTGCCCGAATTTTTCAACAAATTTCGGTCTATTTAACTCTGGTAACCAAATTTGCATCGGTCCTTTCGGTTTCGGTCATCTCGGTTTCGGTCTCGGTCTTTTCGGTTTCGGTTTTCGGTCATCGGTTTTTATGCCCACCCTGAGACGGAAGGCCTGCAGGATTCAGTTAAAACAGATTATAATTTTGCACATACATGCCAACTATCTAATCCCCATTGCTGATTATAAAAACGATAGACATTTCAACATACAGGAAGTGAGGTAATCAATCTGGCTGTACCTTCCATTTAGCTTAACTAAACATATCATACGTGCACATCTATATTTTAACATATTATATTTCTGAACCATTTTCTAACATATGAACCACAGTTTTAACAGCCTTTTAACTTGATGCAAAATAATCATAATTAAGAACCGATAATACTCATGAGAAACAGATTATAAAGAAACAGATTATAAAGTAGCATTCAAATACACAAAAGCAGGCCATTTCATTCAAATGCTACAGCAAGAAATGGCAATGTCGAGTAATCATTCAGATACACAAAAGTAGGCCATTTCACTTGTACACTTAGGCCAAAAAAGACTATGGCTAGCCCCCAAAATACTGGAGTCAGCCCTGTCCAAAATACTAACTAGCCACTTTGAAGATACTAAATCAGATCGTCATAAAGATATCATTGTCAACTCAGGGTGTTGTCAAGAGCTCAATAAAGCTGTCGGTCGCATCACATTCTTGACGCTTCTCACTTTTTCCTATGGGACTCCCTCCTCTGTTTGTGCCATCATTCTCCAGCTGCACTTGAGGTTGCCGACTATCTTTTTTCTTTTGTTGTTGTTGATGCCAATGTAAATGAGAATCATTTTCTTAGTTTAGGAATGAACAAAAACTCATATCACATACACACTCCATCTTACTTTTGCTTTTTTTCCGCTGATTTAGTTGGCTTAAGCAACTTGTGTAGCTTCTCAAACCAAGTTGGCTTTCTCCTCAAATTTTTATATGAAACCTCCTTTTTCTTCAGGCATACTGAACTAAGCAAGTCATTGCCTTGTTGCACATTTGGATGAATATTTTCTTGGTCATTGGAGCATGCACTCGTAGCACCAGTAGCTGGTGCATTGATTTTATCCTCTAGTTGTGGCCAAAGACAATCAAGTGTATTTTCTAACAACATACGACATTCAAAAGAGTTGGCAATTTTATTTGTCATATCATGAAATTTATGAGACATGTCTTTGTACCAAAGTTAAGCTTCCAGTTTTGGATCTTCCACCACATTCCTTCTTTGCCTATCTTGTATACTTCCATTGCGTGCTTATCTAATCCATATCTTTAGGACATAATGTGTTGGCAATGTATTTACATTCATTAAATTAAGAACTTTCAAACTATGCCCACACAATATTCCTACCCTTTGGAACATTTGACAACTACATGAAACCATTTGGTTCAAAGGATCACCAATCACTATGCGCTACTCCTCCTCCTCCTCATAAGTCAAATCACCATGCAACCTCCCAGTAGCAACGGTGAACTTGGTATTTTCATCCAACACTCTAATGCAAACAGCCATGGATCTTTCATGTTCATTTTGGGAAGCTTCAAAATAGTTGGAGTGTACACTTTGCTTGCTTGCACCAACATCAGTGTGCACATTTTGATTCTTGGCAACTTTTTCTTGCCTCATATTCAGATTCCAATTCCTTTCTTCTTTTTACTTCAACTGTTCTCTAAAAATGCATCAAGAACCAGACAATATGGAAATTAGATTTCAAATGTTTCTTGAATGCATTGTTGAAACCCTCACTTAGTTCTATACTTCCCACTCCCAAACTGAAGACATCTCTCATATAACATTCAGCGCATTTTTCTTTCACCTTGTAGATACTGTATAACCAAGTTTGCTTATGCACTTTATGTTGCCTTGTTGAAAGTGCAGTATGGTCAACTAGAGGGGGGTGAATAGGTTGACTACCAATTTTTCTTCTTTTCCTTTTAGTTTGGGCTAAACAACTAAGATAAGGTTCTCTAGATGTGCAACTAGATGAGCAATCTATGTGATACAAAGATACAATACGCAGCGGAAGCAATATGCAAGGAAACAAGATAAACCACAAGTGTAAACAAGGAGACACTGATATATTTCCCGTAGTTCCTTCTCAAGAGAAGTACGTCTACGTTGGAGTGGTGGGGAGCCACCTAGGCACTCCTCAATAGCACGGATGTGCACACCTTATTCTCCTTGAGCTTCTCCGGTGAGGGAGATTCTCGTTTTCCCTATGAGGTCGACTTGAAGGCATTGACCAAACCTTTACACAAGGTTGAGGACATTCCACAAGATGGATGGAGGCTCTCAATCAATCTGAAGCTTCTTGCAACAAGGTGAAAGCTCTCAGCACAAGTTCTACTAGGGTTTGGATGCGCGTGTAACACACATTTGTTGGGAGACCCCAAGAGGAAGGTATGAAGAGCACAGTAGCAAGTTTCCCTCAGAATAAAACCAAGGTTTAATCGACCTATAGGAGAAAGAAGCAAATTCCAGAAGTTGATGCAGCTGATATGGCAGGGCGCACTACCGGTTCAGAAGCAACGTGGAACCTACACAACACAATCAAATCACTTTTCCCAAACGAAGCAGTGAGGCTGTCAAACTCACCGGTTTTGCTGAACACAAAGAGGTTAAACGTATGGTGTGGAAAACAGCATGAGAACAGTATGAAAACAGTAGCAGTTGTGTGAAAACAGTAATCGCAGTGGTTATATTATCAGTATGCGAAAATGGACCGGGGTCCACAGTTCACAAGTGGTATCTCTCCATAGAAGATAAATAACATGTGTGGTAAACAAATTACAGCTGGGCAATTGAAAGAAATGAAGGTTGCATTGTAGTGCATATGCAAGACATAAAGGTTATTATGTGATTCATGCGCGCATTACAACAAGATACATAGACCGTCATCCCACTGCATCTATGACTAATAATCCACCCTCCGAATATCATCCGAACAAACGTTGGGTATTAAGTTGCAAGCAACAGATAATCGCAATAAGCAAAGTATGTAATGTAAACAATGTAAACGAAGTAAAAAACCGTTGTTTTTCCTAATGGCAACAGCACATCCTCCATATGTCACGTTTCTGTCACTCTAGCACAGATGCAAAAGAGACATGAACCCACTATCGAGCATAAATACTCCCTCTTGGAGTTACTAGCATCTACTTGGCCAGAGCATCTACTAATAATGGAGAGCATGCAAGATCATAAATAAAATATGCATGAAGATAACGGAGTTACTAGCATTTACTAGCTTCGAATTTTCCAATTCTGAGAATATTTTCAGAACAAATTTTCTGAAACTAAAAACAGCAGAAAACAGGAAACTAGCTCTATGGCATCTTGTCAATAGGTTAGTCGCGGAAATCGATAAAAATGGCATAAAGTGTATAGAAAACATGTAGGAAATTACATGAAAACAACATTGAACATCAGAAATTAAGGATACGTTTAGGATACATTTATGACGTATCAACATCCCCAAGCTTAGTTCCTACTCGTCCTCGAGTAGGTAAACGATAAAAACACATAATTTCTGAGATGACATGATACCAACATAAACTTGATCATCAATATTGTAAAAGCATATGTAAGATGAGATCATAGTACTTTAAACACAAGCATGATAAATATAATTCTAGCAATAAAACATAGCAATCATTTTGCATCATGAGAAGTAACACAAATAAAAGATCATGAATAAGAATGCACTCGAAAGTTATACGTTTGTTTCGGGCATAGAGATAACATAGCAAAGTGATATTTCGCTTGTTCTTAAGAGTGGGGCAAAACATAAATGCCAGGGCACCTTCAAAGTTCATGAGGAAGACTAGAACCAATAATTTGAGAGCAAGTAATAACACATCATGAAGCAATTAATAATGTTTCTAGGAAAAATGCATATTAAACTCAGAATGGCAACTATGCTCTCTCAACTGTGCATAAAGTTAGAAGGTGGAGACTCAACATAAAAGTAAAAGATAGGACCTTCGCACAGGGAAGCATGGATCACTCATGTGATAGAGCTTTTTATTTTATTAAACAGAGGTATAAAATGTTTGAGACTCCTCCCAACCATCTTACACAAACCATGGCTAACCAAATCCTCTGGTGCCTGCCAACAATCACATACCGTGGAGGGGTGTCTATTTTTTACAGAGTTGTATGCTTATGTCAACGAATGGTAAACGGAAAATACAGTACGTCACAAGCCAACTAGACTTCACAAGAGCGGCTCCCATTGAAGGACGTAACTGGTGTAGAAGGTCATCCATGTTTCTCTTTTTTTACACAATTATGCTTTGACTGATAAATGAGGGGCAAAAATAGTGAAGAGAATTTGTTTGTATTAATTTGGGGCTGGGCACACCGCTGCCAGCTCTTCTATCAATTGGATAAGCGAATGAAGCCACTAGTACAAGGTGTGAAAGTCCAATCAACAAGTGAGATAAACATTCTCTATTACGTCCTCATGAGCTAAAACAGGAACACAAAACAGGAGTAATTTTGAAAGCTGTCGGGGGGTTACCCCCGAGTAGGGTAAAGACAGGTGGTAAAGGCCGCTTACAGAAGAGAGGTTTTGTCGAATAGCCGACTACCGGGTACTCTCTACCCGGTCGACTGCTACCCGGTCTCACCTCAAGATGACCAGAAGGAGATATCAGTCAAGTTTTACCATGTCGAGTAGAAGGTTTGGCCCGAGTACAATTGGCGGGAACCTTTGGCGGGAAACTACTCGGGCAGGAAGTCAAAGGAGCCGTTCTGACACAGGATCCCGCGTATCCTGGGTCCGTACTTGGCAGCATTCGAACTACTGTTCACGTGGGGACGGCCTGCCTGACAGTGACAACATGGAAGCAGTCGGTGGCAGGATAAGGGGGACCTACTCTGTGACTAGGTACAGTGATACCAGTCTGTCCCCTAGTTTTGCCCAACGACTTTACAGAAGCAGCCAAGACCAACGACCAAAGCTGTCAGCGGGTACTCGGAGAAAGGACAGTGTGCACACTATGTCGACACTTGTCCAGATTTGGACGTATCCGGCTAGGGCACCATGTATATAAGGTGCCCAGCCGCCTCCTGCGCGAGGCAGACTCACAGACTCTCTCAGATGCTCCCATAGTGGCTCACTAGAAACCCTAGAAACTCTAAGTTCTTGCCCTAGCTCTACTCGGAGAGGAGCAAGGGGCTACTCGGTAGCGATATCATTTGTACTGTGGCTACTCGGAGAGACACCGTAATACATAGAGAAAGGCAGGAGTAGGGGTTTTACCTCCTCACGAGGGCCCTGAACCTGGGTACATCGTGTTGTTTGTGTTGTGTGGATCTTACCTCACGCGGCTACTCGTCGCGTGATCCCTCCCCGGACACCTCCAGCGTCCATCGTCCCCACATCTTTAGCCATCCCATGGCATCTGCCGTGACACCACCACGACAGTTGGCGCCCACCGTGGGGCAACCAGCGGCGCTGGCTGGAGTTTCTGTTCGGACGGGATCTTCATCAGCGGAGCGTGTAGTTTGTGGCCTTGTCCACAGATTCGGCTCCTTCGACTTCGTCACCGACAACGCCGGCTGTTTCGGCGGCATGGCCATGCCAGAGGGCGGCTCGGTGATCTCCTTCGGCTCTCACCTCGTCTACGTCGCCACCGTCGCCAACAGCACCTACCCCGAGCTGGTGCACGACGCGGAGGATCCTCCCGCGCTTGTTGCTGCTCGTGGAAGGCCCGTGCGCAGCTCTGCATGCTGCGCTGAGGTGATGGTGACTGGCTTGGCGGCATACGCTGGCGCAGCTGCTACCGGCGCTGCGGCCGTCGTCGAGGAGGTCGACGACCCGCCCGCGGGTGGCAGGACACGCCGGCCCTACGAGAAGGAGAGCAACCTGCCGCCTTCCACGTCTACGGTCATCCCCGCGTCAGCTGCGCGAACCGGGATGCCCACTCCCACCGACCTCGAGCTCCTAGCCGAGAGGGAGCAGCTCGAGCGGCAACGCCAGGAGCTGCTCGCCGAGCAGGCGGAGTTGGAGAAGATTAGGTTGGAGCTGAGCCTGGACCAGCTCGAGTACAACAAGGCTCACGGCTTCACGCCGGTCGCCAGGAGGCCTAGCAGGGTAGGCGCTACGCGGCGCAACCTAGGCGCCGAGATGGCGACTGTTGCGGAGGAGCCCGCGCAGTCGGCTACCGCGAACACCTTCACAAGGCCGAGGTACAGCACGCCCGCCAAGACGCTGCGAGCTGCGGAGGCTGTGGCTGCCGAATTGCCGCGCCTAGAGGGAGAGGCGCGTCGCAGGCAGCAGGAGAGGCTAGGCGAGCTGGTGCTGGAGGCCGCCAGGCAGAACGAGGAGTTCCGGAAGGCCAACCCGGGAGCTGGAGCTTCGCAGGTGGTGCACTCGCACGCGGCTAGATCTAACGATCAAGCCTCATCTCCGCATCCTAGCCGCGAGAAGAGCCGCAGCGGGCGTACGGGTAGAGACAGGCAAATGCAGGTGTATGACCCGGCTGCTGCCGCGAAACAGGTTGCTGTGCCGCAGCAGCCCGGGCAGGAACACAACGCTGCAAGAGCAGGCTCTCAAGCCCATCAAGCTCAAAGCCGTGTCCGAGAAGCCGCACGTCCGGGTACTTCTCGGCAACCCGCAGCTCCGCCTACTCGGCAGAGGCAGCAGCCGCGCCCAGTGGCACCAGTCGCCAACCCGGTGGAGCAGCCTGCTGCTATGCAGGTGGATAGGTATGATGATGGCTACTCGGCTATGGAGATGGCTGGTTATGACATCCATGATCGTGTGGGTGAGCGCGTGTTGGCGCCTGGAGATGCAAGGCACCAGCTGGACCGTATCAGCTTGTCGGCGCGGCTTGAGAACACGGGTCCTCCTGGCCCCGAGTGCTTTGGCCCGCGCATCATGAACGAGCCGTCCGTGAAGGGCTTTCAGCTCGCGAGAGGCACCAAGAGCTACAATGGTAGCACCAAGCCTGAAGATTGGCTCAACGACTACGTCACCGAAGAGGCACCAAGAAGGAATAGGACCGAGAAGAAAAGATGCA
Organism: Alopecurus myosuroides; assembly: GCA_028641055.1. Taxonomy (NCBI): domain Eukaryota; kingdom Viridiplantae; phylum Streptophyta; class Magnoliopsida; order Poales; family Poaceae; genus Alopecurus; species Alopecurus myosuroides. The sequence continues at coordinate 297,882,118 of CM054063.1, read as the reverse complement.
ATGAAGAAAAGAACTTACCGATCAGTTGGCGGCGCAGCTGCTGCAGCTTGGTTCTCCAGGATTCCTCGTTGTTAATCTGCTTTGATTGAACCTGGCGCAGGGTGTCCATCTGAGCGAAAAGATCAGCATTGGTCTTCTTCAGAGTCTCGCACTCAGCCTCGAGGGCCCTCTCCTTGGCCTTGAAAGTAGTCTCGGCCTTGGCTTTCTCGGCGATGGCCGCGTCCCTCTCGGCGCCAATCTTCACGGCGTCTTGGAGCGCGTTCTGAAGCTGGACCTGCAGCTTCTCCATCTCGGTGGTGTGGTCCTTAATCAGAGTAATGGCCTGGTCGGACAGCTGTTTCTCCACCTCTGCTGGCTGGACGCAATCTTGGTGCGCCTCAGCAAATGACTTATAATCTTCTGCGAAAAGATAAGATGAGGTCAGTAAACGGGCAGAGAAGAACCAAACTCAAAGTCACACCGAGTAAACAGCAAACTCACCTTCAAGTTTCTTTATCGTGGCCTCGGCGTTCTCCACGAAGCTACGGCATTGTTCATGCTCGTCGGCCAAGGCTTTCAGTTTCTCTGCAGAGAAGGAAAGGTTAATGCGTGAAAAAGCAGAAGCGGGCGTAACCATAAAACGCAGGAACCGCGTGGCTAAAGGCGTACCTTGCACTTCGGCCAGCTGTTGGGTGCTGTCGTTTGCTTTTTTGCTCGCGGCCTCAGCAGCTAACTTCTCCTTCTCCAGCGCAGCAATACGCCTCCTGGCGATGGAGTGATTCCAGAGAAGGATGCGGTACAAGTTGGTCCGCTTAAGAACGCTATCCTGAAAACCGAGAAGAAAATGAGTCAGGCAATGCAGAGAAGATTCGGCCCGAGTAGGAGGCTACTCGGAGAGTATCCACCTACTCGACCCAAATCTCGGGGACTGGGAGTGATGGTGAGAAAGAAGAAAGGCGAGCAGAAGAGAAGAAAATTCAACTCGGAAAAGGCAAAAAGACTTACTGCGTAACTCTGTTCGATATCTTCGGCGTTCTTGCGGTGCAAGAACATCTTGGCTGCGAGGGTTGCGGTATCGGTGGAGACAGACATGGGCTGATGTCCCAGGTCGATCTTGTTCCACTCCACGCGGTAGTGGTCGACGGAGCCAAGGGTCAAGCCGTGCCACTTCTCCTCTCCGAGAACCCCGCTGTCCCACTTGGCGCTGATGTAGCCGACAGTATCCAGTACCTGCTCAAGACCCTTGGAGGTTATTGGCTTGTCTTGGGGTCCCCGAGAAGCAATATTGACGGGTTTATTCTGGGCTGGATCGAAGGGAGGAGTATTCCTGGCTACTGCTTTCCTCCCCTTCTGAATAGCTACAGCTCTATCTTGGGGAGGGAAGCCGATGGTATGTTGGTGGCTAACCTCAATCATATATTCCGGGTAGCAGGGTTGACCAGCAGCGCGAGCATCAGCCGAGAGCGCAGCAGGAATCGGGCCGGAGTCGCGGACCACGAGTGCTCCGCCTGCTGATGCGCTCTGCTCTCTGGCCCTTTTCTTCGTCTGCTCCTTCTCGACTTTCTGCTTCTCGAGATCCTCGGGTTTCTTCCCCTCAGTCTTGGCCTTTGCCTTCTCGGCAACTGCTTCCTCGGCAGCTCGCTTCTCGGCCTTCTTCTGTTCAGCCCTGGCTCTCTTCTGCTCGGCCTTGGCTCTCTCAGCAGTTTCTTTCTCGGCTTTGGCCTTCTCGGCGGCTTCCTCCTTGGCCTTGGCCTCCTCAGCAGCCACCTTATCGGCAGTCTCCTTCTCAGATAGACCCTTCTTGGAGCAGTAATCCCTCAGAGCATCAAGGGCCTGTTGCTTGGCTGCTCGCCCAGGAGAGCTGGATGTGTCCTTGCTCTGTGGAGACGAGGAAGAGGTTGGTGGTGTAGGGCCTTGCGCAGTTGGTGGCGTAGGGCCCTGCGCAGTTGGTGGCGCCGCTGCAGCTTCTGGCAGAACACTACTCGGTGCACTGCCTGGCAGTGGGTAGACATCTGCTACGGCAGCATCTGCAGCGGTGTCGTCCGTCATCGGCTGCTCGGCAATGATGTTATCTTGTGCAGCAGCCTCGCTGGTGGGCTGCTCTACTTCTGGCCGCTCAAGGGCGGCGGCATCTTGCTTTTCTTGTTCTTGGTTCTCCTCGGCGTTGCGAGCCGGAGGAGAAGGGGGTCTCTCTTCATGAACAGCGCCTTCTTGTGCTGCTGGTTCTGACGCTGCTCCTTGTGCTGGATTGGCAGCAGCAGCATTGGCATCGCGGTCCTCATCATCGTCGTCCAGATTGACCAGAGGTATTGGTTTCTTCTGGGCTGGATCGGATGCGAGGGCTGCGTTCGCATCCATGGCAGGACTGCAGAGAAGAAAGGAATTAAGGATTGGAAGAAGGTTTGGAGGAAAACAGTATTACGCGAGAAGGAGGGCAAACGAGAAGAGAACTCACGCAGTGGTGGATTTAAGCTGTCGTCGGGGTTTCTTGACAGTAACCTTCTTCTTCTTCTCGGCGGCCTCCTCCTTCTCGGCGGGCTTCCTTTTCTTGGTTGGAGGCGCCTGTGCTTCGATCCCGGTCCGCTTGCGGGTTTCGGGAGGGGCAGTAGACAGAGGTTGGACGACGAGGGGCGCATCGCCCTCGTTCTCGCCCTCATCCTCGTCCTCCTTCTCCGCAGCGGCCTCATCTGAGAAATTCAAAAGAGAAGAAGGAAGAATCAGAAACAGCAATGCAAGGGGCTGGGGTTTCTCGGAAGCAAACAAGATAAAAATAACAATACCGTGAGAGCCTTCATCTGACCAAGTGCGGAGAGCATCGCGCTTGTCAGGAGCGGGGCTGCTCTGTCCCGCGTCATCAGAGGGCAACATGTCATCCTCCTCGCGATCGGCGAACCAGTTCTCCTCAAAAACCTCGCGACTCTCAATCAACTGTCTAGTAAGAGTCTGAAAGACAGAGAAGGATCGTAAGTTAACCGAGTAGCAGGATGGAACTCTACTCGGGCAGGCGTGCAAACACAAAGCACACTAAGCCTATGCAGTTTTCTAAAGTATACTACTCGGACAGGCGTGCAGGCACAAAGCACACTAAGCCTATGCAGTTTTCCAAGTGTTCTACCCGGATAGGCGTGCAAACACAAAGCATGCTAAGCCTAAGCTCGAGTAGACTAAGTGTTCTACTCGGTGCAACAGACGATTGCTAGTCGGGACGGAAAGGGAAGTTGTCTACTCGGAAAGCAGAGGCGAAAACAGAGAAGGAAGAACGTACCCGGGCAATCGGTAGCGTGCGGCTGTACGGAGCGAAGCCATACCGCCACCTCTCGGTGAGGCTTGTCTTCAGCATGTTCCTGGCATGATAGGCAACATCCACGTCGTCGATTTCGATGGTGGTGGTCCTGGTGCAGTCGCGCGGGCCTCCCATGTAACACATGAGATGGCAGCGCTCCTGCAGTGGGAGTACTCGGCGCTTGATCCAGCATATCACCGGGTCGTCATTCTTGAGGCCCAGCTTCTTCAACTCGCCGAGCCTATCTTCTATCTCGACGGCGATTTCGTCGATGTTGGGCTTCTCCTTCCAGTTCGACCCGAGTGGAGCACGGTTCCTCCAAGCGGGCAGGTTGATTCGGTCATCAACCACACCTCCTTCCGTGGCGGGGACATTCTTGACATAGAAGAATGTCTGTTGCCACATTCGGCAGGAATCCAGCCCCTGGATGCGGGGATGGTTTGTACCCGTCCGCTGCACCATCATGGCACAGCCCGTGTCGGTGGCGCGGCCGATACCTGCACCTTCTTTCTTCCCGACTGATTGTTGGCGGAGATTGAAGTACCTGAGCCACGTATCAGTCGTGGGCCTGATGCCGAGAAAAGCTTCACAGACGACGACGTGGTAGGCGAGGAAGACGACCGCGTTGGGCGGCAGATGATGCATCTGCAGCCCAAAGTGGTCGAGGAACTTGCGCAAGAAGTCCGAGGCGGGCAGTCCGAAGCCGCGCTCGAAGTGCGACATGAAGACCACCCGCTCGCCGTCCCGCGGAGTTGGTACGACCTCGTCGTCGGGTGCCCGGCACTCCACGCCGGGAGGAACCCTCCTGCTGGACACGAGCCAGGCGAGATTGGCCTGGGTGACGGAGGAACCCGCCCAGCTAGCCTTGGCCATCCTTGCGAGTGGGAGGAGTGGATGATTTTCGAAGGGAGTTGCTCGGAGGACAGAGTCCGCGGCGGCGCGGAAGCTTGCGCAGCGGCGGAGGGCTCGGTGGAGAAGAAGAACAGGAGGCAGAAGGGGAAAAGAGCAGGGAAGAAGAAAAGGAAATTACCGCAGGGGTATTTATACCTCCCTCGCGGGATTACCGTTACCACCACGGTAGTGGGATCGACTGTGGCGTGTGGTGGGTCCTGTGGCCGAATAGAAACGCACGCAAGCGCGGGCTGCGCGCGTAACGGCCGCATTTGATCCCACCTTCAGATCGTGGCCAGTAATTGCGCGTGATGGGACATGACGGCCAGTGGGCCCACAGCGTGAGAACTGGACACGTGGCGTCGTGTCCTGGGCAACCAAACGACAAGGTCGTGGATGCTTGACACGTAGGCAGTGCCTGCGTGAAGGGCTGGATGTTGCTCTGCGCTGCAGAGGCTCAGTTTGCGAAATTTCGCTAAGTCTTTTTACTCGGATACAGAGTAGAAAGCAAGAGCTACTCGGAAAGAGGAGACTCAAGATACTTTCCGGATAGCTACTCGGAGGACCTACTCGGCATCTTGAGGTTCGATGGCTGAGATGCAAAGGCTGGTTTTAAGCTGGCAGAGCCTAGTGAACAAGTTCGCAAGACTCAACCAGCTTCGGGGACTGCTGTCGGGGGGTTACCCCCGAGTAGGGTAAAGACAGGTGGTAAAGGCCGCTTACAGAAGAGAGGTTTTGTCGAATAGCCGACTACCGGGTACTCTCTACCCGGTCGACTGCTACCCGGTCTCACCTCAAGATGACCAGAAGGAGATATCAGTCAAGTTTTACCATGTCGAGTAGAAGGTTTGGCCCGAGTACAATTGGCGGGAACCTTTGGCGGGAAACTACTCGGGCAGGAAGTCAAAGGAGCCGTTCTGACACAGGATCCCGCGTATCCTGGGTCCGTACTTGGCAGCATTCGAACTACTGTTCACGTGGGGACGGCCTGCCTGACAGTGACAGCATGGAAGCAGTCGGTGGCAGGATAAGGGGGACCTACTCTGTGACTAGGTACAGTGATACCAGTCTGTCCCCTAGTTTTGCCCAACGACTTTACAGAAGCAGCCAAGACCAACGACCAAAGCTGTCAGCGGGTACTCGGAGAAAGGACAGTGTGCACACTATGTCGACACTTGTCCAGATTTGGACGTATCCGGCTAGGGCACCATGTATATAAGGTGCCCAGCCGCCTCCTGCGCGAGGCAGACTCACAGACTCTCTCAGATGCTCCCATAGTGGCTCACTAGAAACCCTAGAAACTCTAAGTTCTTGCCCTAGCTCTACTCGGAGAGGAGCAAGGGGCTACTCGGTAGCGATATCATTTGTACTGTGGCTACTCGGAGAGACACCGTAATACATAGAGAAAGGCAGGAGTAGGGGTTTTACCTCCTCACGAGGGCCCTGAACCTGGGTACATCGTGTTGTTTGTGTTGTGTGGATCTTACCTCACGCGGCTACTCGTCGCGTGATCCCTCCCCGGACACCTCCAGCGTCCATCGTCCCCACATCTTTAGCCATCCCATGGCATCTGCCGTGACACCACCACGACAAAAGTTTTAAAGGTAACACATGAGCAATTTACTTTGGAGTGGTGGTTAAATACCACATGTAGGTAGGCATGCTGGACACATTTGGCATACTTTGGTTTTTGGGAGTTGGTTGCACGAGTGGAGATCATACTCGGTACAGGTGGGGGCTAGCAAAAGACTGGGAGCGACAAATCAAGAGAGCAATAATGGTCATAATCATGCATAGCGACAAAAACATCATTAATCAAAGCATAAGTTGTGCCACAAGTTCAAAAACTAAATGATCATAGAGGCTATAGGTTACTGGTTTGTAGTCATAAACATGGTGTAAGCATGCGCCAAATCAACCAAATAATACATTCAAAGGAGAACACCACAAATTTATGCTTCAATATGACAAGAACAACTCATAATTCTTTCAATGGCACATTAAACACTCTCAGCTATTTGAGACAAATCATGCTACAAAATAACCACTGGGATTTAAGATTAAAATAACATCTAGAATGACATGAAAAAGTCTAGCCATAGTCTATACAAGCTTCTATTTGCATCGTTATAAATTCTACTATATGTAGCTGTTTCTTTTCCCAACAAGCACCATACAAAATGTGTTTTAACAAAAAAAAATCTCTAAATGAAACAGCAAGAAAATATGGGAGTACTCACATAACACTACTAAAACTAACATCTCTGAATAAGAGATGCAATAAAAACAAAATCTAAACAGGAATTTTGCAGCAGTTAGAAGAAAAATTAAGAATAGGAGCATAACGAGTATTCAAATGAAAAAGCGGAGCGTGTTTCTCTCCCAAACAAATATTCTAGGTTCCAATGATGTTTATTGCATCAACGAAACAAAAAATAAACAAATATAAAACTGAACGAAAAATAAACAGACGCTCCAAGTAAATTTCATATGGTGTGACCGAATAAAAATATAGTTTCAGTAGAAGTGACCTGATAAATTGTTGATGAAGAAGGGGATGCATTGGGCATCCCCAAGCTTAGATGCTTGAGTATTCTTAGAATTTGCTGGGATGAACCACGGGGGCATCCCCAAGCTTTGACCTTGCACTCTTCTTGATCACATTATATCACCCTCTTCTCTTGACCCTTGAAAACTTCCTTCACACCATGCTCAAAGAGTAATTCGCATTAGAGGGTTAGTGAAACAATCAAAAATCTATGAGTTATGTATTGGAACAAGTGCTATTGATAATTTTAAATATTAGCTACAGCCACTGATGTTTCCTGAAGCAAAGAAATCCACTTGACATAGTAAAAGAGCATATGCAAGAAAAATGGTAGAATCTGCCAAAACCAGAACAGTCTGTAAGACGAAATTTTTCAGGGCACTTACATTTCGAAGATCGAAAAACTAGAACGAAAAAGTTGCGTAATGAGCTGAGGAATAAGCACAAAAAGTTTCAGGTCATTTCGATTTTTCTGTGAATTATACGATTCTTAACGGTGGACAACAGAAATTTATTTCCTGCGCAGAAATTCAAAACCAACTCCAACTTTCGTTAGAAACTTTAATTGGCACAACTAATACATGAAAATAAAGATACAAAATATTTTCTACAGAAGTATACAACTTCTTGACTCAAAGAAAACAGAGAAAAACAAAGCAAAAATAAAACCATGGGTTATCTCCAAAGAAGTGCTTTTCTTTAACGCCTTTTAGCTAGGCCTAAGAAGAGAAAAGATGCTCACATGAGAAATATGAATTAAGCAAAAGAGAGCATCAAGAAGAAAGTTTAAAACAAATTTAAGCCTAACCCACTTCCTATGCATAGGAATCTTGTAAACAAATAAATTGAACAAGCTCAAAGTAGAAATCATGGGAATGTAGAACAAGAACAATTTTTAAACTTTCAACAAAAAGAGAGGTGTTTTAGTAACATGAAAATTACTAAAACCATATTTTTCTCTCTCATAATAATTTTCAGTAGCATCATGAACAAACTCAATAACATAATTATCACATAAAGCATGTTTGTCATGGTCTAAAGGCACACAATTCATATCAAGCTCCAAAACAGTGGGATCAAAATTTAAAATCAGCTCCTCCTTTTTCCCACATTTAGTAATAGAAAAACAAGATGATTGATCACTCATAAAAGGTATGGGACACATTATAGCTATCATATTTTCAGTATCATTATAATTTATAACATCAAGCAATATAGGACCATCATCTAGAGCATTATCATATGAATTTCCTAAACAAAATTCCTCATTATCATGCATATCAATATGTGGAATAAATAGAGGATTATCATAAGATTTATTAAAGTAGCATGGATTATCATAGATAATAGTAGCAATATCATTCTCACAAGTTTCATTCATAGTAGTATCAAGGTCACAAGTATAGCAAGTATCAACTTCATCAAAAAGGGATATTTCAAAAGAATCAATATGATCATCACAACTATGAGTTAAAGAGTTACTCTCATTGGGAGGTAGACATGGGTAGCTCCATTCTTCCTCCTCTTGATCACCATTCTTGTCCTCTTTTTCATCCAAGGAGCTTCTAGATTCAGCAATTTCTTCTTCAATAGGCTCCTGCAAGGCATCAATTACTTCCTTTGGTGGAGAGCATCTTTTAAGATATTGAATTATGTAGTAATTATAATCCTTATAATTATCAAAGCAATATTCAAGTATATCATAAATCTCATATTTATAAGGTGCATCATTAATATTTTCAAGCAAATAAGCAATTTCGAATGCACCCTTCCAAGCAATAAATTCATCAATTTGTTCCACATCATATAGTTCATAATTTCCCTTAACATAAGAAGATATAGTAACATTACCATTACACTCACATTGAAAAGGGAGGTGCTTATACCTCCTAAAGCAACAAGAATTATCAAAGCAATAAGTAACATTATAAGTAGAGCACAAGATTTTAGCATAGTTATGCAATTTATTAATTTGCTCCCATAAGTGTATTCCTTTTTGTGACAAGCGGTATTCCTTATAATATTTTTGTTGTTCTTCCGTGAACCCATCTTGCCAATAAGATCTAGTTTCAAATACATCAAACATTCATAGCAAGCATGATAAAGCAAAAATAACAACTAGAATAACTAATTTTTTTGTGTTTTTGATAAAGAGAAGCAACAAGATAAAATAAAATAAACTAAGCAAAACTAAAACAAAGTAAAGAGATTGGAGGTGAGAAACTCCCCTTGCACAAATTCTCTTCCTCCCCAGCAACGGCTCCAGAAATTAGATTGATGCGCGTGTAACACACGTTCGTTGGGAGACCCCAAGAGGAAGGTATGAAGAGCATAGTAGCAAGTTTCCCTCAGAAAGAAACCAAGGTTAAATCGACCAGTAGGAGAAAGAAGCAACTTCCGAAGGTTGATGCAGCTGAGATTGCAGGGCGCACTACTGGTTCAGCAGCAACGTGGAACCTACACAACACAATCAAATCACTTTGCCCCAACAAAGCAGTGAGGTTGTCAATCTCACCGGTTTTGCTGAACACAAAGAGGTTAAACGTATGGTGTGGAAAACAGTATGAGAACAATATCAAATCAGTACCAGAAGTGTGAAAACAGTCACCGCATTGGTTGTATTATCAGTATGAGAAAATGAACCGGGGTCCACAGTTCACTAGTGGTGTCTCTCCATAGAAGATACATAACATGTGTGGTTAACAAATTACAGCTGGGAAATTGACAGAAATGAAGGCTTCACCGTAGTGCATATGCAAGACATAAAGATTACTATGTGATTCATGCGGGAATCACAACAAGATGCATAGACCTCCATCCAACTACATCTATGACTAATAATCCAGCCTTACAATATTATCCGAACAAACGTTGAGTATTAAGTTGCAAGCAACAGATAATCGAAGTAAGAAAAGCGTGTAATGTAAACAATGTAAATGAAGTAAACACCGTTGTTTTCTCCCTAATGGCAACAACACATCCTCCATCCGTTACGTTTTTGTCACTCGAGCACAGATGCAAAGGAGGTATGAACCCACTATCGAGCATAAATACTCCCTATTGTAGTTACTAGCATCTACTTGGCCAGAGCATCTACTAATAACGGAGAGCATGCAAGATCATAAATAAGATATGAATGAAGATAAATGATAGATTTATAATCATAAGACATAGAATTCAACATCCACCGGATCCCAGCAAACACAACATGTAGCATTACATACAGATGATCTCGATAATGTAGGGCAGCTCACGAGATCTAAACATGAGGCATAAAGTGGAGAAGACAACCATCTAGCTACTGCTATGGACCCGTAGTCTAGGGATGAACTACTCACGCATCACTTCGGAGGAGGGCATGGTGGTGTAGACCCCTCCGGTGACGAATTTCCCTCCCTACAGGGTGCCGGGGAGAGCTCTAGAACCCTCCCGATCTCGGGATGATGATGACGGCGGCCTCGGGTGTTTCTCGGGAAAAAGTGGTATACTTCTAGGGTTCACGTATCGGGGGGGGGGGGGGGGGGTTATATAGGCGAAAGGGCGGTGGTGGTGGATGCCCAAGGGGCCTACACCACCCCTAGGCGCGGCCAGGTGGCGCGCCGCCCTTAAGACTTCCGTGCTTCAAATTTTCCAATTCCGAGAATATTTCCAGAACAACTTTTCTGAAATTAAAAACATCAGAAAATAGGGAACTGGCTCTGTGGCATTTTATCAATATGTTAGTCCCGGAAATCGATAAAAATGACATAAAGTGTATAGAAAACATGTAGGAAATAACATGAAAACAACATGGAACATCAGAAAGTAAGGATACGTGTATGATGTATCAGGTTTCTAGGCCCCAAGTAGGTTTCTAGATCTACTAGGATGTGGTGGATGGATTTGCAATTCCTTTGGTGGAATCACGGATCTAGGTTTCCTCAAGCTCTCCACAAAGTATCGGAGTATTTGGGTGGTTGGAGAGGGAGATCTAACTAGTTGAAGCTCGCATTAATGGCATGGAGAGAGATAGTGTGAAGTTTCACCCTTTAGGAAGAAGCGCGGGGTCCTTTTATACCCCCTCCATAATTGTGGTTGTGCAGCGCCCGCACAGCCGATACTACCGGACAATTTCCCGGAAGTACCGGGTCCTCGTTTCAATCCAACGGTCGACGCGCCGATGGCTCCTTCTTTCGCAGCCCCGGTAGTACCGGTAGGTAGGTCGGTAGTACCGACAAGGCAGTAGTACCGGCTTACTACCGGTGCCACTACCACACTAGAACCAGTACGCATCTGTCCCGAATTTGGCCAAATGCGGTAGTGCCCGCGATAGTATCGTGGATCCCGGTAGTACTGGAAGACGCGCCAGTAGTACCGCAAAGGAAGTAGTACCGGCTTACTGCCGGGGCAACTACCGCACCGAAACCAGTATGCTGATGTCCGAAAATGCGCCAGGTGCGGTAGTGGCGGTAGTACTACCACACGCCCGGTACTACCGGGCGAAACTGCGGTACTACCGCAAATCAGAGTAAAAAGGATTTCTTCGTGAAATTGAGCGCTCTTCTTTTTGGGAGGGAAAATCCCAGGTGAACTTGTACACTATGAGAAGCACAAAGATCGTTAGATACCCTAACAATGTTTTCGTCAAACTCCAAAACGGGTATAGCACAAAATGCCCTTTTAATCTCCCCCTTTTTGGTTTTTGATGACAACACACGTTAGTACACAAGAGGGATTGCTAAACATAGATATATTGAACTTAGATAAACGGATATAGGTTCACACAACTGAACATAGATAGGTCTCACACATAAGAACATAGTTTTGAATGCACGACATGATAAAGCAAATAACAAGTCCACAAGCCAAGGAAGAAAAACATCCAAGAATTAAACATTGTTGGAGTATTCATTAAACATTGTTGGAGTATTATAAAAGATGATTTTATCAAACTTTGTAATGAATTCCATAGTGCAAGGATTTCTTTGGAAAGTATTAATGGCTCTTTTATTACTCTCATTCCAAAATCACACTCTCCTGAGACTGTGAATGATTTTAGACCTATCTCCCTCACCAACACTTGTCTGAAGTTTATCACAAAGATTCTGGCTAATAGATTTCAAGATAAAATCCTGGGCTGCATCCATGATAATCAATATGGTTTTATTAAATCCATAACTATTCAAGATTGCCTGGCATGGTGTTTTGAATACATTTTCCAGTGTAAACATTCTAAGCAGAAAGTGGTGGTTTTCAAGATTGATTTTGAGAAAGCTTTTGATACTATTGATCACAGTGCCATCCTTCAGATTTTGAGTTCTAAAGGATTCCCACATTTAGTCATCAAATGGGTGAAGGAAATTCTCTCCTCAGGTTCCTCTTCTGTTCTTTTAAATGGTGTTCCTGGTAAACCTTTTGTTTGCAGAAGAGGAGTCAGGCAGGGTGATCCTTTGTCACCTATTCTTTATGTTCTGGGTGGAGATTTGCTTCAAAGTATTGTTAATTTGGCTCTCAGGGAGGGAAGCCTCCGTTTACCAATTCCTATTGGAAAGGATTATCCTATTGTTCAGTATGCTGATGATACTTTAGTGATCTTGCCTGCTGATCCTGATCAATTGTTGGTATTTAAGAACCTACTTAACCTTTATGCCCAGATCACTGGACTAAAGGTGAATTTCAATAAGTCATCAATGATAATCTCAGCAGGAAACTATTGATTTGGCTAATGTTTTGGACTGTAAGGTGGCTTCCATGCCTTTTAACTATCTAGGCTTGCCTATGGGCACCACTAAGCCATCAATTAAGGATTTTGCTCCTCTCATTGACAGAGTTGAGAGGAGACTTTCTACAACAGTATCTTTCCTCCCATATGGTGACAACTTGGTGCTTGTGAACTCAGTTCTTTCCTCCTTGCCCACTTATTATATGTGCACTCTCGTGCTACCTAAAGGAGGAATTGATATTATTGATAAAGCAAGGAGGAGATGCTTATGGAGAAAAGATAAAAACAAGAAAAGAGTAAACTCTTTGGCTGCTTGGGATATGGTGTGTAAGCCAAAATGTAAAGGTGGTTTATGAGTCATTAATCTCCAGATTCAAAACAGGGCTCTGTTGCTCAAGTTTCTAGCAAAATTTTACAACTCTATGGATATTCCTTGGGTAACTCTGGTCAAGAATGCATACTACTTTCAGTCGGTTCCTCATGCAGTTACCTCTTGTGGATCCTTCTGGTGGAAAGGTATTATGGAATTATCTGTTACTTGGTGTTCATTCTCTTCTTGCACAGTGGGGAATGGATATTCTGTTCTTTTTTGGAAAGATTCTTGGCTGGGGCATGCTCTGTCAATGGAAATTTCCAAGATTGTTCTCTTTTGCTAAGGATTAGATGGCCTCAGTGAAAGATTGAAAGTGATGACTGATCTTTCTGATGCTTTTCACTTGCCTCTTTCCAATGAAGCTTTTCAAGAATTTGTTGATCTTCAAGGCATCCTGGGAAATGTTCAGGTGAATAATTATAAGGATGTCTGGTTGTAACTTTAATAAAGGGGTATATACTTCCAATAAATTTTATCAGCTACAGTTTGCTCAATTGATTCATGATAAACCAGCCAAGTGGATCTGGAAATCCAAATGCATGTCAAAGCATAAATTTTTTTGCATGGCTGATCCTAAATGATAGGATTAATACCAAGGATATGATTAAGAGGAGGAATTGGAAGATTGATGGGAATGATTATTGTGTCCTTTGCAACAATCGTTGTCTTGAGGATTGGACACATTTGTTCTTCCAGTGTGTTTTCAGCTCCAGGATTTGGAACTATCTGCAAATTTCCTGGAGTGATAACATAGTTTTGGCTAATCTTTCCATTGCTAAAAAGAACTTCAAAGGCCCTTGTTTCACTGAGATAGTGATTCTTGCTTGCTGGAATATCTAGAAACAGAGGAATGGAGTTATTTTCAAGTCTGAGAGGCATTCCTTCAAGGGTTGGAAAGTTGGCTTCATGTTAGACCTCCTATTGCTTAAGCATAGGTTGAGTGCTTCTTTGGCTGCGGATTTATCATCATGGATTAACACCTTACATTAGTTTGTTATAGATTATCTTAGTCTATCCTTCTATGTATATTTGTAAATATGTGTAAACTCTTTTGGTGGCAATAAAGGGTTGTGGGGGACTCCCCTGCAGTAGAAAATGTTTCAAAAAAAAATCCAAGAAAACATAGGCTTGTGGACCTACCATGCAAACTCCCGCAATCCTAAGAGAACATATATCCCCCTTTGGCATCAAAGATACCAAAAAGAGAGAAGCGCGATGCTAGCGTCCCGAGGAGATCACTCCTGAGAGCCCCTAGAAGGTATACACTCTATATCATCATCACCACCCTCAGGAGTCGCGGTCTCGGCATCATCAGTAAAATCATCATCGTCACTCCACGAAAAACCGTGAGCATGGAACCAAACGGCCTTCTCCGAGGAGTAGTAGACACGGGTGAGTGAGGGAGGTGCAGGGGGACATGATCTCTTTCTGACGTCTCTCAGAGTTATGGGCAGCAACATGAGCATCATAGAGGCAGTCATTACGGAACCACATTGAGTCCTTGATCTTGGATGCAAACTTGGAAAACCAACCGGGCTTATCATCAGGAGCCCTCGAGGAGGAGGGAGTGGCAGTGTAAACAGTAGTGTTCCCCTTCAGCTTGGACCCCTCCGAAGGAAGAAGATGTTCCTTGATCCGAAGACTCTTGGGCTTGTGAGGGGTCAATGTGAGGCCATCCACAAGATTGCCACCATTCTTGGCCTCGGCATACTTGGCAATGAGAAGCTTCATCACATACATACCATATGTCGGAGCCCTCCTATCAAGCACAGTGAACCACATCTCCTGGTATATGAAATCCATGACATCGAGGGGCTCCCCTTTGCCTTGTTTCTTGAAGGACAAAGAAAGAAGATCAAAGACATAGCCATGGACTTGATCCCAATTGCCAACTCGGGGAGCAATAGTCTCGCGGTAGATGTGGTGCATAATCTCAAATGGGGGCATAAGATCCTCAGTTTGCCCACAGATACCGCCCACCATGGTGACATCACGAAGTACCTTCCTCCAACCAGATGTACCCTTGTCATGAAAACGCCAACCATCATTTTTACCGTTGATGGTATACCCAAGAACTGCAGCGAACTCAGCCCAAGTAGCAGTGAGCTTGGTGCCCTCGGTCATCCAAGTGAAGGACCTATAATCATCATCATGTAATTAGACCGTGGAGTAGAACCAGTTGATGTAGTAGTCATCATAGTCTTGATGCACCTTAGCAAAGTAAGCGGCATGCTTCTCGAGGCGCAAATGAGTAATGTTTATGAAGCACTGCTTGGTAACTCAGGTCCCCTTAGCTTGATATACTTGCTGATAAATGAGCTCTTGGTCATTCGTGTAAAAGTGGGGGTTGGACACATGGCGGTTGAGTTGAATAGCATAGAAATTCTGCTCCCTCAGCTTCTTGTAATCTTCCCACTTCCACTTGTCAAAGGACTTGAGAGAAGCAGGTGGACGCATTGTCTTGTTGACTTGAGCCTTGCCAGTTTGCTTGATCTTGTGCTTATCGAGAGCAGCCTGGCGAGTTGAACAACCTATGGGGAGAATCTCATCCTCACCCACATCTGAGGCAGAGCTGGAACTGTCAGTCTCAACCACACGAGGGGGTTTTCGGCGATCACGTGAGTACACCTTCGAAGGCTCGGAACCTATGAAAGAACAGTGATACGGAGGAGAAATGGATAAGTGCACAAGTTCAGAAGAAGAAAGACACACACACGAACACGTGAAAGTTCAAGCAAGATCTCAAATTTTTCAAAAAGGCAGTAGTACCGCACCATAGTTCGGTAGTACCGGGTATCCAGTAGTACCGGCCCAAAAGGGGCGGTAGTACCGGGTTTTTGAGCATTGAAGCCCTAACTATGCGGATTCACACCACATTTTCGGAAAATCAAAATCTAGGAGAACTAAAATGTGCTACATGGTCCACTATCCTAGATGGGAGAGGGAAAAACAACATGGCATCACTAGTTTGCTAGATCGGCACATCCCTAGATCTCCAAGTTCAAGCATGAGGAAAGAGTGAAAGGGGGATGATACCAGATGCCATGGAGGAGGAACCCCGAGCGGGAGGAGCCGCGCCGTAGACAGGCGAGGGAAGGGTGGCACGAGGGTTGTCCCGGTGACGTGGGAGTGGAGGAAGAGGAGCAGGGAGGACGAAGGAGGAAGATGGGAACTGTCCCCTTCGCCCTTGCCCTTGTGGATAAGTGGAGGCCGCACTTCTGCACTCCCGGTAGTACGGCGGTGGAGGGGCCGGTACTAGCGGGCCTGCGGAGAATTCACTGAAACCCGCAGGTCCGGTACTACCGCACGATTTGCCGGTATTACCGGGTGTGAAGGCAAAAGTGGCTTAAAAACTAGTGGACGAGAAGATGAACTTGTGCAAGTTTTTTGAACGGAGTTTGGCGGGATTGAAATGAAAGCTGAGTCTACAGAAAGACCTACTAATAAAGAGATGGATCAAACACCCGAGTTTGCAAGATCGAAAGTGAAGAGCTAAAAGTGAGGAGGTTCCCAAGGAAGAAGAAATGCATGACCTTGACTAGGTCAAGATATACAAATTAAGATCGAAGAAGATCCAACTCCTCAGATGAGGAGGTCGGCGGCCGTAGCCACCATGTTTGAGTGTGTGCCTTGGCGCTGCGAAGATATATCTTGGGCCCAAAATCACTACTCAACATCGAAGCACAATAAGTTACAGTGAAAGTTTAATTTATGCATAATAAGAAGAGTGCTCACTCATGAGTTGAATGACGCTCCCCCTATGTCAATTCCTACATCCAAACCTAATAACACGTATAGTGAAGGTACTTATGCAAGGTCTCAAGTGAAGTTAGACGAATCAATGGCATTTAGTTAATTCCTCAAAGCTCGAAATCTTGGTTCATCAAGGGCCGTCGTGAAGATATCCGCAAGTTTATCCTTGGTTGATACATATGAGAGATCAATATCTCCCTTCTTAACATGATCCCGAATAAAATGATGCCGGATCTCAATGTGCTTCATCTTGGAGTGAATTACAGGGTTGTAGGCGATCTTGATTGCATTCTCATTGTCACAAATAAGAGGCACTTTGTCAAATATGACACCATAATCCTTCAAGGTTTGCCTCAAGAAATTGAGCACAACAACTTGCCGCGGAGATGTACTCAGCCTCGGTGGTGGAGAGGGCAATGCAATTTTGCTTCTTGGAAGACCAACACACCAAGGAGCAACCAAGGAATTGACAACCCCCGGATGTAGACTTCATATATGTCTTCTCTCCCGCATAATCCGCATCTGAATACCCAATGAGCTGAAAACTTGAACCCTTGGGATACCAAAGACCAAAATTTGGGGTATGAACTAAATATCGAAAGATTTGTTTAACTGCTTCCAAGTGACTTTTCCTCGGAGAGGCTTGAAACCTTGCACACCTACGCTATACATGATATCTGGTTTTGATGCACAAAGGTAAATCAAAGAGCCAATCATGGAGCGGTATACCTGTTGATCTAGCTATTTACCATTTGGACCGGGTTTCAAGTTAAGGGTTGTGGACATGAGAGTCTTCATAGGCTTGGCATCATGCATATTGAATCCCTTAAGCATGTCTTGGGTGTACTTGGCTTGTTTGATGAAGGTTCCTTCATGATATTTATTCACTTCAAAGCCAAGGAAATACTCCAATTCTCACATCATAGACATCTCAAATCTATCGGTCATAATCTTGCAAAACTCTTCATTGAACAAAGTGTTAGTAGACCCCAAAAATGATGTCATCCACATAAAGTTGGCATATGAACAAGTCACCTCCAACCGTCTTGGTAAAGAGGGTGGGATCGATAAAACCAACATTAAACCCACGGTCCACTAAGAACTCTTTAAGGTGCTCGTACCACGCACGTGTAGCTTGTTTAAGTCCATAGAGAGCCTTATCGAGTTTAAAGACATAATAGGGGTGGTTGGGATCCTCGAATCCCGGAGGTTGCTTGACATATACTAACTCATTAATGGTACCATTTAGGAAAGCACTCTTAACATCCATTTGTTGTAGTTTGAAATTATGATGAGATGCATAAGAAAGTAGGATGAAAATAGATTCAAGACAAGTTACGGGGCAAAGGTTTCACCGAAATCAACACCTTCGAATTGAGAAACTCCTTGAGACACCAATCTTCCCTTATTGCGAATGACGATACCATCTTTGTCTTGCTTATTATTGAACACCCATTTGGTGACAATAACATTCTTGCAATCCTTGCGTCTTGGCACTAACTTCCAAACCTTGTTGCGCTCAAAGTTGTTGAGTTCATCATGCATGGCTTCAAGCCAATCTTGATCTTCGAAAGCTTCATAGACTTTCTTGGGCTCGATGAATGAGACAAAAGCATGAGCCTCACTAAAATCCGCCAATTGCTTCCTAGTGACAACCCTTCCACGAACTTTCTCAAGAATCTTGTCCTTCGTGTGAACCGCACGCTCAAGATTTTCTTGTCTTCACTTTGCTCTACAAGATAGCATCTCCTCCAAAGAATCCTTGGATATGGCTTGAGAATCACCTTCTTCATCGGTGTCATGTTCATCTTCATCTTGGACTTTGTCGTGGTGGTGTCACGGCAGATGCCATGGGATGGCTAAAGATGTGGGGACGATGGACGCTGGAGGTGTCCGGGGAGGGATCACGCGACGAGTAGCCGTGTGAGGTAAGATCCACACAACACAAACAACACGATGTACCCAGGTTCAGGGCCCTCGTGAGGAGGTAAAACCCCTACTCCTGCCTTTCTCTATGTATTATGATGTCTCTCCGAGTAACCACAGTACAAATGGTGTCTCTACCGAGTAGCCTTTCTCTCCTCTCCGAGTAGAGCTAGGTCAAGAACTTAGGGTTTCTAGGGTTCACAGTGAGCAACTGTGAGCGTAGAGCAAGATCCTTGAGTCTGCCTCGCGCAGGAGGCGGCGGGGCACCTTATATACACGGTGCCCAGCCGGATACGTCCAAATCTAGACAAGTGTCGACATAGTGTGCACACCGTCCTTCTTCCGGGTACCCGCTGACAGCTTTGGTTCCTAATCTTGGCTGCTTCCGTAAAGTCGTTGGGCAAAACTAGGGGACAGACTGGTATCACTGTACCTAGGCACAGAGTAGGGCCCCCTTATCCTGCCACCGCCTGCTTCCATGCTGTCACTGTCAGGGAGACCGGCCCCAGATGAACAGTAGTTCGAATGCTGCCAAGTACGGACCCAGGATACGCGGGATCCTGTGTCAGAACGGCTCCTTTGACTTTCTGGCCCGAGTAGGTTCCCGCCAATTGTTCCCGCCAATTGTACTCGGGCCAACTCTTCTACTCGAAAGGGTAGAACTTGATTGATATCTCCTTCTGGTCATCTTGAGGTGAGACCGAGTAGCAGTCGACCGGGTACCGAGTACCAGGTAGTCGGCTACTCGACCAAACCTCTCTTCTGTAAGATGCCTTTACCACCTGTCTTTACCCTACTCGGGGGTAACCCCCCGACAGCAGTCCCCGAAGCTGGTTGAGTCTTGCGAACTCGTTCACTAGGCTCTGCCAGCTTAAAACCAGCCTTTGCATCTCAGCCCTTGAACCTCAAGATGCCGAGTAGAACCTCCGAGTAGCTATCTGGAAAGTACCTTGAGTTTCCTCTTTTCCGAGTAGCACTTGCTTTCTACTCTGTAACCGAGTAAAAAGACTTAGAGAAATTTCTCATATTGAGCCTCTGCGGCACAGAGCACAATCCAGCCCTTCGCGCAGCAACTGCACACGTGTCAAGCATCCACGACCCTGTCGTTTCGTTGCCCAGGACACGACCTGCCACGCGTCCAGTTTTCACGCAGTGGGCCCACCGGCCGTCATGTCCCATCAAGTGTAGTTATAGGCCACGATTCGGTGGTGGGATCAACTATGGCCATTACGCGCGCAACCGGCGCTTGTGTGCGTTTCTAGCCGGCCACAGGATCCACCACACGCCACAATCGATCCCACTCCCAAGACGGTAACGGTAAACTCGCGGAGGAGATATAAATACCTCCGCCGGTAACTTCCTTTTCCCCTTCCCTTGCACTATTCCTTCTTCGTCTCCTGCTCTTCTCCGCCACCGAGCTTTCCGCCACCGCGCAAGCTCTTGCGCCGCCGCGGACTCAATCCCCCAAACAACTCCCCTCGAAATCTTCCACTCCGTCCACCCGCAGCAATGGCCAAAGCTGGCTGGGCCGGCTCCTCCGTCACCGCGGAAGATTGCGCCTGGCTCGTCAATACCAGGCGAGTTCCTCCCGGCGTGGAGTGCCGGGCGCCAGACGGTGAAATCGTGCCATCCCCGCGGGAGGGTGAGCGCGTCGTCTTCCTGGCGCATTTTGAGCGCGGGTTCGGATTGCCCGCCTCCGATTTCCTGCGGAAGTTCCTCAATCATTTCGGCATCCAGATGCACCATCTGCCCCCCAATGCCGTTGTCTTCCTCGCCTACCACGCCGTGGTCTGCGAGGCCTTCCTCGGCATCCGGCCCACGTGGGAGACGTGGCTCAGGTATTTCCACCTGCGCCAGCAATCCACCGGGAAGAAGGACTCCGCGGGCGTCGCCCGCGCCACCGACACCGGCTGCGCCATGATGGTGCAGCGGTCCGGGACGAACCACCCCCGCATCAAGGGGCTGGACTCCGTCAAGCTGTGGCAGAAGACGTTCCTCTACGTCAGGAACGTTGCCGCCGCGGAAGGAGCCCCGGTGAACGATCGAATCAACTTGCCCGTATGGAGCAACCGCGCTCCGATCGGGATGTACTGGAAGGATAAGCCCGTCAATGACGATGACGCCATCGAGATGGAGAATAGACTTGGCTGGTTGAAGGCGCAAGGTCTCAAGAATGACGATCCGGTGGCTTGCTGGATCCAGCGCCGAGTACTGCCCTTGCAGGAGCGCTGCCATCTCATGTGTTACATGGGAGGCCCCCGCGACTGCACCAGGACCACCACCATCGAGATCGACAACATCGACGTTCCCTGGCACGCAAGGAACATCTTGACGACGAATCTTGGCCACCACTGGCAATACGGGTTCGTCCCGTACAGCCGTACTAAGCCGATTGAACGGGTACGCCTTTCTTGCTCTGTTTTCTGCATACACTTTCCGAGTAGATAACTTCTCCTTCTTGCATCAACTAGCAATTGCCTTGCGTTCCGAGTAGGACATCTAGCCGAATCGCCTTAGGCTTAGTATGCTTTGTGTTTGCACGCCTATCCGGGTAGAATACTCAGTAAACTGCCTAGGCTTCGTGTGCTTTGTACCTGCACGCCTATCCGAGTAGAATTCCTTCCTGGTACTCGGCTAGTTTGTGATCCTTCTTTTTTTTTCAGGTTCTCACTCGCCAGATAATCGAGAGCTGCGAGGTTTTTGAGGGCAACTGGTCTCCTGATCGTGAGGAGGATGACGTGCCCTCTTTCGATGCCGCGGAGCAGACCAACCTCTCTCGTTCCCCCATTACTGACAAGCGCGACGCTCTCCGCACCTGGTCTGATGAAGACTTCGACGGTAACTACCCTTTCATTCTGTTTGTTTCCGAGAAGCACCAGTCCCTCGTTTGCTGTTTCTGATTCTTTCCTTTTTTTCTCTTGGATTCTCAGATGAAGTTGCCGCGGAAAAGGACGACGAGGACGAAGACGAGAACGAGGGCGATGCGCCCCTAGTCATCAAGCCTCTGTCCGTCGCCGCTCCTGAGACCCGCAAACGGACTGGTAGCGGAGCACCAGCGCCTCCTGCCAAGCGGAAGAAGCCCGCCGAGAAGAAGGTGGTCGTGAAGAGGTCCAGACGAGAGCTCAAGTGCACCACCGCGTAAGCCCTCTTCTCGGTCGCCTCCCTTTTCGCGCTGTGCTATTTTCCCCAATCTTCTTCTAATTTATGATTTCCCTTTCTCTGCAGACCTCCTATGGACGCGAACGCAACTCTCGCGTCTGACCACACTAAGGAAAAATCAGTACCTCTGGTCAATCTGGATGATGATGAGGACGACACCGCCAACGCTGCTGCTGCCAATCCACAGACCGCCGGTTCACAAGGAGCAGCGTCAGAGCCATCGGCGCAGAACACTACCGTCCACCATGAGAGACCCCCTTCTCCTCCGGCTAGCAATGCCGAGGAGAATCAAGATCAAGAGATGCAAGACAACGCCGCCGACGAGCGGCCAGAAGCAGAGCAAGAGCAGCCCGCCACAGGGGCTGCTGCACAAGAGAGCCTCGCTGCCGAGCAGCGAGTAGAAGACACCACCGCCGCGGATGCCACCATAACTGACGCTTACCCATTGAGCAGCGTGCAACCGGGCGTGACACCGAGTAGCGCCCAGCCAGGAGCTGCACAGGGCGACGGATCTGCGGCACCACCAACTGCACAAGGCCCTACACCACCAACTACGCAAGGCCCTACACCACCAACTGCGCAAGGCCCTACACCGCCAACTTCCTCCTCGTCGCCGCAGAGTAAGGACGCATCCAGCCCTCCTGCCGGGCGAGTAACCAGGCAACGAGCCCTGGATGCTCTGAAGGATGAGGTTGACAGAAGGGCGGCCGAGAAGGAAACTGCTGAGAAGGCCAAGGCCGAGAAAGAAACTGCTGATAAGGAAGCTGCTGAGAAGGCCAAGGCTGAGCAGAAGAAAGCCAGGGCTGAGCAGAAGAAGGCCGAGAAGCAAGCTGCCGAGAAGGCAGTCGCCGAGAAGACGAAGGCCAAGACTGACGGGAAGAAAACTGAGGATCCCGAGAAGCAGAGGGTTGAGAAGGAGCAAACGAAGAAGCGGGCCAGAGACCAGAGTACATCCTCAGGCGGAGCGCTCGTGATCCACGAGTCCGGCCCGATTCCTGCTGCGCTCTCTGCAGACGCTCGCGCTGCTGGCCAGCCTTGCTACCCGGAGTACATGATTGAGGTTAGCCATCAGCACTCCATCGGCTTCCCTCCCAAGGACAAAGCTTTAGCTATCCAGAGGGGAAGGAAGGTTGCAGCCATGAACTCCCCTCCTCCAGATCCAAGCCAACACCAGTCTGTCAACATTGCTTCTCGTGGAGTCCAAGACAAACCAATAACTTCCAAGGGTCTTGAACAGGTATTGGACACCGTTGGCCACATCAACGCCAGGTGGGACAGCAGGGTTCTCGGGGAGGAGAAATGGCACGGCCTGACCCTTGGCGGCATCGACCACATGCGCGTGGATTGGAACAAGGTCGATCTGGGACACAAGCCCATGTCCGTCTCCACCGAGACCGCAACCCTCGCAGCCAAGATGTTCCTGCACCGCAAGAACGCCGAAGACATCGAGCAGTCCTATGCAGTAAGTCCTTCTTGCCTTTTCCGAGTTGAGATTTCTTCTCTTCTATTCGCCTTCCTTCTTCCTTACCATCACCCCCAGTCCCCGAGATTCGGGTCGAGTAGACGGATACTCTCCGAGTAGCCTCCTACTCGGGCTGAATCTTCTCTGCTTTGCCTAACTCGTTTTCTTCTCGTTTCTCAGGATAGCATTCTTAAGCGGACCCACTTATACCGCATTCTTCTCTGGAACCATTCCATCGGCAGGAGGCGAATTGCTGCATTAGAGAAGGAAAAGGCAGTTGCTGAGGCAGCCAACAAGAACGCCAACGACAGCACCCAGCAGCTGGCTGAAGTACAAGGTATGCTTTTAGCTACGCGGTTTCTGCGTTTTATGTTTACGCCCGCTTCTGCTTTCTTATGCGCTAACCTTTCCTTCTCTGCAGAAAAACTGAAGGCCTTAGCAGGCGAACATGAGAAGTGCCGCAGCTTCGTGGAGAACTCCGAGGCCACCATCAAAAGGCTAGAAGGTAAGTTTGTTGTTTACTCGGTTCGATCTTGAATCTGTTTCTTCTCTGCTCCTCTGCTAACCTTATCTATCTCTTCGCAGAAGATCACAAGTTGTTTGCTGAGGCACACCAAGATTGTGTCAAGCCAGCAGAGGTGCAGAAGCAGCTGTCCGACCAGGCCGTTGAGCTGGTGAAGGACCACACCACGGAGACCGAGAAGCTGCAACTCCAGTTGCAAAAGGCACTCCAGGATGCCGTCAAGATTGGCGCCGAGAGGGACAGAGCAATCGCCGAGAAGGCCAAGGCCGAGACCACTTTCAGAGCCAAGGAGAGGGCCCTTGAGCAGGAATGTGAAACCTTAAAGAAGACCAACGCTGATCTCTTTGCTCAGATGGATAGCTTGCGCCTGATCCAAGAAAAGCACATTTCTAACGAGGAGTCCTGGAAGACCCAGCTGTAGCGGCTGCGCAACGAACTGTCCGGTAAGTCTTTTCTTCGCTGCTTCTTTTCTTCTCGGTCGTATTTCTTCTCGGTTTTCCTCTACTTGGTTCTTCTCTTCTTGGTTCTGAAGTTGCCACATGCTATTTCAGAGATCTGGCCTCATCTTGACTCCCCTTCTGCACCTGCGGTGGCCAAGGCCAAAGCAGCTCGCCTTGCGAAAGGTGAGGCAGCAGATACCAGAGCCGAGATCGAGGACAGCTTGCTGGTGCTCAAAGGCTATTTCGAACAGCTGGCTGGCGTCGGAACTGACTTGGTGCACGAGGGCTTTGAGCTCCACAAGCTGTTCTGGCCTCATGATCTTCAGCCAACCACCATGAAGGGCCTAGCCTTCAAGCTGAAGAATGTGAAGAAAGAGTTGAAGAAGTGGCGTGCTTCGGGAGCCCGGGCCGGTGCGGACGTGATGCTTCTCTGCATAGCATCCTGGTATGAAAACCTCAACATGCAGCTCATCCGCGGGAAGCGCAACAATTCCAAGTGGGAGGTGGATCCCGACTGCGTGGCCACACGCAAGCAGATCGCCTACGAGGTCGCGGAGTGCGCTGAGACGGAGACCTTCATCGAGGGCCTCCCCGAGCCCGACACCGAGTACGAAGAGGAAGAGGAAGAGGACGACGAAGTAGAATCCGACTTGGAAGGCCTCTTCGAATCTCCGGAGGGCAAGGCCGGGAAAGGGAAGAACGTCGCCGTCGCGAGTAGCGATGAGGACGAGTACGCCCACATCGACACTGCCGCACTCGACTTTGGCACCTCCTCAGGTGCTGCTCTCGACGACACGGTGCCCCCTCCTGGCCAGGCTTCAGGCTCCTCTTCGGCTCCAGGACTCGTCTCGGTGGCCACGGCCACTTCTGAGCAGGCGGCCACCCAGGATGATGCCGAGATGAAGGATTCCGCCACCGTCCAGACGGAAGCGGATGCCACCCATGCCAGCACCGAAGAAACAGCTGTCACGACCGCCACCGAAGAAGCTGCAGCCAAGGCCAGCGCCGAGAACACTGCCTCCTCATCTTGAAGCAACCTGCACTCTCTTTCAACTCGAACACTTATCAGATCCCCGGGATGCCGGGAGCAGATGTAATAGACTATCTTTGTTTTGCTTGCTACTCAGTTTTTATGCCCACTCTGTTTATTTCGACATTAATCAAATTGAACGACGCTGGCTTAATGCCGAGTTGCGTTTCCATGCGAGTCCCCGAGTTGCATTTCTTATTCACCCTATCTTTTCATCTCTGCTCTACCCGCGACTTGTCGCTTTTTTGGTATTCGAGTCACAAGAATCAAGTAGTAGGGCTGCAAATACTTAGCCGCTAGAAACAATCATGGTAACGCAGCCCACCACTTAGCCGAGAAGACGAAAATAGGGAACAAAAGTAACAAACAATCTACTCGGTTCCCGCACTCTTTCTCCCTTAGCGATTTTCGTGTGCTCATTGACCTTTTGCTTGTTCTCTTGCTTGCCATGAAGCCGGGTTTCGGACAGCAGCAGAGTCGAAGAGTTGGCATATAGGTTTAAACACAGTACTCAATGCACTTATGAGTTCTGAAGTGGAGCAACCGAGTAGACAAAGGATCAAGCCGAGTAAAAACACTTAGAGCAATTTTGGACGAGGGCAGTCCCCGAGAACAATTTCAGATTGCAGAGTAGAATTTCAACTCGGATAAGAGGGTACATACACATCTTTGCTTACGAATGAAAACGACGAAGTAGAGCTACATTCCAAGGGCGCTTGGTTTCCTCTCCAGCTTTATCTGCCCTGTTCGCCTGCGACGGGCGCACATCTACAAGGTAGTACGCATCATTGTGCAGCGCTTTGCTCACAATGAAAGGCCCTTCCCAAGGAGGAGACAACTTGTGCATCCCGGCTGTGCGCTGCACCAGCCTAAGGACCATGTCTCCTTCTCGGAAAACCCTTGGGTTCACCTTTCGGCTATGATAACGCCGCAGGTTTTGCTGGTAGATAGCCGAACGTGACAGAGTCAGCTCTCTTGCTTCTTCAAGCAGGTCAACGTCGTCTTCTCGAGCTTCTCTCGCCTCCACCTCAGTGTAGAGGGCTACTCGGGGGGAGTCATGCTCTAAGTCTATTGGCAACACGGCCTCAGCCCCGTATACCAAGAAGAATGGCGTGTAGCCGGTTGACCGGTTAGGGGTAGTCCTTAGACTCCACAACACCGCTGGCAACTCTTCTAGCCAACACCCAGGTGTTTTCAGCAATGGCTCAATCAGCCTTGGCTTGATGCCTGCCAGTACCATTCCATTTGCTCTCTCAACTTGCCCATTGGAGGCAGGGTGCGCGACTGACGCAACGTCTAGTCGGATATGCTTATCTCTGCAGAATCGCACCATTGCCCCCTCTGCAAAGTTGGTGCCGTTGTCGGTGACGATACTGTGCGGGTAGCCATATCTCATGATCACATCCTTCACAAACTTCACAGCTGTGACCCCATCGCACTTCCGAATAGGTTTCACCTCAATCCACTTGGTGAACTTGTCCACCATGACCAAAATATGTGTCATATTGCCTTTAGCCGGCTTGAAAGGACCAACCATATCCAAGCACCAAACAGCAAATGGCCATGTGATAGGAATTGTCTTCAACTCGGAAGCAGGCATGTGAATCTTACTTGCGAACATCTGGCATCCGTTGCACTTCCTCACAATATCTTCAGCTTGCTGTAGTGCAGTGAGCCAGTAGAAGCCATGCCGAAAAGCTTTCTTGACCAATGCCCGAGAAGAGGCGTGATGCCCGCATTCCCCTTGATGTATCTCCACCAGGATTTCTTCTCCCTCTTCCGGGCTCACACAGCGTTGCAGCACACCAGTGGCACTTCTCTTGTGCAGCACATCTCGGACTATGGTGTAGCCCTTGGATCTTCTCTGAATCTGCCTCGCAGTCACCTCATCTTCAGGTACAGTGCCGTCCCTTAGAAAGGATAATATGGGCATAGCCCAACTCGGTGTCTCCCGTATGGGAAACACTGGTTCGTCCAGTTCCATTGGGATAGGCTCTTGCGGTTGCACAGGAGGAGTAGGAGCGCTTCTTTGCAGCCCAGACCGATTGGCGAGAACTTCTTCAATGAATGCAACAGCTTCTGGGTTGAGGGTGGCAGTCCCCGAGTAAGGAGTGGCAGTCCCCGAGTAAGGAATGGCAGTCCCCGAGTAGGGAGTGGCAGTCCCCGAGTAGGGAGTGGTAGTCCCCGAGTAGGGAGTGGCAGTCCCCGGGTTCCCTGCAGCACTCTCCCAATCGATCTCCATTGGGTCAGATTCTTCACTTGGCAGAGAAGGAACAAAGATGGATTCCGAGTTGGGGGAAAGCTTGATGGATGGCTTCCTCAAATGCTCCAAGGCAATCCCTGCCGGGATGGACTGCCGAGAAGATCCCAACTTGGATAGCTCGTCTGCCGCTTCGTTCTCTGCTCGGTGAATGTGCTGGAACTCACAGCCTTCGAAAAACCCAGTCATTGACTGCACCAAGAAACGATACGATGCCATGTTGGCATCCAACGCATCCCAGGTACCCGAGACTTGCTGCACCACCAGATCTAAATCACCATAGCATATAATGCGCTGCACGCCAACCTCCTTTGCTACTCGCAAACCATGCACCACTGCCTCGTACTCGGCTACATTGTTGGATGCCTTGAAGTGAATCTGCAGCACGTACTTGAGTTGATCCCGCTTGGGTGATGTAAGCACAACGCCAGCACCAAGGCCTTCTTTCACCTTTGAGCCATCAAAGTGCATTTTCCAATAGTTGGAAACTGGGGCAGGAGGTTCGTACTGCATCTCGGCCCAGTCCACGAGAAACTCCGCCAGGACCTGAGACTTGATTGCTTCTCTTCTTGCATACGCAGGAGCGTACGCGGCTAGCTCAATCGCCCACTTGGCTACTCTGCCACTCGCCTCCTTGTTGCCCATAATATCCGAGATGGGAGCAGAACTCACGACAGTGACGGGGTGCTCCTGGAAATAATGTTTCAGCTTCCTGGCGCCCAGGTACACACCATATGTCATCTTCTGGTAGTGCGGATAGTTTTGCTTGGAACCGGACAACACTTCACTGAGATAATAGACTGGGCGCTGCACACTCTTGCCCTCTTCTTCTCGCTCCACCACTATCACCACGCTGACTACTCGGTTAGTCGCGGCAATGTACAGCAGCATAGGCTCCTTGGGTAGCGGACTAGCCAAGACGGGAGCGCTAGCCAGCATTGCTTTCAGCTCATTGAATGCCACGTCCGCTTGCGGAGTCCAGACAAACTTGTCACTTTTCTTCATCAGCTGGTACAGAGGCAGAGCCTTCTCGCCCATTCGTCCCAGAAAACGGCTCAGAGATGCCAGACAACCCGTGAACTTCTGCACATCCTTCAATGACCTCGGCAAAGACATGCTCTCGATAGCTTTTATCTTAGAAGGATTGGCTTCAATGCCCCGACTAGAAACCAGAAAACCGAGTAGCTTTCCAGCCGGTACACCAAAGGTGCACTTACTCGGATTCAGTTTCATTTTGTACTTGCGTAGGTTAGCAAAGGTTTCCTCCAGGTCGGCAAGCAGAGTATGTGTTTTATTCGTTTTGATGACAATGTCATCTACGTACACCTGCACATTCTTGCCGAGCTGGTCATGCAAGCATTTCTGCATGCATCTCTGATAGGTGGCACCCGCATTCCTCAAGCCAAAACACATGACACGATAGCAATAAGCCCCGTACGGGGTAATGAAAGCAGTCTTTATTTGATCAGCAGGGTTGAGTGCAATCTGGTGGAAACCAGAGTAGGCATCTATGAAAGACAACAGTTCACAACCAGCGGTGGAATCGATCACCTGATCGATGCGGGGTAGCGGGAAAGGATCCTTGGGGCATGCCTTGTTCAAGTCGGTGTAGTCGACGCACATGCGCCATGCGGTGGCAGCCTTGGGATCTTCCTTTTTCTTCTCGACCATGACCGGGTTGGCTAACCAGTCCGGGTGCAGCACTTCCATGATGAAGTTACTTATCAGCAGCTTGGTGATCTGATCACCGATGGCCTTCCTTCTCTCATCTCCGAAACGGCGCAAAGCCTGCTTCACGGGCTTGGCGTCAGGACGCACATGCAAAGAGTGCGCAACCAACTCCCTCGGGACTCCTGGTAGATCTTCATTGGTCCAGGCGAACACATCCCGATTCTCACGGAGGAAGTGGATGAGCGCGCTTTCCTATTTCTCCGCCAACCCGGAACCAATGATGGCCACGCGCTCCGGGAACTCGGGGTCAACCTGGACTGTCTTGGTCTCCTTGGCAGCTTGGAAAGCAGTACCATGCTGGGTACTCGGCACACCTTGTGCGCCAGCTTGTGCGGACTGAGCCATGGCCACCACCTCGTACATCTTCTTCTTCTCGGCAGCAATCACCATCGATTCCGCCAGCTGGGAGCTAGCAGAGGCACACTCCATGGACTTCTTGTAATCTCCCGAGATGGTGATGATGCCATTAGGACCAGGGATCTTCATCTTCAGATAAGCCACATGTGTAGAGGCCATGAACTTGCTCAGAGCAGGCCTGCCGAGTAGGGCATGATAGGGGCTCTGATGATCCACCACTTCGAACTGCAGGCGCTCTGTGCAGCAGTTCTCCCGGGTACCGAATAGCACATCAATCCACACTCGGCCAATTGGATTGCATGAGATCCCGGGCACAATGCCATGGAAGGTGGTCTTGCTGGGCAACATCATGTTCTCGGCCAGGCCAAGCTTCTCGAGTGTGTCCTTGTACACAATGTTGATGCTGCTGCCGTTGTCGATTAGCACCTTGCTAAACCTCACATTCTTCTCAGGACCCAGGAAGGTAGGATCCAGCACCAAAGCGTAGGTGCCCGGGTTGGGCATCACCTTGGGGTGATCTGCTCGGGTCCACCTGATCTCCTGGTCACACCAATACATGTAATGAGGGACAGCAGGAATCACTGCGTTGACCTCCATGGCCCGCCTGTGCTGTGACTGCTTGTCGACTGCCTCAGAAGTGAAGATCATATAGCTCTCATGGTGCTCTTGGTACTGGTTGGAGCCATTGCCCCCGTTGTTGCCATTGTTGCCATTGTTGTTGCCCTGATAGTTGTTGTTGCCTCTGTTGTTGTTGTTGCGGTTGTAGTTGTTGTTGTTGTTGCGGTATCTCTCATTGTTGAAGTTGCGGTTGGCTCCTAAAGCCACCTGGTTGACATTCTCTCTTCTCGGGTATGTAACATCCCAAGTATGAAACCTACCAATTAGAATGTTTGATTTCTTGTTTATTAAAGTATTGCATCATGTCATCATGTTGATTGCATTTGTTTCTTAATTGTTGCATTTGTTTTCCACTGTTTTCACAACTCAAATTCAAACCTTACTCAAACAATGTTTTCATACTTGTTCTGTTACAACTTTTGGAATAAAAATAACAAGTGAAAACAACCAAATTGTTCCATTTTTATTCCATGTTGGTCACTCATTATTTTGGTGGTTTTAATCAAACCAATAATCAATCAATTAATTCAATCAATAATTCCAAATCATCACGAATTCAAATCAAATGCATCAAACAGAACACTTTTGAACTTATAAATTTTAACAAGCCAATCAACTATTTTCAATCAACTTAATCTTAGGGGAAACCCTATTAAAAATGTTGTTTTAAATAAGGTTTATTTAATATTGAAAAATTCTTTCAAATTGGGTTTCAAATGCAAACACTATTTTAAAATGTCACCTTTCTGCAAACCAATTTTGGAATTTGTTTTCTTTTAACCTAAATAACTAACCTGAATTTTCCTAGAATTTTTACTACCCAAACCCTCATGTTTTGCTTCCATTTGCTTTTGTTACAAAAAAAAAAGTAAAACAAAAAAATAACAAAAGAGAAAAGAGGCAGCACCTAACCTATCCCAGCCCAGCCCGTTTCCACTTTGGCCCAGTACCCCTTCTCCCCCAACCTCCGTACGAGCGTACGTCATCAATGGAGAAAACGACAGAGGTTTCCCCACTGCTCCACCCCAACCCCCCTCCTTATCTAACCCCCCCCAAGGGGCAAACCCTAACCCTAACCCGCACTCTCTTCCCTTTTCCTACCATCTCCGCCGCCATCCCTCTCAATTTCCCCTTCTTCTTTCTACCTTTTCTTCTCTGAATTTTTTGGCCATCACCATGGACGGAGCTTGAACGTGGAGAGGGTTGGAGGGTGTGGTCGACGAGAGAGTCCCGCGGGGGCGGGAATGGAACCGGCGCTCCTCCTGCTCCAAGGTTGCTGTAGACGTCGCCGGCCGTGGATGCCCGAGGCGGCGCCGCCGTCGAGGTTTCCGGCCGGCCCGCCTCCCTGCCGCGCCCTGCTGCTGCACGTGTTCTGCTCGACCTGCTGCCTCGACGAGCGTCCGCTCGAGGTACTCCTCCTTTTCCATCATCCTCCGGCCCCTACTCCCTTCCCCTCGATCCGTCCTACTCCCTCGTCTCTCCTCCTCCCCCTCGCAGCGACCAACGCCGGCGTCCCTTCCTCTCTGTTACAGCGAACTGCCTCTGTACGTGCAGGAATTTTCAGTCAAAATTCCGCAGGCCACACCTTAAGCCCCCCGAGTATCCCTTCCTTCCAACAATAGCCGCACCAGCCCACTGGCAGAGAACCTTGAGCGCACACCCCAGGTCATGGGTTCGAGTCCCAGCCCCCCACCCCTTTTTGCTGCTATTTGTTCCAATTAAACTGCAGTGCAGATCTGAACCATATCTCCCCGGATCCCCCCTTGCTAACACAAACACAAGCAGCAGCACAACTGGTTGGTTCCCCTGTGCCCCAACCACAGGTCCAGGGATCGAATCCCCCTCCCCACAATAAGACCAAATCTTTTTTTTTCCTTTTATTTTGGTACTGCACAAATCTCAGTAATCATAAATCGGCCCTTGCAGATTAATTCTATGCCCCTGGAAAATTATTTCTAGGTCCTTGGTTCATTAAAAAATGGCAGATCTGCACTATATTTTGGAAATTGCATAAATAAATCATTGTAACTCCAAATTCAACATTTTTTATATGTTTTCAATACCAAATTAAATGTTCTATCCAAATATAAAATTTGTTTACTGTTTTGGATATTTTAAATTGGTGCAATATTTGAAAACTTGTCAAATTCACTTAACTTTGCAAAATTCATAACTTGCTCATAAAAATTCCAAATTTCACAAACCAAATATGTTTTCCAATCAATTTTTCATGTACTTTCCAAATATAAATTTTGTTTGCTGTTTTGAATAATTTAAATTGCTGAAAACAACTGTTTCTTGTTTATTGCATTTAAAATTGCCAAAATAATAACTTGCTCATTTTAAATCCAATTTCCACAAATGAAATATGTTTTCCATGCAAAATTAAACCACCTTTTCAAATATGAACTTGGTTTAATGTTTTGATCAAATAAAATTCAATTAACATCCACACTTAAATTAATTCCAATTTAATTCTTGTTTAACTTGTTTAATTCATAAATAATTTATTTGAAATCCTTTTTCAACAAGTGAAACATGCAATCCACCTAAAATTGTGTGTTCTTATCAAATATAAACTTTGTTATCTATTTTGAACAATTAAAATTGGTGAAAACAACAAATGCTTGTGTGGCACCTTTAAGTAACCAAAATTTCCTAAATTAATAAATGAATTTCTAAACTTCTTGAACCTTATTTCCATTTGGTTCTATTGTTGTTATTTTGTTGTTTTCCTCATCCATGCATCATGCTAATCCACTTTCACATGTTGCTTAGTTGTAAAACAATTAATTCAACCAGAAATCATGGGCTTTCCATATGCAATCCAATTGCATATGGGTCCATTTAATCCTGTTTCTATCTTGTCAACTAGTTTATGTTGTTGCATCAATTAAATTGACATGCATCATCCCATGTTTGTGCACCTATGCCATTATATTGATTGTTTATCTTTCTGCAATGTTTGTTTGCTTCTTCCCGGATATACGACGACGTTGAGACCGACGATACTTACGACACCCCTTCTAAGGATTTAGCTCAGTACCAGGCTACTGGGTTTGCAGGCAAGTTATCACTCACATGAACCACTGTGTTCCTTTCAACATTGATTACCGATACTTTCCGTTGTTCTTTTCTGCTAGACTTAGTAGTAGTTGATTCTGTTACGAACCTATCACATGAATCCCTTAACCCTGATATTGCCTCACCTCCAATCCTATCACCCCTTTGGTTGAGCCCGTGTCTTACTAGCATGCTTAGGTTGTTTTGCTCGAGTCTGTTACCCGTTACTTTCTGTTACTATTTCTATTACGTTGTGGGGGCTCGATGTTTAATCAATCAATCATGCTAATGAAATTGTTAAATAATAATTTGATGATAAGGCACCGGCAGGAGGCCCATGAGAGGTTTTGAAGCCTGCTAGTGTCGACCCTAATAGGAAAAGGGTCTTGTCTACTGATCCATGATGAGCGCACTACCCGCATTTGGGAAGCGAGTATGGGCGCCCCCCTCAACTTGACCTGATTCGCATCTCGTCCAAATCGCCTCATTTAGTTCGTGTTTTCCATTTGCCGCATGCATGTTTTTGCGAGCCCAGGCCAGGGTGGAACTTTCGTAGTCGGCATATAGGGGGACACGTTCTTAGAGTGCTATGAGGGTCCATTTTCTTCTGGGCTCGATTAGCCGTGCGCCCAAGGTGCTTTGGGCTTGATGCGAAGAATGGTTGGTTGTGTTGAGTGCCCCGCTTGGTGGGGTGATCTCCCATCTGGCGGGCCATTCATGAGTGTACGGCCAAATTGGTGCAACCCTGCAGGGATAATCTTCTCGAGAAGCCGTGTTTTCCGCGGTTATGGATTACTTGGTGAAAGTACTGGCTAACAAGTACTCAGGACAACTTAAACATAATGATCAAACATGTTACACCCCATGATTAATAATTTGACTAGTAATAGGCTTATTGACACAATAATTTGAACCATCACTATTACAACTGTGTGAGTTATCCTCGGATTGCTTCTTCGGATAAGGGGCGAGATCCAGGATGGGTTTGCTTGAAGTTATCTTTCAGTTGGTTACAATCCTCGATCTTATCTCCTTTCTGTTAGCCGGAAGTGGTAGAATCTCTGTAGTTGGTTAGCGCATCCAGTTGCAGCATCTTTTATATCCCCTCTCTTCCGTTGAACCCAAGGCATCCGTGCTTGGTGTTGACGGGTTACACTTTGGTGAACTGTGAGTCTTGCTTGCCAGTACGTTTATGTACTGACCCCTTTGGGGCTGTGGTTTACGCAGACGACGTTTCCGAGGATCTACATGGTGGCTACTACGTGGAGTATGACGAGACTGCTGACGAGTAGATAGCGGACCCGGGCAGGATCCGAGACTTCGTGGATGGGCTCCGTCTGTTTGTTTCCGGCCTCTTAGGCCTATTTGGTTCTTGTCTGTACTCAGACATGTTGAATGCTTCCGCTGTATTGTAATGATGTATTGTTGGGGCATGTGCCCTCTGAATGATTGTATTTGCTATCTCTGCTCTAATGAGAGCCATTTGCAACTTATTTCAATCTTTTGTGTCGTAGAGATCTGTTGTGATATCAGTTGTTCAACGCCGTTGACGTACCATGTGTGTATGGTTTGAAGTACGTCGACGGAAGTGCCTTTGATCTCTAGTGGATAGTTTACATCGACGATGGAATAGCAGGGCTTGTGTTGTCGCGCATAAGCGCAGGCCTACCAGGAAGCTGGGACGTGGGAGCAGTTATGCCCCATAATCCAAGCATCTGCTATCCAGTTCGTACGGTGAGTATCCCCTAGAAATCAGGGTGCGACAAATGGTATCAGAGCCTGTCTGCCTGTAGGATCCCTTTTTACTGGTCGCAGTTGAGTCTAGAAACTATTTTGTAGCTATATAGGAAAAATGAAACGTGAGAGTAGGAATTCCGTTCTTTTTCTTCTTTTCCCCACCCTCCCTCCCTTTTCTGGTAAGGAAGTGCAACGTTGATTTTCCCTTCTCATCTAAACTTTCAAGTTAGGATTTCACGAATTCTGGTTTCTCTAGGATGGTTATATCTACTAGACCATAGGAATGGAGGTGGTTGTGACATGATTTATCATGTTGCCTACTCATGATTGAGAACGGAGGCGTGTAAGCCCCGGAAGCAGATCCTCTATTCCTTAAGCAGTAGATATTGATCCTTTAGAAGCCCGGATGGGTTTTCCGTAGTACCTCAGGAGTTTTGTTCCCGTTTAACCGGAGTTGCTTCATTATCCTGTTCTTCTCAACATCCTTTTCGTCCGTTGAAATCTTGTTGTTGTTTTCCATTTCAGTTATTCTACCGGCGTCTAATCAAAGTTTCCCCGTTCATCTCCTAAACTCTATTCCAGCTAAAGTGTTATTTGATACCGGAGAATCACATTCCTTTCTGTCAACAATCCTTTCCACAAGATACAACCTAATTCTGGTTCCACTAAGAAATCAAGTCTCTGTTCACTCCCCAGGATCTCAAATGTTGACTTCCAAGATAAGTAAGAACAATCCAATTCTAATGGGAGGCTACATATTCCTCGTTACTCTCATGTTGATGATTCTGACATTCATGTTATTCTTGGTGTTGCATTGATGTTATTCCACCCTTATTACAGATAGTCTATTCTCCAAATGAATCAAATTCCATCCAGCTTTACACCCTAGATACAAAAACCTCTTCCTTCAATTGAAAATGTTCCGGTGGTTTGCTAATTCCCTGACGTCTATCCAATGTGCACGATGTGTTTCACGTGTCACAGCTCAAGTGGATCTTCCCAAGAAGTATCCGGACCTTTTCTTTTCTCAGTAGGAATCTCGGGGCGCGATTCCTTCAAGGGGGGGCGTTTTGTAACATCCCAAGTATGAAACCTACCAATTAGAATGTTTGATTTCTTGTTTATTAAAGTATTGCATCATGTCATCATGTTGTTTGCATTTGTTTCTTAATTGTTGCATTTGTTTTCCACTGTTTTCACAACTCAAATTCAAACCTTACTCAAACAATGTTTTCATACTTGTTCTGTTACAACTTTTGGAATAAAAATAACAAGTGAAAACAACCAAATTGTTCCATTTTTATTCCATGTTGGTCACTCATTATTTTGGTGGTTTTAATCAAACCAATAATCAATCAATTAATTCAATCAATAATTCCAAATCATCACAAATTCAAATCAAATGCATCAAACAGAACACTTTTGAACTTATAAATTTTAACAAGCCAATCAACTATTTTCAATCAACTTAATCTTAGGGGAAACCCTATTAAAAATGTTGTTTTAAATAAGGTTTATTTAATATTGAAAAATTCTTTCAAATTGGGTTTCAAATGCAAACACTATTTTAAAATGTCACCTTTCTGCAAACCAATCTTGGAATTTGTTTTCTTTTAACCTAAATAACTAACCTGAATTTTCCTAGAATTTTTACTACCCAAACCCTCATGTTTTGCTTCCATTTGCTTTTGTTACAAAAAAAAAAGTAAAACAAAAAAATAACAAAAGAGAAAAGAGGCAGCACCTAACCTATCCCAGCCCAGCCCGTTTCCACTTTGGCCCAGTACCCCTTCTCCCCAACCTCCGTACGAGCGTACGTCATCAATGGAGAAAACGACAGAGGTTTCCCCACTGCTCCACCCCACCCCCCCTCCTTATCTAACCCCCCCAAGGGGCAAACCCTAACCCTAACCCGCACTCTCTTCCCTTTTCCTACCATCTCCGCCGCCATCCCTCTCAATTTCCCCTTCTTCTTTCTACCTTTTCTTCTCTGAATTTTTTGGCCATCACCATGGACGGAGCTTGAACGTGGAGAGGGTTGGAGGGTGTGGTCGACGAGAGAGTCCCGCGGGGGCGGGAATGGAACCGGCGCTCCTCCTGCTCCAAGGTTGCTGTAGACGTCGCCGGCCGTGGATGCCCGAGGCGGCGCCGCCGTCGAGGTTTCCGGCCGGCCCGCCTCCCTGCCGCGCCCTGCTGCTGCACGTGTTCTGCTCGACCTGCTGCCTCGACGAGCGTCCGCTCGAGGTACTCCTCCTTTTCCATCATCGTCCGGCCCCTACTCCCTTCCCCTCGATCCGCCCTACTCCCTCGTCTCTCCTCCTCCCCCTCGCAGCGACCAACGCCGGCGTCCCTTCCTCTCTGTTACAGCGAACTGCCTCTGTACGTGCAGGAATTTTCAGTCAAAATTCCGCAGGCCACACCTTAAGCCCCCCGAGTATCCCTTCCTTCCAACAATAGCCGCACCAGCCCACTGGCAGAGAACCTTGAGCGCACACCCCAGGTCATGGGTTCGAGTCCCAGCCCCCCACCCCTTTTTGCTGCTATTTGTTCCAATTAAACTGCAGTGCAGATCTGAACCATATCTCCCCGGATCCCCCCTTGCTAACACAAACACAAGCAGCAGCACAACTGGTTGGTTCCCCTGTGCCCCAACCACAGGTCCAGGGATCGAATCCCCCTCCCCACAATAAGACCAAATCTTTTTTTTTCCTTTTATTTTGGTACTGCACAAATCTCAGTAATCATAAATCGGCCCTTGCAGATTAATTCTATGCCCCTGGAAAATTATTTCTAGGTCCTTGGTTCATTAAAAAATGGCAGATCTGCACTATATTTTGGAAATTGCATAAATAAATCATTGTAACTCCAAATTCAACATTTTTTATATGTTTTCAATACCAAATTAAATGTTCTATCCAAATATAAAATTTGTTTACTGTTTTGGATATTTTAAATTGGTGCAATATTTGAAAACTTGTCAAATTCACTTAACTTTGCAAAATTCATAACTTGCTCATAAAAATTCCAAATTTCACAAACCAAATATGTTTTCCAATCAATTTTTCATGTACTTTCCAAATATAAATTTTGTTTGCTGTTTTGAATAATTTAAATTGCTGAAAACAACTGTTTCTTGTTTATTGCATTTAAAATTGCCAAAATAATAACTTGCTCATTTTAAATCCAATTTCCACAAATGAAATATGTTTTCCATGCAAAATTAAACCACCTTTTCAAATATGAACTTGGTTTAATGTTTTGATCAAATAAAATTCAATTAACATCCACACTTAAATTAATTCCAATTTAATTCTTGTTTAACTTGTTTAATTCATAAATAATTTATTTGAAATCCTTTTTCAACAAGTGAAACATGCAATCCACCTAAAATTGTGTGTTCTTATCAAATATAAACTTTGTTATATATTTTGAACAATTAAAATTGGTGAAAACAACAAATGCTTGTGTGGCACCTTTAAGTAACCAAAATTTCCTAAATTAATAAATGAATTTCTAAACTTCTTGAACCTTATTTCCATTTGGTTCTATTGTTGTTATTTTGTTGTTTTCCTCATCCATGCATCATGCTAATCCACTTTCACATGTTGCTTAGTTGTAAAACAATTAATTCAACCAGAAATCATGGGCTTTCCATATGCAATCCAATTGCATATGGGTCCATTTAATCCTGTTTCTATCTTGTCAACTAGT
This sequence comes from Alopecurus myosuroides, assembly GCA_028641055.1. Taxonomy (NCBI): domain Eukaryota; kingdom Viridiplantae; phylum Streptophyta; class Magnoliopsida; order Poales; family Poaceae; genus Alopecurus; species Alopecurus myosuroides. The sequence continues at coordinate 297,843,573 of CM054063.1, read as the reverse complement.
TTATGTTGTTGCATCAATTAAATTGACATGCATCATCCCATGTTTGTGCACCTATGCCATTATATTGATTGTTTATCTTTCTGCAATGTTTGTTTGCTTCTTCCCGGATATACGACGACGTTGAGACCGACGATACTTACGACACCCCTTCTAAGGATTTAGCTCAGTACCAGGCTACTGGGTTTGCAGGCAAGTTATCACTCACATGAACCACTGTGTTCCTTTCAACATTGATTACCGATACTTTCCGTTGTTCTTTTCTGCTAGCCTTAGTAGTAGTTGATTCTGTTACGAACCTATCACATGAATCCCTTAACCCTGATATTGCCTCACCTCCAATCCTATCACCCCTTTGGTTGAGCCCGTGTCTTACTAGCATGCTTAGGTTGTTTTGCTCGAGTCTGTTACCCGTTACTTTCTGTTACTATTTCTATTACGTTGTGGGGGCTCGATGTTTAATCAATCAATCATGCTAATGAAATTGTTAAATAATAATTTGATGATAAGGCACCGGCAGGAGGCCCATGAGAGGTTTTGAAGCCTGCTAGTGTCGACCCTAATAGGAAAAGGGTCTTGTCTACTGATCCATGATGAGCGCACTACCCGCATTTGGGAAGCGAGTATGGGCGCCCCCCTCAACTTGACCTGATTCGCATCTCGTCCAAATCGCCTCATTTAGTTCGTGTTTTCCATTTGCCGCATGCATGTTTTTGCGAGCCCAGGCCAGGGTGGAACTTTCGTAGTCGGCATATAGGGGGACACGTTCTTAGAGTGCTATGAGGGTCCATTTTCTTCTGGGCTCGATTAGCCGTGCGCCCAAGGTGCTTTGGGCTTGATGCGAAGAATGGTTGGTTGTGTTGAGTGCCCCGCTTGGTGGGGTGATCTCCCATCTGGCGGGCCATTCATGAGTGTACGGCCAAATTGGTGCAACCCTGCAGGGATAATCTTCTCGAGAAGCCGTGTTTTCCGCGGTTATGGATTACTTGGTGAAAGTACTGGCTAACAAGTACTCAGGACAACTTAAACATAATGATCAAACATGTTACACCCCATGATTAATAATTTGACTAGTAATAGGCTTATTGACACAATAATTTGAACCATCACTATTACAACTGTGTGAGTTATCCTCGGATTGCTTCTTCGGATAAGGGGCGAGATCCAGGATGGGTTTGCTTGAAGTTATCTTTCAGTTGGTTACAATCCTCGATCTTATCTCCTTTCTGTTAGCCGGAAGTGGTAGAATCTCTGTAGTTGGTTAGCGCATCCAGTTGCAGCATCTTTTATATCCCCTCTCTTCCGTTGAACCCAAGGCATCTGTGCTTGGTGTTGACGGGTTACACTTTGGTGAACTGTGAGTCTTGCTTGCCAGTACGTTTATGTACTGACCCCTTTGGGGCTGTGGTTTACGCAGACGACGTTTCCGAGGATCTACATGGTGGCTACTACGTGGAGTATGACGAGACTGCTGACGAGTAGATAGCGGACCCGGGCAGGATCCGAGACTTCGTGGATGGGCTCCGTCTGTTTGTTTCCGGCCTCTTAGGCCTATTTGGTTCTTGTCTGTACTCAGACATGTTGAATGCTTCCGCTGTATTGTAATGATGTATTGTTGGGGCATGTGCCCTCTGAATGATTGTATTTGCTATCTCTGCTCTAATGAGAGCCATTTGCAACTTATTTCAATCTTTTGTGTCGTAGAGATCTGTTGTGATATCAGTTGTTCAACGCCGTTGACGTACCATGTGTGTATGGTTTGAAGTACGTCGACGGAAGTGCCTTTGATCTCTAGTGGATAGTTTACATCGACGATGGAATAGCAGGGCTTGTGTTGTCGCGCATAAGCGCAGGCCTACCAGGAAGCTGGGACGTGGGAGCAGTTATGCCCCATAATCCAAGCATCTGCTATCCAGTTCGTACGGTGAGTATCCCCTAGAAATCAGGGTGCGACAGGGTACACGGGCGGCCGAGTTGCGGGTGCGCGAGTAGGCTGAACAGTAGCATTGGCGGCTGGCAGAGGAGGAGGAGGAGGCAAGCCATCACTCTTGATCACATCCCACCACTCGCACTGCCGAATAGTGTGGTTAGCAGGCCTCGAGGGATGATGAGTGTGGAAGCTGCATGGGCCATCCTTCATGTCATCGAAGACAAATTTCTTCGGCTGCTCGGAGTTCCCGCTACCCGACTGAGAGGCGCGAAATGGCTTCTTGTTGCCTTGGCCCTGGTTCTGGTTCTGCCCGTAGGCTCCAGCAGGTTTCTGCCTTTGGCCACCACCACCTCCAACATTCACTGCATTCACCTCTTCAGGATCATACCGAGTATCTACTCGGCGCTTGTTGCGGAACTCGTTGCGCTTGCTGCTGTTGAAGTTTCTTCTCGGCTCTGAGGAGTCCATCAGTGGCTGAGTAGGATCACCGAGTGCGTACTGATCCGCAATCTTGATGGTCTCGGCCAGGGTGTTCGGCATCTCTCTCTGCAATCTCTGCCAAAGCATGCTGCCATGTCGGCAACCCTGCGCAAACCAAGTGATGGCCTGTGCTTCATTCACACCCTCACAAGTGTTCCTCAAGGTGCTCCACCGAGTAAGGTACTCGCGGTCCGTCTCGTCTTCTCGCTGCCTGCAAGCCGACAGCTGCTGGGGCCTATTCGGCCTCTTGTATGTACTCGTGAAGTTGCTGATGAAGGCATCCGAGAAGTCCAGCCAGCAGTTAATGCTGTTCTTGGGCAAGTTGTTGAGCCAAGTGCAAGCTGGACCCTCTAGCATGTGCGGCACATAGCGCACCGCCCATCTCCTGTTGCCATTCGCGATATGGACCGCGGTGACGTAGTCATTGAGCCAATCTTCAGGCTTGGTGCTACCATTGTAGCTCTTGGTGCCCCTTGCGAGCTGGAAGCCCTTCACGGAAGGCTCGTTCATGATGCGCGGGCCAAAGCACTCGGGGCCAGGAGGACCCGTGCTCTCAAGCCGCGCCGACAAGCTGATACGGTCCAACTGGTGCCTTGCATCTCCAGGCGCCAACACACGCTCACCGACACGGTCATGGATGTCATAACCAGCCATCTCCATAGCCGAGTAGCCATCGTCATACCTATCCACCTGCATAGCTGCGGGCTGCTCCACCGGGTTGGCGACTGGTGCCACTGGGCGCGGCTGCTGCCTCTGCCGAGTAGGCTGAGCTGCGGGTTGCCGAGAAGTACCCGGACGCGCGGCTTCTCGGGCACGGCTTTGAGCTTGATGGGCTTGAGAGCCTGCTCTTGCAGCGTTGTGTTCCTGCCCGGGCTGCTGCGGCACAGCAACCTGTTTCGCGGCAGCAGCCGGGTCATACACCTGCATTTGCCTGTCTCTACCCGAACGCCCGCTGCGGCTCTTCTCGCGGCTAGGATGCAGTGACGAGGCCTGATCGTTAGATCTAGCCGCGTGCGAGTGAACCACTTGCGAAGCTCCAGCCCCCGGGTTGGCCTTCCGGAACTCCTCGTTCTGCCTGGCGGCCTCCAACACCAACTCGTTGAGCCTCTCCTGCTGCCTGAGACGCGCCTCTCCATCCAGGCGCGGCAACTCGGCAGCCACGGCCTGTGCAGCTCTGAGCGTCTTGGCGGGTGTGCTGTACCTTGGCCTTGTGAAAGTGTTCGCGGTGACGGACTGCGCGGGCACCTCCGCAACTGTCGCCATCTCGGCACCCAGGTTGCGCCGCGTAGCGCCTACTCTGCTGGGCCTCCTGGCGACCGGCGTGAAGCCGTGAGCCTTGTTGTACTCGAGCTGGTCCAAACTCAGCTCAAGCCTGATCTTCTCCAACTCCGCCTGCTCGGCAAGCAGCTCCTGGCGTTGCCGCTCGAGCTGCTCCCTCGCGGCTAGGAGCTCGATGTCGGTAGGAGTGGGCATACCGGTTCGCGCAGCAGACGCGGGGATGACCGTAGACGTGGAAGGTGGCAAGTTGCTCTCCTTCTCATAGGGCCGGTGATTCCTGCCACCAGCAGGCGGGTCGTCAACCTCCTCGACAACGGCCGCAGCGCCAGTAGCAGCTGCGCCAGTGTTTGCCGCCAAACCTGTCACCATCACCTCAGCGCAGCATGCAGAGCTGCATGCAGGCCTTCCGCGAGCAGCAACCACCGCAGGAGGATCCTCCGCGTCATGCACCAGCTCGGGGTAGGCGCCGTTGGCGACGGTGGCGATGTAGACGAGGTGAGAGCCGAAGGAGATCACCGAGCCGCCCTCGGGCATGGCCATGCCGCCGAAACAGCCGGCGTTGTCAGTGACGAAGTCGAAGGAGCCGAATCTGTGGACAAGGCCACAAACTACGCGCTCCGCCGAAGAAGATCCCGTCCGAACAGAAACTCCAGCCAGCGCCGCTGGTTGCCCCACGGTGGGCGCCAACTGTCGTTGTGGTGTCACGGCAGATGCCATGGGATGGCTAAAGATGTGGGGACGATGGACGCTGGAGGTGTCCGGGGAGGGATCACGCGACGAGTAGCCGCGTGAGGTAAGATCCACACAACACAAACAACACGATGTACCCAGGTTCAGGGCCCTCGTGAGGAGGTAAAACCCCTACTCCTGCCTTTCTCTATGTATTATGATGTCTCTCCGAGTAACCACAGTACAAATGGTGTCTCTACCGAGTAGCCTTTCTCTCCTCTCCGAGTAGAGCTAGGTCAAGAACTTAGGGTTTCTAGGGTTCACAGTGAGCAACTGTGAGCGTAGAGCAAGATCCTTGAGTCTGCCTCGCGCAGGAGGCGGCGGGGCACCTTATATACACGGTGCCCAGCCGGATACGTCCAAATCTAGACAAGTGTCAACATAGTGTGCACACCGTCCTTCTTCCGGGTACCCGCTGACAGCTTTGGTTCCTAATCTTGGCTGCTTCCGTAAAGTCGTTGGGCAAAACTAGGGGACAGACTGGTATCACTGTACCTAGGCACAGAGTAGGGCCCCCTTATCCTGCCACCGCCTGCTTCCATGCTGTCACTGTCAGGGAGACCGGCCCCAGATGAACAGTAGTTCGAATGCTGCCAAGTACGGACCCAGGATACGCGGGATCCTGTGTCAGAACGGCTCCTTTGACTTTCTGGCCCGAGTAGGTTCCCGCCAATTGTTCCCGCCAATTGTACTCGGGCCAACTCTTCTACTCGAAAGGGTAGAACTTGATTGATATCTCCTTCTGGTCATCTTGAGGTGAGACCGAGTAGCAGTCGACCGGGTACCGAGTACCAGGTAGTCGGCTACTCGACCAAACCTCTCTTCTGTAAGATGCCTTTACCACCTGTCTTTACCCTACTCGGGGGTAACCCCCCGACAGACTTGATCAACAACGGGTGAAGGATCACCACTAGGTTGAGCTCTCTCAACAATGAGGGGATCTTGATCTTGTCCTTGATTGGAAGCTTGGCCTTGTTCATTAGCTTGAGGGCTTGGTGCATCTTGTCGGGTAGCTTGTGTATCAAGAGGTGTAGTCAATGGCTCCACTTGAGTGGAGCATAGTCCTTCTCCCTCTGTCATCCGGTAACCCTCAATGGGATTATTTCACCAATCCCCATTCTTCTTATGACGATTGGAGGAATTGCATCTCCTACAACACCATGATCTATACGCCCCCTTGGGAGCCATTATCCTCATCAAACACCATGTCTATAGCTTCTTCAACTTGTCCGGTGGACTTGTTGTAGACTCTATAGGCGTGAGCATTTGTGGCATAACCAACAAAGATACCCTCATGAGATTTGGTCTTGAAATTTGACAAACGTTTAACTCTTTTGTGAATGAAGCACTTGCAACCAAAGACCTTGAAGTAAGATACGTACAACTTCTTGCTCGTGAGAATCTCATAAGGACTCTTGTTCAAGATCTTGCGAAGATATAACCGGTTGGTGTCATGAAATGCGGTGGATACGGCTTCGGCCCAAAAGTTATAAGGAGAAAAAAACTCCGCAATCATTGTCCTAGCCGCATCCATCAAGGTCCGGTTCTTGGTTTCTGCTACATCGTTTTGTTCAGGGGTATAGGGAGTGGAATATTGATGAGCAATGCCCTCTTCGCTAAGAAAGCCCTCAACGGTATAGTTCTTGAACTCCGAGCTATTATCACTCCGGATTGCCATGATGCTAGCATTGTGTTGGCGCTCAACCAAAGTGATGAACTTGATGACTCTCGTGAAGGGTTCGTTGCATAGAAAACATAAAATTTCCTACGCTTGATAAACCCGAAGGGCCAAGATCTAATATAGGAGATGAAAGGTAACGGGCATAGAGAGAGTATTAAGGAGAACATACCCACGAAGACACAAAGCGTTACGAGATAAAATCTCATTGGTGATGTAGTCGTACTCACGTCGATCTCAAGATCACGAAGATGAGCGCTGCAATCTGGCAGCACTTCCGCACTCGGTCACACGTACATCTCGATGACGACCTCCGTTCCCTCGATCCAGCGGGGCAGCGGAAGTAGAGGATCCCACGGAAACCAGCAGCACGATGGTGTGGTGTGGTGGAGAAAACTTCGTTCAGGGCTTCGCCAAGCGCATGAACATGAGGTGGATCAGCGGGAGGATGGAGATGGAGATGACACCAAGTTCTGTGTGGAGAGAGAGGTCCAACCCCTCTTTATATAGGAGGGGGGGGGGCAGCCCCAAAATTTTGGTGCCTCCACCTCTCCCCTCATCATGTGGGTGGAGTCTCCACCCAACCCACTCATTCTCTCATCAATTCCCACTCAAAATTCCAAGGGTTTTCTTTAATAAATAAATAAAACAATTTTATTTCGTCATTTTAATATTTGTTAATCCTATTAACAAACATTAACACTTACCCCCTTGAAATATTTGTTAATCAAACATTAACATATACCACCTTGAACTATTTCAATATTCCCCGAAACTATTCTAGTGACTATTTCAATATTCGCCGAAACAATTTCGGTGTTGTCCAAACTTTTCTCCGATATTCTGTATCCACTCAATCGCGTCATCGAACCTTAAGTGTGTCACCCTAAGGTTCGTGAATAATGTAGACATGATCGAGACACCTCTCCGATCAATAGTCAACAGTCGGACCTGGAGATCCGTAATGACTCCTACACATTCAACGATGAATCTAGTGATCGTGTGAACCATAAACGTTGTAACCAATTCCCTTTGAGTCACGATATTTTACTTGTCCGAGATCCGATCATTGGTATCAACCATACCTATTTCAATCTCGTTACTGACAAGTACTCTTTTACTCGTTCCGTGATATGACATCCTTGTGACCTAGTCACGTGCTTGCAAGTGGTGTCGATGTGATACCACCGAGAGGGCCCAGAGTATATCTCGCCGTCATTTGGATGGACAAATCTCACTCTTAATCCATGAGACTCAACTAATACTTTCCGAATACCCAACAACACCTTTATAGTCACCCTGTTACGGTGTGACGTTTGATGACATCAAAGCACCCTTACGGTATTAGTGACTGACATGATCTCATGGTCTAAGGAATAAGCTACTTCGTATGTGTGATATAACAATGTAACTTAATGACTTGATCGCATTGCTATATTCACTTTGGGTCTATGTTCATCACATCATTCTTGTAATGACATGACCCCGTTATTAACAACATCCAGTGTTCATGATCAGGAAACCTTGATCATCTATTAATCAACGAGCTAGTTAAAAGAGAGGGTTTACTAGGAACCATTGTTTGTTTATTAAACACACATGTATCAACGTTTCCGGTTAATACAATTCTAGCATGAGAAATAAACATTTATCATAAAAAAGGAATAAGATAATAACCACTTTATTATTGCCTCTCGGGCATATTCCCTTCATCTCGTTTGAGTCTCACTCTTCCTCTTGAATAAATACACCCAAGAATATCTTGAATATTCATCCACAATCACCAAGCAATACTTCTTTCCTACGAGACTATCATAGTATAGTGGACCAAAGAGATCCAAATGAATGAGCTCAAGAATTCTTGTGGTGGAGATAGTGGTCTTGGTTGGGTGGAGTTCTCCATGTTGCTTCCCAAAGGTGCAAGAGCTACACACACGATCTTTAGCAAACTTGTCCTTGGTTAGTCCTAGAGCATGATTGCCACTTTGAAGGTCATGCAACATGCTCATATTGGTGTGGGCTAACCGGCGGTGCCAAAGCTAACCTACAACAATTTTAGCCATTAGGCATGTCGCGACGCACATGTCTCCTTTAGAGAAGTCCACTACATACATGTCGTTCTCGACAAACCCAACAAAGGCTACTTTAAGATTTGTTTCCCAAGTGACAATCACATTCTCTTTATTAAATAATGAGGTAAAACCACAATTTTCAAGTTGAAGAACGGACATCAAGTTGTAACCAAGGGACTCTACAACAAGGACATTCTCAATTGATAAATCATTCGAGATAGCCACCTTGCCTCGTCCCAATACCTTAAGCTTGGAATTCTCACCAATAGTGACGCAGTTGAGATGAGGTGATGGAGGTTCAAGGTTACTCATTGCGTCATTGCTTCCGATCATATGTTGGGATGCACCACTATCCAACGTCCATCTACCCGACCCAGAAGCACTTCCCTACAAGAGATCAACTTCTTGATTTAGGTACCCATCCTTCAATGAGTCCTCTTTTGTTAGTAACAAGGGTCTTAGGAACCCAAATAGTCCAATAATAATCATCACCATAGGAAGTACCAACATATTTAGCATAATCATGACCATCTCTATATTTCATAAGAATATAAGAGGGGTTATATTTTCTGGCAAAGTCATTGTGAGTGATGCTCCCCCTAGAGGTATCACCACTCACAATGGTGTTGTTCTCCTTTTCCTTAGTCACCTCTCCCTCTTTAACAAAGACAACATTTTGATAGGAAGAGGTGACATTCTTGGTCTTCTTGTTTGACTTGGCAACAAATCCAAGCCCTTCCTTCCCTTTCTTAGATACTTGAGAGCTTATGGCATCATTGCGAATTTTCTCTATTCCTACAATGTTAATAGTAGTACAAGAGTTAGGCATGATAACAATGATATTAGAGGAAGGTATCACTTGCTTATTAGATTGTTGAGCTAGAAGCTTATTTCGAGACGTGGTGAGTTTGTCATGAATTTCTTTAAGAGACATAAACTCCTTTTCTAGTTTTTCATGACGCTCAACAATTCTCTCATGAGCAATTCCTAGCTTCATCTCTTATTCTTCAAAAAATTTAAGTAGATCAAGAGATTCTTCACTATCCTTCCTAAGTTTGAAAACACTAATAGCATCGGTCCCTTCTAGACCAGATAGTCTCTCTTCAAGAGAGTCTCTCATGGATCTTTCTTTCTCAATATCTTCTACAAGCTCCTTGTAATTATTCTCATGGCCACCATCATAACTCTCTAAGGTTACAATGATCTCTTCCTTCTCATATATAAGAGAGTTAGCTTCATCAAGTTGCCTCAAAAGGGCCTTTACCTTTTCTTTGGTTTCACCTTCAAGACTAGACAACCAAGAGCCTAGATTCTTGGCCTCCTCATCATCAATAACAATATTTTCAACACAATCCAATAATGAAGAAGGACTAGTTGCAATAGGCTTGGAGGAGGAAGATATTACCGTGGTGGCTTTTTTCATGAGACATGTAGGTCAGATTGATGCCTTCTCATTGGGGGATTCGAATAGAGAGACCGATGAAGAGGAAGACGTAGCTATGGCGACATGGGCCACACCTAGGAATTCATCTTCTCCTTCATCTTCGGAATAGTATGTTTCCAATACGGGTCCTTCTTGAACATATAGAGCCCTTGGGACTCTTCTAGCAAGGTTCTTGTTTTGTGGAGCTTTGGTCTTGTCCTTACGAACAAGCTTGCCTTCATTCTCTTCCCTTGGCTAAAAAGGACACTCGTTGAAGAAGTGATTTGCACTTCCACAATTGTAGCATGTACTTGGCCGCTCCCCTTCTTCTTTTAGACCTTGTTTCTTGAGGGTCTAGGAGCACCGGCCTTATGAGCCTCCCATCTCTTCCAATAGCCGTGCATGGCAAGAGAAATACACTTGTGAGCACCCTTGTATGTGTTTTCATAGTCCTCTTCATCATCATCATCCTCATCAACTTCTTCTATCCGAGAAATCGCCTTAGACTTCAAGACAAGTTTGGGGGACTTCCCCATTCCTCTTGAGCGGGCGAGAGCATCATCCGCACTCTTGTGAGATAAGGATATGGCTATGAACTCACTAAGAATGCCAATGAAGTTGAGTGAATTGTAGTACGATCTTATTCGAATGCTAGTGGATAGGTTCTTCTCAAAAGGAGTTATGGCCTTTACAAACTTCCTCTTGATCCACTCATCGGAGATTTCCTCTTTCCCAAAGTCCCTCAATTGGTTGGCAAGGGTGACAACTATTCTATATAGATCCTCGGGACTTTCATCTTCTAGCATGACGAATTTCTTGGACTTGTAAAGTGCCACATCATACTTGGAGGATTGGATGCTAGCATTTCCTTGGAACAAGGTCTCAAGTTTATCCCAAGCCTCCTTGGCGGTCTTGATACCGCGGATGTGTTCGAGATGTTCTCTTGGGAGGGCCTTTTGAATAGTGACAAGAGCGGTCTTGTTGAGTTGAAATTCAATATCCTCTCTTGGATTCAAGTTGCTTGCATCATGAGGATGGAATCCATGGAGGACACTTCTCCACAAGGCGGTGCAAGAGCCAAAAATATGAGACTCCATATCGAATTTCCAAGAAGAAAATTCATTAGTGACGGGAGGAAGTACAACATTTAAAATGTGTGGCATAGTAGAAATGGGATGAATAGATTCATAATTTCCAGGTGGTGGAACTCTTGAGTTAGACCCCGAACCGTTAGCCATTTGAGACTTGGAGCCTTCAGAACTTCCACCCCTCTTAGCCTTTTTATCGGCTTTTCTATTGGCTTTCGCCTTGACTAAAGCAATGTTAGCTTCCATTTCGTCAATGTACAGAATGGAATCATCATACGAACTAACATCATCAACGGTGGAGGGGAGTTCCTCGGACTCCTTGGTTTTCCCCATCATGGCCTCCAACATCTTCTTTATGCTAGAAACCTCCGAGCCAACACTAGAGCTAACCTTGGACAATTCGGCTTGGATAGTTCCAACCGTTTCTTGTAGGTTAGTTATAGTGTCGGTCATTTTGGCGATTTCCGCATTAGAAGCGTTGGACACATTTTCATTGACCATTATACTCTTAGGCGGTTAAGCCCTTAGTAAGAGTCGAGGCTCTGATACCAATTCAAAGTGCACTATGGTGAACTAGAGGGGCGGTGAATAGGTTGACTACCAATTTTTCCTTTTTTTTCCTTTTAGTTTGGGCTTAACAAGTAAGATAAGGTTCTCTAGATGTGCAACTAGATGAGCAACCTATGTGATACAAAGATACAATACGCAACGGAAGAAATATGTAAGGAAACAAGATAAACCACAAGTGTAAACAAGAAGACAAGGATATGTTTCCCGTAGTTCCTTCTGAAGAGAATTATGTCTACGTTGGAGAGGTGGGGAGCCACCTAGGCACTCCTCAATAGCACGGATGTGCACACCTTATTCTCCTTGAGCTTCTCTGTGAGGGAGATTCTCGTTTCCACTATGAGGTCAACTTGAATGCGTTAACCAAACCTTTGCACACGGTTGAGGACACTCCACAAGATGGATGGAGGATCTCAATCAATATGAAGCTTCTTGCAACAAGGTGGAAGCTCCAAGCACAAGTTCTACTAGGGTTTCTAGGCCCCAAGTAGGTTTCTAGATCTACTAGAATGTGGTGGATGAATTTGGAATTCCTTCGGTGGAATCAAGAATCTAGGTCTCCTCAAGCTCTGCACAAAGTATTGGGTGGTTGGAGAGGGAGATATAAGTAGTTGAAGATCGCATTAATGGCATATAGAGAGAGAGTGTGTGTGTGAAGCTTGACCCTTTAGGAAGAAGGGTGGGGTCCTTTTATACTCCCTCCATAATTGTGGCTATGTAGCGCCCGCACAGTCGGTACTACCGGACAATTTCTCGGTAGTACCGGGTCCTCCTTTCAATCCAACGGTCGACGCGCTGATGGCTCCTTCTTCCGCAGCCCCGGTAGTACCGGCAGGTAGGTCGGTAGCACCGACAAGGCAGTAGTACCAGCCTACTACCGGGGCCACTACCGCACTGGAACCGGTACGCATCTGTCTCAAATTCGGCCAAATGCGGTAGTGCTCGCGGTAGTACCGCAGATCCCGGTAGTACCAGAAGACGCTCCAGTATTACCGCGAAGGAAGTAGTATCGGCCTACTACCGGGGCCACTACCGCACCGAAACCAGTACGCTGTTGTCCTGAAATGCGCCAGGTGCGGTAGTGGAGGTAGTACTACCGCACGCCCGGTACTACCGGGCGAAACTACGGTACTACCGCAAATCAGAGGAAAAAGGATTTCTTCGTGAAATTTAGTGCTCTTCTTTTTGGGAGGGGAAATCCGAGGTGAACTTGTAAACTATGAGAATCACAAAGATCGTTAGATACCCTAACTGTGTTGTCGTCAAACTCCAAAACGGGTATAGCACAAAATGCTCTTTCACTTGTCATCATAGACATAGATGCATACATACAAGCACTAAAATCGTACACAATACGGAATTCCTCTTCCACCTCCCCTTCATCTTCCTCTTCCACCTCCCCTCCATCCTTGTATTCTCCCTTGATTGGAGATAAATGTTTGACATCATTGATCATAATATGAATGGTGCACAAACCATGATATGATTCTATGAACACTTTCTGTATAGCTTTTCCCATTGCAACATCTTGATCCGTATAAATAGTTCTAGATTGTTTTCCATTATGTGCAGCTAGAAAAATCTCAAATAGCCATATAAATGAGTCCTTTGTTTCATCGAACATCAAGGCAGCACCAAAAATAGTGGTTTCTCTAAACTGATTGAGCCCAAGAAAAACACCAATCGGCTTACACTCTTTGTTTGTGCCAAAAGTAGTCAAATGTGAAAACATCACCAAAATGTGCATAATCAAAGATCATTTTAGCATCAGCCCGAAATATGTTGGTTATATTCTCATCACAATCTAGTTTTAGTGCATATTGGGATGATGGCTTGTCAGCAATTTTGTCATGAAAATATTTCAACATACTCCAAGCTTGTCCAAAAGACAACTCCCTCTGCCGCTTGGTTCGCAAATGATTTTTTTGGTCACGGAAAGAATATTCAAGGTTAATAGGCCCACCAACTTGACGAGAAGAAAACTCATGTGCAGTTTGTGGCATAATGCCAGAATCATCAGCGGTTTCAATTTCAAAAGCTTGTCTTTCTGAAATATTTCTTTGAGATATCATCAAGTGGAGGGTTTGTGGCAATTGAAGCAAGTGGTTGTGTTCAAGCACAACCTCCGTTACTTCATAATTTCTGGCCTCTCGGTTCAGTTGAAAACACATATGAGCTTGGCAATTGGTTCTTGTTTTCATCTCTAAAACGATTAAGTGCATGATCGGTTTGCCCTTCTCTTCGATGAACCTCATTAGAACAAACAAATCTGCATGAACCAACCTGAACATCAAGACTGATTTTGATTGCATACATCCTTCTCACATTAAAACCCGTGTGACCCCCATATGCATCCCAAAATGCCCAATCCTAATCTAGAATTCTGAACCTCATACCAACTTGAGGTATTCCCTTACCAATTTCTGACATCTCACAACAGTCAATTGTGAAGCACAACACTCAATTCTGTCAAATAGCACAATAGAGAGCACTCCATTTCTGAAATTCCAAATGAAAGCCTAAAATCAGAGGACAAAATTGCACAATCAGGAAGGACAGTGCAAAAATATCTGAATACACACATCAATAGTAACCAAACTAACTGCCATTATGAACCCAAGCTATTCAAACTAAAGTTGAACTTGTCTGTACTATGTATATACCCGAGCTGTAACTTGAATCGGTCCTTACCTCATCCATCAGGACGCGGGATGGCAAGGGCTCGGTCCCGCAGCGGCGGCCCTCCTACTCCTCCGATGGCATACCTCCTGATACGTCAAAAACGTATCTCCTTTTCTGAACACTTTTCCTATTGTTTTCCTCTAAACTTGTGTGTTTTGAATGCAACCAACACGGACTAATGCTGTTTTCAGCAGAATTACCTTGGTGCCTCGTTTTTGTGCAGAAAAATCGACTTTGGGGAAATTTCCAAGAAAAGACCCCATTGCTCCTAAAACACCAGAAGATCTCGGGAGCCAGAAGGAGGCCAGGAGAAGAGCCACAAGGGGGCCACACCACTCCCTGGCACGGCCCCCCCTTGGCCACGCCAACACATTGTGTAGGCCACCCAGAGCCCCCCTCGGTCTCCCCTTTCGACTACAAATAGTCTTCAACCCTAAAACACGAGGGGGTTTGATAGTTTTCCAGAAAGAAGTCTGTAGCTCCGCTGCCATCGCGAATCCTTTTTCGGGGTTCAGAAACTCCGTTCTGGCACCCTGCCGGGACGGGGAATTGGAGGAGATCATCGCCACCGTCATCAACAACGCCTCTCCATCGACCATCCATGTTTACCCCATCCATGTGTGAGTAATTCCCCCGTTGTAGGCTGAAGGGGATGGTAGGGATTGGATGAGATTGTTCATGTAATAATGTCGTGATTGTTAGGGCATAGTTCCTAGTATCCTCTATTAGTGCTATTGACATTGTTGCAACTTGCTATGCTTAATGCTTTCCACTTTGGGCCCGAGTGCCATGATCTCAGATCTGAACATGTTATTGAATCATGATGATAATTATTGTTTCTTGATCATACCTGCAAGTCGTTTACACATATTGTTGTTCGGAACCCGAGGCCCCGAAGTGACAGAAATTGGGACAACCGGAGGGGATGGTTGTGATGTGAGGATCACATGTGTTCACGGAGTGTTAATGCTTTGCTCTGGTGTTCTATTAAAAGGAACACCTTAATTACCAGTAGTTTCCTTGAGGCCCCGCTGAAAACGGGCTCGTAGGACAATAGATGTTGTGCAAGTTCTCATTGCGAGCACGTACGACTATTTACGGAACACGTGCCTATGGTTACTTAGTGCTTTGATGCTTTATCTTATTTATCTCCAATTCCCATGACTTGATCATTATATGAACTATCTTATCCATGCAACACCCGTTCATCCATACCTATGCCTACAGTATTTAATCCCGCTGTTTACTCCAATCACGACTGCTGTTGCTTCTTTCATACTACTGCTGCTATTATCTCACTACTGCTGCTACTATAAAACTGTTACTACTGATAAACCACTGCGAACAAGTCCACTTTCAGATGCAGGTGAATTGACAACTCACTTGTTAAGGTAAAAATATTATTTGGCTCCCCTTGTGTCGAATCAATAAATTTGGGTTTTACTTCCCTCGAAGACTGTTGCGATCCCCTATACTTGTGGGTCATCAAGACTATTTTCTGGCGCCGTTGCCGGGGAGCATAGCTTTATTTGCGATCTCACCGGAGAGTATTATTATCTACTGCCAATCATTCATAATGGGTAAGACTTGTGATGGAAGAGTTCCTATATTACCATCCACTACAAGAAGAGGTACAACTATGAACACCTCTGTTTCTCTTGATTCACCGTCTGTTATGAGTAATCTGCTTACACCACCACATACACATGCTACACATGCTACTTCTGCTGAATCTGAAAATACTTCTGATACTTTTGATGATGCTTCTACCGTGATTGACGAGAGTGGTTCTCTCGGTCCTTTCTTAGATGCTACTATTGCTAAAGCTAAAAATATTGCAAACACTGAAACTCCTGATAAAAATCCTGTTACTCCTGCTTTTACACATGAGTTTAGAGAAAATCCTAGTGATGATTTTGATTATTCCTATATTGAACTTAGTGATGATCTTATTGATGAAATACAAGCTATGAAGGATAAAGATTCTATTATACGTCTTATTGAAAGTCGTGTTGTTAAATATAAATTATCTCCTGATGGTAAGTTTGCTACTTCTCCTATTAATATTAGGATAAGGATTATGATTTCTCTCTTTATTTATCTTATATATCTATTGTTGAGAAAGAACCTTTTTGTGGTACTAAAAATAAAAGTGCTATGAAACATATGAATGAGCTCTCCTCTTTGAGTAGTTTATTCTCCGATGTTCTTAAGAAACGTAGCTACTTTGTTACTAAAATATTCCATTTCTCATTAAACGATGAGGCTAAAACTTGGTTTAATAATTTTTCTCCTGGATCTATTGATAGTCCTATTGGTTTGGTTAATGCTTTCTTTCAGAAATATTTTCCTGCTAGTGCTCAACATGCTGCTTTACAAAATATATTTAATTTCAAGCAATTAGAAGAAGAGAAATTGCATGTATCCTGGGCAAGGTTCTGTTCTTTAGTTAGGGCTACACCTGGGCATAAGCTAGAATATAATAAACTTCTTGATATATTCTATAATGGACTAACTATTGAATCTAGGACATACCTGGATAGTTGTGCTGGTTGTAATTTCAGGCAAAGAACTCCAGAAGAAGCTAAGGAATTAATGGCTAAAATAAGCCAAAATCATGATGATTGGACTATGGTTGAACCTGAGCCGACCCCTACACCAACACCAACACCAACACCCAAGAAGAGGGGAATGATTGAATTAAATGATGAAGTGATGAGAGAAGCCAAGAAATCTCTTAAAGAGAGGGGTATTAAATCTGAAGATGTGAAGAATCTTCCACCTATAGAAGAATTATGTAAGCCAATCCCTCACTCATCACCCATTGAGGTACACTCTCTCCAATACTTTGATAGTAGAGATATTCCTTATAGTAAACCTCCTGATCAACGCTTAGATGAATTTGATAATTATGTTATTAAGCAAGATAATTTTAATATGAGAGTGCAAAATCACCTAATGGAAAACTCTAGAGCTATTGATAATTTGCATGGTATTATAGAAAGAACCTCTAATGATGTTAAAATGCTTGTTAAACATTTTCAAATGGTTCAAACTCAAATTGATCAACTTGCTAAAGTGCAAAAAGATTTGTTAGTTAATGCTTCTAAAGAAAAACATGCTTATGAAACAAGAACTAGAAGTGGTATTTCTACACAAGATCCTTTATATCCCGAGGGACATCCTAAAAGAATTGAACAAGATTCTCAGCAAACTAATAATGATGTTATTAATACTAAGAAGAAGAAGAAACATAAAACTGATGTAGAATCCTTTGAACCTGCTAAAGATCCTAGTAGTATATCTATCTCTGATGCTGAAACTGAAAGTGGTAATGAAAATAATGATGCTTCTGATAAAGAAGAAATTGAAAAGGAACCTGAAAACAAACTAAAAATACAAAGTATACTAAGGAAGATTTTATTGCTAATAAACATGGTAATGAAAGAGAACCTTGGGTACAAAAACCAATGCCTTATCCTAATAAGAAACACAAATCAAAAGAAGAATAACCCCATAACAAGTTTTGTCAATGGATGAAACCTTTGCTCTTGCAAATTCCTTTAACCGATGCTATTAAATTGCCTCCTTATGCAAAATATATGTAAGATATTGTCTCTAACAAAAGGAAGATTCCCAATGAGGAAATTTCCACTATGCTTGCTAATTATTATTTTAATGGCAAGGTTCCTAAGAAACATGGAGATCCTGGTCTACCAACTATCCCCTATTCTATTACAAATAATTATGTTAGAACTGCTTTGTGTGATCTGAGAGCTGGAGTTAGTGTCATGCCTTTTACTCTCTATAAAAGACTCCTCCTCGAAAAATTCATACCAACTTATATATCTTTGCAAATGGATGATAAATCTACTGCTATTCCTGTGGGTATATGTGAGGATGTTCCTGTTCAAGTTGCTAATAATTGTGTGATATTAACTGACTTTGTTGTGTTGGAAATGCCTGAAGATGATAATATGTCTATTATTCTTGCAAGACCTTTTCTTAATACTGCAGGGGCTGTTATTGATTGCAATCAAGGAAAATTTAATTTTAATGTTAATGATAAAGAGCACACTGTTTATTTTCCCAAGTAGATTGATAAGAAATATGGTCTAAATTCAATTGAAAATATTGAGACCATCAAGATTGGAGAATTTTATTGTCCCATTCCAGTACCACCAAAAGAATATGAAATTATTATGATTGGTACTATGCCTATCAAGATTGAGGTAACATAATTATTTAGTGATTAGCAAAGTTTTTCTTCATATGAAAATTGTTCTGGTAACAAGACTTGATCACCCTTGTTAACAAAATGATTTTGAATGAAGAGGACAATGTTTTCACTATGTTTTCACCTTCCCCATTATGTTTTCATCATGTTTACTTCTGTTATAACATTGCTACTTGATTACAATCATGTTTTCCACCATCCTTATGCATGTTTTCCTGATATTTTCATTATGATTTTTGAGGATATGCATGTTTTCACCATCCATACTTTTGTTTTCACCACTACCACCTTTGTTTTCTTTGGATATTCTTCCACTAGAGTGTTACAGAACCTCTGTAGTGCTGGTTTTGGTTTTGTTTTCCACCTTTTCACTTTTGTTTTCTAGAAATATTATTATTTATTAAAATTCTGAAAAAGACTGAAAAATAAAGTTTCTCGAAAAATTCCAGAAAAATTATAATAATTTTTACGTTAAAAATGAGGCAGAAAGCCACATGGAAGGCCCCAGGGGGACCCACCAGTAAGGCACACCATAGGGTGACGCGGCCAGCCCCTGGTGGCGCTAGCACATGGTGTGGGCCCCCCTGGCCCTCCACTAACTCGCTCCCCTGCCAAAGTCTTCTCCCTCACCTCACAAACTGAAAACATTTCCTGGAACCCGTGTTCTTGCTGTTATTCCTCTGGATTTTCGATCTCCTTCTTCAGCCCATAATTTCTGTTGATATTTGGTGTGTTTGATCTCCGGTATGTGACTCCTCCGATGATCCAAGTAGAATTTTGTTTAGTGAAGTATTTCTTGAGTATTTTGGTACTATAGGTGACAACTTATGTGAGTTTTCACGCTTGATTTGAGTAGAAATAATTTATTATTGTTGTATGTTTAGCTCTCATATAAGTCCCTATGGTAGTCTCCACCTTATAGTTGCTTGAAATTAATTTTTGTGATGATTGTTGAAAATTTTTAGAGCTGGATAGTTATAATTGTGGAGAAATATTTAGGAGTGGTGCTCCTAGAAGGACAAGGCCCTCACACTCATCCACTTCAGCGAGGCCATCATATAATGAGGATGTTATGGCGTCAACTATTGACGATGCGGAAGATGATGGTATCGTTCACCCATCTAGTTTTCCTTGCCGTCCATTTTTAAGAAGTGCATGTCTTTTAGCTGACTTTCTTATGCTTATTGAAAGAGTTGGTCTAACCAACTTTATGGAAGATGAAAGAACTCAGTATGCCGCACTTACAAAAACTTTTGTTAAGAGATTTAAATTTCAGAACACACATCATGGTCAATCTGTTGCCTTCAAGTTATATGGTAGTCCTTTTTCTTTGTCCTTGGGAGAATTTTGTGCTATTATAGGTATCAACGCCACCAGGACAGCGAGCAGGATTCAAGATAAACCCGCAGACCTCCAGGGGATTTACCGAGAAGTCACCAACAATGACGGTCGCTCATCCCAGTGTGGGAAGATAACGAACATTCAACTTCTCGCTCTTAGATACTTTACTTACTATATTGGTACTAGTATTCTTGGTAGGGAGAACACTAGAAACGTTTCTAGTTACCACCTTGCTTTCATTGATGATGCGTTGAACTGTAGCACAAAGTATAGCCTTGGTGCACTTGTTGCACGCCGCGTTGCTGCTTCTGGGCCTATTTTTGGTGGCATTATTGCTAGACGTGTAGCAGCTGCTTTACATCTTTCCATTGACCCTAATGATGAAATAATTTCTCCACATAGGCTTAACCTTGCTGCCATGAAATCCCATCAGTTTGTCACTTCTAACTCTACTAATGATCATTTAGTATATAGAGTTTTATATATGGATGGAGATGAGCGGAAAGTTACTTTGCCGCAACCTGTTTTGTTTAAGATTGACAGGGCACCGTGGTCGCTCTCCAAGGAGCAGGTAGACGAGCATGTGAGCACCATAGAGTTTTACAGGCAGCAGGAGAGGCGATACGCGCCTCCCGAGGACCGCAACACGCAGTACATCGGCGCATCCTCGAGCACATATCAGGGGGAGGGTTCCTCCTCAACATACTACGGGGGCGGCGCCTCATGGGCCCCTTGGTGATTGATCTCCACTTAGGCCAAAAACCTAAGATTGGGGGGAGGTATACCGACATCGCACTCATTTATATATCATGTTCTGTCGGTTCTTTGTATACCCATTCTTTTGTTTCTTTCGCTTTTTTTTGTTTTTGTTTCTATCGCTTGTTTTCGTTTCTTTTGTTTTTATTGTTTTGTTTTCGCTTTCCAAAACACAAAAATACCAAAAATATTTCTGTTGTTTCTCTTTATTTGGTTAGCTTTATTCTTTATTTGTATTTTAATATTCAAAACCCAAAAATATTTTTGTGTTGTTTGTCAGCTTTCTTTCTTTTATTCTTGTTTCATTTCGAAAAAACCAAAAAGATTTTGTTTGTTTGCTTGTTCTATTTTGCTCGTGCTTTAATTGAAAATCCCAAAATTCCAATGGAGCTTGGTTTTCATTATATATTTTATTCAAGCCACAAGTGAAGAGAAATAATGACGATCTACGACAATTCAAGTGTGGTGAGAGGCTGGTATGAATTCTATTTGCTTTCATTTTTGTACATATATCCATCTATGTGAGCATGCTTAGTTTGTTCGTATAAGATATATGTGACTTAATGGCTGCTTAATAGTTCATGTTCTCTCATGTTTTGTTCCAATTTATTAATGGTAAACGACCTGTCATATAAATATTTGTTCGCATTGTTCTATTCATAGAAGGGTATGCAATTGTGGTAGCCTCCTCTAACTGTTTCATTTGAATCGACTTGGCACATGCTCACGCATGCTAAGACCGAAAACAAAAAGTTCAATAAGCCTCGATGATTTATTTTGCCTCAGAGTTCTAGTATCAATTTTATGCCTCGGTTAATTTTACTTTGTCGCAAACATGATTATGATAGTTGTTGCTCTCTTGGTTGTCGCTCCCTGTCTATTGCTAGCCTTCACATGTACTGAGTATGGAATTCTACTCGTGCATCCAACTCCCCAAAAAACCAAAGTTTCCCATCGTGTACATCATACCTACCTACATGTGGTATTTAACTGCCACTCCAAGTAAATTGCTCATGTGTTACCCTTAAAACCTTCTAAAAATTATTCCTGTTTTGTGCTCATGTTTTAGCTCATGAGGACGTCAATAGAGAATCTTTATCTCACTTGTTGATTGGATTTCACACCCTCGACTAGTGGCTTCATCCTCTTATCCAAATGATATAAGAGCTGGCAGCGGAGTGCCCAGCCCCAAAATAATACAAACAAATTCTCTTCACTATTTTGCCCCTGATTTATCGGTCAAAGCATAATTGTGTAAAAAAAAGAGAAAGAGGGATGACCTTCTACACCAGTTGCGTCCTTCACAATGGGAGCCGCTCTTGTGAATCCAGTTGGCTTGTGACATACTGTATTGTTTGTTTACCATTCGTTGACATAAGCATACACATCTCTTAAAAATGTTTTCAATACCTTTGTTTAATAAAATAAAAGCTCTAGCACATGAGTATTCTCCGCTTCCCTCCGCGAGGGGCCTCTCTTTTACTTTTATGTTGAGTTTCCATCATATTATTTGAGCACTTTCTTGAGAGCATAATTATCATTCTTAGTGTGATGTGTTTGTCCCAAAGCACGGTTGATTGTGGTATAATCTTGATACTTGCATCTTTGATATCTTTACTTCTAGTCTTCACTTGAACTTCAGAGGTGCCCTGGCATTTATGTTTTGCCCCACACATAAGGGCAGGCGAGATACCACTTTATCAGATCCTATTATGAATACTTCAATCTTGCAAATAGTTATGCTTCATGTTGTTTATTATTAATATGTTGTTATCTCTTCATGACTTGCATAGCTATTAAGTGACAATATCTTGCATGTATCTTATCATGAGCATAACTAAGTATTTGATCATATAATGAGTATATTTACATCATATGAAACAAATGTGTTCGTAAAAGTCTTTTATCGCACTCAGTTGTCACTGAATTGCTTGAGGACAAGCAATAAGCTAAGCTTGGGGGGAGTTGATACGTCGAAAACGTATCTCCTTTTACGAACACGTTTCCTATTATTTTATTCTAAACCTGTGTGTTTTGAATGCAACTAACACGGACTAACGCTGTTTTCAGCAGAATTACCTTGGTGTCTCGTTTTTGTGCAGAAAAACCAACTTTCGGGAAATTTCCCAGAAAAGACCCCATTGCTCCTAAAACACCAGAAGACCTTGGGAGCTAGAAGGAGGCCAGGAGAAGAGCCACAGGGGGCCACACCACCCCCTGGAGCCCCCCTTGGTCGCGCCAGCACATGGTGTGGGCCACCCAGAGCCCCCCTCGGTCTCCCCTTTCGACTACAAACAGTCTTCAACCCTAAAACACGAGGGGGTTCGATTGTTTTCCAGAAAGAAGTCCGTAGCTCCACCGCCATCGCGAATCCTTTTGCGTGGTTCAGAAACTCCGTTCTGGCACCCTGCCGGGACGGGGAATCGGAGGAGATCGTCGCCACCGTCATCACCAACGCCTCTCCATCGACCCTCCATGTTTTCCCCATCCATGTGTGAGTAATTCCCCCGCTGTAGGCTGAAGGGGATGGTAGGGATTGGATGAGTTCGTTCATGTAATAATGCCGTGATTGTTAGGGCATAGTGCCTAGTATCCTCTGTTAGTGCTATTGACATTGTTGCAACTTGTTATGCTTAATGCTTGCCACTTTGGGCCCGAGTGCCATGATCTCAGATCTGAACATGTTATTGAATCATAATGATAATTATTGTTTCTTGATCATACCTGCAAGTTGTTTACACATATCGTTGTCCGAAACCCGAGGCCCCGAAGTGACAGAAATTGGGACAACCGGAGGGGATGGATATGATGTGAGGATCACATGTGTTCACGGAGTGTTAATGCTTTGCTCCGGTGTTCTATTAAAAAGAACACCTTAATTACCAGTAGTTCTCTTGAGGCCCCGCTGAAAACGGGTTGGTAGGACAATAGATGTTGTGCAAATTCTCATTGCGAGCACGTACGACTATTTATGGAACACATGCCTATGGTTACTTAGTGTTTGGATGATTTATCTTATTTATATGCAATGCCCATGACTTGATCATTATATGAACTATATTATCCATGCAACACCCGTTCATCCATCCCTATGCCTACTGTATTTAATCCCGCTGTTTACTCCAATCACCACTGCTGCTTTCATACTACTGCCGATATTATCTCACTACTGCTGCTACTATAAAATTGTTACTACTAAACCACTACGAACAAGTCCACTTTCAGGTGCAGGTGAATTGACAACTCACTTGTTAAGGCTCACAAATATTCTTTGGCTACCCTTGTGTCGAATCAATAAATTTGAGTTTTACTTTCCTCGAAAACTGTTGTGATCCCCTATAATTGTGGGTCATCACCTCCCCCCTCTCCTCCGGCGATGGTACGGTCGCGCGACTCCTCTTCCTCTCTGATGCGGTGGCCGGTGTAGCCGCGTAACTCCTCTCCTTCTCCGATGTGGCGGCCGGCGCGGGTCCCTTGCTCTCTCTGTGGTGCTGCGGTGTGGTGTGGTTCCCCTTCCTCTCCGATGTGGTGGAGCAGCGAGGTCTCCCTCCTCTCGGACACGCTGGCGCGACGCGGGAGTTGGAAGCAGAAGCACGCGAATTCTTTTCTTTAGCCCACCCTGGTCCAAAACTGCTAAGTGTTGAGGACTTTTGCCTTTGTTTGATCTGAACCGTTGGATCTGTTTTGGATGGAGATGAGAAGTCTAAAGTTGCAACATGACTTCACCAAGTGAAGTAACTGGATCTCAGTCTGGCTAGGCTGTAGGCTGGATCCCCTGCGTCGCGGCCGTGAGGCGCTTGCCATTGGATTCTAGCAGGGTGAGTAGTGAGCTGATGCGCTTCACTCCAATCTGGTAGTTTATGTTTGTCATTTTCATTCGATAGATAACTACTCTCTCAATTCAGAGATGTTTTAGAAATTTCAGCATGGGTTATATTCAGACTACAAATTTGAGTGTATATACATATCGAAAAACGTCTAGATACATCCAAGTTTCAGGAAAAAAACTAAAACATCTTATAATTGTGAAATGAGGTGAAATCGGTATTTAAAATTCATATTTTGAAATATCAAAAAAGCGACAAAAAAAGTCTAGTGAAAAGCTTTAATTTAGCACATAATTTTATCTTTTCTACACAAATCAGATAAAATATCGTATTTCATAAAACGACTTTGTGAACATATATGATGCTAAGATCCAAGATTGAATATTTCTTTATTTTTTCCATTTCCAAATATGTAAAAAAAAACATTTTAAATAAAGGATGTATATGCACCGGGCTAGAACACCACTCTTTGAAAAGAGGGAGTATATAATATGACATTTATAACAAAATTGTACTAACATAATACGATGTGAACATGTGTAGTACTACGAAGAGTACAATTAGATTAGCCAGTTCTACCTAAGAGTTTACTATTCACCGGTAAGAAATGACATAGTAATGGTATGCCGATTTGGCCTTTAATACACATACCACTAGTATTTCAAGTGGGGAGAAGTCAGTCGAGGAGCCGAAGACGCCATACGAATTAGTTTACAACTGTATCAATATATATGGCTTCGTCTTCTTCATTCAAATACTTTTGTCTAATTACCAATGGACATCTTGGTATCTTGCAGAATAAAGGTATGGTAAACAATCAAAAGTTGTACACCACGGTACTCTGGTTAGTTCGAGACACATCGGCGTATTGTGATACAAACTATTCGTAATCAACACACTCTTTAGCTAGACCCTTGTGCTTTATAGTTATATCAGTGGCGTGTGATCCACGCACCACCAATCTACCATTTGGTCATATAATCAACTATTGAAAATTGTTGATACTACAACATAGAAATGAGCCCCACATTCAATTCTATGATGAATGTACAAATAATTAAATTTTAAGATTTCATAAAACGTTAAATACTCATCTACTCTCTCCCATCTCAAATTAATTGTTGTAGTTTTATCAAAATATGGACGTATCTATACACATTTTAATGTATTGATACATACATATTTTGACAAATCTAAGACGATTAATTACGGACGAAGGGAGTATATGGATTTTGGGAGGTGCTTTAGAATGTAATAGACTCTATTATATATTTAGCATCAATCTTTACTGTCCATACATAAGTTTTATGTAAATAAAATTGAAGGGAATATGCCCGAGAGGCAATAATAAAATGGTTATTATTTAATTCCTTGTTTATGATGAATTTTTATTTCTCATGCTAGAATTGTATTAAGGAGGCGTTGATACATGTGTGCTTAATAAACAAACAAAGGTTCCTAGTAAAGCCTCTCTTTTAACTAGCTCGTTGATTAATAGATGATCAAGCTTTCCTGATCATGAACATTGGATGTTGTTAATAACGGGATCATGTCATTAGAAAAATGATGTGATGAACATATACCCAAAGAGAATATAGGAATGCGATCAAGTCATTAAGTTTACATTGTTATATCAAACATACGAAGTAACTTATTCCTTAGACCATAAGATCATGTCAACCGCTGATACCGGAAGGGTGCTTTGATGTCATCAAACGTCACACCGTAACAGGGTGACTATAAAGGTGTCGTTAAGTATTCGGAAAATATTAGCTGAGGATTATGGATCAAGAGTGGGATTTGTCCATCCAAATGACGGAGAGATATACTCTGGGCCCTCTCGGTGATATTACATCGAAACCGCTTGCAAGCACGTGATATGATCACAAGGATATTATATCACGGGAACTAGAAAAGAGTACTTGTCAGTAACGAGATTGAACAAGGTATGGTTGATACCAATGATCAAATCACGGACAAGTAAAATATCGCGAGACAAAGGGAATCGTTCACGACGTTGTTGGTTCACACGATCGCGAGAGTCATCGTTGAATATATAGGAGTCATCACGGATCTCCGGATCCCGCTGTTGATTATTGATCGGAGAGGAGTCTCGATCATGTCTATCTTATTCGCGAACCGTAGGGTGACACAATTAAGGTTCGATGACCAGTTTGAGAGGATACAGAATATCGAAGAATATTTTGGGCAGCACCGAAATTGTTTCGGGGAAAATTGAAATAGTTCAAGAGGTTTTTTGTGGAATGGTTGTTAATAGAATTAACAAATGATTCGAGGTGATATATGCAAATGTTTGTTAATGGAATTAACAAATATAAATAAAGAAATACATTTATTTATTTATTTATTAAAAGAAAACCTTTGGATTTTCCAAGTGGAAAATTAAGGGAGTATGAGTGGGTGTGAGTGGGGCTTCCACTCGCATGAAGAGGGAAAAGGTGGGGGCACCACATGGCTGGCCGCACCCCCCTCTTGGGCTGCCTCCCCCTCCCCTATAAAAGGAGGGTGAGAGCTCCTCTTCTCCACACACTTGCCCACTTCCTTTTCCCTCCACCCGCTGCTCCATTCCATGGTCTCCGGCTTGGCGAAGTCCTGACCGTGGGATTCTTCTTCACCACCACGCCGTCGTGCAGCTGGAGTTCCGAGGGATCCTCTACTTCCGTGCCCCGCTGGATCGAGGGAACGAAGGTAGTCATCAACCGTACGTGTGACCGATCACGGAGGCACAGCCGGAATGCGGTGCACATCTTCTCGCTATCGGGATAGGTGTGAGTACGACTATGCCAACAACGAGATTTGATCTCGTAACACTTTGTGTCTTTGAGGGTATGTGTTCTCCTTAACCCTCTCTTTGCTCGTTGCACTTCGTCTCCTAGATTAGATCTTGGCCTTTCGGGTGTCTCTCGCGTAGGAAATTTTTTGTTTTCTATGCAACGACCCCTTCAGTGGTATCAGAGCCAAGTTTATGCGTAGATGTTTTGTACGGGTAGAACACATAGGTGTATGTGGGCGGTGATGATCATGTTATTGCCTCCTTGAGTATTTTATGATCTTAGTGGCATAGTAGGATGAAGCTGCCCCAGACTAAGTTTACGTGTACTATGTACGCGAGAGTTGTCTCACTTGTGGCTAAGGGGGTGTCCGTTTCTCCTACTATAGTTAAGATCTAATCTACGAAAGGTTGTTAAAAATGTGTTTATCAAAGTTGTGGTTGATGTTCGTAGGTATGAACGGTTCTATCCTCGAAAGCCCTAAGCCATGTAAAATATGCAAAAATAAATTAGAGGCATCTAACGAGTTTTGCTGGGCATGTGATGCGATATGGTTAATGTTACAAATTTGATTATGAGATGATCTATTTTGTAAATTATTGATATACCGGATGGTATCCATATGCTTGTCTTATTATTTATGGACAATCAAGATTGGGGTGCCATGGTACTTGGTACCACGCTGGTGGAATGATGGAGATCATACCATGATGCACATGATGAAGATCAAGTGCAAGAAGGACCATATCATATCACGTTATCCTTACATGTGATGTCTGTGATGTTAATCCTTTTATGCATATTGTTTTGCTTAGATAGCGACGGTAGCATTATAAGATGATCCCTCTCACTTAATATCAAGATAATAATGTCTTCTTCCTTAAGTATGCACCGTTAAGAAAGTTCGTCGTTTCGAGACACCACATGATGATTGGGTGTGACAGACTCAACGTTCGCACACAACGGGTGTTTTCAAGCCTAGCATGTACAGCCATGGCCTTGAAACACACGCAATACTACGGTTCTACTTGGCGAGCCTAGCATGTACAGACATGGCCTCGGAACACGTAACCGAAAGGTAAAGCATGAGTCATATGGATGATATGATGAACATTTCAATGTTCGCCTTTGAAGCTACATCATCTCACGTGATGATCGGTTTTGGTGTAGTGAATTTGGTTCGTGTAATCACTAAAGACGACTAAGAGGGATGTTGTTTTTGAGTGGGAGTTCATGGCATAATTTCGAATTAACTTGAACTTATTTATCATAAACAACCAATCAAAGTGAGTTTGCACAAATTGTAGTATTCATTGGCATCCTCATAACTACCTTACACTTAGATTGTTAATTGAGATATAACTGTTATGATCTGGTGAAAAATCATTTAAGATTGGTACCGTATTAGTGAAATTTAAAATTGAGTCTTATTGTAGATTTTTGGTATTTCCTACCTATCTCCATATGATTAATGATTGATTGATCTAGAGGGCAAATAATTCCTACTTAGAATCCAGAGTCATGGTCGCTTCCGTATTACTTTATTTTCAAAAGAATGTTTTGTTGATCAAGGTGATTTAGGAACTGAAAAGAGTTGTTTTCATAAGCAATCAAGTGAAAGATATATTGATATCTAGAAACTTATTTGTGGCAACATGACTGAGTATAATTTAGCGTGACAATGTATGCTTATATTATTTGAATATATGCAACGATTGAAGACGCCAGGCGTTTGAATATTCTAAGAAGTTGGGCGCTAAATATTATCCTCTAAATTCCTTCCTTCGAGCTATAGTAGCTTAATCATAAAATTGTTATGATGGGATGGATTAAAAGTATGGGTAAATTCGTTTACCTTACTTGGAGATTGCTAAGAGTGGAATCTAGAAGAATACTATTAATATGGTGATATTAGTAGAACAATCAAACTCAAAGTATGACTCAATGGGTGATAGTATATGACTAACACGCTAAAGAAAATGAGCTAGTACGACTAGCATTGTTTGATGTTGAATGATTCTTTTTTAAAGGAAAGAGAATATTGAAAATAGAATTACGAAAAGATATATGGCAGAAAAAGAAGATAACTGGAAAAGTCCAGCTCAGGAGTATATGCTTGTTATAAAAGTTATAGATGTATTACTAGTTAACAAAGTATTTTTGGGTATTTTGATACCACATTGGTTGGTATGAGTTGTCATACAAATCAACGCAATGCAAGAAATACAAGGGACTAAAAGGAACTAGTAATAGATGTGGAATCGATTATGACAAGAACAGAAATAAAGTGTTATTGCGTTCATTGTCGTATCGAACCAAACATTTAAGATTTATTTTAAGAACTTAATAAGTTGTTATTTTGTTCTGGTCTTTTGTGAGAACAAATAAGATTGTTCAAACTATGACCATATTCCATAATTGATGGATATGTTAATATAAGTCATGTTGGTAAAGTAAACATCTATAAAACTAAATGCTAAACGTTGCAAGACGTAAAACAGGTTCATTCAAATTGTGACACCACCATTTTAGTTCATATCGGAAAGGAAAACATGAAGGAACTCCATGTTGATGGATTTCCAGAGTCATTTTGTTTTTGAATAAATTGACGCTTGTGAGATCTGTTCCAAAAGATGACTAAAATTCCGTTCATAGGCCAAAGTAGAATGGACGACTAATTTACTGGAGATTATACATATTGATGTATATAGTCCATTATGTGTAGTCATGTATGGTGGATTAATTTTTCCTTCATAAAATTATGTCTATGATTTGAGTAGATATGTGAGTATATCTATTTAAAGAGAACGGAGTTTGACATTTTGAATTAGTTCAAATGGTTGTTAATATGAAGTAAAAATCAATGTAACAAGATAATCAAGTATTTATGATTGGATCATAAAGGATAAAGTTTGAGTTACAAGTTTAGCAAAACATCTGAGAAGTTGCAGAACTGTTCTACAACTTATACTTCTCGAATACCCCACATTAGTTTGGAGTATTCAAGAGACAAAATCAAACCAGGTTGGACATGGTAAGATTAATAAAAATGTCATTATAATTTTGTAGTTTATACATTAGTGACAACCGTTTTTTCACTGAAAAGAGCACCATCATGATCCGTTGAAATTGACAACATATAAGATATGGTTTGGGTAGTGACCTGAATTGTCATTTTCATAAGTTTTGGTATACATAACATGTGTAAAATGTTTAGAACCAAAATGGGATACATATATGTTTATAAGGTTATCCCAACGAATCCATTGGGTATTTCTCCTATCACCGACCAAAGACAAATGTTGTTTGTCAGAAAGGGTTGATTTCTCGATAAAGTAGTTCTTGCGAAATAAGTAAGTGAGAGGACAGTATAAACTCAACGAGATTAGAGAATCTTCGTTATCATGTCAAGAGTAGCGTAGCACTGGAAGTTGTTCCGGGGTTTGCTATTTTGACAAAGTAGAAGACACTACATGTGTTGTGGATACTTCACATGAGTTTATGTACTGAACCACAAAAGTCCTAAAACTTTGTACTTAGACCAACTTGTGGTTTAAGAGTAAAGTGTTGTTTTGCCAATAGAAGGACCTGGACCTTATAAAGGAAGCAAATGATGGGCCCTCACTTCGTAAAATTGCCTATGAGTCATTATATCCGCCATAGTATCCTTGTATGAATATCAAGTATGTGACTTAGTAGTCCTGACGATAGGCATGATGCCTAAAGATAACAAAAGGGTCTATATAGCGACAAAGACATTAATTTTTACACCCTTTGAAAGTTGTACTTATCAAAAAAGGTTGTTTTCGACGAAGTTCAAAGAGTTGACTACTACAAGATTTTGATCTTCCGTAGTGATGCTTTAGTCTTTGCGGATAGTTCTAGCAAAAGTTACATATTATGATATGGCAGTTGAATAACAAAAACCAACTCTCCTCTCGAGGAAGTTTGATCAAAGATGTGTACTTGACACATTCTGAGAGTTTTGTAAAATTCAAAAGGTTGCTAGAAAGGTATGCACACTTCAATGATTAAAGTGAGCATAACGAAGTTAAAATATTTACCTTAATGAAGTTATAAAAAGAGTTTGATTCCATCATGAACGATAAATATGCTTGTAGAGTTACAAGAAATTAAGTGGGAGCGCTATGACATATTTCCAATGCTTTATGTAGATGACATATGGTTGGTTGGAAAATATGTATTTTAAATTAACACGGTTAAGATTTTCATGTTGATGAAAGGCTTAGAAGATATTGGGCATTGATATCTATAAAAGATGGATTAAAGCACCTGATATGATTGAAGCCAAATTACATAGATAAAATATTAAAGTAAGTCAATATCGAAATGACAAGAAGGAGTTCTTGTCACATGGCAAGATTCAAGTGTTTTGACACATGATGAGCCTCATTGAAATTGAGATTTCTAAGTCATGTTTCCATGCTATGTACACAACCAGATGAGTCCTATGCTATAAAATGTTATAGCAGGATAATTCATATGACGATTAGACAACAGTGGGAGAGATCCTTGTGTCATTTTAGAAATGCTAAGGATATGTTTTCCTATGTAGTAATGACAAAATATTAGTTGTAATATGTTACATTAATAGTCTTGTCATTTATTCAAGTAATTTTATCTCAATTAAAATATATGATGAAGGGTAGCACAATAGTCTGGAAGAAAGTTCCATGCTGGATTTGAAAGAGTTTCAAAATTAAAATATTGTGACAAATACTACAACAAAAGGCTAAAGTATATCGTTGTGTTGACAACTGATAATAAGCGTATATTGTGTCAACGAGTTCTTTATTGAACTTGGTGAATTTCCAGGAATGCTAACACTATGAAGCTACATTTTCACAATGTTAGTGACATCGGTTTAAGCTGAGAAATTAAGGTTTCACCGATTGACCATATATATACAAAGTCATCTCATTAGAGAATGAGTAATGCGTGTAGACGTAAAGAACATGCAAATACAATAGGACCAGAACAATTCAGATCTTTTTGATGATGTTTACCACATGCAAAGCATTGTAATAACACTGGAACGCCATATGTGTTAAGTGCTTACAGACTAGATTATTGACTCTAGTGCAAGTGGGAGACTGAATGGAGTATGCCCGAGAGGCAATAATAAAATGGTTATTATCTTATTCCTTGTTTATGATAAATGTTTATTTCTCATGCTAGAATTGTATTAATCGGAAACATTGATACATGTGTGCTTAATAAACAAACAAAGGTTCCTAGTAAAGCCTCTCTTTTAACTAGCTCGTTGATTAATAGATGATCAAGGTTTCTCGATCATGAACTTTGGATGTTGTTAATAACAGGATCATGTCATTAGAAAAATGATGTGATGAACATATACCCAAAGAGAATATAGCAATGCGATCAAGTCATTAAGTTTACATTGTTATATCAAACATACGAAGTAACTTATTCCTTAGACCATGAGATCATATCAATCGCTGATACCGGAAGGGTGCTTTGATGTCATCAAACGTCACACCATACCAGGGTGACTATAAAGGTGTCGTTAAGAATTCGGAAATTATTATTTGAGGATCATAGATCAAGAGTGGGATTTGTCCATCCAAATGACGGAGAGATATACTCTGGGCCCTCTTGGTGATATTACATTGAAACCGCTTGCAAGCACGTGATATGATCACAAGGATATTATATCACGGGAACGAGAAAAGAGTACTTGTCAGTAACGAGATTGAACAAGGTATGGTTGATACCAATGATCTAATCTCGGACAAGTAAAATATCGCGAGACAAAGGGAATGGTTCACGACGTTGTTGGTTCACACGATCACGAGAGTCATCGTCGAATATATAGGAGTCATCACGGATCTCCAGATCTCGCTGTTGATTATTGATCGGAGAGGAGTCTCGATCATGTCTATCTTATTCGCGAACCGTATGGTGACACACTTAAGGTTCGATGACACGTTTGAGAGGATACGGAATATCGAAGAATATTTTGGGCAGCACCGAAATTGTTTCGGGGAAAATTGAAATAGGTCAAGGGTTTTTTCGTCAAATGGTTGTTAATAGGATTAACAAATGATTCGAGGTGCTATATGCAAATGTTTGTTAATGGAATTAACAAATATAAATAAAGAAATATTTTTTTATTTATTTATTAAAAGAAAACATTTAGATTTTCCAAGTGGAAAATTAAGGGAGTATGAGTGGGTGTGAGTGGGGCTTCCACTCACATGAAGAGGGAAGAGGTGGGGGCACCTGATGACTCCCAAGTGCAGGAGATCAATTGTAGTACCTTTCGATAAGTATTTGAGTGTCGAACCCACGAGGAGCTGAAGGTAAGCTATCTATTCTCTAAAGCCCTATAACCCTCTTATATGGCTGTTTATGCAAAGCAATAAGTTTGATTAAAAGGAACTAACTAATTAAAAGCAAGTGACGTGGAGTGTGGTTTGTCTAGTAACTAGTGAAGCAAGTTTAAAATGCAAGAAATCCTAGAGCAAGTTTCTAAAGCAAGCTTCTAAGCAAGTTTCACAAGTAGCAAGCAGCAAATATCTCAAGTATCTCAAGGGAGCAAGTGTTCTAGCAATAGGTGTTTCGTTCGTGTGGTTGTCACAATTAGTGAAGCACATGTTTTAGTCTTAGTTGTTTCTTCTAGGAAGGAGCCATGAATAGGTATAGTCAAGTAAATGATCTACAACCCCTTATGATGGATCATGTGGCCAAGTAAATGACTGCACAAGATTGATTAAGACATAAATTCCCACCATAGCCTTACGTTCTAAGGTCCCCTATATATATCCCCCAATAACTTAACTTTGTGGCTCGGTCTCAGGTTATTATCACTCCCAAGTCACCACCACTCCATTATGCTACCGGTGATCACCTTACATGCATTCCCCAACATATGCGTGCACTCATATATTGTACATAAAGACAATCATAGAAGATAACAAACTTGTATGCAACCAATCAACGAACTATTTCACCATTGCCCAGAACAATTCACTACTCAAACATAGACAGGGAGACACAATACATCAAGGGAATATAGTATTGCATCATACATCGTGTTTGCCAAGAGATTACAGTGGAGAGATGGAGCTGATCTTGCTGTAGATGTTGATGATGAACACGCCGGAGGGGGGTGGAGCCCTCCGGGGGTGATCCCGGCGGCGTTTCGCCCCTCCGATCTTCTCCGGCGGCAGCCTTTTGTCTCTCTGTTTCGTGGTTTCGTCTCTCGGCGCCGCCTCCTTCTCGAAAAGGCCAGGGGACCCTTTATATAGTCGTTTTTAGGTCACGAGACACTCGGGAGAATAAAGATCGACGGCATCGGAGCCACGGGGGCAAAAAGGGGGCCCCACACGCGGCCAAGGAATCTGGCCACGTGGAGGGTCCTCTTTTCCACCTGGTTGGCCTTTTGGCCCTCTACTTTGGCCCATGGATTCGTCTTGAAAATTCTGAACCATGCTCTTTGGCCTTGCCCTTTTTGGAGTCCCGAAGCTCCCGGAAAGTCTGAAACACTAAAAAGTACGTTTTCTGGAAAAACAGGGTTAGAACCAAAAGAAGGGGATTGTTCAGAAAATCCCCCAAATCATTATAAAACATGAACATAAGTTGCTAATATGTAGGAAAAATAAGTAATAACATGCAAAGTTCATGTATGCATTTTACATGCATCAACATCCCCAAGCTTAACCCATACTCGTCCTCGAGTATGAAGGTGATAAAACTAACATGGACTTTCCATTTTAAAACAATCATGGAATATCAAAGAATATGATTCATGCTACATATAATCAAATGATTCATAATGTAGATGAGTAGCAACATACAATTCATGTTATAAGAAATATCAAATATGCAAGCAAAGATGCTTCATGAAAGTT
Source organism: Alopecurus myosuroides (assembly GCA_028641055.1). NCBI lineage: Eukaryota > Viridiplantae > Streptophyta > Magnoliopsida > Poales > Poaceae > Alopecurus > Alopecurus myosuroides. The sequence continues at coordinate 297,808,801 of CM054063.1, read as the reverse complement.
CACAAAGTGTATAATGAAATAAAAGCACTATGGACCAAATGCATACACAAAATGAAAAATAAAATCCTATATTGGTCAAAGAATAGCATAATGGAAAATAGAAAATATGGTGGACACTTTGGAGAAAATTGAGTAGAGGTAAAACATGATCAAGTCTTATTTAGCCTCTAAATTATTCAACTAAAATTACTAATTGAAATGTGGTATCCATTGATCTAGGACTCTCATTGCCCCTTTATCACTAGCATCTTAAATGGTGAATGTTGAAGTAATGTGAATGACAAGGTGGTTGAAAGCCTCATGCCCCGTGAGTGTGAAAACCTACTCCATGATTACTCAACTTAAGATTCCTAATAAGCTTTGTACAATCATAATAAGTATTAATGACATCATAGAGAACCGCAAAGAGGTACCTCTTGCCCCATGACATGGAAACAAGCCCATGTCACAATGACAAGACAAACAAACGGAGTAGACTCATCATCCTTTTTATTTTCATTCACTATTATGCATAGCTTCTTATTTTATTGTAGGATGTGTTGTAGAGTCACTCAAGCTGTAAGTAAATTTTCACCATGATAAAGCATGGCTTGGGTTAGCGGCCCAATGCGTTTCTCTAGTCATATAGATACTTACTCATCAAAACTTACTATTCCTCTATTTCATTTCGGCATGGCAGGAGTCCAAAAACAAAAGTACATGATATCAACCAAATGTAAATTTTTGTGCAATGTTGAAAGCTTTCCGGTGATACACGTTTATAGCTAGCTCCCAACCACACACTTGTCAAACGCAGAACTTGTGGCTCCCATTATTGGGTCATGTTTATTAGATGCATAAAAAATAAAGTATGCCTTCAAAAGTTCGTGAGAGTCCTATCCCAAGTTCAACCCATGACAATTAATAAAGTGAATATCTTAATTTAGAACATAGATAACACAATAACATGGTGAACATACTCGGAATAGCAATGAAGCTAATGGGAAGATATGGTGGACTCACTGGAAATACTTGGCTAAGGAGTGTTGGAAACAAGTTTTTACTTGTTGGAATTTTTAAATTTTTGGCTAGCAAGAGGGAGATAGTTGACCAGCTACTATGCATGCATATGTCCATAGAACTACTCATTTCATGACAAACTAAATAAACCAGCAATTAACATCAAGGACATGAATAAGAGATAGCTCAAGACAACATTATTGCAAATTTCTACACATAAATAGCCTATAAATCATGCAAACATATGTAGCTCTTCAAATCAACCATGGCATCCCTATTCCAAGTCATAATACTAGCATCCAATACATTCCAACCCCAAACTCCAGTAGCTCAATCTCTTAAAAATGATGGGTGTGGTCTTATCAAAACAAAAATAAAAACAAAAACTAGACGCTTCAAGTCTCTACGATAAATGCTTTGTTTAGAAAAACAGAAAGTAGACGTGTGCTAACCAAAAGAGTGTAGCTCCAGTGGGGTGTTCATCACATCCCCAAGCTTATGGATTTCACCATTCTTGGATGTCTTGAGGCGCAGCTCCTCTATTCCCTGTGAAAAAAACTTCACAAAACATGTTTCTCTCATTCTTTTTCTGTGGGGTGAGATTAGTAAGGACAAACAAATCACATGCTTGCTGTGAAAAATTCCAAATCAAATTCTCCAGTAGATAGACAATAAGGTTCATTATGTTGTATGTTCACTCTCTTTCTTGAAAGAATCATGGAAATTCGATTCCCAAGCCCAAAGAGTGCATAAAACAAAAGAAGGCAGAATCTGTCCAGAAAAGCAACAGCAGCAAAACGAACGTTTTTACCTAAGCTAGACTCGTCAAAAAATTAAGCCAATTTTTGTTCTTACAGAGGATGCAAAGTTGCAGAACATACTAAAAACTTAGCTCAATCCGACATACCAATAAAAAACGTAAAATCATACGGTTAGCAGACTCGTGCTGAAACAGAAATCTCATGCACTAGGATAGCAACTTATAAGTCCAAATGGGTTTGACTTGACTCTTTATTGAAAACTCCAGAATTAAAACAACTAAAACTAATATCTTGAGACAGTAAGAGGACACTAGGAAAATCCAAACAAAAACAACCAGGTTGCCTCCCGTAAAGCGCTTTCTTTATAGCCATATAGTTAGGCTTTACTTACTTAACATCATGATGGTTGGAGTGAGGTGGCTCGGAATCCCCAAGCTTGGATTCTTTTACTTATTTGATACATGTAGGGTGATCTCAGGGGTACATCCCCAAGCTTTATTGGTTGTCCCTCTTGATCTTTGTTCATCTCACTCAACTCTTCCTCCTGAAAAATTCTTCTTACACAAATCTCAACATAAAACTTGATTAGAGGGGTTAGTGCCTCCATAAATAAAATCCACATAGGTACAGCATAGACACATCATGAGTTGATTCTAAATATTAACTACTGTTACTATAGTTGTGCATTTCTCCTTGATCAAAAGAACCACACAAAACACAAGTAATGAGAGCAATGCAAAATAAAGACATAATCTGCCAAAAACTGAACAGCCCATAAAGAGTGAATTTTTAGAGGCACTTAAGTTGCTCAAATCAGAAAACTTAAAACTAATGAAATATGTAGTGATAACTAAATATTTCTGTCGTAAATTACCAGGTCAAAATTCCACTTCTGTGATTTTAAACATTTTTCGCAGTGAAGTTCAGGAATCTGTTTTCTGGACAGCTAATTACTATTGTTTAATCCTATCTCTCATATAAGATTATTCTTGCCATTTATGATGAGAAATAAGACAGAAATGTGATGTTACAGTAGTGAACTAATATTTTTATTGTTTTTAGCTTTGGAAAAAGTTTTAATGATAGAGACTTTGCAATGGTTTCATTGGAATGAACAACATATGTTCAAGGTCGACCCCAACTTCTCCATTACTCATCCTTCTCATTTACTTTCCCAAATTTTTTATAAAATTAAAATCTTAAACTAAATTATACATAACAGTAGGTAAAGGCATTTTACATGTTGTAAAGACATAAATGTGTGCTCAAACCGAATAGGAAATTAAAGCATAAGGAACACACCAAAAAATATTAAACAATTTATTTTTAAGTCTAACCCATTTCCTATGCATTGGCATTTTGTAATGAAACAAATAAAATAAGCACATGATAGCAAGCATAGAAAGGTAGATCAAGTGCAACTTCAATACTTTCAGCATAAAGAGGGGAAACTTAATATTGTTGAAATATGTGTAACCATGTTTCCCTCTCTCATAATAATTTTCAGTAGCATCATGAATAGGTTCAACAATATGAATATCACATAAAACATTCTTATCATGAGCCACATGCATAAAAGAATCACTACTCACCACATAAGTAAAATCCTCATTAGTGATAGTGGGAGTTAAACATTCATAATTTTCATTGCAATCATCATATATAGGAGGCATAGTATCATCAAAGTGAATTTTCTCCTCCAAGCTTGGGGAACTAGAAATATCATGCTCATAAAAACCAACTTCCCCAAGCTTAAATCTTTCCATAGAATCAGCAAGTATATCATTTTTATCCTCAATAGTAGGGGGACTAAAAATATCATATTCATCAAGACAAACTTCCCCAAGCTCAAGGTTTTCCTTAGCAATAAAGGTGTTCAAAGAATTAGTACAACCACAAATATGATTGTTGTGCAAATAATTTTTCAATTTCTCCTCAAACACTTCATGTCCTAATTCAAGGTAGATATTGTACAGTTCTAAAATTGTTTGGTTGTTTTCCATTTTATAATTTTTTTTTGTATTTTAGGTTTATATGTTAGTATGCAATGCAAACAAGAATAAAAGCTTAGCACAACGCTCCCCGGAAACGGCGCCATAAAAGTGCTTGACGACTCCCAAGTGCAGGAGATCAATTGTAGTACCTTTCGATAAGTATTTGAGTGGCGAACCCACGAGGAGCTGAAGGTAAGCTATCTATTCTCTAAAGCCCTATAGCTCTCTTATATGGTTGTTTATGCAAAGCAATAAGTTTGACTAAAAGGAACTAACTAATTAAAAGCAAGTGACGTGGAGTGTGGTTTGTCTAGTAACTAGTGAAGCAAGTTTAAAATGCAAGAAATCCTAGAGCAAGTTTCTAAAGCAAGCTTCTAAGCAAGTTTCACAAGTAGCAAGCAGCAAATATCTCAAGTATCTCAAGGGAGCAAGTGTTCTAGCAATAGGTGTTTCGTTCGTGTGGTTGTCATAATTAGTGAAGCACATGTTTTAGTCTTAGTTGTTTCTTCTAGGAAGGAGCCATGAATAGGTATAGTCAAGTAAATGATCTATAACCCCTTATGATGGATCATGTGGCCAAGTAAATGACTGCACAAGATTGATTAAGACATAAAGTCCCACCATAGCCTTACGTTCTAAGGTCCCCTATATATATCCCCCAATAACTTAACTTTGTGGCTCGGTCTCAGGTTACTGTCACTCCCAAGTCACCACCACTCCATTATGCTTCCGGTGATCACCTTACATGCATTCCCCAACATATGCGTGCACTCATATATTGTACATAAAGACAATCATAGAAGATAACAAACTTGTATGCAACCAATCAACGAACTATTTCACCATTGCCCAGAACAATTCACTACTCAAACATAGACGGGAGACACAATACATCAAGGGAATATAGTATTGCATCATACATCGTGTTTGCCAAGAGATTACAGTGGAGAGATGGAGCTGATCTTGCTATAGATGTTGATGATGAACACGCCGGAGGGGGGTGGAGCCCTCCGGGGGTGATCCCGGCGGCGTTTCCCCCCTCCGATCTTCTCCGGCGGCAGCCTTCTGTCTCTCTGTTTTGTGGTTTCGTCTCTCGGCACCGCCTCCTTCTCGAAAAGGCCAGGGGACCCTTTATATAGTCGTTTTTAGGTCACGATACACTCGGGAGAAGAAAGATCGACGACATCGGAGCCACGGGGGCAAAAAGGGGGCCCCACACGCGGCCAAGGAATCTGGCCGCATGGAGGGTCCTCTTTTCCACCTGGTTGGCCTTTTGGCCCTCTACTTTGGCCCATGGTCTTCGTCTCGAAAATTCTGAACCGTACTCTTTGGCCTTGCCCTTTTTGGAGTCCCGAAGCTCCCGGAAAGTCTGGAACACTAAAAAGTACGTTTTCTGGAAAAACAGGGTTAGAACCAAAAGAAGGGGGATTGTTCAGAAAATCCCCCAAATCATTATAAAACATGCATATAAGTTGCTAATATGTAGGAAAAACAAGTAATAACTTGCAAAGTTCATGTATGCATTTTACATGCATCAGCACCCCATGGCTGGCCGCACCCCCCTCTTGGACTGCCTCCCCCTCCCCTATAAAAGGAGGGTGAGAGCTCCTATTCTCCACACACTTGCCCACTTCCTTTTCCCTCCACTCGCTGCTCCATTCCATGGTCTCCGACTTAGCGAAGCCCTGACCGTGGGATTCTTCTTCACCACCACGCCGTCGTGCTGCTGGAGTTTCGACAGATGCTCTACTTCCGCGCCCCGCTGGATCGAGGGAACGGAGGTCGTCATCAACCGTACGTGTGACCGATCACGGAGGCACCGCCGGATTGCGGTGCACATCTTCTCGCTATCGGGATCGGTGTGAGTACGACTACGCCAACAACGAGATTTTATCTCGTAACACTTTGTGTCTTCGAGGGTATGTGTTCTCCTTAACCCTCTCTTTGCCCGTTGCACTTCGTCTCCTAGATTAGATCTTGGCCTTTCGGATGTCTCTCGCGTAGGATTTTTTTTTTCTATGTAATGACCCCTTCAAAAATTCCCATAAAAGTGAGTTCATAAATATTCTATCCAAAAGTATTTGTTCAATATTTTGGATGGAAAATTAATGTTCAAAAGTAAGTTTACTATACCTCATAAGGAATCAACGAAAAATCATGATTTATTAACGTACAATTATTCGTTCTATGATTTGTTTAGTTAGTCTTGAATATTTGATTTGTAAAACAATATAACAAAAATAGTAGCCATTGATGTTTCATGTAAAATCTGTTTGTAAAACCATTTTTACTTTTTTTAAGGTTCTACAATTTTTACTAAATAGCCAAATGGTAAAAAATGCAACAGATTAGACCGTCATACGATGAAAAACCCAAAATATCCGTCAGAGTTGTGTTTTGTGCAACACTTACAAGAGGGCGTGGTTGTCGTGGTGGTGTCACGGCAGACGCCATAGGATGGCTAAAGTTGTGGGGACGATGGACGCTGGAGGCGCTCGGGGAGAGATCACGCAGCGAGTGGCCGGGTGAGTGTGAAGCTAGCACTGCAAACAACAAGATCTACCCAGGTTCAGGGCCCTCGTGTGGAGGTCAAACCCCTACTCCTGCCTTTCTCTCTTTATATTCGGGTCCCACCGAGTAGCCACAGTACAAGTGTTTCTTTCTACCGAGTAGCCACTCTTCTCTCTAAGCTACTGTAGTCCTTAGTCATGACGTCCCTCGCGCAGGAGGAGGCAGGGCACCTTATATACTGGTGCCCTGCCGGATACAGCCAAGGTGTCGACATTATGTGCACACTGTGTACTTCCGGGTTCCCGCTGACACCTTTACACCTTTTGGCTTCCTGGATTGTCTTCATGTGCAAAGTCGTTCCGCAGAACCGAGGAGCTGATCTGTTATCACTGTCACGAACACAGAGTAGGTCCCCCTATCCTGCGACGCCCTGCTGACACACTGTCACGGTCAGGCACGCGCTCCTCAGATGAACAGTGCCGTGAACAGTGCCAAAGTACGGACCCGGGATACGCGGGATCCTGTGTCAGAACGGCTCCTTTGACTTCTGGCCCGAGTAGGAGACCGCCATTTCTACTCGGACCACTTCCTCTACCCGGAGGAGAATAACTTCTCTGATTCTTCCTCCTGACCTTCAGTGCGTACGGCCGAATAGCGGACGACCAGGTAGCGAGTACCGGGTAGCCGTTACTCTGCCAAGTGTCTCTTCTGATCTTGCCCTTTAGCACTTGCCTTTACCCTACTCGGGGGTATTCCCCCGACATTAGTCCCCGAAGCTGGTAGAGTCCTGCGAACTTGTTCATTGGGCCCTGCCAGCTTAAAAACCAATCTTGCCTTTGAACCCTAGGTTGCGGAGTAGAACCTCCGAGTAGCTCTTTATTCTGTCTCAAGTTTCTTCTTTTCCGAATAGGGCCGCTTCTCTTCCCTGTCACCGAGTAAAATGACTTGGCGAATTTTCCAGACAGAATCTCTGCGTGGCAGAGCGAAATCCGGTTTTCGGCAGCGCAACTGGGCACGTGTCACGTTTCCGTACACCCGACGCCTCGGTGCCCGGGATCTGACAGGCCACGCGCCCAGTTTTCACGGCCCGGGCCCACTAGCCCGTTATGTCCCATCATGCGCAGTTATTGCCCACGATCACGTCGTGGGATCAATTGTGGCGGTTACGCGCGCGTTCTGCGCTGTGTGCGTTTCTACCCGGCCCACACACCCCACGCCGCAGATCTCCGGGCATAACTGATCCCACTAATTCCAATCGTAACGGCAACCCGCGGGGAGGTATAAATACCCCCTCGGTAACTCCCTTCTCCTCTTCCTGCCTTCACTTTCCCCTCGCCTCTTCGTTTCTCCGCCGCCGTCGAGCTCTTCGCCGCCGTGCCCTCCGTAGCGCCGAAAGGCCAATCCTTTCCACCAAGTTCCACCAAACCACCACCAGATCTCCTCCCCTGCTCGATGGCTCGTGACGACGGCGCCCGCGCCGGGTGGTCTGGATCCACCGTCACTGCGCAGGAGTGCCAGTGGCTGGTGAACACGCGGCGAGTTCCAGCCGGCATCCGCTGCCGTCCTCCCGCTGGCGAGCTCGTCCCCGCTCCGGAGGCAGACGAGCACGTGGTCTTCCTTGCGCACTTCGCGCGGGGATTCGGGCTTCCGGCATCGGATTTCTTCCGCGGCTTCCTCGACCATTTCGGGATTCTGCCGCACCACCTGCCACCGAACGCGATGGTGATGCTCGCATACCACGCCGTGGTGTGCGAGGCATTTCTGGGCGTGCGCCCCACGCCGATGACCTGGGCGCGCTTCTTCTTCTTCAAGAAGCCGAGCAAGGCCAAGCCGGGTAGCGCGGAGAGCAGCCGCGGCGTGACCGAGACCGGCAGCGCCATGATGGTGCAGTGCAGCGGGACCAATCACCCGCGCATCAAGGGTATTGATTCCGTGCGCAAGGGGCAGAGGACGTTCTTCTACGTGAAGCACATCCCCATCAAGAAGGACGAGCCCGTGGTCGACCAGATCAACCTTCCCCGGTGGACCAACTCGCCTCCTACCGGGCAGAATTGGGGATTCAAGCCCCCGCTAGACGGCGACATCAAGCAGATCAACGCGCGCCTCGCCAAGCTGAAGGAGAGCGGGCTCAAGGACGACGACCCCATCGCCTGCTGGATCTCCAGGCGGGTGCTCCCGCTGCAACGCCGCGTACACCTCATGTGCTACATGGGCGGCAACCGAGACTGCACTCGGACGACTACGTTCAAGCTCAGCAACGCTGATGTGGCCGTCTGGGCGCGCTCCATGATGAGCACCGGCCTCAGTGACAACTGGCAGTACGGCTTCGTGCCGTACAGCCGCACGAAGCCAATCAAGCGGGTTATACTCTTTTCCCTGTTTTCTGCACATCAATTCCGAGTAGACGGCCTTCTTAGCTTGGGGTGCTTAGTACCCGCACTCTATGCCGAGTAGGACACTTAGCCGCATTGCTTAGGCTTCATGTGCTTTATGTTTGCACGCCACGCCGAGTAGGACACTTAGCAGTATCGTTTAGGCTTTATGTGCTTTATGTTTGCACGCCACACCGAGTAGGACACTTAGCAGTATCGTTTAGGCTTTACGTGCTTTATGTTTGCACGCCACACCGAGTAGGACACTTAGCAGTATTATGCTTTCTGCCAGCATCCCGCTCCGGGTAGGATCCCTTATGCTGCTCATTGATTCATGTTTCCTGCTTATATCTCCAGCGCCTTTCTCGCCAGCTCGCTGAGAGCGAGGAGCGCTTCGAGGCCAATTGGCACGCAGACCGGACAGAGGACGACGAGGTCTCCTACGACACCGCGGACAAACTCAATATCCCTCATGCCGCCCAGACGGATAAGCATCATGTCGACGCGTCCGTTCGAGATTGGTCCAAAGACGACGACGAAGGTAATTGTGTTCACTTTTACGGTCGCGAGTAGCGCAACCCAATTTCCTCCTGTTTCCTAACTGTTTTCTTCTTTTCAACTTTCCAGACGATGCTGATGCTGATACTGGTGCTGAAGAGGAGGGCGAGGATGAGGACGAGGACGCCCTTGACGCCGATCCGCTTGCAGTTGCCGCTCCTGCCACTCGCAAGAGGGCGGGTAGCGGTGCTCAAGAGCCCCCCAGCAAGAAGCCCGAGCAAGCCGTGAAGAAAGTCAAGCAGGGTAGACGGCTACCCCCTTCTCGTGCATGGTAAGTAACTTTCTTCTGAGTTGCAATTTGCTGTTGCTGCTTTCTCGGAACTCTTTGTTCTGTTACTGCTTCTCGATTTCTTTGGTTTCTCACGCTCTTCTTATGAACTTCCTTCTTCTCTTCAGCGCCCCCTTGGATGCTAATGCTGCTGCCGCACCCACCAAGTCCAAGCCCAAGAAGAGATCCGCCATCGACGTAGATGCGCTCATCGATCTCTCTGAAGAGGGTGAGGACGCTGCACGGGACCGGGTGCGCTCGCCCTCTCCTGTGAAAGGAGAAGATGAGGACAATGCCCAGGACATGGATACTGGCGCCCACGATGCCGACCAGGAGCAGCCGGCCCGTGTAGAGCAGGAAGCGCAGGATGCTGCTCGCGACGACAGACCACTTTCTCCCCCAACTGCCGCAGCCGGGGAGGACGCAGAGCAAAGCCCCGAGCATCGAGATCATGCCGCCCTTGAGCGGCAGGAAGAAAACCAGGAGCAGCAGGACACTGACGCTGCTGCCCAGGACGACCCCGCGGCCCAGCCGCGGGTAGAAGGACAAGAAGATCAACTGCAAGACCCCGCTGCCGAGCAGCGGGTTGAGACCACCGATGTGGAGCTGGATCTGCAGAGCCACGCGCAGCCGGATGCTGCGCTGGGTAGCGGGCCCTTGGTGCCGCCTACGCAGCAGGGCACCTCATCCACCGCACCGAGCTCCCCTCCGGTGAAGAAGACCAAGGTTACAGCCAGCCCTCCAGCCAAGAAGGATGCGGCCGAGAAGAAGGCTGCTGAGAAGAAGGCCGAGAAGAAGGCTTCCGAGAAGCCAGCCACCGAGAAGAAAACCGCCGAGAAGCCAGCTGCTCAGCCAGACGCCGCTGTCCGTAGGAATCCTCCTCGTGGCGTTGCGCCAGATTCTGCCGCGATGCCGCCACCCAAACCAAAGGCGAAGCCTGCCGCGAAGAGTGCGCAGCTCACTATTGGTGCTTCCGGCAGCGATGAAGGCATACCTGCTGGATCAAGCCTCCGCGATCCGCCTGGCTACCCGCCTTACCTGTTGCAGGCGAGCGAGCAATACAGCATCCCGCTAAACGCGGCCGAGAAGAAACTTGCTATTACCAGAGGCAAACAGGTCCAGGCTGTGGACTCCAAGCTGCCAGCCAAGAACAAAGACAGGGCCGTTTCAATTTACTCGCGCGAGGTCCAGGAGACCGAGGTGACGTCCACAGGGCTTGAGCAGATGATCGACCGGGTAGGCTTCATTGAAGCTGACTGGAACAGCGACGTTCTCGGCAACAAGCCCTGGCACGGCCTTGCCTTGGGCAAGCTGGACCACTGGCGCACTGATTGGAACAAGGCGGACATGGGATACAACCCCATGGCCATCTCGTCCTCTACCAGTACGCTTGCCGCGAAGTTGTTCGTCCACCGCAAGAATGCAGAAGACATCGAGCAAACCTACGCAGTAAGTTTTGCTTGTCTGTTCCGAGTTGCTTTTTTCTTCTCTTCTACTCTTCTCCTTCTTCTTATCCACCACCCAGTCCCCGAGATTCAGGCCGAGTAGACGGATACTCAACCGAGTTGCCGTCTTCTCGGGTTGAATCTTCAAAACTTTTTCTGATTCCTTTTCTTTCTGCCTCTCAGAATAGCCTCTTGAAGAGAACAAATCTGTACCGGTCGCTGCTCTAGAATCACAACATTGCATGAAGGCGCCTTGAGGCCCTAGAAGCAGAACGCAAAAGCGATGCTGCGACAGAGAAGGAGGCCGTGGACCGTACCCTCAAGATTTCTGAGATCGAAAGTAAGTTTGTATCTGCGCGGTTCATGCGTTTCGTGTTTACGCCCGCTTATGCTTTCTGCTTTAAGCAATTTCATCTTGCAGGTAAGCTTAAGAAACTAGAAGAAGAGCACCAACACTGCCATGTGTTTGTTGAGAACGCCGAGACCACCATCAAGAAAATGGAAGGTGAGTTGCCATCTTCTCGGCTTATCTTTCTTCTTTTTTCTTCGCTACTCTGCTAACCTTGTTCTTCCCTCCGCAGAAGATCACAAGAAATTTGTCGAGGAGCATCTCGACTGCCTCAAACCCGCCGAGGTGCAGCAGCAATTGGCGAGTCAGGCTGTAGAGTTGAAGAAGGAGCACACCACCGAGATGGAACCTCTCCAACTCCAGCTGCGAATCGCTCTTCAAAATGCCCTCGATATAACTACCGAGAAGAACAAGATAGCAGCCGAGAAGAAGAAGATTGAAGCAGCTGCCAAGGCCGAGAAAAGGGCTCTTGAGCTGGAGTGTGATACGCTGAGGAAGAGCAACTCGGATCTCATGCTCCAGCTGGCCCAGTTCCGGAGGGTGGAAGAGAGGCACGTAGCTGACGAGGAATCATGGGAGAAGAGGCTGCAGTGGCTACTTTGCGAGCTGAATAGTAAGTACCCGCTTCTCTGCACTTCGCTGTCTCCTTTTGCTTCTCTGCTGCTTGATTCGCTTCTCTTCTCTGCCTCTGTCTCTAATCTTCTTGATAGCTTTTTCAGAAATTTTCCCCGACCTCCGCTCGGCTTGCAAACCTGCTCTGTCGAAGGCCCAGGCAGCTCGCACCGAGAAGGGCCAGCCCATGGACACCAAAGCCTCGATCGAAGACAGCCTCACCAACATGCAGGGGCAGCTCCAGCATCTGAGGGGCGTGGGCACCGATCTGGTGCGCACTGCCTTCAAGCGCCACGACTTGTTCTGGCCTCGAGATTCTGCGCCAGCAACCATCCGTGGGCTCGCCGAGAAGCTGAATGGCGTCAAGGCCGAGCTGAAGAAGTGGCGAGCATCCGGAGCTCGGGCTGGCGCGGATATGCTACTCCTCTTCATCTGTAGCTGGTACGACAATCTTGATCTCAACCTTATCCTCGAGATGCGCCGGGATTCGAGGTGGGAGAAGGACCCCGACTGCGTGGCTCGCCGCCAGTTGGTCGCGTCCGAGATCGCATCCTACGCGGATACCGCGCGCTACATCGAAGGCCTCCCCGAGCCCGACACGGATGTGGAAGGTGAGGGCGACGACGAGGATGAAGATGATGACGAGAATGAAGATGAAGACGGGCTGAGCTTCTTCGCCAGCACCGATGAGAAGTCCGGGAAGGGCAAGGGCACGGCCGTCGAGGATAGCGACGAGGAGGCCGAAAGCGTGGAGATGACCATCGACACCGCGGCCCTCGAGTTCGGCACTTCGTCAGGCGCAGCCCTTGATGACATGGCGCGTCTCCGCGCTCAATCGACTGCCTCCACTTCGGCGACGGACCCCATCTCGGTGGCCACGGCCACCTCTGACCAGGCTGCCACCAATCCCGAAGCAGATGCTGCAAAGACTGACGCCGCCAACTCGGAAGCTGATGCTACCAAGGCCACCAATGACGCTGACGCTGCCAAGGCCAACATCGAAAGCGCTGCTACTTCCACTTGATCATGTCCTGCCACACTTATGCTTGAAACTTTTATCAGATCCCCGGAATGCCGGGTGCAGATGTACTAAACAATTTACCTTCCCGTTGCTACTCAGTTTTATCTCATTTGAAGTTTTTATACTTAGTAATTTGAGCAGCTTTGGCTTGATGCCGGGTTGCGTTATCATGCGAGTCCCCGAGTTGCATTTTTCATCTACCTTTCCTTTTCATCTCAGCTCTTACCTGCAACTTGTTGCTTTTTTGGTATTCGAGTCACAAGAGTTCAAAGTTGAGGTTTCAAATACTTAGCCACCTAGGAAACAGTCATAGTAACGCTACCCACCACATAGCCGAAAAGGATAACAACAGACAGCAAAAAAACACTCTACTCGGTTGCCACACGCTTCCTTCCCTTTGCAATTTTTCATGTGTTCATTGACTCCTTGGCTTGTTCTCTGGCTTGCCATGAAGCCGGTTTGCGGACAGCAGCAGAGTCGCAGAGTGTCCGGTGAGTATAAACACACTACTTCGTATGCTTTTGAAATTCTAAGCGTAGCAACCGAGTAGACAAAGAAACAACAGAGTAGAAACACTTAGAGAAATTTTGGACGAGGGCAGTCCCCGAGCTCAATTTCAGATTGCAGATTGGAGTAGGGGATTTTACTCGGATAAGAGAGTACATACACACTTTTGCTCATGAATGAAAGCGACAAAGTAGAGCCACATTCCAGGGGCGCTTAGACTCCTCTCCAGCTTTATCCGCCCTGTTCTCCTGTGATGGACGCACGTCGACAAGGTAATAAGCATCATTGTGCAAAGCCTTGCTCACAATGAACGGCCCTTCCCACGGAGGGGAGAGCTTGTGCATCCCGGCTGTGCGTTGCACCAGCCTCAGGACCATGTCTCCTTCTCGGAAAACCCTTGGGTTCACTTTTCGGCTGTGATAACGCCTCAAGTTTTGCTGGTAAACAGCCGAACGTGACAGAGTAAGCTCTCTTGCTTCTTCTAGCACGTCAACGTCGTCTTCTCGAGCTTCTCTCGCCTCCGCCTCAGTGTAGAGGGTTACTCGGGGGGAGTCATGCTCTAGGTCGATTGGCAATACGGCTTCAGCCCCGTAAACCAAGAAGAATGGCGTGTAGCCAGTTGACCGGTTAGGGGTAGTCCTTAGACTCCACAACACCGCTGGCAACTCGTCTAGCCAACACCCTGGTGTTTTCAGCAGTGGCTCAACCAGCCTTGGCTTTATGCCTGCAAGCAGCATGCCATTTGCTCTTTCCACCTGTCCATTGGACGCGGGATGCGCAACGGACGCGACATCTAGTCGGATGTGCTTATCTCTGCAGAATCTCACCATGGCTCCCTCAGCAAAGTTGGTGCCGTTATCTGTGATGATGCTGTGCGGGTAGCCGTATCTCAGGATCACATCCTTTAAGAATTTCACAGCTGTAGCTCCATCGCACTTCCGAATAGGCTTCACTTCAATCCATTTGGTGAACTTGTCCACCATGACTAAGATGTGTGTCATGTTGCCTCTAGCCGGCTTGAAGGGGCCAACCATATCCAAACACCATACAGCAAACGGCCAAGTGATGGGAATGGTTTTCAACTCGGAAGCCGGCATGTGGATCTTACTTGCGAATCTCTGGCAACCGTTGCACTTTCTCACGATGTCTTCAGCCTGCTGCAGAGCGGTGAGCCAGTAGAAACCATGCCTAAAGGCCTTCTTGACAAGAGCCCGAGAAGAGGCGTGATGCCCACATTATCCTTGGTGTATCTCCACCAGAATTTCCTCTCCTTCTTCCGGGTCCACACAGCGTTGCAGCACGCCAGTGGCACTTCTCTTGTGCAGCACATCTCTGAATATGGTGTAGCCCTTGGATCTTCTCTGAATCTGCCTGGCAGTCACCTAATCTTCTCCAACTCCGCCTGCTCGGCGAGCAACTCCTGGCGCTGCCGGTCGAGCTGGGCCTTCATGGACAAGAGCTCAAGATCAGTGGGAGGCGGCATACCCGTCCGCACGGCGGACGCGGGTATTGTCGGAGTAGTGGAGGGAGCGAGGTTGCAGTCCTTCTCGTAAGGCTTGTGCGTCTTCCCGCCAGCGCTCGGGCCAGCGAGATCCTCGATGACGCCCGCAGCGGAAGCAGCCGCGCCCTTCCCGGCGTCAGCAGCAGGGCCGGTCATCATCACCTCCGCGACGTTCGCAGAGCGGCCCAACGGCCTCCCGCGTGCGGCGATGACGGCAGGTGGATCTTCCGCGACATGCACCAGCTCGGGGTACTCGCGGTCGACGACGGTGGCGACGTAGACGAGGTGCGCGCCGAAAGAAAGCACCGAGCCGCCCTCCGGCATGGCCCTGCCGCCAAAATAGCCGGCGTTGTCGGTGACGAAGTCGAAGGAGCCGAATCTGTGGACAAGGCCACATACCACGCGCTCTCCGGTAGCAGAAATCGATCCCGTCCGAACGAAAACTCCAGCCAGCGCCGCTGGTTGCCCCACGGTGGGCGCCAACTGTCGTGGTGGTGTCACGGCAGACGCCATAGGATGGCTGAAGTTGTGGGGACGATGGACGCTGGAGGCGCTCGGGGAGGGATCACGCAGCGAGTGGCCGCGTGAGTGTGAAGCTAGCACTGCAAACAACAAGATCTACCCAGGTCCAGGGCCCTCGTGTGGAGGTCAAACCCCTGCTCCTGCCTTTCTCTCTTTATATTCGGGTCCCACCGAGTAGCCACAGTACAAGTGTTTCTTTCTACCGAGTAGCCACTCTTCTCTCTAAGCTACTGTAGTCCTTAGTCGTGTCGTCCCTCGCGCAGGAGGAGGCAGGGCACCTTATATACTGTTGCCCAGCCGGATACAGCCAAGGTGTCGACATTATGTGCACACTGTGTACTTCCGGGTTCCCGCTGACACCTTTACACCTTTTGGCTTCCTGGATTATCTTCATGTGCAAAGTCGTTCCGCAGAACCGAGGAGCTGATCTGTTATCACTGTCACGAACACAGAGTAGGTCCCCCCTATCCTGCGACGCCCTGCTGACACACTGTCACGGTCAGGCACGCGCTCCTCAGATGAACAGTGCCGTGAACAGTGCCAAAGTACGGACCCGGGATACGCGGGATCCTGTGTCAGAACGGCTCCTTTGACTTCTGGCCCGAGTAGGAGACCGCCATTTCTACTCGGACCACTTCCTCTGCCCGGAGGAGAATAACTTCTCTGATTCTTCCTCCTGGCATTCAGTGCGTACGGCCGAATAGCGGACGACCAGGTAGCGAGTACCGGGTAGCCGCTACTCTGCCAAGTGTCTCTTCTGATCTTGCCCTTTAGCACTTGCCTTTACCCTACTCGGGGGTATTCCCTCGACAGTGGTGGAAGCTGGAATTTACTCTTATTTCAGGCCATAACCAAGCCAAGATCAGCTCGCAATTTGACTAGCACGGTCGAGCCGAGCCAATGGTTTCCACCCCTACTTCCATTGAACTACGCCCGCGCCAACATTCCGACTACTTCTTCCGTTCACTTTTATTAAACATTTCAATTTTAGTCACGTATATTTTAAAATAAGTGAATCTAGACTTACTTTCTATATATATTTACTCATTTTACTATGTATATAGTAAAAATTGTAATATTAATCCTTATAAAATGAACGAAGGGTACCCGACCGATCCACTGTCCTCTAGGAAAAGGCATTCTTCGTTGTGGTCATTGGAACGAGCAGAGAAGCGACATCTCTAGCGCCTAGGAAGGAGTCAAAGTGAGGCTAGTGGAAGCCAGCTTACAAAGAATGCATTACCACGTAATTAACAGCCCGCAACAACAACAAACAGATCGAGAAAAGCAGCGCACGATGGATCGATGGGTATGTGTATACGTACCATGATGGTGAACGGGAGGCGTACATTGCCGAGCCGAATATGACGCAGAGGATGCCGTAGAACACCCAGAGCATGCAGTTGAGCAGCGTCGCTAGGTACGGGTCTGACTTGAACTCATCCACGTCCTTGTTCTTGATGATCCGCCAGAACGTCGGCCTACACATGTACAAGCAAAAAGCAAGCGCCCCCTGATCAGAATCAAACCCTAATTACCAACCACCTTCCATAGAGAGTAGACTAGACAAGCGGTCCCTTTCCATCTTGGTACTGTTGACGGTAGTACCGCTCAACTACGAGATGCTTGAAAGTCGATGTATCAATAATGTTCCCAAGAGTAGCATCGAGCCTCGAAACGGCAAGCCATGCTTCAAGCTAAGTCAGTATGGATCTAATTGATTGCTAAACTGAAGGAACGATCTCTGTCGAAGATTCTCACTCTGAAGCGGGTGCCGGATTATTCAGGAGCAGCATAGCTATTGACTTGGTCATTATTTGATGAAACTTCCCCTCCTAGCGTTGGAAGGAGAGAGTTTGTCAGAAATGACTTGTACCTTCAGGGATATCTTGGCTGCCGTGAATGATACTGAGCTACTCTAGGGTAGACGCACTATTCTGGTTCACCATCAACTGCGATAGTGATCTCCCAATCAATGCTAATTAAGCTGCTAGTTTTGTGTGTGTTTTCAATAGTATTTGTTCCTATGTAGATGTACTAGACATGTCTAGTGTGTTACGTGTGGTTAAATTTACTAATTAATATGTCATTGGTTTTGTTAATTAAATTTATCTGAAAATTGCTTAATATTTTAACTATAAAGCATAATTTTCTAGGTTTATAAAAAATGAGAAAATTGTTGTGTGCTTGTTTTTCTAAGGTTTGTAGGTAACTTTGAAACGCATTGTTAGTGTTTTACTCCGACCCTATCAAAATATAAGATGTTTTAGCTTTTTTAGACAAACGTATCTAGACATTTTGTAGTGTGTAGATTTATATCCATTTTACACTAAAACATGTCTAGATACTTGTTGTCTAGAAAACGTTAAAATATTTTATATTTCGATACCGAAGGATTACTTGTTTAACCCTGTATTACAAGGCTATCCTTCAAAATTATCGAACTGATCTATTCCCTGGACGTGGAGTACTACGGTCTGTTTAGCCCCACCTCTTGTACCCTTTCTGTCCCACTCGCCCTCTCCCCCACGGCGAAATTTTGCACGGCTGCACCGCCGGCCGACCGCCGCCTGATCCGCCACCACACACTGGTGCTGCGCGTGGCTTTCTTCTTCAGCGCCGACCTTTCTCTATCCGCACTTACCGGCGGTCCTCCTCCCCGCCAGGCCTCGCAGTACTTCCCCGTTCGCCTCTTTCGCCCGGCACCCCCAAGCTGCTTGTCGAAACGCCACCAAGGCGTTCGGCCGCCATCACGCGTGCTAGGCACGAGGAAGTTCCTCGGCTCCTCTCGCGGGGTCGGCGGGGGATCGGATCCATGGCGCAGGCCAAGCGGTACGTGCTGCGGCTCTTCATCTCGCTCAAGTACGTGACGGCGAACGTGGTGGACCGGCAGAGCGGGCGCGTCGTGGTGACGGCGTCCTCCGTTGAGAAACCCCTCCGGGACGGCCTGGAGTGCGGCCGTGCCTGCAACGCCAAGGCAGCCGCCGCCGTTGGCGAGGTGCTTGCCATGCGCCTCCGGGTCGACGGCCTGGCCAGCGAGCCCATCCACGCCGACGCCGCCAAGGAGGTCGAGAAGAAGGGCTTCAAGAACCGCACCAAGGTCTGGGCCATCCTCAACGCGCTGCGTAACCACGGCATCAACCTCCGCGTCGACGATGACGGCGACCATAGGCGGCATGTCTGACGAACAGGCATCAGTGTTCAGTGCGCCTCTTCAAGTATGCCTCCCTTCTATTGGTATGAAATGTGTTGCAAGAGGTAGCCAATTGAAGTGCAGAAATTTGAGTTATTTGATCCATTTTGATGTTGCTTCCTGTTCTAGCTCTCGGCTCGTTTAATAAACATGTCAAATGTTGCCATTAAGCATGAACAGTTGACCATCATCTGTAGAAGCACATGATACATGTAGGAGTATCTTGCAATGTGACTGCTGAACCTAAACTTATGTTTAAACTGCCATTTCTGAAGAGATATTATCCGACTCCGTGTTGCTCCTAAATCGTATTTCACTGAAATGCAGCAGTAAAATTTACCTCGAGAACAAATAAATGTAGTGAAAATATACCAAAACTTCAAGCAGGGTATCTGCTCTGGTAGGCATTGAAATTTACACCTCATGGCTTGTTGGCACTAGAAACGTCAGTACTTGAGATATGCATGAAAACTTCAAGAAAGTTTCAGTTTGCATAAACAACACCGTTTACACCGACCATACTGTAGAGTATAATAGCGAAACCATGAACTGAATAGACTCACTCAAATATTGAGCGACCGAGTGATTCAAGTTTCTCGTACGCTCTGAGCTGACTCAGAGCACTATCTAGCAGAGCCTTCTTGCTATTGCTGATCACTTCCCTTGACTGTCCGAGCTCAAACTTGGCTGCACTCAGCTCGTTCGTCAGGTTCTTGATTCTCAGCGTATCCCTGACCTTCTCGAGGTCCCGGATCTTCTCCTCGATCAGATGCAGATCCTCATGGTCAGACTGAGCTCCTGACGGTGACACGGCACAGGACAAGTCACCCGGTAACGGTGGAGCTGAAGGCGTGGTGTTCCCAGTCCTTGAACTGCTTCCCAGAACCAATATCATTTTCTGCAAGCAAATAGTGGCTCAATTAGAGCTTTGGAAATCACTGTCAAAACAGGAATTCATTCGGATATTGCACACAGAACATCAGGGAGTCCATGATTGTGCCCAAGTAGGCAAGAGGGATGCACGCAGACCTGTTTACGATTCTCAACTGGTGGATCGGGGCAGACGATCTTGACATCCTTCCTTGTCTTCCTCTTGAGCCATTGGCAAAGCTCTGTCGGGTTCACCTTCCCCGCCACGGCCACGATCCCGGTATCGACGTCTCCCACCGACGTTTCGACTCCTGTCAGGCCCAACATTTAGATAAAACGTCCAAGAGCATCGCCGCCCGATCCCGGCCAGAAAGAAGGAAGAGGGATCAGCCAGGTAGTACTGTACCTGTGAAGCTCCCGATGGAGGCCATGGCCTTGTCGACCTTCCCGGCGCACCCCTTGCACCGGCACTGCGTGTCCACCTGGAGGCTGAACCGGGTGTGTTCCTGCCAAGAGGCAAAAAGCTATCTGGTCAGGTCTGATGGGAGCAGTGGGATCCGTGGATGGATGGAACAGAGGCTTTAGGGTAGAAGAAGAAGAATAGGGGGGGAGCTTCCTCACCGCTTCCATGGCTCGCCGTCGCCGGAGGTGATGAGATTGCTGGCATCTGGGGTTTGGGAGGAGGCCAAGGGTGGTTTAAGTACTACGATACGTGAGATCAGGGTCGAGTTTCTGGTAAACGGGGTGACACTTACTGCTAATTAACCGCATTGGATGGCGTGAAGTTCAATGCGGTGCATGCTGCGATGAATCACAGGAGCTCGATGTGCACCCCATTCACATTTAGTCAGTGTTCAAACTTATTCTTTCGAGGAGCGGTTGTAACTAAAATCCTTATGCATTGCTTTTTCTTTTTTTTTCTTTTTGAACCAGAGGGTGTTGAACCTCAATTTTTTTTTTTGATCTGAACCTCAATGTGCAGTCGCCATGGCTGAAAAAAAAACACGAAAGAGAGAAAAAAAATACTATGCATCAATGGTCCTCTCATGGGCCAAAATTGAGCACAGTTTTCGTGGCCCCCTCTTACGTAGAGGCCCAGTTCACGCCTCAAGCCCATCAAAACGTATGGCGTTGGCGTCCTCTCTCTCGGCGAATGGGGAACAAAACCCAGACAGGAAATAATGTCTCGCCGCCGGCGGCAGGGCTCCGACTCCGACGGTGAGGACGACAGCTTCCTCTACCGCTACCCGCTTCCCTCCTCCGCCGCAGATTCGAGCGCCTCCGGCGCCCATGGCGGGGGCGGCAAGCCTGGCAGGGGCGGCGGCGGCAGCGGCTCGGGCAGGCTCGCGCCGTCCAAATCCACGGTCTACGTCTCCAACCTGGACTTCGCGCTCACCAACTCCGACCTGCACACCCTCTTCTCCCGCTTCGGCAAGGTCGCCCGCGTCACCGTCCTCAAGGACCGCGCCTCCCGCCGCAGCAAGGGCGTCGCCTTCGTCCTCTTCGTCCGCCGGGAGGACGCCGCGGCGGCCGCAGCCGAGATGCACGGCAAGGTGCTCAACGGCCGCACCCTAGCCGCCTCCATCGCAGAGGACAACGGCCGCGCCGCGCAGTTTATCCGCCGCCGCGAGTACCGCGACAAGTCCCACTGCTACGAGTGCGGCGGAGAGGGCCACCTCTCCTACGAGTGCCCCCGCAACCAGCTCGGGCCCCGCGAGAGGCCGCCGCCCTCTAAGAAGTCGCGCCGCGGAGGCGGCCGAGCTGATGGCGGTGGCCGCGGGGGCGGGGAAGGGGCCGGGCCCTCCTGGCAGTCGGACGAAGAGGACGAGGGCGTCGTCGCGGCGTTCGAGGACGACAGGTGGGCGTCGGTGGTCGACACGAGGGGAGAGGAGGAGAAGGCGGCTGAGAAGGAGGGAAGGGCCAAGGCGGCGATGAAGAAGGAGAAGAGGAAAGGCTACTTCAGCGACGAGAGCGACGAGGACGACGACTGACCTTCCTTTCAGCCTATGGTTCTAGCGTGCAGTTTGTACTAAGATAGTCTCTGTATTCCAATTTCTATACATTTTGTGAGTTGATCAATAAATAATTTCTTGTTTCAAACCATGAACAATTAGGCTTACTAGGCACGAGCAATTTCCCTATTTTGCTTATTTTGCAAACTTTTTTACATCTAGCAGCTTGTTCATCGCTGATTGCATTGTTCTGTTTAGGACCATAGAGGGTGTAGATTGATGAGCTAGTGCTGGTGCCCTGATTTCCATAGTTTTTGTATAAGTACTGCGTTTTGCTTCTTGTAGCTTGTTGCTGACTTGCTAGCAGTGTGTGCTTGGTTGAATTCCATTTCTGATATGCATATCCCAGTAACCTTAAATTTGTCCTCTTATATCCGCGCGTCGTAAATCTTATATTGCATGAAGAAGAATTTGCTGCAAATAAGTCATTGCCAAGACTCAAATAATCCTACAAACATAGGGACAGAATATTATATAGTATAACTTTTGGTTTGCACTTAGCAACTAGCAGATTTGAATATATACATCTCTTTAGTCAAACTGGAGTCATATTTGAATCTATCACTTTAGTTAAACAAGTGATGACACTGTTATTTTCTCAAAGCCATACTTCTCACCAACTAATGAAAACAGTTTATGTTATGATATATAATCATGCCTGCTGTCCATTCTTGATTGTTGATCACAGAGGTGTTTTCGCTATTGTGGATACAAATACAACTAAGCACTTGCATCTTGTTTACAATTTCTGCTTTCCATTTCGATATCTGCCCTGGAACTTTCGGCATTTCCTGTTGATACACCTGAATATGACAACTTTACGCTTGGCATCAAGTTGTAGATGTGGTCTGCCTTCTCTCTAACATACAGTCTGGCTTAAACCTGCATGGCTTTGAGATTCAAGCAGTAAGAGGACCCCATCAAGTGCTGTATGCTGATCTTGGAACAAGAGCAGTTCTTAGGATATGAAAAGACTGTGAATCATTTCTTGTTGGTATAAAGCCAGTTGGCTTGTAGGCTCATGATAGTCCCAACAAATCATATAGAGGGAATCTGACACCGCCATCAATGTTAAAGTCCTTGGTTGCACTGGTGCCACTTGTGTTTACTCTATCATTCTACTCGATCTAATGTTGACACCTGGATGTGACATCATCTTATTGCTGTTCAGCTGCTAAATTGTGAAGATGGGCGGCCTGTTTTGAAGGACACGATGACTTGGCACCACATTCAAGGGGACCAGAATACACAACAAGATTTCCAGAAAGATTGTGGAAGTGACTCTGATGGAAATATTGAGAACAGTGACATGTAACATCCATTCTATGGTCCCTGATCCTCTGGTCCATGGCCTTCAATTTGGCAGGCAACTATCTGTCATCCAAAATGAAAGGTGCGGTAGGTATCCTGCGTTGGAGGAGCTTAAGTTTAAATCTGGCCTCCAGTTGCCCCTCACTCACTCTCTTCATGTTACTGTTTTCAGTTTGTGTTTGGGATGTAGTTTAGGTGAATATGTCTATTGCAAACAATAAAGAGTGGGTACAGAAGTTTAACAATTGTGTTCGGCGATATCCTTGATGGTGTGTGCAGACAGCTAAATGAGTAAACAACAAATCAAGTATAGAAGGAAATGTTTTCATTTAGGCCCGCTTGGATTGTTGGTGGATTTTACGGACCGAGATATATTCCGGCCCTTGCTCCAGATTTTCAGCAGGACCTTTGCAGGTCCGTGAAATATTACTCCAAAATAAGGCATCCCAAGCGGGGCCTTAAACTATTTTCAACTTATGTAGTAATTTGGTTGCACAACTCGTACTTTTATCTTTGAGAGCCATTGTCTCAGTTCTATAAACACATTTATTAGGTGCTGCATTTGAGATTTATATGATATGAGATGCTATGATGTACCTTCTATGTTGTTTGGCCTTATTGGTAAACAATGTTTAGGAATATTTCTAAACCGGGCAACTTTTTAATGAGGACACAGCCTTTAGGTCTGTGCTTCAGTTGTGTTGCATCCACAAATGTAGTCTTACATATTTGTTCGTATTCTGGTTAAATCTAATTATGTATGTAGTATTTCTCAGCCACTAAGCTACGTGCTTGTTTATTCTGGCCGTTTGTAGTTTGGATCATCAGCAAGGGTAGAATGAAAACTGCATGGTTCCATTCGCGAAGTAAAACTGCATTTTTCAGCCTTTAGGTCTGTGCTTCAGTTGTGTTGCATCCACAAATGTAGTCTTGCATCCATAGTTCTGAAAATTGCTCAGTAGTCATTACAAACAGTGTGAACTAGTTATTTTAGGTATACTTCGCACTAAAAGTTTTTAAAGTGTTGATGTAATTCAATCTGCATTTCAATATTTGGCAATACACTCGAGAATTTTAAAGCTTCTTAAAGAAAGCAGTTGTAGTGCCTACAGAACCAAACAATCTTTGGCAATACACTTACTGTGGTACGAGTGTACCATACATATTTAATTTTCCAAGGACAAACAAATTGAACAAAGTATCCTATCCTCCAATATCTAGTACTAATCCAGAATAATTACTGTGGAAGTTTTTCTGTCAAAAGCTGAGCTCCATGTCCATTGAATGATATAAAACACAGCGAAGAACTGAAAGCATAGCTTCTGGTAACTAGGTTGAGGGGTTGAATGCTGTAATATCCTCTGAAGGGAGCACTGAAGTTGATCAGCAATCAGACAGAAGCTATTGACGATTATTGCATGTCAACATTCCAAGAACCAAAAGATATCTGGAGCAAACCTTATGCAGAGATATTTCACCCAATCAACTGAATCAAGTTGGACCATGTTCCAGAGTTTGAGATGCATCACTGATAGTATTTACAAGTCAATGAATTCTTTTCTAATTTCCAAAACTGGCTTTACCATAGTCAAGTATTCTAGTCATCAGCAGCTCATAACCTCATAATCAAATCAAAGGTTAATCCAGCTATCATCAAAACTGGGTATGGTAATGTTACTTGGCACATAACATGTCCTTCCAATCATGGTTTCTTGCTTTCCCTGGGGTTAAAACCAAACCCTGCTTCTTCGTAGATTTCTGATCAAATCTGACCAGCTGGTGAGGCCTATGGTATCTTCATGACAAGCCAGTGTGACCGGCAGTGACCCTTGCTTCTGGGCTAACAGCTAGATGAACTGAAATTTTGACTGTTTGGATATTTGCTAGTCTATATACATGAAGGCACTCTTGTAAATCTGCATCACATGTCATCAAGACCCACTCTGAATCATCATCCAGGTACTTTACAATCAAAGAACTTGTATCTACTATACTCAAACGTCTTGCCATCTCCTGCTTCAGTTCTTGAAAGCCACACTCAGGCTTCAACCGGAACCTGACCTTTTCTGAGCCAAATGTGGCCTTTACTCTCATATCTACATCCATATTCTGTTTGGGGGGTGGTGGGCTTCGAGAAGAATGGTGTCGACCTATAGCCATTTGATTAACATTTTGTAGAAGATCTCCTGCTGCCTCCTGAACAGAAAAATGTCCATTCAATATAGGAATTTCCGTTTGCAGAGTCTGGACAGGGTTGTGATTTACAGGACTTCCAGATTTCATCAAATCAACCCCAGCCGATGTTAGATGTTGTGTTGCTCCACCACTGGACGACGGGCTTGAATCAGAACTTTGGCTGCATGATGAGTGTGAGTGTGAGGTTGATGGCACACTGCTGCCTAACCTGCGGTGCTGGTGCTTCTCAAAATCATTAAGATTGGTCTGCTGAGTTGGAGGAACAGTGATGCTCCCTGACAAATTGTTGTCGGATGATACAGAGGTGAGATCCTTGTACAGGGTATTAAGCTGGAAAGCCGTCTCTCCTCCATGAACTGAATCAATGATCTGCTGCAGCTTTCTTAGAGAATGGTCTACCTTCTTGATCTTGCGTGATGGCCAGCGGTTTATGCCATGTTGCCTGCATATTCTTTTGAGGGTGGTAGGGCACACTGTAAGAGACAAAAAAAAGTGTCATGAATCAAGCTAAAAAGGGTTCTTCTTTTCATTTCCATCACTAAATGAAAGGCATATGACGGTGCAAGTTTCTTTCACACACAAAACGTGATCATAACTCGGAGACACAAGGTACCCATATGATGAGCATGCTGTCTGCTGTCTTCTGGAAGGAATAATTTAGCTAGAGCTCCTAAACCAGCTGTTCTACTTCTACAAAGCAACATAGCATGTCAACATGATGAGTTTGTGACCGATATCTGGCAAGGTATGTCTTACATATACCTAATCTGTCTATTTGAGGCAGAGAACACCAATATTTCAAACTCTGTTATATGATTGACTGTTTTACCATGTAAAGCTGCTGTTTGCTGCAACCAATGAATATTGACTTGCTAGACATTGATCGATGTAGTACATCTACTATCTAATTGTAGATAGTAAAATTATCTGTTAAGGCAGTTCTTAAAATTCAATTCTACTGTTTATACTCATTTTGTGTCTCCATGTCATTATCTTAATACAACTATAGGGTGAACTACAAATAAAGCTTTGCCTTCTCTTTGCCTTGAAGAGAAACAGCACAAAACACAAAAAGGGTGATAAGAATGTTCATCTCTTATCACGAGGTGCATGTGGAGGTTTGACTTTCTTGTGGATATAAAAAAAAATTACAATGTGGATTTCCTTATTGAGCATTCAGGTTAGCATGATGGCTCCATGGCTGGTATTACTATAGTTTAATGAATGAATGGTGGTATCTACTAAAACAGTAAACTACTCATAGCTAAATCTTGCATTTATTTGAGTAGTTACTATCACTCACCTCCAAGGCTCTTCGCTGCATCTTTCAGGCTACCAGCAAAGTACTGCCGAAGAATCTGCAAGCTCACAGTCTTCTCCGTCTTTGTGCGCCTTTTTCCTTTGCTGCCTTGCGCTGATGTCTGAACGCCAGCTAAAGATGAACCCTGCCCTCCATGGATACTTTGGTCAGCTAAATCTGAGTCTTTCTGTGAATACCCTGCTAGACTTGTCCAAGATGCCTCCTCCCTATGTTCTGTTTCTGTGTCTCCAAAGGACAACTCCTCAACTTTGTTCTTCCCCTGGGGAGGAAACGAGTTCAGCTCATTCATTTCAAGCATTGCCTCATCCTCCATCTCCTTGTCGGTAACCACGCGTAGGGTTTGGCAAGCACTGCGCATGGTGCCTGACAAGGAGTCCAGCACTGCCTTCTGCTCCTCGAGGGCTTCACAGTCGGTTGGCAGAAAGAATTCCAGCACGAAGTCCGCTGTCCCAGTGCGTGTGCACCTCAACCGGATTGCCACTGCACCTTTTAAGTTGAAGATCTTAGCATGGTGAGACAATGGGTATTCCAGTTTAGTTGAAGATCCAATATCCGGTAGGAAGCACGGCTGATTTGTGGCGAAGGCTTTCCCTGCAACCCCTTGCCCACGCAGAAGGTGGTGGTCAGAACATGCGTCATTGAAGTTCTGCATCTGCGGATCGTTGACGTAGCATGCCGCGTCAATGGTGGAGATGCAGCACCTGTAGTTTTCATCGGAGTGGCGGCTGCCCCGTTTCCCTTGCTGAGCACATGTGACCCAGGTCTGAGCTAATGGGAGCCTGTGGGTGATGCAGGCTGCTCTTAGGACTTCCAGGATCTCTGGCAGGGCATCTCTGTAGGAAGCACTGTTCAGCTGGATGATAATCAGCAAGAGCAGACATGAAGTAAGTCATGAGAAGATATCAGCACCATTATATCATCTCAAGGTATTTATCTACATTTACTTTTAGTTTGTGTTCAGGTAGACCTTACGTTGACAAATTCTCTTACATAAAGCAGAGTTATCATTGGATTATACCACTGGGATTAAATTGTTGTTTTCTAATAAAACGAAAACTCAAAGATGTGCAAGTGTTGAAATTTGTTTTGCTGCCTACCTTTGCTCGTGGAATGCTTGAAACTTCTGTGCTTCTCAGGTTAACTGCCTGCAAATAGCATCACCATTAAGAAATCTCAAATCTAGAAAAAAAAAGGACCACCAAACATGTTCTTTCTGCATACTAATGTCTGAAGTTTGAGGTAAAGTGAGGCATGAGTACCTGGAGAGCACTGCAGATGTTGTTGATCTCAGACGTGAAGTTGAGCTTCTGCCTGGTCATGATCAGCTCCATAACGCCCAGGCACGCGTAGTTCCCCTGCTCGAATACGGGGAGCCCCATGGTGCCATGGACGTCCAGGTCCTGCGCATGGCCCACCCTGGGGTACTCATGGCTGGAGAAGTAGCGGACATCCGGAGACCACTCAGGGAGCTTGCCGATGAACACCCTGCCCGGGAGCCCCACGGGCAACGGCGAGGTCTCGGACGCGACATCTGCGGAGAAGGTGTAGTGCGTGGACACGTCCCTGAACCGTCTGAGGCTCTCCGAGCTCTTGTCAAGAGAGAAGGGCTGCCCGTGTGTCGACAGCATCAACTGCCCATCGTTTCCTTTGACGGGCAGCCATAGCTGCACGAGCACGTCGGTGTCCCTCTGCGTCTCCCTGATATAGGCCAGCGCTTGGTCAAGCCGTTGCCGGAAGGTGCTGGACTGAATCCACATGGTGTTGTTGTTTGCGCTCGCAGGCGCGGGCGGCGCGATGGTGGTGGTGGTGGTGGCGTCTGAGAGCTGGAAGGTGGGAGGAGCAGCGAAGTAGTTGTTGGGCGAGCGCGTGTTGGTGGCCACCTCGAGCCAGCCGTTGTCGCAGGAGAGCAGCTGCTCCAGGAGATCCAGGTCGGCGCCCTCTGACGACGCGGTGCGCGCCATGGAGATGCCGCTGTGACGGCCGCCTCCTCCGCCTTCCATACAGGTAAAAAAGCTTCCTCCTTCAGAACCTGATCACACAAATTTGGCACCATGATAATACTGCATCAGTGTGAGCCTTGGAAATCGATGATATTATCAATAGCATGCAATAGTCAGTCGCAATATATACTTCTCCTCTCCCGTTCGGAATCGAGAAGCGTGGCTGGGTGATGATGAACATCTTGGGTGAGCCAAGAAGAATTCGAGGGTGGGAAGAATCTATGGGGGGGAGAGATCTTTGTGTCAGATGTGCTCGTGTGTAGGCGAGAACACATCATTTTCTGCAGAAAGTAAGCAAAGAAAGAGATTGATGGAGGTAGAGTAGCTGCTCACTGGAAATTGTGTGCCTCTCCTCTGGTCATGAAAAGAAGAGTCTTCCCCCTCCCCCTCCCTCTTCTCTCTTCCTCCTAGCTCGGTGCTCCAACAGCTCTGCTAGAAAAGGTTGGGCGCTCCACCGGAACAGCCCCCACCATTCATTCCAGAGGCGGCCTCTGCTCCTCGCTGCTTGCTGCTGTGATGTGAGATGGAAAAGGAAAACGAAATTGGCTATGCTTGTCCTGGCCTGTCCTTGCTTTGTTCCTGCCTTTCGTTGTCTGGCTTTGTCGTAAGAACAAAGCTTGTAGGGCCTACCACTGCATTTTCTATTTTCTTTATTTGTTAGAATCTTTCCCTCTCGCTGGGGGGCCCCAGCGCCACACACAGGAATCCTACTGTGCCCACTTCCTGATTAAAGTCAACTCTGTGGGTTCTTATGTGGCCTGAGAAGGATGCCACCAGTAGTATCTTCAACTACAACTTGTGTCTAAATTGTTGTTTTATTAATGTGTTTTACGTCATCTTGATACAACTATAGAGAATGTGCTCATCTCTGATAAGCCATTCTAACTAAAAAAAGCATTATACCAAGCCGTCTTTCTCTCTTTCGCAATACCATTATAGCAATATACCATGGGCGGTTACGCGACGGGATAGATAAACTAAGGAAGGTGCTTTCGCTCACGGAACTAATTGCATTGCATCCATTTTCGAAAAGAAAAAAAAATGAAACTAAATTGTGTATTGCTTTGTTTTTAAGTAGTTGCCTATTGCCTTGGTGCTCTACCTTGTGTATTCATGTGGGTATTATCATAGTATAAAGTTTTATGAACTACTTCCTCTATTCCATTTTATAAGATATTTTGGCAGACTTAATTGGCTTGCCAAAACGGAGGGAGGGGGTAGTTATAAGATCTTTTCAGTTCTACATACAGAGATGTAACAGTTGCTGATGTGACCATTCAGATGTTTCCTATGTGAAAGCTGGTGGTGGAATCAGTCGGCCTTGTTGGTTAGAGGGCCACATGCAGGGCCACTAAATTGTTGGCCACAAGTCTTACATCAGTGATGTCATTGCCGAGAGGTGGATCAAGGAGGGATGCACTAATTGTAGATTCCAGTATATTGTTGCGTGGGGTCTAAAATATTTGGCATCACTATGCAATGCACGGGAAACCACAGATTCCAGGACAATTATCTGGAAAGAAAGGTAGGGGGTTTTAGTATCTTCCCACTACCGTTGCATACACACGCTCGCTGCTCTAGCAACAAATTACATCACATGAAAAGTAGCCTTGAGAAAAATTCTCTTCAAAAATTAAATACGAGAAAAATCTTTTTGCGGCGGTTATTGCATTTTGCACTTTAAAACTGCCAATCTGACATCTCATTGTTTTCTGTGCACATCCAAACTAAAAGAGGTCATCTTTCCAAATGTTTTTTTGTGTGTGTGTGTAACAGTGCTCGTGTACCTTTTATGTAAAAACAAAGTGCTTAAATAGCAGCATAGAAAAATAGATAACTGAAAAACATTTTTGAGTAGATAGCGAGGAAACTTCATCAGATCCTAAATAGAATTATCAATTATGGGTTGTGGGCTTTCTGGCACCAAATTATTTTAGCTTTAGTAGATGCTTTATGAGCTAAGCAGTTTTTCTTTTCTTGAGATGACAGATGCACTTGCACAATTAAATATAGACCGTGCTTGTTCCCAGGGTTGCATCTCGTAAAGCTACATATGTACGGCTTGTCACGTATCTATATGGGATTGGTTAGTGTCGTAGTTTAATCGCCTATTGTCAATTTTATATGGGTGTATGCTTGGGGATATTAAAAGGCAGAGAGAAGCTGTCCAAAACAAGCACCAGTTAAACTAGCGAACTAATGGTGGTTTAGGTGGTGGTACATGTGATCCCCAATACCAAAGTCCAAATGGGAAGGCTGATGATGCCTACTGGGACAATACATTTTTCTTCCCAATGCCTGTTCCCCTTTCGGGAAGGGCTTCAAAGATTGCCAGAATGTTAGTAATCTGTTGCCTTGTTGCCATAATTACCCACCACTAGATGCACTCTGCTCGATTCCTCTCGTGGTATAACGTGTCTCTGCGCCCTGATCAGGGAGGAAAGCGTTAGAAAACTGCTCTGATTCATTATTCCGTGACATGTCTAGGAATCTTGAATCCTGATGCCTCTTGGCACTGCAGCAAGGGCACCACCACCACAATACAACTGGCAATACCTCTTGGTATTTATAAATTTTGAAGCTTTCTCTGGCCCCTTTTTAGATCTGGAATCTGTTCATGTGCTGTTTCAAAAAAGAAAAAGGGCTCACTTTTGTTTGTATTTTGGTTCCATCCATCATAATCTGATTTGAAAACTGTCGAAGTAGGCCCATTATCGTCGTCTTGTGTTTCCTCTGAACTAGTCTGTTTTCTAGCGCCCACATGCATGCGCCTTGTTCATGTCAGCATAGAGGTCTGCTTGGATCAATATGAGAAGACACTAGTTGCAAGCCAGCAGCGCGAGTGCCCATCGATGTGTTACATAACCTGACATCATCACTCGCAATAAAACAAATGCAAGCTGCAACCCACTTTTCGCCTGCTTGCTTTGCCCTCCTAGTAACATATTGGTTCAGTCACTACCCTAGAGCCCACCCACTGCTAAATAGATCTATTTCTGCCTGTCTCGTATTTGACCAAAAGCTTTGTGTTCTCTAGTGGCATGCCAACACCACCATCAGCTCTCCACCAGCTATGGAGAGGTTCTTAATTCCTCCGCCCAATCAGATACCGGCTTCGGTTGTTAAAATTCTCTAGTCTGTGGGACCCACGCGGAGTCACCTCCAACACGGATCCAATCTCGGCGTCTGAACATGTAAAACTATTACTAGTGCCGCTGTTGATTAGCGTGTTAGTTAGGTTTGTGTGAATGATTCCTTTTCTGTTACTACGTTTTCTTGTGTGATCGTTTCAGAGGCGATGTCAGTTGAAGTAGTTTCAGCAGTAACGTTTCGCATCATCTGACCTGAGTTCTCGCAGTTACATTTTGTTCAGGAGAAGACTCTGATTGGCAATGGTGGGGATGAGTTCTTGTTTCACGAAGAGAAGTGGCTGGATGGATCACATTGTTAATCCAGGACGTGGAGCAGTGTTGCACGCAATCATGGATGGATGACGATGACTTAGAATCTGCCAACTAAGCCGGACTGCATCTACTCTTCTGGGGATTTGGATATCCCAGGGTCAAGGGAGGGTGATTCGTGGGATGAATATAATTTTGGGTTCTGCTCTATCCTCTATGTACCGCCAGCAGGAAGCGGTATCCACATGGACATGGAGCTAGGTCGTCAGACATGACGATTGAAGCTGAAGGGATCTCTCAAACCAACGGCTGCTCAAAGTTTCTTCTTCGACTTCGCAGCGCCAATGGCATAGAATGGCGTGTATGATTGAAGTACCTGATGGCAATGCTCAGGTAGCTGAAATTTACTGAAATGACTAATGAAAGGAAGAGGTATGACATGGAAGTCCAAGTATCTATTTATCTTTCGCGGGCGGTGGCGTAATGTCAGCTACTTCCCTGTTGATGATGCTACTTCTGCATATCACTGGAACTAGTGATGGGAAGTTAAAAGAATTTGAAGAACTACTCGATAGTTACAGCACGCAATCAGGCTCAAAATTCGGGAAAAAAATCACACAAACAGATGATTTGAGTATTATGGGCACCAGTAAATCTGTGCGTGAAATCCATCAGTGAGACCTGTTCAAAAATAGCTCTGTCTCACAGATCTGTACTACGACCCTGTTGTGCATAAACATTGTGTGCTGGTTCGGAGGGAGCATGCATGTCCTGATCTGCATCTAGGAGATAAACTTGTTATCAACTATGCTGTCATCATCATTAGGTGTGTTTATATGCTTATACAAGCATCAATAATGAAGCATCTTTTGGTCAAATTAGCAGCGTATTTGTTTTCCATTTTGGTGCCAGGGGTTCGTCGCACCGTGACGCACCCGTGCAATTTTAAACAAGATGCAACCGGGCACACGCAGAAAAATTATAATGGTACAGTCAGACGTCAGTGCAGCAAAGCAACTAGTTGAATATACTTTGGCAGAGATAATTAGGGCGGTTTTGGACTCACATGCACCATTCATTGTTCAAGGTACTTGGGCAGAGCCGCAGAGGCCTGGCTGGAGGGAGTCCCAGTCTAAGGAGTTACGCTTGGAGTTCATAGGTTACATTAGATTAGTCCCTTCTCCACAGCACTCGCGCGCCACGATCATACATTCTTGGCACCCTGAGAGGGCGTCGGTTGAGCTAGCATCAAGTCTTGGGAGATATGCATAAAAGGCCTATTCTTCAGAAGGCAGGACATGTCGACCAGGTTTTAGCATTCAGGTGACGAGAGCTCGTCAGAAAGTTTTGAAACGCTTCTGATTTCACTCGTTTCAACGGCGGGCTGGGAACGGCTGGAAGGGCAGGCGCATAGCAAAAGTGGGCTGCGATGATAGTGATGGATGGTCGGTATGCGGAAGCTTGCCAAGTACATTCAGAGCTTTCATCTTCTGCAGCTCCTTCCCTGCAGACAACAAGAAAATAAGTAAAGCTTTTGTGAACAGATCCCATGCCCAAATACAATTAGATACAAACCGAAGCAATGTTAAAATGCAAGTTCAAAGCTGCAAAAATCAGATTGAAGGATACCTTCTTCGATCAAAAGATTGACTGCCCGTTTCTCCAGCTCAACTGCATGCTTACTCGGCCAACAGATGACAAAGACTGGAGCACTACAGTTTAGACACATGACACATTGCATTAGATAGAAACTGTGGTAAGCTGTTGTCAACTAAGATGTAGAATAACTTACTGCGGATATATTCTTCCTGTCCTGATTGCTCGTTATTTCTCAAGAATGCCTGCAGCCGAGTAAACCTCTGTTTCCAATCTTGATTGCTTGATCTTTGCAAATTGGCTGGACTACGTGCTGTAGTAGTTACTGCTACAGCATCGTGAGACGCTGTACTACCAGTTGCAACATTGCAAGGTGTCATATTAGCAGCTGTAAGATTCTGAGGCACTGCAGTAGCCACAACATTGCGGCGTGTTGGACTAGCAGTATTAGCAGCTGAAAAGTTCTGAGGCACTGCAGTGGACATAACATTGCGGTGTGTTGGACTAGCAGTATTAGCAGCTGTAAAATTCTGAGGCACTGCAGTAGACACAACATTGCGGTGTGTTGGACTAGCAGTACTAGCAGCTGTAAAGTTCTGAGGCACTGCAGTAGACACAACATTGCGGTGCGTTGGACTAGCAGTGTTAGCAGCTGTAAAATTCTGAGGCGCTGCAGTAGACACAACATTGCGGTGTGTTGGACTAGCAGTATTAGCAGCTGTAAAATTCTGAGGCGCTGCAGTAACATTGCGGTGTGTTGGACTAGCAGTATTAGCAGCTGCAAAGTTCTGAGGCATTGCAGTAGGCACGACACTGCGCTGTGGCGGACTAGCAGTTGCAACAACACTCGACTGAACAGTAACCTTTCCCGGAGACTGTTTCCCAAAAGAAGTGTGAGCCAGCAAACTTGTAGAGTGCAAAGCAGGGACTGAAGCAGCTGCTGCAGGAGGCGGACTAGCAGTTGCAACAACACTCGACTGAACAGTAACCTTTCCTGGAGACTGTTTCCCAAAAGAAAGATTAGACGGCAAACTTGCAGAGTGCAGAGCAGGGATTGAAGCAGCTGTTGCAGGAGGCGGACTAGCAGTCGCAGCAACACCCGGATGAACAGAAGCCTTTCCTGGAGATTGTTTTCCCAAAGAAAGGTGAGCCGGTAAACTTGCAGAGTGCAAAGCAGGGACTGAAGCAGCTGCTTTAGGAGGCGTACTAGCAGTCGCAGCAACACTCGGATTAACAGAAACCTTTCCTGGAGACTGTTTCCCAAAAGAAAGGTTAGCCGGCAAACTTGCAGAGTGCAAAGCAGGGACTGAAGCAGCTGCTGCAGGAGACACAGAAACAGAAGCCAATTGAGTATTGGGCACACTGTTCTGATGCTTCAGACTTTGTTCATGCGGTCCACCTACAACAGGTTTCTTGGAGCTCAGAGAGGTGGTACTTTCGGCACCAGCAGAGGCGCCTCCTTTGCTTTGATCGCTTTCAAGCTTCCTACGCACATACACAAGATGGCCATTTGCCCCTGGATTTCCTGGCGCATGATGGTTGGTTGGGCTCAAGGGGCCACTAGGCTGTGTCCTCTTGGTGCCGACGACCTCAGCTTTAACTTTGGGGAGAAGCTCTGGCTTGCTGATTAACGACAGCATTCTTAGACTGTTTAGGTGACTCCCTCAATGCTGCCTTTTTCTCTGAGATTGAGTGTGGGTTGTCACCAGTAGGCATGGTGCCTCAGCGGAAATGCAGCTAATCAACCTGGAATCAAATATCTACCATCAGTAGTGAATTTGCAAACTAGGCCCTACAGTCCAGAGCTACGAATATCAGCAGCGAACAAGTTACCAAGGTCTTGTCAGGTCCATTTACACCACTCAAGTTATATAATTTTGCTTACATTTGTTGTGCAGTTTCCAGACATAATCTAATACCCACAGCACAATTACACGACCTTTGCTTATGGTGTTATCCAGAACATGCTAATATGCCTTTTAAGCACAGAGCACCGATGAAAAATCATCAAACATTACAGCATAACAAAAAAAAGTTGGCTTCTTCTTCTACCCACCAGGGACTATGAATTTCAAATGTATCTAGCAACCGATGAAACGATATAGCTGTACTGGACGCTCTGCTCCGTATATCCAGAACATCAAGTATGAAACTGTAGGACCAGTTAAACACACGTTAACATATAGTGGCATGGCACCGTTTACATATCTTCTTTATTTATGCAGATTCAGCTCACTTCACCTATAGACAACTCTTAAAAAAACAATCCACCTATACATTTAGTTAAAAGACTCCCTTCGTCTACGAAATACAAACAGGCCACAGCTAAATACAACATGTCCACTCTGCACTCAGGCCAGTGCTATGCAAGTATCAGGTCATGAAGGTAAAGTGATAGTGGCAGGTGGGTGTATTGCTGGAAATTGCACCACTGCAGGATAATTCGAAGCGCTCGCGTGTCTGGATGGATTCAGGATAGCGTCGACTTGGGACCAGAACTCCTTTGTCTTGGGAGTCTGATTCAGCAGCAGTGGTAGTTGCAATTCAGGACAATGGGCCCAACCTACCCAGACTTGGTTCTATAAACAAGGAGACGATCGGAGCAAACACCCCAAGGGTGGCGTGTAGGTTGCCAAATAAAGAGAGAGCAGAACATTTCGGCTCATGAAGTCATGAGCTAGCAGGTTTCGTTAGAAATAATAGGGGTAGTGGTGGTGATGCCTGGACAGCATATGTTCCTGAGCCAGTTCAGAAAGCTGTAAGAAACGATTGCAGCCTGTTTTTTTTCGATCAATTAAGCTCTCTCTCTTTATTAACCTAAAAAAATGCTACTGTGCGCATTATCAGGATAAATACCAAAATTTCGAAAATGACACCCAGCTCGTGTAAGAGCACCCAATCTAACCCACCGCTACCTGGATCGAAACACCAACTTTACACGCCCTCGCTGGCCCAGGGATGAAGAACCCCGGAGAGAGGGTAACCCCACCGAATACCGATGGCATTTCGAGAACCGCACCGGCGTCCGGCGCCGTGTAATGGCAATCGGATCGAGAGGGAGGGTGAGGTCGGATTGCGGAGGGGAGGATATGGGATTCGGGTAGTCGTCTCACCTGGTGGCCAGTGCGTCGAGGGTAGGCGGGCGGGTCGGGCCTGAGGAGGAAGAAGCTAGGGTTTATCGGAGGCGTGGGGGTTGGGGAGAGCTGCTGGCACTGGGGGAGTGGATGGGATGGAGACTGGAGGAGAGTGGAGCTGGCTGGGGAAAGGGACAAGGCAGGTAGTTCGGCTGCGAGCAAGCCAGTGAGATGCCGTGCAATATGGACCTCTCCGTGGGCTTACGGAGAGTTCTTGCATTTCGTGGCCCGGTATGGCAGCATACGCGGTTTGTTTTTCTCGTGTATGTTCGGAACCCATTTTTTTGTTAGTCCCGTAGATCCACTCTTACTGTTAGATTGGCATCTAACGCACCAAAACCAATGTATGTCAATTTTTCATTTTAGTCTTTGACTTTTTAAGAATAAAACCCTCACTTCATATCAGTCTCGTTTAAACAAAAACTAAATTGTGTTGTCATTGGCCTTCTTTGTATTTAAAACAAAAAGGACACTAAGTGATTTTCTCTCGGTATTTCAACACTTTACACTTTACGCAAAAAAAAAACTCGTCCAGTGTATCAAAAAATTACAGCATTGCAACAAATAGTCGCATTTTTTTTTAGAAAACTAGTAATGGTAAAAATTGGTAAACAACATTTTTTTACGGATAGCTTTGAAAAAAACCGCTAACAAATTCAACAAAAGTCAGAAACTATTGCAGAAAAAACATGTTTTTTTGCAATTTAAAAAGTGGGGTGCTTGTTGATCGAGATTCTTTTGCAACGAAAATCATCAAATATTTCAACAAAAATCACAAATTATTGCAACAAAAAAAGATATTTGCATCAATTGAAAAGTTGGTAAGTAACAAAATGATTTGTCGCTGATTTAGTTGCAACAAAAATCTATCACCTATTTCAAAAAAGAAAACGGTAGCAACAAAAAAATCACATGTTTACAACACGTGAAGGAGCACATAAAAACATCATTCCAAATGAAATTCTAAAAAAAACACATGCATTTTCTAGAAAAATCATCCTGAAAAAATTGTAACATCTCGCTTTTGCTTTCTCAACAAAATACGTGCAAAATTGTTACAAATTTTACAGACATACGCAGCGTTGACCGAAATGATGTAAACACTTAGCGTGCATATGGCTGCACGCAGTAATTACGTCGGGGTGCTAAAAAATGCGAACAAAAACTGGGCCAAAAATATTAAATTCGTGCTAATTGGGCTGATTTAGCAGGCCCATAGGCTAGATCGCTAGCAGGCAGCGTGCAGCTGACGAGCGGACTAACATACGGGCGCCTTAGGTCCACCTACAACAAGTGTTTTCCTTCGGGAAAAAAGATTGTCTAGTTTCTACTCTTTCGATTGCGTTTGACCGTGTTCTTATAAAAATATGGCGAATGCTAAGCATAGTTTGTCCTAAAACGGGGTGTTATAGGTCCCTCTCCTGCACCATCAGATCATCATAGTACGTTTCAAAATCGCTGTAATGCATTTTGGCATTTTAACCCCCCGGTTTTTCGGAAATCAACTCACACTCCACACTAGAACCACTTCAACGAAGAGGTATATCATGTTGCCCCCGGCCCTCTGGATAATTACAGCAAAAATACCACTACGAAGATTATGCATGAGTATTGCAACAAATTCACAAGTATTGTAACAAAAAAATTCGTTCCGTGTACAAAAACTATATAATAGTGCAATAAATCGTTTCAAATATTTCGAAAATAAGTAATGCTACAAAAAAATTATACAATAAGTTTTATTGTGTTGCAACAAAAGATTTCAAATAGTTCAACAAAACCACAAACGATTACAACAACAACAAAAAACTATGTTATTTTAGCAATTTAAAAAAGTGGACAATTGTTGTTGAAGATTCATTTGCAACAAAAGTAGCCATCTATTTCAGCAAAAATAACAAATTATTACAAAAAAGAACATAATAAAAAATTGTTGCTTAAAGTTGGGTAAGGAACGGAATATTTTGCCACAGATTCATTTTCAAAAAAATTCATTAGTTATTTCAACAAATAAATAAAACAGTAGCAGCAAAAAAAGTCACATGTTTACAACATGTGAAGGAGCACGTAAGAAATAAAATCAAAAACAACTCATGCATTTCCTAGAAAAATTATCCAGAAAACATTGCAATATCTCGCTTGTGTTTTCTCAACAAAATGCATACGAACTTGTTACAAATTTTAAAGACGCACCCACCATTGATAAAAAAAAATGAAAAAAAAAAAGACTTAGCGTATATACGGTTACACATAGTTATTTACTGGGATGCTCTAACGCGAAAACTGGGCAAAAAAAACAAATTGCTCTTAATTGGGTCTGCAAAGGACACATAAGATGGCCCAAGTGGCTCAAGCGCGCGGAGCAGCGAGCCAGCCAGCGACCTACGCGCGCGGTTAGGTCGGCCTAACCAAAGCATTTTTCTATAAATATACCAACATTTATGCAACTAAATTAGTAGTGATTGTTATCTAGCAAAGTTGTAAGTTTTCAAATTAGATCATGGAACACATAAATTTAACGAGTTGAAGTTTTTTTTGAGTGCTTAGAGTGCATGATATTGCTTTTCAAGTTTTACTATACAATTTATAAAAAAAGTGCATTAGTTGTATCTAAATCGAACCTGAAAAGAGAAGATAAAAACTATTACTTCAGGTTGGGTTCTAAACTCTATAGTACTGATATACATGCTTGTTCACTAATTATGAACGTTGAAGAATAGAGGGGAACATTTTTTACCGTGGAACGAGCAATGCCATCTACCGAGTGGGAGCATATTGAAGGGAACCCACTTATTAAAATCCCGTACTTTCATGGATTTCTTCTTTGTTTTAACTAAGCTAGACGATCATACTCAACAAACTTCTATTAGGATATTTGTTAGACCATATCACATTGTAGAACCCTCCGAGAATATTTAAACAATCTAGAATATAAATACACAGACATGAAAATACAATAATGCATCTAAGAGGCACCTATATGGATGTGATTTTGTCATCTTTTATGATTTTCTTATATTCCGATTGACCTTGATTCAATGTAAATTTTGAAACAAAATCCATATTGTGTAATATTTTTTATGATAAAATAGATATTGTTCTACTATAGATTCGTGTGCATTTATAATGGCATACGTTGGAATTGTATAATGCGCAGACGTTGGGTTCTAATATGAATACTTGATTTGTGCCTTCGATGTTGATATTTATTTTTAATGTATAATAAAAATTATATCGAAATCAGTTCGTGTAGTGTCCTCGTTACCTGTAAAGAAGTAAAGAAGTTTGGTGTAAAACTGTAAATAAGTGATTCACTAATACTAAACAACATGCATGTGCCTCTCTGACTGCTTCCCCGCCACCGCCTCCGCCCTCCTCCACCATCGTGCTCGTCCCTTCAGACCCCCTCCACTGACTGTCCCGGCTACGTTCGCTGAAGTTCTCTCTCGGAAGAAGCAAGGCGGTCGCCCTAACCCTGAGCGCAGCCACGCGACGAGGTGGAGGTCCACCGCCGGCTGCCACGATCCTGCAGGCCTCCAACCAATCTGGTGCAGCCGCTGCTGCGGCTTCTCAAGCTCGGCCTCCCCCAGCTCAAAATCAAAGGTACTACCGGCCCCCTCAGCGCTACTACCCCAAGAAGAATCCACTGCCTCCTCCTGGCAATCTAGGTCAGTCAAGTGGTCTTGTGCCTATTAGCTCTCAGCCGCAGTCGGGTTCCTCTGATAGGTCTGCTTCGTCTCAGTCTGCTAGCTCTGAAGTCCCTTCGATTCCGGAGCAAGTTCTCGATCCTAGGTATAGAAAATTGATCTGTTTCAACTGTGGGGACCCTGGGCACTTTGTTGGAAATTGTGTTAAGCCTAGACTCTGTTTTATCTGCAACCTCCCCTGGCCACCCTGTGAACTCCTGTCTAGAGTGGCTCAAAGAACAGCCTTCTGCAGAATATTTCGGTAGTGCGAATCCATGTCTGGGGTTTTTTCACATTGATCTGCCTGCATCTGAATCTACTAAGTGGCTCAACTTCTCCAACTGCGGTGTTATATCAGTTAAGAAGGGTGATCTTTCTCTGGCTGAGCTTGAGGCTAACTTCAATTCGATATTCTGTAAATAAAAGAAATGGCCATGGCAGATGAGAGAGCTGGAAACCAATTCTTTCCTGGTTTGGTTCCTCCCATGGAAGAAAGTCTCTGATCTTAGTGAGTTCCCTGCTTTTGATCCTAAGAAAGAAGGTGTCACTATCAAGATCACTTCCTGGGATGGTGAGGTCAAGGAGTATGGTTACTTGGATGAGTTGTGGGTCAATGTCAAAGAGATTCCCCAAAATGGTGTGCTTGGAAGACATTTGCTCAAGTTGCCTCTATATTGGGTGTCCTTGTGGATATTGATTGGTCCCTCCTCTTCAATTCCATGTACTATGTTGTAAGAATGCTTGTCTC
Organism: Alopecurus myosuroides; assembly: GCA_028641055.1. Taxonomy (NCBI): domain Eukaryota; kingdom Viridiplantae; phylum Streptophyta; class Magnoliopsida; order Poales; family Poaceae; genus Alopecurus; species Alopecurus myosuroides. Next base: position 297,767,913 of record CM054063.1, on the reverse strand, counting down.
TGTTAAGGATAGGTCTAGATTCCCCCTCAAAGGGTTGTTGAAATGAACCAAGCTCTTTACCTGCTCCATATTGATGTGGAAACTGATATTGATGGCTCTACTTCTCCTGATGATGGCCCAGATGGGGACCTTGCCAACCATGCTTCTGCTATGGAGGATGATCAGACTCCTGTATCTGGGTCAAACCCCATTCCACATGTACCCCAACTTGCTGTTGCTGCTATAGGCCAGAGAGCTGGTAAGGGAGTGATGGAGGAAGACTGTATGAGCTGCCTTGAGTTGTCTGCTATTGATCACTGCTACAGCCCTCAAGGGTCCCTACCTGACATACTAGACTATGACAAGCTAGATGATGAGGTTTGGGATTGGGATGGTCCCTTTCCTAAACCACTTCAAGTGATTCCTGGCCATGTTCATGAATCTGCTGCACCTTGATGTATTCTTCAGCTGGAGAACTCTTCTATTGACTTGGACCTTTACAAGGATCTCTTTGATGCTGGGATGGACACTGATGAAGATGCTCCTGCTGAAGACCCTTGTTCTGAACACCTTAATCCTGAGATTGTTACCCTCGTCAGTGGCGCCAAGAGGGCTCTCCTTCCTTCTCTTGATGATGTTTCTACTGCTGCTCCACCTCCTAATCAGACCAAGAAAACCAAATGGGGCCCTACTGTTGCCACCAGAAGGAGTGCTAGGAATCATGGTGCAGTTAGCATTGTTGAGAAAGGTGAAAAGTACAAAATGAAGAAAAATATAGAAGTTCCTCCCACTTTTAAAGGTAAATCTTTTGCTGTACTTGATCCTAATATCCTTGATGGTATGTTAGATGTCTTGGATATCTCCTGTGGGTCGAGTTTAGTAGAAGAACAGGTTAACATTCAGAAAATGATACATGATGAGATTTCTCTTAATCACAAGTTTGCTTTAGATAATCCTGTTATCTCCCTTCCTCAATCTATTGATCTGGATAGTGCTGATCAGTTTCCTGCCGTCACACCTTCCAAGATTAATCAAATTGCTTGCCACAACTCATTTCATATACCTGATCCTGAGTCTGGCCTTAAAATTAATCCATGGACAACATTTTCTAGAAAAAACAAAGCTAAACATCATGATAGGAGGGCTATGGAATAGTAGAGGCATAGGGAGACCTGGCTGCAAACAAGCTTTAGCTGATTTTATCTGCAAGAATAAGTTAGATTTTGTGGGGATTCAGGAGACTAAAAAATGACTTTCCCTCCCAACTTCCTGAACTTTATTTCTAGACCTTGGGAGGAGTTCTCCTGGATTACCCTTCCCGCCAAAGGTACTGCTGGTGGTATTTTGGCAGGTTTCATAAAAGACAAGTTTGAGATTCTTAATCATGCTTGTTTTGAATTTTGTGTCTCAGTTAGTGTCAGGAACCTTGTGGATAATTTTTCCTGGCAACTAATTGTTGTGTATGGTACCCTTATTATGAATTCAAACTGCAATTCATTACTGAATAGCATGACATTATGGGTAAGAGCTCTCTCGCTACTTTGCTGGGGAGGGGGAGACTTCAATCTTGTTAGGGATAGCTCTGAAAAGAATAATGGAACAGCTAATGCAAACTGGTCCTTCTTATTCAATGATTGGATCAATACTTGGGCCTTGATTAATTTTAAACTTGCTAATATGAGCTATACCTGGTATAATAATTAGTATGATCCTATTATGAACACCTTGGATAGAGTTCTAGCTAGCACTGATTGGGATAGTAAGTACCCCCTTACTGCTGTTAGGGCCTTGCCAAGACCACTTAGTGATCATACCCCCTTGCTTTTGGATACTTGCTCTGATGCCCCCCCCACCTCCTAGACTTTTTAGGTTTGAGAAGTGGTGGTTCGAGCATCCAGAATTCCATGAATTGGTCCATAGGGTTTGGGCCCTCCCCTGTTCCTTGAACTCCCCTATTGATAGGTGGCAGTTCAAGCTTAGGAACCTTAGGAAGAACTGTAAAGGTTGGAGCATCAATATTGATGCTGCGAACAAGAAAGAGAAAAAAGATTTAATACAAGAATTTGATATCCTTGATACCTTCTCTGAATCCAGTCCGCTGTCTACACAAGAAAAACTTAGACTGAACCAGATTAGATGTGACCTGGATAGGCTCCTTAAGTTGGAGGAAACAAAAGCTTGGCAGAGATCTAGAGATATGTTTGTGAAAGAAGGGGACAGAAACACTTCCTACTTCCATGTTGTGGCTAATCAGAGAAGAAGGAAGAAGCAAATTGCTATCCTTGATGGGCCTGATGGTCCTGATCAGACTAGTGATATGCTTAGGGTAGTAGTGGATTTTTATAAGTCCTTGTTTTCTACTAAACCTAGAATGAACATGTCATTAGGGGAGGATTTTTGGGACCCTGAGGACAAGGTTACATCTGAAGAGAATTTTCTGTTACAGATACCTTTCTCTGATGATGAGATAAAAGAGGTTGTCTTTGGCTCTTATGCCAATGGGGCACCTGGCCCTGATGGTTTCTCTTTCCTTTTCTACCAAAAGTTTTGGGAGACCATCAAGAATGATTTCATGGCTTTGGTTAGGGATTTTGAACTTAGCAAGTTAGCTGTTGCCAGACTAAATTTTACCATTGTTACTCTGATCCCTAAAGAGCCTGAAGCTAGAGAAATGAAAAAATCCAGGCCTATTAGCCTTGGTAATTGTAGCTTGAAAATTATTTCTAAAGCTATTACTAATATACTTTCCCTTGTTGGTAGCATCCTAATCTCTACCAATCAAACTGCCTTTATTAAAGGCAGGTTCATCCTGGAAAGTGTGGTTTCAGCCCAGGAACTTATCCATGCCCATTCCAAAGGTGATCCTGCCTTGGTCTTGAAATTGGATTATGAAAAGGCATATGACATGGTAGATTGGAGTTTCCTGGATGAGATGCTTCTTTCTAAGGGATTTGGCCCTGTTTTTAGGGCTTGGATTAAAAGTCTCCTGGTTGGGGGGTCTCTGTGTGTTAGGGTTAATGATGTCAATAGCTCATATTTTAGGGTAGGTAAAGTCCTTACGCAGGGAGATCCCTGTTCCCCCATTTTTTCAACCTTGTGGGGGATGTTTTTTCCAGAATGCTTTCTAAAGCTGCTAATGCTGGCCTGTTGCAAGGACTTCTCCCACAAGTGGTGCCTGGTGGTATTATCAGCCTTCAGTATGCTGATGATATTATCCTCTTTCTTGAATCCAGTGTTGAATATGCTAGGAACATTAAATGGATCCTGGCATGCTTCCAAAACATGTCAGGAATGAGAATAAACTACCATAAATCTGATCTGATGATATCCATGTGGATTCTGACTAGATTATTCAGTTTGCCTAGATTTTTTGTTGTAAGGTAGCTGATTTTCCTTGTAAGTACCTTTTGTGTACCTCTACACTTTACTAAACTAAGGAAGGAGTATCTACAACCTCTTATTGATAAGACCTTTAAAAGGTTTGCTGGGTGGAGAGGGAAACTTCTTAGCTATCAGAGTAGGCTAGTGCTTTTGAAAGCCTGTTTGGCTAGCATACCTATGTATCTGTTATCTGTGGTCAAGTTTCCCAAATGGGCTATTAAAGCTAGTAACTCCCAAATGGCATACTTCTTGTGGGGTGATTATGAGATTAATAAGAAATATCATTTAGCTAATCGGGACTTGGTTTCTATGAAAAAAGAGTTTGGGGGTTTGGGTATACAAAACTTGGGTGTCGAGACATCGTAGTAGGGTTCATAGACGGGGGTGCCATGAGCCTACGGGTAGAGACGTGGGGGGAACGTGGTAGTATGACAACCAGGGACACCAAAGTTTACCCAAGTTCGGTACGTCGCAACTAGGCGGCGTTCCTACTCCTGCAATCTCACTAAATCAGGGCTGAAGCCTGAAGTATACAGAGTACAGTGTGAGTTTGGGTTTGCTAACTCGACGAGGATCAACTTCTCGATGAGTTGGCTTCCAGCTAATTGTCTCTATGTTTCTTCTCTCCCGTCCGGCTTTATATAGATAGCCAGGTTAGGGCTTACAGAAAAGAAACCTAGAAGACTACGGTAAGCTTCTAACTTGGAAGGCAAGAATCCGCCTTCTACTCCAAGCCGCACCACGTGGGCCGTGGTACGGGTTCTTCTAGAATCCGGCTTCTGCGCGTCAGCTTACTAGGCCGCCCAATGGACTGTGATCCATTACCAATCAAGCCACCCTGGTAATCCGTCTCTTTAGGACAATGCCGGATATACCCCTAATCGGTATATATCCGACAGTAGCCCCCAAAAAGGATTGAGACTTCAATTCGCCGTCTTTCGTCATTTTGAATTATTTCCGAGAAATGTTGGCTCTTTGTCTCGATTCTTCTTTTCCTTAAATCATGCTTTAACACGAAACTCGGATTTCGGGGAAAAATCCGGCTTTCTCTTCCACGAGCCTTCGTGGAGAAGGAACTTCCTACGTCAGCGATAAAAGCATGCTGACATCACGGACGTTTGGGTTCCAAATGTGAAACCTTAAAACATATCTCTGATAGATTCTCGCGGGAAACGAGGAGATAGCAATAATCACCCATCTCCTCATTTCCCGGATTTTCCAGCGAGTGACACACGTTGAAGATCTAACGGTCCAAAGAGCCATTGAAGCACATCCCAAAGGTTTTCCGGCTATAAATAGCCTCCCTCGAGCCCTCCGGCGATTCTTCTGCTCTCACTTCACCTCCCAGCTCCCAAGTGCCATAGCCCCCGAGCCAAGGTTCTTCTAGCGAGAGCAGAGCCCGTGCACGTCCGGCACCGTTCCCGGAATTTCTTCGTCGGAAGCTCGAGACCCTCACTGCGCCGCCCACAAATGGACACCGGTGACTCACCGTGCGCCACAGAGGAGCACTCGGTCTCCGTCGACATCGACGAGATCATTAACAACATTGACCCGCAGCTCGACTCTCCGAGCCGCGCCGCCGCCAGCGCGACGGAGAAAAATTCCGGCGACCAGGCCCGCGAGGATCCTCCTCTCGCAGCTGAGAACCTGGCCGCCTCTTCCTCTGCGCCGCCTCCGCCACTCGTCCCTGAAACGACGGAAGAGAAAATCCTCCTCGTCGGGGAGGAGCTCGCCGCCGCGGCGGCCGCCGCCGAAGCCGAAGACGAGGGCGAGATGTCCGGCAATTGGAGCCGGTGCAACTTGGCCCCTTCCCTTCTTCCGACAATGGAGAAGGAGGGGCTGATTGTGAAGGGGAAGTGGCAGCACGAGGAGGACGACTCCGAGCCCTTTCCCAAAGCCTAGGAAAGGGTTCTCCTGACTTCGCATATTTCTCGAGGTATGGGAATTCCACCTTCCGCCTTCTTCCTCCAAGTTCTCAACCACTATAACATCCATCCCCACGACATGCCTCCAAACTCTATTCTATATTTAGCCGGGTTCCAGGCCCTCTTTGAAGGGTATCTAGGATTAGAGCCTAGGTTATACTTTTGGCATTATTGCTTCGGGGTTAAGCGAAACCCCTCTGAGGGCGCACTCCCGACTTGTGGGACCATATCCTTCATCCTACGTAGATTTAGGGAGGATTGGTTCCCCAAGATCAAAACCTCGGAATCCGTCAAATTTTGGACGGGTTCCTTTTTCTACCACCAAGACATCCCGTTTCCAGGAAAGGAAACGGGGATTCCACCTTTCGCCAACTGCACTGCCACTCCCCAGGACAACTGGGCTGTGGAGGCAGTTCAGACTCTGCCGCCGGACCTTTTAAGGATCAGACGGCGCATCACGAAACTCGTTTCCGGGTCTCCTCTCACCGGCATGGATACAGTCTTATGCTAGTTGGAGAGGCGAATTCAACCTCTGGCCCACCACGGTCCCCGGCTCTTATGCGAATACACGGGAACCGAAGCCGCCATGCGGACAACGAACAAATCTTTGACGGCAAAAGATTTGAAGAAGCGTGTAAACCAGTTGGTCGCAGCACGCGACCAATATGAGGAAAGTCGTCCGATGTACACAGCGACAAACACGGCTCCAAAGGTACATCTTTTACATTATGGGCTTTGGTTTTGCGTTTCTTCTTTCTCGGATAATTGTCTTAGCCCGGACTTTGTCTTTTTTTTTGACAGATTGTCGATCTTCCTGAGGCGGATCTTGCGACCGATGCCGAGTTAGACGCAATGCGTGCCAACTTTGCAGGCAGACGAAAATGCAAGAAGCCTTCCGCTACCCAAGAGGTAATCGACCTTGACGGGGTTCCCGTCGCTACTTACAGGTAAATCATCCGGGTTACTTCTTTCTCTGCTTTTTGTCGCATAACTTCCTATTATTTTCTCGGAATTCCAACATCTCGGATTTTATATTTCTAGCCTGACTCCGACAACATTGAAGCCAAAAGGCCGGAAGAAAATCAAGTCTGTGGCTAAAAGAGGACCACAGCCTTCTCCTGCTACTGCCCCAGACTCCGTTCACGGCCGCAGAAGGAAACACTGCTGCCAGGGAAGAAGAAACCCAACAGACCAGCCAGCCTATTGTGTCAGAAACGTACACGAGGGAAAAGACGGTCCCGAAAATGGGTGGTCCTTCTCACACAGCTGAGGAGGAGCCCATTCCGACTTTCGATAAGGATTTCAAGGTCATCCAGGACGGCCTCAGTCACGTCGGGACTCTTTTTGCAGAGTATGCAAAAGAGTTCAACGAAAACTTGTCGGGTATGCAGCGGATGAGGCATGTAATATCTCTAGCCCCCAAGCAATAAGTCAAATGCATACTTTTGTCTTAATTATTTTTTCATTGTTATGCTTGTTTTTAACTTAAGCATTTTTTGTCTCTTTTCCGTGTTTCAGCAAACTGCTGAAAACATCAACTCGGAAGTTTTCAACAAACTTACCATCAAGAACAAGGAGGTCAAAAACCTTCTTTCCATTCTTGAAGATAAGGAGGCAGAACTGGCATCCATTCAGCAACAGCTGAATGATTCAGCAGGTAAAATTTCTCTGCTTTCAGTTGTGAGTTTTTTCTAAGTAGTTTTCCGAGTTTTTAACTCTTCTTTTTACTTGCTTTTCAGCTTCTTTGGCGAAAGCCAAACAAATTGTTGAAGATGCCGGCAACGCTAAGAACCTCCGCCGCGAGAACCTGGATCTTCACAAGCTGACTGTGAAGCTCCAGAAGGACCTGGAGGCCAGCCAACTAGTTGTTGGCATTGCCGAGTCTAAGGCCTCCAACCAGGCCGACAAAGATAAGGCCACCATCCGGGATCTGGAGAACGCCTTGAACCAGCGCCTGGAGGAAGCTACCGAGATGGACCGGATTCACGGTAAGTTACTTTGCCTTTTACCGGATTTTCGTTTGTTTCCTCTTCTCCTTTTTTTTCTAACACTTGTGTGCTGATTGAAACAGGAGGTAGCTCCCAGCTTACCCGGATTGAAATAATCCGGGCTTTCGGGAAGGTTTTCACCGCGATCAAGGCTGCGGGAATGTTACTTATTAATAAGTATCTTCGCGCCAGATCTGGGGAGTTCTCGGAAGTTGAAAAACTTCCGGAAGCTATCGTAGAGGTGGCGAATTGCAAGTAGTCCCTGCTCCGTTATGCGGCTTGCGGTGGTGCACGCATGGCCCTTGGGCTCATGCGCATGCACTACCCTACTGCCAAATCTTGGCGTGTGGCGTCCGGCATTCCTCAGGGATACACAGAAGCTCAACGGGCCAACATCTTTGATCAAATCAAAGGTCACGCCACCAAGATTGCCAACATGGTGAACATCTCTACCTTCTACCCCGAAGAAGCAATCCCGGCAACTCCCGAAGAATCCAGCAGCGAGGAAGAGTCGGATGCCTGAAGAAACTGCTTGGTCCTGAGTAGGAGATGAGAAAAATAGAAGCATTATTGTTCTTACAATGTAAACCTTATTGTAATGCTTTCTATTCTTTTGTATAAACAAGTACTCCGATTTTCCAGTTAAATTATTAAGTCTTTGCAAGTTTTTTGGGTTTTTATTCATTTATCTTCTAAGTTCTCTGGTTTATATGTCTTAATTGTCCTTAGTGTTTGAAATGGCTCGATAGTATCTAATCTTCATGCCAAGTGACTGGGTATAACCAATCAGTCGAAACTCGGAAACATGGATCAGACTAAAGGCATTTTTACTTATTAGCTCCAGTGACCCAACATAAAAACAATCAGATAATACTTAGAGAAAAAAGTAAGGAATTTTGTATGAAACTCGGGCACGCAGACACAATCTGGGTTTCCTTAAGCCTCCTTAGGCTAAAAATCATTCAGTTTTTTAACTCCGAGCACGCAGGCACAATTCGGGTTAACATTGAGTATTTTGAAAGATCATCAGGAAGTAGATAAGGCGGACTTATGCTTTAAACATGTAAAAACATAGATATATGAATTCCGACAACTTTATTTCATGATTTCAAAGATGTTTACATAGAAATTGAACTAAGTGTAGAAGGGACGTAACTGCTGGATGCTCCAGGGCCTTTTTGTCTCTTCTAGCTGAACATCTATCTTTCTCTTTCTTTTGTGATTCGGACACTTGGGATCATCTTCCGTGTCTCGAATATCTACAAGATAATAAGATCTATTTTTCATAGCCTTGCTAATGACAAATGGTCCCTCCCAGACTGGGGCTAACTTGTGCTTTCTTTCTTGCACCAATGTTAGCACTAGGTCACCTTCTTTGAAAGATCGATGCCTGATTTTCCGACTATGGTAGAGTCTCAATCCTTGCTGATAAATGACGGATATTTGAAGCACAAGGTCTCGTTCTTCTTGGCGACATCCTGTCGAGCACATTCGGCATCCGAGTCATCGTAAGCATGTACTCTTGGGCTATCATGGAGCATGTCCGTTGGAAGGATTGCTTCTGCACCATAAACCAAGAAAAAACGGGGTTTTCCCTGTTGATATATTTGGCGTCGTTCGAATACTCAAAAGCACGGAAAGTAATTATTCTACCCATGCTCCAGCTGCTCTATGAAGAGGAGATTCGAGTCTTGGGCGTATTCCTTGCAGGATTGAGCTATTCATTCTTTCAACCTGCCCATTGGATTGTGGGTGAGCCACGGACGCAAGGTCTAGGAGTATTCCCGTTTGTCGGCAATATTTTGCCAACTCTCCAATAGAGAAATTTGTCTCGGTGATTATACTATGTGGAATGCCATATCTCATGACTACGTCAATGATGAAGTTTCTGGCGGTGACACCATCAAGTTTTTTGATGGGTTTTGCCTCCACCCATTTGGTATACTTATCTACTGCAACGAGTAGATGTGTGAGTCTTCCTCTTACAGTTTTGAATGGTCCCATCATATCTAGCCCCCAGACCGTAAATGGCCATATGATAGGGATAGTTTTGAGTGCTTGGGCTGGCATATTCGTCTGCTTGGCGTAATACTGACATTCGGCACATTTGTTTACTATGTGTTCGGCGTCTGTCTTGGCTGTTAGCCAGAAAAACCCTGCACATAATGCTTTCTTAACTATGCTTTTTGATTTATCATGATGTCCGCAATCCCCTGCATGGATTTCTTGTAGTATTTCTCGGCCTTCTTCTGGCGAAATACATCGCTGAAAGATTCCGGTAGTGCTGCGTTTATACAGGCAACCATTGATTACCGTCTATCCTTTGCATCGACGTTTTATTTGTCTTTGCAAGACCTTATCTGCTCCATCCGGGTACTTCTGATCTACTAAGAAGTTTAAATATGGAATTGTCCAATCCGGGTTAATGAACATGACTTCAATTGACTCGGACACAAGAGGATAATCAACATCTCCACCTTTTATCGATGGTTTATGCAAATGTTCGACAAACACACCTGGTGGTAGGGTTTTTACTCTTTCCGAGCCCATGCAGACTAATGCATCCGCGTTCCAATTTTCTTTCCTTTTGACGTGAAGTACTTCAAATCCCAGGAAGCAAATAGCAAACTCGTCCACCGTTCTCCGATATTCGGCCATGATGGGGCTTTTGGCGTCCCATGTTTGGTTGAGCTGATGTTGTACCAAATCTGAGTCGCCATAGCATAATATGCGTTTGACACCTATTTCTTTTGCAATGTGCAAGACATGAAGCAAAACTCCGTATTCTGCCACATTATTACTGGTGTTGAAGTGTATTTGTAATACATGCTCCGTAGTATCCCCCTTTGGGTATTTGAGCACTACACCAGCTCCAGCATCTTTCTTCATCTTGGATCCATCAAAGTGCATAACCCAGTATTCCGACTCCGGCATTGGTGTGTTTTCCATTGCTTCTATCCAATCAGCGATGAAATCTGCCAACGCCTAGGATTTAATTGTCGTCCGGGGTTGGTACTTAATGACGAACGCAGCAAGCTCGATGCCCCATTTGGCTACTCGGCCTGTTGCGTCCGCATTGTTAATTATATCCCCTAGTGGTGCTTTACATACCACTGTTATGGAATGTCCTTGGAAATAATGGCGTAGTTTTTGAGATGCGAAAAACACGTCATATGCCAGCTTTTGATAGTGTGGGTACCTTTGTTTGGAATCGGAAAAAACTTCGCTTATATAATATACCGGATGTTGATCTGGTATGCTTTGCTCTTCTTTCCGTCTTTCCACAACTATCACAACGTTAATAACCCTGTTTGTTGCTGTGAGATACAGTAACATGGGTTCTTCGTCTTTTGGTGATGCCAAAATTGGAGCTTTCATCAAGGTTACTTTTAGATGGGTTAATGCTTTGTCCGCCTCTTCTGTCCACTCAAATTTGTCGGATTTCTTCAACAATTTGTATAATGGTAGAGCTTTGTCTTCTAGCCGGCTTATAAACCTGCTGACGACGGCTGCCGAACCCGTCAATCTTTGTACATCTTTTAAGCACGTAGGCCTTGTGATGTTTAAGATTTCCTTGATCTTTTTCGGGTTTAGTTCTATTCCTCTATGAGAAACCCCGAATACACACTTGTGAAGTTTTCCTGAGGGAACCCCGAATACACACTTTAATGGATTCAACTTTATTTTGTAAGTACGCAAATTTTCGAAGGTTTCTCGTAAATCTTCAAGGAGTGTGTCTTTTTCCTTGGAAACAACAGCAATGTCGTCCACGTAAACGTGAACATTTTTGCCAATCTGACTATGCAAACATCGTTGCATGCAACGCTGGTAAGTTGCACCTGCGTTCTTCAGGCCAAAGGGCATGGTTATGTAATAGTATGTTCCATACGGGATTATGAAGGAAGTTTTGATTTGATCCTCTTCCCTCATACGTATTTGATGGTACCCGGAATAAGCATCCAAAAATCATAAAAGCTCAGAGCCAGCAGTGGCATCTATTATTTGATCGATTCGTGGTAATGCGAACCTATCTTTTGGACATAACTTGTTCAAGCCGGTGTAATCTGTACACATCCTAAGAATAGTGCTATCTTTCTTCGGGACTAATACTGGGTTCGCAGACCATTCAATATGTATAACTTCCCGGATAAAATCAGCTGCTAATAGCCGGATAATTTCCTTGCCAATAGCCTTCCGTCTTCTTCCATCAAATCGACAGAGACCTTGTTTGACGGGTTTAGATCCTGGAATCACCTTGAGTTGATGCTCAGCAAGTTCCCTGGGTACACCTGGCATGTCCGCAGGACACCAGGCAAAAATATCTCAGTTCTCACGGAGGAACTTGATGAGCTCGCTTTCCTATTTGTCAGTCATCCCAGTTCCCACTACGACAAATTTTGTCGGATGTTTGGGGTCTAGGATAACCTGTCTTGTGTTCTCGGAAGCTTTGAAACTATCTGCGGGCTTCCGACTTTCTTTTCCTGCCGGCATTTCTGTCGGTGATACTTCTTTTTCCAGCTCTTTCAATTCCTCCTTTGCTATCACTTTTTCTGCGCAAAGGGCGTTTCCTTTTTCCAACTCGTTTGCCAATTTGAAGTCTTCTGATATGGTGATTACTCCTCCTTTTGGCCCTGGCATCATCAGCTTGTTATAAATATAACAAGATCTTGCCATGAAATTGGCGAAAGCTGGACGTCCGAGAATTGCGTGGTATACACTTCGAACGACACGACCTCGAAAGAGATTTTTTCCTGTCGGAAGTGCTCTCTTTCTCGAAAGGTTACGTCTAGGGAAATTTCTCCTAGGGATTGTGCTTGTCTGCCAGGAACGATGTCATGGAAACGTATGTTGCTATGATTGAGCTGGGTCTCGGAGATTCGCAGATGCTTCAGTGTATCCAGGTACATTATGTTAATGCTGGATCCTCCATCCATCAACACTCTTTTTAGCCTAGTGTTTTGAACAATAGGGCTTACAATTAGAGCTTGTGTGCCGGGTTCTGGGATATTTCCGGGATGATCAGACTGATCCCAGATAATTGGTGTATTCGAGTACTTTAAGAATTTGGGGGTTGGTGGAACAACCGAAGTGTCCTCTTTGCCACCTTTGCCGAGGGAGTTGCGAGGAAAGTTAAATTGCATTCTCCATCGACTCTCGGGAACTTAGGTTTGCCTTTTCGCTGCTGTTCTTGGATTTTTTCGCCAGTGTCCGATTCACTGTCTTCTTCAGCTTCTGGCTTTTGCTTGGAGAATTTCCTCTTGGAGTTCTTCCCCTTGTTCCCGGATCCTGCACTGCCTTTCATATGCTTATTAAGCCGGCATTGTGCGTTAGTATGGGTGGGTTTCCCAAATTGCGAATGGTGGACACAGTTCTCCGACTTAATCTTTTCCCACTCTTCCTTTGTCTAGGAGATGGGTTATGTGTTTCTTCCTTTCCATTTGCTTCCATTATCCTTTCCAAAGTCTAGGTTAACTTTTTTGGGCTTTGGCTGTGTTTCTGGAGTAGCTTTTTTCTCAGAACGAGGCATCTTTTTGGCCTGAGCCAAAGCGTCGATACTTCCACCTCTCGCTCTGATGTCTTCTTCGGCCGCTGCATGCTCATTTGCAGTTGTAAGCATAGATCCGAGATCTTTGTGCTGCTTTCAACCAACCATGAATAGTACGAGGCCGGGTTTTAAGCCATTGACGAAAGTATGCATTGCTTGTACATCACTTACTCCAGAGCAGTTGTTCTTCATTGCAGTCCATCTTGAGATGAAATCCACGTATGACTCATCTTCAAACTGGGTGCAGAGATTTAGCTGGTTGATGTTGTTGGGGCGTTTGTAAGTTCCCCGAAAATGATGAGTAAAAACTCTAGCCATATCATCCCAGCTATCTACGGTTCTTGACGGAACCCCGTTAATCCAATCTCTGGCTCCATCCAGTAACATTAGGGGGAGGAATTTTACCGCCTCTAAATCTGTCCCTTTGTTGATCTGGACGGCTGCATAATAGTCTAAGAGCCAGGTATCCGGGTTTGTACTTATTGGTAATATGCCCTAGAGGCAATCATGTATGATGTAATTCCCAATGTATTCATAAAGTTATTAAGTTGTCCTTGTTTTGAACATCTGATACATGTCATTGAATATGTGATTCAATTGTGGAACTATGTATTCATGTTGTTCATACTAGATTGTCCTTGGTCATTTAGGTTGTGCTGGAAACACACCCTAGAATAATGTGAGTGTTGGCTGATGACACGGTTCCACTTGTCATGGGCATGGTGATGCCATTCCAACGTTCACGGACTTGGCTAAAGAGTTTAGCAAGTCGGACTGACCCACATTGAGATGCAACGAGCAAATCGTCATTTGCATGTCTCAATCAATGTAATCCTTAGACCTGAGGTTGTCGCACAATCCGAGTTGTGGATCACCGACTTAGGTTCTGTCAAACGTTGTTCTGTGACAAGACAACTATAAAGGCAGAGTTCGGGTCGAATGAGAAGCAAGCTGCGTGATATGGATAATCAAGATGGGATTTTGCCCCTCCGAATGGAGGGATATTCTCTGGGCCCTCTCGAGTGATATGATTCAGGAAGCATGGCCATGCGCGACTCAGTTAAGTGTTAACTGTGTCTATTGACTAAGAGTTAGTCAGATGAATCACATATCACGGATCGAGAAGAGAGTCGAACTATTTAAGGGATGACGATAGATCGCCTATAGTTCGACAAGGTATATCGTGAGGCAAAAGGGACTAAGATGAATATCACATTGAAAGGTATGTCGTCATGACTCAATGGGACTTGGGAGTCGGCACGTTCTGCTAGGAGCCGCTACCGATTGATCGATTGGGAGTCAGACTCCAATCGTGTCCAAGTCGCCATGAGCCAGCAAGGCCGCACACTTAAGAGCGGGAGCAATTGTATTGGTCGGGTTGGACCCGAACCGAAAATAGACTGATTTGTGAGTCGGACTCACAGAGGGAATGGGCCACAAGTGTTGTGAAGCCCACTACCATTCGCTATATAAAGAGGGGCGCAGGTTGCCCAGCGGGCACGTTACTCCACCCCATGCGTTGGGAACCCTAGACACACTCAGTCCAGCCGTCGCACCGGACCTAGCAGTCCGCCGTCGGATCTCCTCCTCGTACGTGTGGATACCGGCAGAGGTGTTGTACGTTCAGCACTTCGACGTTCGCGGGATCGGATCGGCTGGATCGGATCATGGACTTCACTGCCCCGACGCGCTTCATCGATAATCCGCAACCGCGCGTCTAGTGGTAATCATCGTGGCTTTCTACCTCGGCTAGATCTTGGAAGTACCGCGTAGGAAAAAGTTTTGTTTATCTCTACGCGTTCCAACAGTACTGCCGGTATATTTTTGATATGCGGGACCAACTTTGGCAAAGCCAGAAGGTAGAGTTATTCTTCGGATCCTGTAAGTGAAACATTTAAGTCCAAAGTATAGATCATCTCTTTCCGCTTTATCAGCGTGAACGGAATATCTGCGGGCTGAATGGATAGAAGGGGATCTGCTCCTTTCTTGTCCATTGTCGCGCGAGCGCGCTTTTCCGGGATTATCCCTATTTCCTCTATTATCGTGTCCTTTGGAATAAGGTGGACTTCTACTCCTATGTCTTTCCTTATTCCTAGGAGGGGTACGGGATCTCTCACGCCTGTGAGGAATATCGTATCTTCCGGCTTTTTCAGCAGGGTGTCTCGGAGGCGGCATTGCTTTTCCGTCCTTCCGGTTCTGTTCTTCCTGATCACGGGGGTTGATTCCACCTTTCGGCGGATGGGATCTTGTTCTGGACGCTGCATCCTTGTTAGCGGGAATTTCTTGTCCTTTCTCGGATCCTCTTTCTTCTCTTTTGAATTTCCTGAATCTCCAGGTTCTCCAGGTCCAGGTGCTCCAGCGGCGCATGTGGCTGTTTTGCATAGGGCTGAGTCGTCATGAAACTTCCTTGATCTTACCTACCCTCGCTACTGTTGTTGCAATGCTTTTCCTAAGAAAGCATACACCCCTTGGAGTTTTTCGTCATTGGAGTACAGATCATAATTGAGGATGGAGAATGCGGCTTCCGCGTTTTCTGCTACGGTTTTGTATACAGGTTCGCCCCTGGCATCGATGTCGTTTACTTGCTTTTGCCAGGCAGGATTTTGGAACCGTTCCTTCGGCTGCAATACTTCCGGTCTTACGATTCCGGGTAACCGTGTAGGTTTTATGCCAGATCTATTCTTTCTCTCGTACTCCTCAATTTCTTTCTGCTTCAACTTAATGTCAGCCTGGGTTTGTAGGAGATTTTCCTGAAATCTGAATAGATGTTGTTGTTGCCTTTGGAGAGCTTGTCTCCTCGCTTCCAGCACTTCAGGGGGTTCGTGGGGTCCCACGGATGTTTGAAGTAAATCCCGTTCGTCCTGTTCTGACATTAGTGGAACAGGGATTTCCTTCTTTTTCTTCTCCGCGGACTTGACTCCGCTTCCTCCTCCTACTTCCCGGTTTTCATTGACGGGGTCCACCAGTTTTTTCTTCCGGAGTTTGTATTGGAGTTTCTTGGCAGCCTTGTTTCTTTTCTTGGAAGATGGAGGTTTTTTACCAGGTTCCTCTTCTTTCAATTCCTTGACATCAGGGTAAGTTGGACGGGTTTCACCGTCCTCTCTTTCCTCATCTGGCGGAGGTGTTTGAGGGTCTTCCTGACTTTCGGCATCCGTGTTTTCAGCCGGTTTTGCCATAAACACTTCATGGAATCCCTCTTGAAGAGATTTGACCTTTCTTTTGAAAGCATATTCTTCTTCATCTTCGGAACCGAGCTCGTCAGATCCAGGTTCCGATTCCAATCTTCCCTCAATGGCGGCTAGCACGGAATCGGCTTCCGAGTTCATCGTTGTATCGATGGATGTCGGATCTTCCACCCCTGTCGTGGGATTGTTTTCTTCTGTCTTTTCCACGGGATTGTTTTCGTCCGTATTTTCAGCGATCTCGGATTGCACCATACCAATAAAGTGCGATCTCATTGCAGGCATCTCCGAAGAGGCAGAAATTTGAGAAGGATATTGGCGATCCGAGCAAAATCCGGCATCATAGTTTTCTTCAACTGGGTATAGGGCGGGTGGGATAAATCTACTTCCACCACAGAATCCCATTGCCTCTGTAGTTAATCCGATAAAGATGTTTGCAGATCCAATCGGTAAAACGCAGGCACTTACCAGAGGATTCTGTGCTGGCATGTATGATCCATTGTCGAGGAAGCGCCCGACGTCGTTGTCGAATTCCAAGCTTCCGACAGTTATGGTACTGCCGATTCCGCCGAGTATCCCCGACCGAAACATAACGCCTGACGTCGCTGGCCCCATGGTGGGCACCAACTGTCGAGACATCGTAGTAGGGTTCATAGACGGGGGTGCCAGGAGCCTACAGGTAGAGACGTGGGGGGAACGTGGTAGTATGACAACCAGAGACACAAAAGTTTACCCAGGTTCGGTACGTCGCAACTAGGCGGCGTTCCTACTCCTGCAATCTCACTAAATCAGGACTGAAGCCTGAAGTATACAGAGTACAATGTGAGTTTGGGTTTGCTAACTCGACGAGGATCAACTTCTCTGGGAGTTGGCTTCTAGCTAATTGTCTCTATGTTTCTTCTCTCCCGCCCGGCTTTATATAGATAGCCAGGTTAGGTATTACAAAAAGGAATACTAGAAGACTATAGTAAGCTTCTAACTTGGAAGGCAAGAATCATCCTTCTACTCCAAGCCGCACCACGTGGGCCGTGGTCCGGCTTCTTCTAGAATCCGGCTTCTGCGCGTCAGCTTACTAGGCCGCCCAATGGATCGTGATCCATTACCAATCAGACCACCCTAGTAATCCGGCTCTTTAGGACAATGCCGGATATACCCCTAATCGGTATATATCCGACATTGGGGGATTTTAACTTGTGTCTAATGGCCTCCTGAATTAAAAGATACCACAATGATTCAGGTAAAATCTGGAAAAGCATTGTGGATTTTAAGTATGACCCTGACCCAAATGTCTTCTCTTCTGCCCCCAATGTTAGCTCTCCTTTTTGGAAAGGAGTGATGTGGGCTGCTAGAGCTGCCAAGTGTGGTTACAGGTGGAAGGTTGGCAATGGTAGGAAAACCAAATTCTGGAATGATGTGTGGATAGGTAACTGCAGCTTGGCTGTGTATTATTGGGATCTATTTGAAATTTCTAATGGACAAGGCATCACTGTGGCTCAAGCCTACCAGGATAATGAGCCGATGCTCACTTTTAGAAGAAATGTATCCCCTGAGGGATTTGCTAGTTGGTTAGAGCTCTCCCAACTTGTTAGCACTGTCATCCTTACCGAGGAGGAGGATGTTCCTACATGGATGTTCCACTCCTCAGGAATTTATAATGTTAGATCATTCTATGCATTTGTTAGCAATAGGGGGATTGTGCCTGTGCACACCCCAGCTGTCTGGGGGCTCAAAGTCCAGCCAAGATTGCATGTCTTTCTGTGGCTATGCTAATAATCTTCTTTTGACTAGAGATAACCTGGCTAAACGCAGACTTGTTCCTGATGGCTCTTGCCTCTTCTGCTCTGAAACAGAAACGTGCCATCACTTGTTTTTTGACTGTTTTGTTGCTAGACTAGTTTGGCCAGTTATCTCTGACATTTTAGGTGTCGTTGTTGGTTCAGATTTTGAAAGTGTGGCCAGGTGGTGGATAAGGGAAAATAAGAACTCTCATATCAATACTACTTGTGCTGCAAGTTCTCTAGGCCATATGGAAACTCATGAATGCTATTTGTTTTCAAGGTTTTGTCTGGCCAGGTGTTCGGGACATATGTGGAAGCGAGCAGTGGACGAGATGGAACAATGGAAGATCCTGGCTCCCCCCTCCATTGCCCCGATTATCGCAGAGATCATCCTGAAGCTGAACAAACGTCGAGGAGAACTGCTGATGATCGCTTGGAGGTGATGTCGCATCCTGATCCAGCTGCTGCTCAAGAAGTTACCTGCAAACGTCTACTGTCGAAATTCTGGGCTAAATCCATGTCGTGGGTGTGGTGTTTGTGTTAGCTCTTAGGGTTGAGAGCTTCGTTCTCTCTATCTTACCATACTTTTGAGTCTGAGCTCGTTTAACCGGCACGCCGTGTGTGGCGATTTGCTCGTGACCTGCAAACTGCTTGACCGCTGGCCGTTTTGGTTTCAATGAAACCGGGGGCTCCCCTTTTAGTCTAAAAAAAAGGAGCCATGAGGCAGCGCCGACTAGCCGGGATGCCGACCCTAGCACTGCACCGCACGGTGTAATGCCTCGAGCTGCAGCGCTACACAAAAAGCTCTTGAACCCGCCTTTGCCACACTGGCAGGTGTATACCGCCACGGCGTTGCAGCACATCGCTGGATGTGTAGGCGCCGCAAAAGGGGTTTGTTTCGAAAAGAATTATAAGTGAGTTTATTAATTGTTGAAGTTTTTAACCCTAGTCGATATTGTGATTTTTCACCTCAAATAGAGGGAGAAAGAGATAAACTCAACTAAGGATACAAATTCACGAAAAAAAATCTATACCGGCTGAGCTCTGCAATATTTTTATATGGGTTAGATACATATTAAATTCAAATTATATGTTTGAGACATTTCTTAAATTTTCAGATATTTAAGTGAGGACCCAAATATCTCTTGTCCCGATTTTTTTTAATTTATCTTGGAGGACTTGACCGATTTTGTCAACTCCAAAATACAAATGAATCATGCTTTATGGGGACTTATTTCTTTCGATTCGAAAACTGGACTATCCGAAAAAGGGAAAAATTGGTCTTTGCCTAGGCAGTTCGCAACTGATTGCACATCCGTGATCCCTCGCTCACCGGAGCTCACTGGATATCGGCGTAGTCCACGGCGCCGTAGGGCTGGAACCACTCGGCGAGGAACCCCTTCTTCCTCCTGGGCTCGCACCCCATGTCGCGGCACAGCTCGTCGTTGTACCACACGTTCACGGCGCCGATGCACGGCCTCCACGCGCTCTGCCCCTCCCCGCCGCCGCCGCTCCTCCGCGCGTAGTACCTGCCCCACTCGGCGCAGCTCTCCTTCATCCGCCGCACGCCCGGCAGTCGGAAGGCGCCGTCCAGCAGCCGCGCCAGCCACTTGGCCGTCATCTCGGTCGCGTATATGTTGTTCAGCCCCTCGGCGTAGCCTACCACCGCCATCTGCGGGATCCGAGGGTGCACGCACTCTCGGTACAGTGGCGCGGCCTTTTCAGGCGCGCCGGCGATGATGTCCTTCACCCGCGGCGACACGAACATGTCCCTCAGCTTCTCGTCTCCGCGGAAGCCGGTGGCCAGTATCACCACGTCGGCCGGTACGACACGCTGCTTGTCGGCACCGTCGAGCACCAGGCCGTCCGGGCAGAAGCTGAATGATTTTGATCTCTGGAAGACGACGCTCCCTTCCTTCACCCTGTCGTAGAACCCGTCGGGGAGCATGGAGATGAGGCAGGACGACACGCACCTCGCGAACCCGTGCCCGGGCTCCATCCCGTACTCCCGCATCGGGATCTCCCTCCGGTAGTACGCCCCCGTCGCCGCAGATATGGCCCAAGCCAGCGGCGCGAGCAGCGGGGCGAGGAGGCGGGAGGCGGCGCCGGCGCCCGGCCTGGGGACCATGAGCTCGGCGAAGCGGTTCATGTAGAGGTACCCGATGCTGAGCTTGCCCCACACGTCCGTGCCGTGCAGAAGCCACTGCGGATTCCGGCACACCATGGTGCACGGCCGCCCCGCGCCGTTGGCCTCCGCGCACTCGGAGGCGATTTCGAAGGCCGTCTTGCTGGCGCCCACGACGGCGACGCGCTTGCCCTTGACCAGCGCGGCGGCGTCCGCGTCGGCCATGGCGGCGAGGTCCATGGAGTGGAGCACCCTCCCCCGGAACGCCTCTGGTCCAGGGAACACCGAGGGGATGTTGGGCACGCCGCTGAACCTGCCGATGCAGAGGATGAGGAAGTCGAACTCGTGCACCTGCGTCGTCGACTCCGTCTCGTGGCCGCTGCCGCCGTGTTGGCGCACGGTGAGGCGCCAGACGCCCGTGCCATCCCCGAACGCCTCGCCGTTGCCGGACCACCGCTCCCACCGGTCCGGGGCATCCTCCGGCTCAGCCCCGTCGTACTCGGCGGCGACAACGGTGCTCTGGAACCTGACGCACTCGTCCACGCCGAAGCGGCGCGCGTAGGCGGCGAGGTAGTCGACGACCTGGTCGTGGCGCGGGAAGGCGTCGGCGGAGTCGGGCCACGGGAAGTCGGAGTAGCGGTAGGCGGCGGTGTGGGACTGGAGCCTGGTAGAGGCGAGCGTGCGCGTCCACAGCCCGCCGACGCCCTCCCCGGTCTCGAACACCACCGGCCGGAAACCACGCGTCAGCAGGTGCTTGCACGCCGCCAGCCCGCTGGTGCCGGCGCCCACGACCGCCACCCGCTTCGCACTGTGCTCCATTCGACCGTGCTCGCCGTTTCTTGGTGGGACCTTTACCACGATTGATCAGTCGATGGTTTTGATTCGAAGATCGATCTATACGGTAGCTGCAAATATACTACTCCGCATATCAAGTACTCCTACTTAATTTTTTGCGGGGCAAGTGCTGGTATTATATGTCGGGGCGCGGATCACGTGCGGCATTTTGTAATCGGAAATGCTACAGCTACGGACAATTTACTACGGAATCAGGTTTACGGACAGACGTGGAGCTCAGCCAATAAATTCAGGCCCTGAAATCACGCAAAGCAAAACGGTTTGCACCAACTGATTTGACACACGTCATTCCGTAAGCTCATTCCGTAAAAAAGTATCCGTAAGTCTAGCATTACTGTTTTGTACTCCCTCCGATCCATATTAATAGGTGCTGAAGTGGATGTATCTAGCAATAAAACATGTCTAAATACATCTACTTCAGCACCTATTAATATGGATCGGAGGGAGTAATGGGACATGAGCGAACTTGCTTTCCTCTCGTTGGACGTGCATGCAGTGCCGTTCAATACTGGCTGTTACTTTTTTTTCTTTTTTTGAGCAAACGGCCTAAGCTTTATTAAGACAATATAATGTTTACAGGAATTCCCATCTCAGTGGGAGCAGATAGCCAAAAGTGTCTTCCCGTCGGGAGCGAGGTAGAGGCCCTAGCTAGATTATGAACTTCCACGAGTGATTCCCTATGCTCATGCACAAAGCTCACCTCCGGGAAATTCCTCCTTCTATTCTTGATCTCTTTGATTATCATGCAGTGCTGACCCATCTCCCTCGAGTCATTTATTTCAGAAACAATACTGGCTGTTACTAACCAGGCCGGATGAGGTGATTCGTTTTTCTTTCTGCTAAACGAGGCAAAGGAATTGCCGCATTTAGGCCTCTGGTACACAGGGGTGGGCCGGTATCTGAGAGGATTTTCCACGCGGGGATCAAAATCCGCGAAATTCCCCGCAAGCCCGTTTGGCGCAGAGGGGTGGGGTTGGCCCAGCCCCGCGAAACCGCCCCGAACCATTTCTTTCCACGCGGATTACGCACCTCTTGGCCTGCCTCGCGGATCGGAGTGGAACCGAAGAAGAGGTTTTGAGGGGATTGGGTGAGGGGAGTGGTTTCACCCAATCCCCGTGGGGATTATCCCCACTAATCCTCTCAAAACCTCTAGCACCAAACGAGGCCTTACTTAGTTAAGAAGAAAGGTTTTAGAAGTTTCAGTTTAGCTTGTCGAGACCGGAGCCAATGGCTCATACAAAAGTCTACTCTGCTCTGTTATAAACCGATATCCCAAATAATAAAAGAGATCGACACGAGTGGACACGAAATTTTTAACGTGGGGTGTGTTACACACGCGGCGATTTACAACTTGCGACATATCCCAAACGGTGGCTTACATGTATGAGGTATATAAACGCGGTTCTGATCTAACTAGGTCGGCAAGGCTGAATCCAACTCCAACTCGCTAACAACTCCAACTCTAACTAAGTCTGTGACGCTCCGCTCTACTCGTCAGAAGTTCAGTCTTTTATCAGCATAATTGAATTTGAATCACCGAAAAATAACACTTCACTTTGAGACAAATTACTTCATGTAGCATAAAAACGAACTATCACCCTGAAACAACAAAGAAACCTCTTTCGGCACCAAATAGCCTCATGGGCTGATCAGTGATACTAACTAAGTTTGAGCAGAGCTCAAAGTTAGTAACAAGAACTGGCTTTGTCATCATATCAGAAGGATTATCACGAGTGCTTATCTTGTATACCTTCATCTTACTACCATGTTCAACAGATCACGCACATAATGGTACTTAACATCAATATGATTGGTTCTCTCATGCAACATCTGACCCCTTAGTAAGGTAAATCACAGTTTGACTGTCACAAAAAAGGTTAATGCAAGTACCATCTCCATAAAGCCCAGTTAAACTCTTAGTGAACATCACAGACTCATTCAACATAACATTTCTGCTCATGAAAAACTTCTTAGTCACAGGATTCCACAGCTTATATCCCTTTACGCCAGAATCATATTCAATAAACATGTACTTAATAGCTCCAGGTTCTAACTTTCCATTATCAACATGAGCATAAGCGGTGCAACCAAAAACTCTCAAGAATGAATAATTCGCAGGTGTACCAGACCATACCTCAATTGGAGTTTTCTTATCGAGCGGGATAGAAGGCCGCATGTTTATCAAGTAGCACACGGTGGAGCCTGCTTTAGCCCAAAAACGCTTGCTTACACGAGCGTTGGATATCATGAAGCGTGCTATAGAGATGATGGTTCTGTCCATTCACTCAACCACACCATTCTGTTGAGGTGTGTATGGGATGGTGTGATGCCTCACAATTCTTTCTTCCCTACAGAAATCATCAAAATCATCCGAACAGAACTTTCCACCATTGTCGATACGAAGTAATTCAACCTTTTGTTTCGGTTGGCCTCTCTATCATAGTTTTTCACTCTTTAAGCGCAGCAAATGTTCCATCTTTAGTTTTCAGGAAATAAGGGAACACTTTTCTAGAGTAATCATAAATAATGGTAAGCATGTAACGAGAACCACCATGAGAGGGATTACGAGACGCCCCCCATAGATCAACATGCACATAATCAAGTATACCTTTGGTGGTATGAACGGAAGCATTAAACTTTACTCTCTTTTGCTTACCAAACACGCAGTATTCAGATAACGTTGTCTTACTCATTGTGCAGCTTCTCTTCACCAGTTCTGCCATACCAAGTTCACTCATATTTTCAAGACGCATATGCCGGAGGTTAGTATTACTTGGTTCATTTTAGAGACATTAGTAGTAGCAACCAAACCAGGTAAAATACTACCTCTAGCATAATTCATGTCACCAGCCATATGAATAATAGAACCTTTTGATACCTTCATCACACTACGTGAACCGATGTGGTTATACCCCTCAACATCAAGAGTGCTAAGTGAGATCAGATTTCTGGTCATGGTTGGTATGTGCCTCACATCCGTGAAACTGCGTATCTTCCCATTGTGCATCCTGATCTGAAGAGAGGCTCTGCACACAATGCCACGTGGGTTATCATCTCCCATGCGCACGACATCTCCACTCTGCATAGACTCATAAGAACTGAACCAATCTCGGTTAATGCAAATATGAAACGAGCATGCAAAATCAATAGTCCACTCATCATGACCAACAACACAACCAACAAAACAACAAGAGCATCACCGGAATCAAAACTATCACCATCTGCATCAGAGGCCTTACCATCACCATCGAATGTATTTTTTGGCTTATAAGTACCTGCTCTTTTCTCCTTATTCTGAAGCTTCCAACAATCATAAATAATGTGATTATTTTTCTTGCAATACCTACAAAACTTATTCTTGCCCCCAGAATTCGAACGGCCTCGACTGTTCTGGCTTTTGTCATGGTTGTTGTTGTAGGTTTTCTGCTTGGGCCTGCCACGAACCTGCAAAGCTTCGCCCATGAGGACGATGCATCAGACTGAACCATACCTTTCATCTTCTCTCTCGTTTGGAGAGCCTCACATATTTCCGGAAGTGTTAGTTCATCATGAGTCAATAATAAAGTATCACGCAGATTTGTAAAAGAATTTGGCAGCGAGCGTAACAGCAGAAGAGCTAGATCTCCATCGTTATATTTTACCTCCATTGATACTAGGTCTACAACAATCTCCTTAAAGATCGATATGTGGTTCATTACCGAACCACCCTCCTACAGATTGTGTGTGAAGAGCTTCATTTTCACGTGCATATTGATGGTTAGATCCTTAGACATGCAGATCTCTTCCAGCTTCTCCCAAAGTGCTTGCGCGGATTGCTCCTTCAACACCTCTTGCAAATCTCATTAGATAGATGGAGTTGAAGCATAAAAAATTCTTATGGTCTTTACGCTTGTCAGAGTAGGTCCACTTGTTCGGATCCGTTTCCTTGAATCCATGCAGCGCATCATCAAGATCTACGGATTGGGAGAGAATCGCTCTTATCTTGACTTTTCGCACGAAAATCTCGTCTTGTAGTCCAGCAACGGTAGATCGAACTTGAACGTAGGAATCGCAAAACCCTAATCTGTAAACTAGGGGCTCTAATACCACGTGTTATAAATGATAGCACAAATAAGCGACGAATAAAAGAGATCGACACACGGGGACACAAGATTTTTAATGTGGAAAACCCTTCCAATGAGGAAGAGAAAAAACCACAGGCGCGAGCGAGCAGAACTTCACTATTTTTCAGGTATGTTAAAATGAAGGGGATTTACAACTTGCGACATATCCCAAACGGCGACTTGCATGAGATATATAAAGGAGGTTCCGACCTAACTAGGTCGGCAAGGGTGAATCCAACTCCAACTCGGTAACAACTCCAACTCTAACTAGGTCCGTGACGCTCCACTCTACTCGTCTGAAGTTCGACTTTTTATCATCATAAGTGAATTTGGATCACCGAAAATTAACATGCTCATAGCAGACTTAGTAGTACTCCCTCCGTCTCAAATTAATTGTCACAAAGATTGATATCAACACCACGACACCTTTTCAATATCTCTGTCTAATTCATACCAGCGAACGGTTCTAAAATAATTCAATATGTGCTAAACAACCACTGGTAGAAAATAGGCCTATAGTCCCGGTTCGCAAAGGACATTAATCCCGGCCGCGCAACCGGGACTAAATAGGCGCGACTAAAGGCCCCCCCTTTAGTCGCCCCTCTTACGAACCGCGGCTAAAGGCCCGTCCACGTGGGCGGGTGGCGGAGGACCTTTAGTCCCGGTTGGCCACACGAACCGGGACTACATGCTATTTTGTTATTTCTTTAATTCATTTGGGTTTCTAATTATTTTTCACTCCAATTTTTCACTCCCTTTTTTTCACTCCAATTTTTTACTCTTTTTTTTTAGAATTTTTATTATTTGCTTAGTGTCTAACTAAGATTATCTCCAGTAAAATTTCTTACTCGTGGTCAAACTTCCCGCTCGGTCACCCATCCTCCCACTACTCTAGCACTAGCACGCTTAACTTCCGAGTTCCATCCCGTCCCGCATCCAAGTGTTTCGCACGCATGTATGTGATACTAGTATCATATCAATCCTATTAACATGTTGGTCGATGCCACATTTCTTTATTGTCTGAATTTCAAATAAATATTTAATAAACAAAAGTAATGATGTAATTAATAATTTTGAATAAATAAATAAACATTAACTTTTTCATTTGTATTATTTCTAAAAAATATTCAGAAAAATAAAACTAATTCATTTTAAAATCTTAAAAATACAAATAATATATCAAAATATTCAGAAAAATAAAACTAATTCATTTTAAAATCTTAAAAATACAAATAATATATCAAAATATTCAGAAAAATAATACTAATTCATTTTAAAATCTTAAAAATACAAATAATATATCAAAAAATTCAGAAAAATAAAACTAATTCATTTTCCCCTTTCCTATATACAAAATAAAATCTGATAAAATTCATGAACCAAACCATATGAAATCTAAACCATATAAAATTTGTAGATCCAAGTTTCGACTATTATTTTGGACACAAGAACAGTTTTGGCATGACTATCTGTGAGAATAATTTGAACCTAACTTTTAAAATACATAACCAAAATGGACAAACTAAAATGTTCTGGATAGGTATTGAAAATATCTATCCATAGTACTTAGCCTCACATCAAGGTCAACAACCAAATGAAAATAACATCCTTTTTAATAAAAGACCAGTAGGCTCTTCTATGATTTTTAAAATGAGTTCAAAAATGAATTTTGAAGTAAATCCAACTGGATGAGTTTGGTATTGACTAGATCTATGTTTTCCTGGCTTAGATTAATTTTTGGACCTCTAGATTTATTCTTGGTGAACAGATATAGAAACATTAGTTTTTGGTGAACAGATATATAAACGGTAGTTTTTCTGTTTTGTTTTCTTGATGTGTTTTTGTTTGTTTTCTTGATGTGTTTTTGTTTGTTTGTTTGTTTTGAAATGTGTGTTTGACATAATATAGAAATAATATAGCTAGGAATTAATATAGAAATTAATAGAAAGACATATATCCATTACATATATCGAACGCAAGATGCGGTACACAAACAACATCTACTCGAGCTCCGAAGAGTAGATGCGGAACAACTCGAAGGCAACGTATGCATCTATTGCTGCATACAAGAGACTGATCCGGTTTAGTGGGTTCTTCCCCCAATACATGTGATTCTTCGAGGGGAAACGAGTCTTCATGGTTTTATAGTCGGCGTGGATGAAGGAAGTTGCCATCGGATCCATCCTGGTCTTGTGCCCGTACAGCTCATCAAAATGGATAAGGTCCTGAAGATTAATGTAGTGATCTTCAGGTATCTCAATACCCAAGCGCATCAACTTCTGTCGGTCTTGAGTGATGTCAACGCTACATAAGTCGTACCCCTTGTTGACAAGAAAATCAACAAGTTCTGGAGATTTCTTTGAACTAATGCAACAACAAAAATAGAACACGTGTTAGATATGTTGCAACACGTGTATTCTTCCAATGCAACAAACAAATCGAAAATGCAACACTATCCTACAAGAGAGATTGTACGTGTGCGTTACCTTACCCATTGGAAGACCAAAACGATCTCCTTAAGGCAATCTGGATGACGACAACATCCCGTTGATTCGTCGTATACTCTAGATCAAGCCCGAAGAACTTATAGTGTTCATCGGCTTCTTCATAGAGATTGCTCAAATGCTTAAGAGCACCGGGGAGCCTCTCGCACATATTGGTGTAGGCCATGTCGAGATTCTTGCGGCATGGTGTGGACACACGGAGAAGGTTCCAAATGGGAGAACCCATGGGTGCTTGGTGGAGGAAGAAGAGAGGAAGAAGAAACAGAGAGTCTCGGGTGCGCACTGTAGCAATGGCCTTCTGCCTCTCGCACGCGAAATAAAACCGCGCGGGAGGCGAGTAGTTTGGATCTTTAGTCGCGGGTGGCCAGGCCAACCGGGACTAAAGACAGGGAGGCTAGCAGTTTGGATCATTAGTCGCGGGTGGCCAGGCCAACCGGAATTAAAGCCCTCCACGCGCTTCCCAAACCGCGGCGCATGACCTTCAGTCGTGGGTCGCCTCCCAAACCGGGACTAAAACCCCTTTAGTCACGGTGCGCGTAATTTGGGGACTGAAGGGGGGCGTATGGAAGGCCTTTTTTCTACCAGTGAACCTATAAAACAGTAAGATGTAGTTTCTAGCACTCGAAACATCTTACATTTCACTTCGGTTTCTGGTTTCTGCCATTTGAAATCTTTCAAGTTTTACTTTGGATTTGGTTTCCTTCCAGCACCCCATATAGATCTTCTTGAAAGGAGAATTAAACTCAGCACCTAATTGCCAATCTTGTTTTTCTACATCATGTATCTAAAAGTACAAAATACCATGTATATCATGCGGAAAATTTGAGTATATAACCAAATCAGTGCTCTCAAAAGACAATTTTGAAATCCCATGTTGGCAACTTATTTATGTTTTTTTTGCAAAGAGCACCATATGTGCTATTTCATCATGAAACTTTGCGCAAAATGTGGAACATGTTTGTTACATATTTTTTTCATAATTTTTTTAAATTGTTTAATTATGTTTTTTATTTCCTACTCAACCAGGAGCATATGAGCTCGGGAGCTGAGTTGAATTTCCCAGAGATTTGAACTATGGGTCCATGTCTATGTCTTGGTGTCACTTTGCAAGGATTCCTTTCATAATTTGTTTGCCGAGCTTTTTGGTGTTTGCTTATGAAATTGCTACCGTCTAGACTGCTAGTTGTCAATTCAGGATTCACTCCTCTATCTGTTTGCTACACTTAATCCTTCATGTCATACACTCCAAAACTATCTTGTTACTTTCATCTACAATAGAAAATTTATATACTCTAGAACGTTTTACTACTTACACATAGGATACAATACATACCCTTATTTCTAGAATCCCTCTAGAGTTTTTAGTGGATGCTACGGTTTAGAGCTCTATTCGAATGAATGTGATGTATATATACAAAAAAATTATCTTTTTTACTATTAGTTTGTAACTAGGGAAGTACCATATATTTTAAGCTAACTCGAGTTTACAGAAACAAATTAAGAGAAAACTTATTGGAAAAAACTAATACAACTTACGTTTAGTACATTTGAATGATAGAGGATGAATTTCATAACAATTTTTTTATAAATACAATAGAAGTCATATAAGTTAAGTTCTCCTATTGAATAAATATAGGTGAGAAAGTTTAGTATAAACTTCTAACTGTCTCATCAGTCACCACCTACCCTAACTCCAAATTTAGATAAATACTTGTTTATATCAGATTTGCTAATTCTCAGTCACGTGCGTGGCCATACACTCAATTGCATGAAAATTCATGTTTTTGTTCAGAGTTTCACGTGTCCATGCGAATGAATCTCGGGTTTGGTTTTGTTTTGTGTGGGCTGATTGTGGTTGTCGGGCTGTGACCCGATGGTTTTCTTGCCCATCCCAAGAGCTGTAATAGATAATTATGTTTTGTCTTTATTGATTTTGTCAGCACATCGAGTGAGCTTTTCATTTTCCCCACAGACTCATGTCACTTCGAAACAGTGGAGTCCCATAGTATATGTCCAGTAGAGTTGATCATGTGTGCAACTTGCTGTTTTTTTGCACTTGCACACAACTTTTTTATGCGTGCAATCGACTCACAGTTGCATACAAGGTAGATATGCATGCAACCTAAAATATTCAAATTCTTGTAAATATTTTCACTTGCACAGAAAGTTTATATGTTGCAATCGAGCATTAGTTGCACACAAGTAGGACTTTGTGTGCAACCGGTGTTCTTGTCATTTTAATATTTTTACTTGCACAAAACTTTTGAATATGTGCAATCAAGTATCGGATGCACACAAGTTGGACTTGTATGCAACTGGTGTTTTTTTTGTGTGAATGCTTTCATTTCCATAGAAGTTTTGAAAGAGCGCAATCAAATCTAAGTTGCACGCAAGTGTACATGTATGCACCCGTCGTTTCTATTTGTGCAATCGATTCTTAGTTTGGGGCGAGAGAAACTTGAGAGTGTTCCAAAACAAATCCTCCCCGCCAAGATCCTCCTTAGTTCCATTAAGTCCGAGGTGACGCTTTAGGTATTGCTATGCCTTGATGGTACCTTGACGGGGGGACTTCTTGATGATGATGAATTTTAAGTCCCTGGCAACGGCGCCAGAAATTTTTGATGCTTGGATGGCGTGTTTGGAACCCTAATAGGAGGGTGTGATGAGTACAACGAGAATAATTCCCCTTAGTTAAGAACCAAGGTTATCAATCCAGTAGGAGAAAGGGGATCTTCGGAAGGTTGATGCCACTGACGGTGGTGATGGCGCCTCACCGGTGTCAGCAACAACGCGGAATCTGCACACAACACAACCAAAATACTTTGTCCTGACGGTACAGTGAGGTTGTCAATCTCACCGGTCTTGCAAAAAACAAAGATTAGATGTATAGTGTGGAAAATGGTATATGCTTGCAGTAAGTAAAGAAAGCAGGGAATTGTAGTGGTTTGTTTAACAATGTAGGAAAATGAACCGGGGTTCATAGGTTCACTAGTGGTGTCTCTCCATAAAAGATAGCATGCTGGGTGAAAAAATTACAGCTGGGCAATTGAAAAATAGAGGTTGCACCGTAGTGCACATTCATGACATGATGACTACTATGGTATTTTGTGCGGGCATTACAACAATATACATAGACCGTAATCCAACTGTATCTATGACTAATAATCCACCCTCAGGTTATCATCCGTAGCCCCTTCGGTATTAAGTTGCAAGCAACAGATAATCGCATTAAGCAATGTGTGTAATGTAAGCAATGATTGTGCACGCGGGCACTCATACCGCTGTTTTATCCCTAGTGGCAACAACACATCCTTCCCTGTCACGTTTATGTCACTCGAGCACAGGTGAAAATGAGGCATGAACCCAACTATCGAGCATAAATACTCCCTCTTGGAGTCACTAGCAACTACTTGGCCAGAGCAACCACTAGAAACGGAAAGCATGCAAGATTACAAATAACATATGCAATAAAGACTATAATCAACTTGGCATAAGTTCAATATTCATCGGATCCCAGCAAAGACAACACATAGAATTACATAAGAACAATCTCAATCATGTTAGGCAGCTCACGAGATCTAAACATTGAGGCATAGGAGGAGAAGACAACCATCTAGTACTTCTATGGACCCGTAGTCCAAGGATGAACTACTCGCGCATCACTCCGGAGGCAGGCATGGTGATGAAGAGGCCTCCGGTGATGATCTCCTCTCAGGCAGGGTGCCGGGAGACAACTTCAGAACTCCCCTGGTCTAGGGTTGACGACGACGACGGCTGCGGAACCTTTCGGGAATTTTTGATCAGGTACTTAGAGTTTTCCTTCGGAGGGTAATAAATAGGCGAAAGGGCGACGTCCAGGGTGGCCTCACCACCCTCAGGCGCGGCCAAGCGGGGGGGGGGGGGGGCGCCTGGCTATGGTGAGGCCCCCCTGGTGCCCGTCTTCGACTCCTCTTCGGGCTTCTGGATTCTTTCGGGAAAAATAGGAACTTTGGGATTTGTGGGGTCCAATTCCGAGAATATTACCAGAACAACTTTTCTGAAATAAAAACAGCGTAAAACAAGGAACTGACACTTGGCATCTTGTTAATAGGTTAGTACCGGAAAACGTGTAAAAATGCTATAAAAAGGGAGAAAACATGTAGCAATTAGCATAATATCAACATGGAACAACAGAAATTATAGATACGTTGGAGACGTATCAAGCATCCCCAAGCTTAGTTCCTACTCGTCCTCGAGTAGGTAAACGATAAAACACAATAATTTCTGAGGTGACATGCTACCAACATAATTTGATCATCAATAATATAAAAGCATAAGTAAGCTGAGATCGTAGAACTTTAACACAAGCATGATAAATAGAATTTTAATAATAAAACAAAGCAATCACTTTGCATCATGAAAAGTAACTCAAATAAAAGATCATGAATAACAATGTAAAGAAAGATATACGTTTGTTTCAAGTATAGAGAGAACATGTCAAAGTGATATTTCGCTAGTCCTTAAGAGTGGGGCAAAACATAAATGATAGGAAACCTTCAAAGTTCATGAGGAAGACTAGAACAAATAATTAGAAAACAAGCAATAACACATCATGAATCAATTAGTAATGTTTCTGGGACAAATGCACATAAAACTCAGAATGGCAAAAATGCTCTCTCAATCGTCCATAAAGTTAGAAGATGGAGACTCAACATAAAAGTAAAAGAAAGGCCCTTCGCAGAGGAAGCAGGGATCAACTCATGTGCTAGAGCTTTTATTTTATTAAACATAGATATTAAGAACTTGACACTCCTCCCATCCCTCTTACACAAACCATGGCTAACCGAATCCTCGGATGCCTGCCAACAATCACATACCGTGGAGGAGTGTCTATATTTTAAGAGAGGTGTATGCTTATGTCAACAAATGGTAAACAGAAAATACAATACATCACAAGACAACTAGACTTCACAAGAGCGGCTCCCATGGAAGGACGCATCTAGGTAGAAGGTCATCCCTCTTTCTCTTTTGTTTACACAATTATGCTTTGACTGATAAATCAGGGGCTAAAATAGTGAAGAGAATTTGTGTTATTAATTTGGGGCTGGGCACCCCGCTGCCAGCTCTTCTATCAGTGGATAAGCGGATGAAGCCACTAGTCCAGGGTGTGAAAGTCCAATCAACAAGTGAGATAAAGATTCTCTATCTAAATTTTTAAAGGTAATACATGAGCAATTTACTTTGGAGTGGCTAATAAATACAACATGTAGGTAGGTATGGTGTACACAATGGGAAAACTTGGGTTTTTGGGAGTTGGATGCACGAGTAGAGCTCATACCCTAGTACAGGTGGAGGCTGGCAAAAGACTGGGAGCGAAAAATCAAGAGAGCATAAGAGTCATATCATGCATGGCGACATAAACATCATTAATCAAAGCATAAGTGGTACCACAATTTCAAAAACTAAATGATCATGGAGGCTATTCGTGAATGGTTCATAGTCATAAACATAGTGTAAGCATGCGCCAAGTCAACAAAATAAAACATTCAAAGGAGAACACCACAAATTTATGGTTCAATATGACAAGAACAACTCATGATTCTTTCAATAGAACATTAAACACTCTCAGCTATTTGATGCTAATCATTCTACTCAATAACCACAAGGATTTAAAACTAAAATAACATGTATAATGATATGAAAAAGTCTAGCCACAGTCTATACAAGTTTCTACTTGCACCGTTATAAGTTCTACCTCAAGCAGCAGTTTATTTTCCCAACAAGCACCATACAAAACATGCTTTAACAAGAACTCTCCAAATGCTACGACAAGCAAATATGAGAGGACTCACATAACACTACTAAAACTAACATCTCTAAATAAGAGATGCAATGAAAACAAAAGCTAAACATGAATTTTTGCAGCAACTAGAAGAAAAACTAAGAATACTAAGTATTCCCACGAAAAAGCGGAGCATGTCACTCTACAATAAAAGAATGATGGAGTCCAACCAAGTTTATTGCAAAATAAAAACAAACTGAAAGCAAAAATAATAGACGCTCCAAGTAAAGCAATTAAGACGTGATCGAATAAAAATATAGTTTCACTAGAAGTGACCGGATAATTTGTCGATGATGAAGGGGATGCCTGTGGCATCCCCAAGCTTAGACGCTTGAGTACTCTTGGAATTTGCTGGGATGTATCTCCGGGGCATCCCCAAGCTTAGGCTCTTCACTCTTCTTCATCACGTCATATCATCCTCTTCCCTTGACCCTTGAAAATTTCCTTCACACCAAACTTCTCACAATCTTCATTAGCAGCGTTAGTGCAATAGAAATAATAAATTCACATGGTTCAGTTTCTACACAAGCCTAACACTCATAAACACATTAGATACTTTCACAACTTATTTTAAAACTCTTTTTCTCAAAAGAACGCCAAAAGAAATAGATTAAGATGCAAATGCAATTATTGGCAGAAATCTGTCAAAACAGGACAACATGTAAAGATGATTTTTTTTTTCGAAAATCTTATGTTGCTCAAATCAAAAAGTGTTCAACTAAGAAAAGTTGCGTTTATATCCCAAGATTACGCACAAAAAAACTCAGGACATTTTGAATTTTCTGTGATTTTATACGAATTTAACAGTGGACAGCAGAAATCTGTTTCCTGCGCAGAAATCCGAAATATAGTCTCAACTTTCCACTAGAGACTTTACTTGGCTCAACAAAGACACAAAAGAAAAGATACAGGTTGTCTCCCGGTAGCACTTTTTTTAACGCCTTTCAGCTAGGCATAGGAAGCAACTCAGGTATTTTCAAGTGAGGAATCATCAACATCATAACTTTCTCTAATAATAGAGACAAAAGGTAGCTTCATTCTCTTTCTAGGAAAGTGTTCCATATCTTTCTTGAGTGGGAATTGATATTTAATACTCCCCTCTTTCATATCAATAACAACACCAACAGTTCTAAGAAAAGGTCTTCCCAAAACAATAGGACAAGAAGCATTGAATTCAATGTTCATAACAGAAAAATCAACAGGTACAAGGTTATTGTTAACCATAATGAGAACATCATAAATTCTACCAAAAGGTTTCTTAGCATTATCGGCAAGATGAACATCCAAATAACAGTGTTCCAACGGTGGTAGATCAAGAATATCATAAAGATTTTGAGGCATAACAGAGGTACTAGCACCAATATCACACAAAGCATTCAATCAAAATCATTTACTTTTATCTTAATGATGGGCTCCCAACCATCATCTAATTTTCTAGGGATAGATGTTTCAAGTTTCAGCTTTTCTTCTCTAACTTTCACGAGAGCATTGGTAATATGTTTAGTAAAGGCCATATTCATGGCACTAGCATTGGGACTTCTAGAAAGATTTTGTAGGAACATAATAACTTCATAAATATTGCAATCATCAAAATAAAAATTATTATCATCAAAAGTAATGGGACCGTTATCTCCCAAATCTCTAAAAATTTCAGCACTTTTATCAGAAGCAATTTCAGCAATTTGAGGCAATTTAGCACGTTTCACCGAAGGGGTGGAGACTTTGTTAACACCAACTACTTTATCATTGATAGTAGGAGGTTTACTAGCACTTGGAGTTTCAGTTTTACTAGTGGTGGTGATAGTGCAAACTCTAGCAATATTATTGTTTCTAGCCAATTCATCTTCTCTTTCCCACCTAGCACGTAATTCAGCCATTAACCTAACATTATTATCAATTTGAACTTGAATGGCATTCGTTATAGCAAAAGGATTATCTTCAATGGTTTCAGTTTTAGCAGCCATTTTATTGATCAAAGAAAATTGTGCCTCTGACATGGCCAAAATACTAACCTCGGCCCTTGAAATTTTACCTTGCAAACCAGAGATTTCTCTATTTAAATTCCCAATTTGTTGGCTAATAGTTCTCAACATAGCACATCGCTCTTCCATATTTTTAGTAAACAACTTATTTTGTTCATATTGCATTTGCATAAAGTTCTTAGTTGCTTTTTCAACTTCTACAATCCTTTCCTCACTAGGAATTCTAGATCTACCATAAGAATAACCACTGCCACTATTAGGAGGATAGGGCTTATAATTGTTTCCACCAAAATTATTTCTATAAACATTGTTGTTAAAATTATTATTGCTAATAAAGTTCACATCAACATGCTCTTCTTGAGCAACCAAAGAGGCTAAAGGAACATTATTTGGATCAACTTGAGCTTTACCATTAA
Source organism: Alopecurus myosuroides (assembly GCA_028641055.1). NCBI lineage: Eukaryota > Viridiplantae > Streptophyta > Magnoliopsida > Poales > Poaceae > Alopecurus > Alopecurus myosuroides. Next base: position 297,732,329 of record CM054063.1, on the reverse strand, counting down.
CAAGCATAGACATAATAGCATAAAGCCTTTCCCTCAAAGAGGAGGTTTCCTCAACAGAATTTACCTTCTTACCTTGTGGAGCTCCCTTAGTGTGCCACTCTGAATAATTTATCATCATATCATCAAGACGCTTTGTTGCATTTCCCAAAGTGATGGACATAAAGGTACCTCCAGAAGCTGAATCCAATAGGTTCCTTGAGGAGAAACTCAGTCCTGCATAAAAGTTTTGTATAATCATCGAAGTAGTCAGTCCATGAGTGGGACAATTCTTCATCATAGTTTTCATTCTTTCCCAAGCTTTAGAAACATGTTCATTATCAAATTGTTTAAAATTCATTATGTCACTTCTCAGGGATATAATCTTAGCAGGAGGATAATATTTTCCAATGAAAGCATCTTTACACTTAGTCCATGAATCAATAATATTTCTAGGCAAAGATAGCAACCATTCTTTTGCTGTTCCTCTCAAAGAGAAAGGAAAAAAATTTCAGTTTAATAATATCCCCATCCACATCTTTATATTTTTGCATCTCACATAGTTCAACAAAATTATTAAGGTGAGCAGCAGCATCATGAGTACTAACACCAATAAATTGCTCTTTCATAACAAGATTTAATAAAGCAAGTTTAATTTCATAGAAAGCAGCATTAGGAGGAGCAATAAGTGTGCAAATAAAATCATTGTTGTTTGTGCTAGTGAAGTCACACAACTTAGTATTCTCAGAGGAGCTCATTTTAGCAAAATAAAAGCATGCAAATAAATAACAGCTATACAGTAAACTATTTTTGTGTGTGTGTTTTTTACATAAAGAAGCAAAATAAGACAAAAATAAAAACAAGACAATAAAAATAAATAAAGAGGTTGAGAGTGAGAGACTCCCCTTGCCAGAAGACTTCTTTCTTCCTGGCAACGGCGCCAAAAGTTCTTTGCTACGCCTTGATGGTGCCTTGACGGGGAGACTTCTTGATGATGATGAATTCAAAGTGAGATGTGGAAATATCAATAATTCATGTAAACCATCAATGAAGAACAAACATGCATACAAGTGACACCTATCTATCGAGCGCGCGGTCAAAACATGGGAAGGTCGGCCATATTTTAGTATAGACGGTGTAGTGATAGGAGCAGGTTATCATTAGGATGCCCCGTACCCTCTTTAGTTCAAAAAATAACTAAATTTTCAAAATGACGATGTTATCGCAAAATTTAGTTTATTTGATCATTGAACTAGAAATAGCAGAGTGTACTATTAATGACCCACTCCCACCTCTTGGTTGGTGTTAGTTTTCTTTTTCTATGAACGGGGTGTTAGTCTTGTTAAACGAAAAGCAAAACTGTAGGCTCATTTATGTTCAAAAACAAGAAAAATCTGTAGGGTTATTTTGGGCCAGTTATGCTCAGTATGGTACCAGCCCGATAGTATGGGCCCGCTCGTGGGCGCACGATTCGGCGATTCGTTGCTTCACACAGAAAGAAAAACCGCAGAAGCTAGGGTCAATTATTCGGCAACAATCCTGGCAGGAAAAAAAATGACGGCCAATTATTCGGCAGTAAATAGCACTTGCAGAACCTAGGGCTTCATACGTATCCAAATCGATCTAATTGATCAATCACTTGGCGGCTGCAAAGCTTATCCAGAGGGAGAAGAGATGGCGCCGTCGGCGACCCGCGTGATCGTGGCCGAGGAATCGGAGGCAAACACCGTGTTCATCGGCTGGTATCTCGCCGGAGTCATGGTGCTCATGGCCGGTTTGTTCGTCTTCTGTATTATGATATGCAAGGACGTGGTCCCCGTCCCCGCCTTCGGCAAGACCTTCTGGGCAGTCGTTGGGACCGTCTCTGTGCCCATGGGGTGCCTCGCGGCCTTCCGCCTCGGCGTGCTCCTGCGGGATGACTCGCCCAGCGACCGCCGCCACATGACCAACAAGCCAGACACCTGCTAGCGCGCTAGCGGTATCTGAATTGATCAACTTTTCTTCACCTTTTGCTTTCTTTGCTAGCTATCTCCATGCCTAGCTGTGCTCATGTGATATATCGTTTCCCGTTGTTAAAAGAAGTTTCTGCTCGTCCAAGTAACATTTTTTAGCGCTCAATATGTTGAGGCCCGTCGATCTGACATGACTGATTCTCGAAAAAAAAAATATTACCAGACGTGAAAAACACATAATATATCAACACGACGACACCTTTTCAATATCTCTATCTAATTCATACCAGCGAACGGTTCTAACATAATTCAATATGTGCTAATTAAACAACCTCTAAAACAGTAAGATGTAGTTTCTAGCACTCAAAACATCTTACATTTCACTTTGGTTTCTGGTTTCTGCCATTTGAAATCTTTCAAGTTTTACTTTGGATTTGGTTTCCTTGCTGCACCCCATATTAGATCTTCTTGAAAGGAGAATTAAACTCAGCACCTAATTGCCAATCTTGTTTTTCTACATCATGTATCTAAAAGTACAAAATACCATGTATATCATGCGGAAAATTTGAGTATATAACCAAATCAGTGCTCTCAAAAGACAATTTTGAAATCCCATGTTGGCAACTTATTTATGTTTTTATTTTATTTTATTTTGCAAAGAGCACCATATGTGCTATTTCATCATGAAACTTTGCGCAAATGTGGAACATGTTGGTTACATATTTTTTTTCATAATTTTTTTAAATTGTTTAACTATGTTTCTTCTTTCCTACTCAACCAGGAGCATATGAGCTCGGGAGCTGAGTTGAATTTCCCAGAGCATTTGAACTATGGGTCCATTTCTATGTCTTGGTGTCACTTTGCAAGGTTTCCTTTCATAATTTGTTTGCCGAGATTTTTGGTGTTTGCTTATGAAATTGCTACCGTCTAGACTGCTAGTTGTCAATTCAGGATTCACTCCTCTATCTGTTTGATACACTTAATCCTTCATGTCATACACTCCAAAACTATCTTGTTACTTTCATCTACAATAGAAAATTTATATACTCTAGAACGTTTTACTACTTACACATAGGATACAATACATACCCTTATTTCTAGAATCCCTCTAGAGTTTTTAGTGGATGCTACGGTTTAGAGCTCTATTCGAATGAATGTGATGTATATATACAAAAAAAAGTATATTTTTTACTATTAGTTTGTAACTAGGGAAATACCATATATTTTAAGATAACTCGAGTTTACGGAAACAAATTAAGAGAAAACTTATTGGAAAAAACTAATACAACTTACGTTTAGTACGTTTCAATGATAGACGATGAATTTCATAACATTTTTTTTATAAATACAATAAAAGTCATATAAGTTAAGTTCTTCTATTGAATAAATATAGGTGAGAAAGTTTAGTATAAACTTGTAACTGTCTCACCAGTCACCACCTACCCTAACTCCAAATTTAGATAAATACTTGTTTATATCAGATTTGCTAATTCTCAGTCACGTGCGTGGCCATACGCTCAATTGCATGTAAATTCATGTTTTTGTTCAGAGTTTCACGTGTCCATGCGAAAGCATCTCGGGTTTGGTTTTGTTTTGTGTGGGCTGATTGTGTTTGTCGGGCTGTGACCCGATGGTTTTCTTGCCCCTCCCAAGAGCTGTAATAGATAATTATGTTTTGTCTTTATTGATTTTGTCGGCACATCGGGTGAGCTTTTCATTTCCCCCATAGACACATGTCACTTTGAAACAGTGGAGTCCCATAGTATCTGTCCAGTAGAGCTGATCATGTGTGCAACTTGCTGTTTTTTTGCACTTGCACACAACTTTTTTATGCGTGCAATCGACTCACAGTTGCATACAAGGTAGATATGCATGCAACCGAAAATATTCATATTCTTGCAAATATTTTCACCTGCACAGAAATTTTATATGTTGCAATCGAGCATTAGTTGGACACAAGTAGGACTTTGTGTGCATCCGGTGTTCTTGGAATTTTAATATTTTTACTTGCACAAAACTTTTGAATATGTGCAATCAAGTATCGGATGCACACAAGTTGGACTTGTATGCAACTGGTGTTTTTTTTGTGAATGCTTTCATTTCCATAGAAGTTTTGAAAGAGCGCAATCAAATCTAAGTTGCACGCAAGTGTACATATATGCACCCGTCGTTTCTATTTGTGCAATCGATTATTAGTTTGGGGCGAGAGAAACTTGAGAGTGTTCCAAAACAAATCCTTCCCGTCAAGATCCTCCTTAGTCCCATTAAGTCCGAGGTGACGCTTTAGGTCTTTCTACGCCTTGATGGTGCCTTGACGGGGAGACTTCTTGATGATGATGAATTTTAAGTCCCCGGCAACGGCGTCAGAAATTCTTGATGCTTGGATGACGTGTTTGGAACCCTAAGAGGAGGGTGTGATGAGTACAGCGATAAGAATTTCCCTTAGTTAAGAACAAAGGAGAAAGGGGATCTTCGGAAGGTTTATGCCACTGACGGTGGTGATGGCGCCTCACTAGTGCCAGCCACAACGCGGAATCTGCACACAACACAACAAAAATACTTTGTCCCAACGGTACAGTGAGGTTGTCAATCTCACCGGTCTAGCAAAAAACAAAGATTAGACGTATAGTGTGAAAAATGATGTATGCTTGCAGTAAGTAAAGAAAGCAGTGAATTGTAATGGTTTGTTTAACAGTGTAGCAAAATGGACCATGATTCATAGGTTCACTAGTGGTGTCTCTCCATAAAAGATAGCATGCTGGATAAACAAATTACAGCTGGGCAATTGACAAATAGAGGTTGCACGTAGTGCATATTCATCACATGATGACTACTATGATATTTAGTGCGGGCATTACAACAATATACATAGACCGTAATCCAACTGCATCTATGACTAATAATCCACCTTCAGGTTATCATCCGAACCCCCTTAGGTATTATGTTGCAAGCAACAGATAATCGCATTAAGCAATATGTGTAACGTAAGCAATGATTGTGCACGCGGGCACTCACACCGCTGTTTTCTCCCTGGTGGCAAAACACATCCTCCCCTGTCACGTTTCTGTCACTCGAGCACAGGTGAAAAGGAGGCATGAACCCACCTATCGAGTATAAATACTCTCTCTTGGAGTCACTAGCAACTACTTGGCCAGAGCAACCACTAGCAACGGAAAGCATGCAAGATCACAAATAACATATGCAATAAAGACTATAATCAACTTGGCATAAGTTCAATATTCATCGGATCCCAGCAAACACAACACATACAATTACATAAGAACAATCTCGATCATGTTAGGCAGCTCACGAGATCTAAACATTGAGGCATAGGAGGAGAATACAACCATCTAGTACTGCTATGGACCCTTAGTCCAAGGATGAACTACTCACGCATCACTCCGGAGCCAAGGCATGGTGATGAAGAGGCCTCCGGTGATGATCTCCTCTCCAGCAGGGTGCCGAGAGACAGGTTCAGAACCCCCCCTGATCTAGGGTTGATGACGGCGGCGGCTGCGGAACTTTTCGGGAATTTTTGATCAGGTACTTAGGGTTTTCCTTCGGAGGGGAATAAATAGGCGAAAGGGCGACGTCCAGGGTGGCCTCACCACCCTCAGGCGCGGCCAAGGGGGCGCTTGGCTGTGGTGAGGGCCCCCCGGTGCCCGTCTTCGACTCCTCTTTGGACTTCTGGATGCTTCCGGGGAAAATAGGAACTTCGGGATTCGTGGGGTCCAATTCCGATAATATTTCCAGAACAACTTTTCTGAAATAAAAAACAGCATAAAATAGGAAACTGACACTTGGCATCTTGTTAATAGGTTAGTCTCGGTAAACGTGTAAAAATGCTATAAAAAGGGAGAAAACATGTAGCAATTAGCATAATATCAACATGGCACAACAGAAATCATAGATACGTTGGAGACATATCAAGCATCCCCAAGCTTAGTTCCTACTCGTCCTCGAGTAGGTAAACGATAAAAACACAATAATTTCTAAGGTGACATGCTACCAATATAACTTGATCATCAATAATGTAAAAGCATAAGTAAGCTGAGATCGTAGAACTTTAACACAAACATGATAAATAGAATTTTAATAATAAAGCATAGCAATCACTTTGCATCATGAGAAGTAACTCAAATCAAGGATCATGAATAACAATGCAAAGAAAGATATACGTTTGTTTCAAGTATAGAGAGAACATGTCAAAGTGATATTTCGCTAGTCCTTAAGAGTGGGGCAAAACATAAATGCCAGGACACCTTCAAAGTTCATGAGGAAGACTAGAAAAAATAATTAGAGAACAAGCAATAACACATCATGAATCAATTAATAATGTTTTTGGGACAAATGCACATAAAACTCAGAATGGCAAAAATGCTCTCTCAATCGTCCATAAAGTTAGAAGATGGAGACTCAACATAAAAGTAAAAGAAAGCCCCTTCGCAGAGGAAGCAGGGATCAACTCATGTGCTAGAGCTTTTATTTTATTAAATAGAGGTATTAAAAACTTGACACTCCTCCCATCCATCTTACACAAACCATGGCTAACCGAATCCTCGGGTGCCTGCCAACAATCACATACCATGGAGGAGTGTCTATAGTTTAAGAGAGGTGTATGCTTATGTCAACGAATGGTAAACGGAAAATACAATACATCACAAGCCAACTAGACTTCACAAGAGCGGCTCCCATGGAAGGACGCATCTGGGTAGAAGGTCATCCCTCTTTCTCTTTTGTTACACAATTATGCTTTGACTAATAAATCAGGGGCAAAAATAGTGAAGAGAATTTGTGTTATTAATTTGGGGCTGGGCACCCCGCTGCCAGCTCTTCTATCAGTGGATAAGCGGATGAAGCCACTTGTCCAGGTGTGAAAGTCCAATCAACAAGTGAGATAAAGATTCTCTATCTAAATTTTTAAAGGTAACACATGAGCAATTTACTTTGGAGTGGCGGTTAAATACCACATGTAGGTAGGTATGGTGTGCACAGTGGGAAAACTTGGGTTTTGGGGAGTTGAATGCACGAGTAGAGCTCATACCTAGTACAGGTGGAGGCTGGCAAAAGACTGGGAGCGAAAAATCAAGAGAGCATAGGAGTCATAATCATGCATAGCGACATAAACATCATTAATCAAAGCATAAGTGGTACCACAAGTTCAAAAACTAAATTATCATGGAGGCTATTCGTTACTGGTTCATAGTTATAAACATGGTGTGAGCATGCGCCAAGTCAACCAAATAAAACATTCAAAGGAGAACACCACAAATTTATGGTTCGATATGAAAAGAACAACTCATGATTCTTTCAATAGAATATTAAACACTCTCAGCTATTTGAGGCTAATCATGATACTCAATAACCACAAGGCTTTAAAACTAAAATAACATGTATAATGATATGAAAAAGTCTAGCCACAATCTATACAAGCTTCTACTTGCACCGTTATAAGTTCTACCTCAAGCAGCAGTTTCTTTTCCAGACAAGCACCATACAAAACATGCTTTAACAAAAACTCTCCAAATGCTACAACAAGAAAAAATGATAGGACACACATAACACTACTAAAACTAATAGCTCTAAATAATAGATGCAATAAAAACAAAAGCTAAACATGAATTTTTGTAGCAACTAGAAGAAAAACTAAGAATACTAAGTATTCCCACGAAAAGCGGAGCATGTCACTCTCGAATAAAAGAATGATGGAGTACAACCAAGTTTATTGCAAAATAAAAACAAAATGAAAGCAAAAATAAAAGACGCTCCAAGTAAAGCACATAATATGTGACCGAATAAAAATATAGTTTCACTAGAAGTGACCTGATAATTTGTCGATAAAGAAGGGGATGCCTTGGGCATCCCCGAGCTTAGACGCTTGAGTATTCTTGGAATTTGCTGGGATGTACCTCCGGGGCATCCCCAAACTTAGGCTCTTCACTCTTCTTGATCACGTCATATCATCATCTTCTCTTGACCATTGAAAACTTCTTTCACACCAAACTTCTCACAATCTTCATTAGCAGCGTTAGTTCAATCGAAATAATAAATTCACATGGTTCAGTTTTGAAACAATCCTAACACTCATAAACACATTACCTACTTTCACAACTTCTTTTAAACCTCATTTTCTCAAAAGAACGCCAAAAGGAAGGGATTAAGATGCAAATGCAATTATTGGCAGAAATCTGTCAAAACAGGACAATAGGTAAAGATGGTTTTTGTTTTCAAAAATCTTATGTTGCTCAAATCAAAAAGTGTTCAACTAAGAAAATTTGCGCATATATCCCAGGATTACGCACAAAAAAAGTCAGGTCATTTTGAATTTTCTGTGATTTTATACGAATTTAACAGTGGACATCAGAAATTTGTTTCCTGCGCAGAAATCTGAAATATAGTCTCAACTTTCCACTAGAGCCTTTACTTTGCTCAACAAAGACACAAAAGAAAAGACACATCGGGGTTGATAAGGAAATAGACAACACCCAGGTGCAAAGCACATAGAAAGAAACGACAGAAAACAGGTTGAAAACGGAGAAATAAAACGGGTTGTCTCCCGGTAGCGCTTTGCTTTAACGCCTTTCAGCTAGGCATAGAAAGCAACTCAAGTATTTTCAAGTGAGAAAGCATCAACATCATAACTTTCTCTAATAAAAGAGACAAAAGGTAGCTTCATTCTCTTTTTAGGAAAGTGTTCCATACCTTTCTTGAGTGGGAATTGATATTTAATACTCCCCTCTTTCATATCAATAACAGCACCAACAGTTCTAAGAAAAGGTCTTCCCAAAACAATAGGACAAGAAGCATTGCATTCAATGTTCATAACAACAAATCAACAATTACAAGGTTATTGTTTACCATAATGAGAACATCATAAATTCTACCAAAAGGTTTCTTTTTAGCATTATCAGCAAGATGAACATCCAAATAACAGTGTTCCAACGGTGGTAGATCAAGCATATCATAAAGCTTTTGAGGCATAACAGAGATACTAGCACCAATATCACACAAATCATTGCAATCAAAATCATTTACTTTTATATTAATGATGGTCTCCCAACCATCATCTAATTTTCTAGGGATAGATGTTTCAAGTTTCAGCTTTTCTTCTCTAACTTTCATGAGAGCATTCGTAATATGTTTAGTAAAGGCCATATTCATGGCACTAGCATTGGGACTTATAGCAAGATTTTGTAGGAACATATTAAATTCATAAATATTGCAATCATCAAAATAAAAATTATTATCATCAAAAGTAATGGGACCATTATCTCCCAAATCTCTAAAAATTTCAGCACTTTTATCAGAAGCAATTTCAGCAATTTGAGGCAATTTAGCACGTTTCACCGAAGGGGTGGAGACTTTGTTAACACCAACTACCTTGCCATTGAGAGTAGGAGGTTTACTAGCACTTGGAGCTTCAGTTTTACTAGTGGTGGTGATAGTGCCAACTCTAGCAATATTATTCTTTCTAGCCAATTCATCTTCTCTTTCCCACCTAGCACGTAATTCAGCCATTAACCTCACATTATTATCAATTCGAACTTGAATGGCATTGGTTATAGCAAAAGGATTATTTTCAATGGTTTCAGTTTTAGCAGCCATTTTATTCATCAAAGAAAATTGTGCCTCTGACAGGGCCGAAATACTAACCTCAGCACTTGAAATTTTACCTTGCAAACCAAAAATTTCTCTATTTAAATTCCCAATTTTTTGGCTAATAGTTCTCAACATAGCACATCGCTCTTCCATAGTTTTAATAAACAACTTATTTTTTTCATATTGCATTTGCATAAAGTTCTTAGTTGCTTTTTCAACTTCTACAATCCTTTCCTCACTAGGCATTCTAGATCTACCATAAGAATAATCACTACCACTATTAGGAGGATAGGGATTATAATTGTTTCCACCAAAATTATTTCTATAAGCATTGTTGTCAAAATTATTATTTCTAATAAAGTTCACATCAACATGCTCTTCTTGAGCAACCAAAGAGGCTAAAGGAACATTATTTGGATCAACTTAAGCTTTACCATCAACAAGCATAGACATAATAGCATCAAGCCTTTCACTCAAAGAGGAGGTTTCCTCATTTACCTTCTTACCTTGTGGAGCTCCCTCAGTGTGCCACTCTGAATAATTTATCATCATATCATCAAGAAGATTTTGTTGCATTTCCCAAAGTGATGGACATAAAGGTACCTCCAGAAGCTGAATCCAATAGGTTCCTTGAGGATAAATTCAGTCCTGCATAAAAGGTTTGTATAATCATCCAAGTAGTCAGTCCATAAGTGGGACAATTATTCATCATAGTTTTCATTCTTTCCCAAGCTTTAGCAACGTGTTCATTATTAAATTGTTTAAAATTCATTATGTCACTTCTCAGGGATATAATCTTAGGAGGAGGATAATATTTTCCAATGAAAGCATCTTTACACTTAGTCCATGAATCAATAATATTTCTAGGCAAAGATATCAACCATTCTTTTGTTGTTCCTCTCAAAGAGAAAAGAAATAATTTCAGTTTAATAATATTCCCATCCACGTCTTTATATTTTTGCATCTCACATAGTTCAACAAAATTATTAAGGTGAGCAGCAGCATCATCAGTACTAACACCACAAAATTGCTCTTTCATAACAAGATTTAATAAACAGGTTTAATTTCTTAGAAAGCAGCAGTAGGAGGAGCAATAGGTGTGCAAATAAAATCATTGTTGTTTGTGCTAGTGAAGTCACACAACTTAGTATTCTCAGAGGAACTCATTTTAGCAAAATAAAAGCATGCAAATAAATTACAACTATAAAGTAAAATATTTTTTTTTGTGTTTTTATATAAAGAAGCAAAACAAGACAAAAATAAAAACAAGACAATAAAAAAAATAAAGAGGTTGAGAGTGAGAGACTCCCCTTGCCAGAAGACTTCTTTGTCACTGGCAACGGCGCCAAAAATTCTTTGCTACGCCTTGATGGTGCCTTGACGGGGAGACTTCTTGATGATGATGAATTTTAAGTCCCCGGCAACGGCGCCAGAAATTCTTGATGCTTCGATGGAGTGTTTGGAACCCCAAGAGGAGGGTGTGATGAGTACAGCGATAAGAATTTCCCTCGGTTAAGAACCAAGGTTATCGATCCAGTAGGAGAAAGAGGATCTTCAGAAGGTTGATGCCACTGATGGTGGTGATGGCGCCTCACCAGTGTCAGGAACAATGCGGAACCTGCACACAACACAACCAAAATAATTTGTCCCAACGGTACAGTGAGGTTGTCAATCTCACCGGTCTTGCTAAAAACAAAGATTAGACGTATAGCGTGGAAAATGGTGTATGCTTGCAGTAAGTAAAGAAAGCGGGAAATTGTAGTGGTTTGTTTAACAGTGTAGGAAAATGGACCGGGGTTCATAGGTTCACTAGTGGTGTCTCTCCATAAAAGATAGCATGCTGGCTGAACAAATTACAGTTGTGCAATTGACAAATAGAGATTGCACCGTAGTGCACATTCATGACATGATGACTACAATGATATTTAGTGCGGGCATTACAACAATATACATAGACCGTAATCCAACTGCATCTATGACTAATAATCCACCCTCAGGTTATCATCCGAACCCCCTTAGGTATTAAGTTGCAAGCAGCAGATAATAGCATTAAGCAATGTGTGTAATGTAAGCAATGCTTGTGCACGCAGGCACTCACACCGCTATTTTCTCCCTAGTGGCAATAGCACATCCTCCCCCGTCACGTTTTTGTTACTCGCCCAGCGACCGCCGCCACATGACCAACAAGCCAGACACCTGCTAGGGCGCTAGCGGTATATGAATATACATTATATCTTACTGCTACACGAGTTGAGTAGTAAACTTTCTGATTTGATCAATTTTTCTTCACCTTTTGCTTTCTTTGCTAGCTAGCTCCATGCCTAGCTGTGCTCATGTGATATATCGTTTCCCCGTGTTAAAAGAAGTTTCTGCTCGTCCAAGTAACATTTCTTAGCGCTCAATATGTTGAGGCCCGTCGATCTGACATGACGGATTCTCGAAAAAAAGAAAATACTACCAGACTTGAAAAGCACATAATATATCAACACGACGACACCTTTCCAATATCTCTATCTAATTCATACCAGCGAACGGTTCTAAAATAATCCAATATGTGCTAAACAACCTATAAAACAGTAAGATGTAGTTTCTAGCACTCGAAACATCTTACATTTCACTTCGGTTTCTGGTTTCTGCCATTTGAAATCTTTCAAGTTTTACTTTGGATTTGGTTTCCTTGCTGCGCCCCATATATATAGATCTTCTTGAAAGGAGAATTAAACTCAGCACCTAATTGCCAATCTTGTTTTTCTACATCATGTATCTAAAAGTACAAAATACCATGTATATCATGCGGAAAATTTGATTATATAACCAAATCAGTGCTCTCAAAAGACAATTTTGAAATCCCATGTTGGCAACTTATTTATGTTTTTATTTTATTTTATTTTGCAAAGAGCACCATATGTGCTATTTCATCATGAAACTTTGCGCAAATGTGGAACATGTTGGTTACATATTTTTTTTTCATAATTTTTTTAAATTGTTTAACTATGTTTCTTCTTTCCTACTCAACCAGGAGCATATGAGCTCGGGAGCTGAGTTGAATTTCCCAGAGCATTTGAACTATGGGTCCATGTCTATGTCTTGGTGTCACTTTGCAAGGTTTCCTTTCATAATTTGTTTGCCGAGATTTTTGGTGTTTGCTTATGAAATTGCTACCGTCTAGACTGCTAGTTGTCAATTCAGGATTCACTCCTCTATCTGTTTGATACACTTAATCCTTCATGTCATACACTCCAAAACTATCTTGTTACTTTCATCTACAATAGAAAATTTATATACTCTAGAACGTTTTACTACTTACACATAGGATACAATACATACCCTTATTTCTAGAATCCCTCTAGAGTTTTTAGTGGATGCTACGGTTTAGAGCTCTATTCGAATGAATGTGATGTATATATACAAAAAAAGTATATTTTTTACTATTAGTTTGTAACTAGGGAAATACCATATATTTTAAGATAACTCGAGTTTACGGAAACAAATTAAGAGAAAACTTATTGGAAAAAACTAATACAACTTACGTTTAGTACGTTTCAATGATAGACGATGAATTTCATAACAAATTTTTTATAAATACAATAAAAGTCATATAAGTTAAGTTCTTCTATTGAATAAATATAGGTGAGAAAGTTTAGTATAAACTTGTAACTGTCTCACCAGTCACCACCTACCCTAACTCCAAATTTAGATAAATACTTGTTTATATCAGATTTGCTAATTCTCAGTCACGTGCGTGGCCATACGCTCAATTGCATGTAAATTCATGTTTTTGTTCAGAGTTTCACGTGTCCATGCGAAAGCATCTCGGGTTTGGTTTTGTTTTGTGTGGGCTGATTGTGTTTGTCGGGCTGTGACCCGATGGTTTTCTTGCCCCTCCCAAGAGCTGTAATAGATAATTATGTTTTGTCTTTATTGATTTTGTCGGCACATCGGGTGAGCTTTTCATTTCCCCCATAGACACATGTCACTTTGAAACAGTGGAGTCCCATAGTATCTGTCCAGTAGAGCTGATCATGTGTGCAACTTGCTGTTTTTTTGCACTTGCACACAACTTTTTTATGCGTGCAATCGACTCACAGTTGCATACAAGGTAGATATGCATGCAACCGAAAATATTCATATTCTTGCAAATATTTTCACCTGCACAGAAATTTTATATGTTGCAATCGAGCATTAGTTGGACACAAGTAGGACTTTGTGTGCATCCGGTGTTCTTGGAATTTTAATATTTTTACTTGCACAAAACTTTTGAATATGTGCAATCAAGTATCGGATGCACACAAGTTGGACTTGTATGCAACTGGTGTTTTTTTTTGTGAATGCTTTCATTTCCATAGAAGTTTTGAAAGAGCGCAATCAAATCTAAGTTGCACGCAAGTGTACATATATGCACCCGTCGTTTCTATTTGTGCAATCGATTATTAGTTTGGGGCGAGAGAAACTTGAGAGTGTTCCAAAACAAATCCTTCCCGTCAAGATCCTCCTTAGTCCCATTAAGTCCGAGGTGACGCTTTAGGTCTTTCTACGCCTTGATGGTGCCTTGACGGGGAGACTTCTTGATGATGATGAATTTTAAGTCCCCGGCAACGGCGTCAGAAATTCTTGATGCTTGGATGACGTGTTTGGAACCCTAAGAGGAGGGTGTGATGAGTACAGCGATAAGAATTTCCCTTAGTTAAGAACCAAGGAGAAAGGGGATCTTCGGAAGGTTTATGCCACTGACGGTGGTGATGGCGCCTCACTGGTGCCAGCCACAACGCGGAATCTGCACACAACACAACAAAAATATTTTGTCCCAACGGTACAGTGAGGTTGTCAATCTCACCGGTCTTGCAAAAAACAAAGATTAGACGTATAGTGTGGAAAATGATGTATGCTTGCAGTAAGTAAAGAAAGCAGTGAATTGTAATGGTTTGTTTAACAGTGTAGCAAAATGGACCATGATTCATAGGTTCACTAGTGGTGTCTCTCCATAAAAGATAGCATGCTGGATAAACAAATTACAGCTAGGCAATTGACAAATAGAGGTTGCACGTAGTGCATATTCATCACATGATGACTACTATGATATTTAGTGCGGGCATTACAACAATATACATAGACCGTAATCCAACTGTATCTATGACTAATAATCCACCTTCAGGTTATCAACCGAACCCCCTTAGGTATTAAGTTGCAAGCAACAGATAATCGCATTAAGCAATATGTGTAATGTAAGAAATGATTGTGCACGCGAGCACTCACACCGTTGTTTTCTCCCTAGTGGCAAAACACATCCTCCCCTGTCATGTTTCTGTCACTCGAGCACAGGTGAAAAGGAGGCATCAACCCACCTATCGAGTATAAATACTCTCTCTTGGAGTCACTAGCAACTACTTGGCCAGAGCAACCACTAGCAACGGAAAGCATGCAAGATCAGAAATAACATATGCAATAAAGACTATAATCAACTTGGCATAAGTTCAATATTCATCGGATCCCAGCAAACACAGCACATAGAATTACATAAGAACAATCTCGATCATGTTAGGCAGCTCACGAGATCTAAACATTGAGGCATAGGAGGAGAATACAACCATCTAGTACTGCTATGGACCCTTAGTCCAAGGATGAACTACTCACACATCACTCCGGAGCCAAGGCATGGTGATGAAGAGGCCTCCGGTGATGATCTCCTCTCCAGCAGGGTGCCGAGAGACAGCTTCAGAACCCCCCCTGATCTAGGGTTGATGACGGCGGCGGCTGCGGAACTTTTCGGGAATTTTTGATTAGGTACTTAGGGTTTTCCTTCGGAGGGGAATAAATAGGCGAAAGGGCGACGTCCAGGGTGGCCTCACCACCCTCAGGCGCGGCCAAGGGGGCGCTTGGCTATGGTGAGGGCCCCCCGGTGCCCGTCTTCGTCTCCTCTTTGGACTTCTGGATGCTTCCGGGGAAAATAGGAACTTCGGGATTCGTGGGGTCCAATTCCGATAATATTTCCAGAACAACTTTTCTGAAATAAAAAACATCATAAAATAGGGAACTGACACTTGGCATCTTGTTAATAGGTTAGTCTCGGTAAACGTGTAAAAATGCTATAAAAAGGGAGAAAACATGTAGCAATTAGCATAATATCAACATGGCACAACAGAAATCATAGATACGTTGGAGACATATCAAGAATCCCCAAGCTTAGTTCCTACTCGTCCTCGAGTAGGTAAACGATAAAAACACAATAATTTCTAAGGTGACATGCTACCAACATAACTTGATCATCAATAATGTAAAAGCATTAGTAAGCTGAGATCGTAGAACTTTAACACAAACATGATAAATAGAATTTTAATAATAAAGCATAGCAATCACTTTGCATCATGAGAAGTAACTCAAATCAAGGATCATGAATAACAATGCAAAGAAAGATATACGTTTGTTTCAAGTATAGAGAGAACATGTCAAAGTGATATTTCGCTAGTCCTTAAGAGTGGGGCAAAACATAAATGCCAGGACACCTTCAAAGTTCATGAGGAAGACTAGAAAAAATAATTAGAGAACAAGCAATAACACATCATGAATATATTAATAATGTTTTTGGGACAAATGCACATAAAACTCAGAATGGCAAAAATGCTCTCTCAATCGTCCATAAAGTTAGAAGATGGAGACTCAACATAAAAGTAAAAGAAAGCCCCTTCGCAGAGGAAGCAGGGATCAACTCATGTGCTAGAGCTTTTATTTTATTAAATAGAGGTATTAAAAACTTGACACTCCTCCCATCCATCTTACACAAACCATGGCTAACCGAATCCTCGGGTGCCTGCCAACAATCACATACCATGGAGGAGTGTCTATAGTTTAAGAGAGGTGTATGCTTATGTCAACGAATGGTAAACAGAAAATACAATACATCACAAGCCAACTAGACTTCACAAGAGCGGCTCCCATGGAAGGACGCATCTGGGTAGAAGGTCATCCCTCTTTCTCTTTTGTTACACAATTATGCTTTGACTAATAAATCAGGGGCAAAAATAGTGAAGAGAATTTGTGTTATTAATTTGGGGCTGGGCACCCCGCTGCCAGCTCTTCTATCAGTGGATAAGCGGATGAAGCCACTTGTCCAGGTGTGAAAGTCCAATCAACAAGTGAGATAAAGATTCTCTATCTAAATTTTTAAAGGTAACACATGAGCAATTTACTTTGGAGTGGCGGTTAAATACCACATGTAGGTAGGTATGGTGTGCACAGTGGGAAAACTTGGGTTTTTGGGAGTTGAATGCACGAGTAGAGCTCATACCTAGTACAGGTGGAGGCTGGTAAAAGACTGGGAGCGAAAAATCAAGAGAGCAAAGGAGTCATAATCATGCATAGCGACATAAACATCATTAATCAAAGCATAAGTGGTACCACAAGTTCAAAAACTAAATTATCATGGAGGCTATTCGTTACTGGTTCATAGTTATAAACATGGTGTGAGCATGCGCCAAGTCAACCAAATAAAACATTCAAAGGAGAACACCACAAATTTATGGTTCAATATGAAAAGAACAACTCATGATTCTTTCAATAGAATATTAAACACTCTCAGCTATTTGAGGCTAATCATGATACTCAATAACCACAAGGCTTTAAAACTAAAATAACATGTATAATGATATGAAAAAGTCTAGCCACAATCTATACAAGCTTCTACTTGCACCGTTATAAGTTCTACCTCAAGCAGCAGTTTCTTTTCCAGACAAGCACCATACAAAACATGCTTTAACAAAAACTCTCCAAATGCTACAACAAGCAAAAATGAGAGGACACACATAACACTACTAAAACTAATATCTCTAAATAATAGATGCAATAAAAACAAAAGCTAAACATGAATTTTTGTAGCAACTAGAAGAAAAACTAAGAATACTAAGTATTCCCACGAAAAAGCGGAGCATGTCACTCTCGAATAAAAGAATGATGGAGTACAACCAAGTTTATTGCAAAATAAAAACAAAATGAAAGCAAAAATAAAAGACGCTCCAAGTAAAGCACATAAGATGTGACCGAATAAAAATATAGTTTCACTAGAAGTGACCTGATAATTTGTCGATAAAGAAGGGGATGCCTTGGGCATCCCCAAGCTTAGACGCTTGAGTATTCTTGGAATTTGCTGGGATGTACCTACGGGGCATCCCCAAACTTAGGCTCTTCACTCTTCTTGATCACGTCATATCATCATCTTCTCTTTACCCTTGAAAACTTCTTTCACACCAAACTTCTCACAATCTTCATTAGCAGCGTTAGTTCAATCGAAATAATAAATTCACATGGTCCAGTTTTGAAACAAGCCTAACACTCATAAACACATTACCTACTTTCACAACTTCTTTTAAACCTCATTTTCTCAAAAGAACGCCAAAAGGAAGGGATTAAGATGCAAATGCAATTATTGGCAGAAATCTGTCAAAACAGGACAATAGGTAAAGATAGTTTTTTTTAGAAAATCTTATGTTGCTCAAATCAAAAAGTGCTCAAATAAGAAAATTTGCGTATATATCCCAGGATTACGCACAAAAAAAGTCAGATCATTTTGAATTTTCTGTGATTTTATACGAATTTAACAGTGGACATCAGAAATCTGTTTCCTGCGCAGAAATCTGAAATATAGTCTCAACTTTCCACTAGAGCCTTTACTTTGCTCAACAAAGACACAAAAGAAAAGACACATCGGGGTTGCTAAGGAAATAGACAACACCCAGGTGCAAAGCACATAGAAAGAAACGACAGAAAACAGGTTGAAAACGGAGAAATAAAACGGGTTGTCTCCCGGTAGCGCTTTGCTTTAACGCCTTTCAGCTAGGCATAGAAAGCAACTCAAGTATTTTCAAGTGAGAAAGCATCAACATCATAACTTTCTCTAATAAAAGAGACAAAAGGTAGCTTCATTCTCTTTTTAGGAAAGTGTTCCATACCTTTCTTGAGTGGGAATTGATATTTAATACTCCCCTCTTTCATATCAATAACAGCACCAACAGTTCTAAGAAAAGGTCTTCCCAAAACAATAGGACAAGAAGCATTGCATTCAATGTTCATAACAACAAATCAACAATTACAAGGTTATTGTTTACCATAATGAGAACATCATAAATTCTACCAAAAGGTTTCTTTTTAGCATTATCAGCAAGATGAACATCCAAATAACAGTGTTCCAACGGTGGTAGATCAAGCATATCATAAAGCTTTTGAGGCATAACAGAGATACTAGCACCAATATCACACAAATCGTTGCAATCAATCATTTACTTTTATCTTAATGATGGTCTCCCAACCATCATCTAGTTTTCTAGGGATAGATGTTTCAAGTTTCAGCTTTTCTTCTCTAACTTTCATGAGAGCATTCGTAATATGTTTAGTAAAGGCCATATTCATGGCACTAGCATTGGGACTTATAGCAAGATTTTGTAGGAACATATTAAATTCATAAATATTGCAATCATCAAAATAAAAATTATTATCATCAAAAGTAATGGGACCATTATCTCCCAAATCTCTAAAAATTTCAGCACTTTTATCAGAAGCAATTTCAGCAATTTGAGGCAATTTAGCACGTTTCACCGAAGGGGTGGAGACTTTGTTAACACCAACTACCTTGCCATTGAGAGTAGGAGGTTTACTAGCACTTGGAGCTTCAGTTTTACTAGTGGTGGTGATAGTGCCAACTCTAGCAATATTATTCTTTCTAGCCAATTCATCTTCTCTTTCCCACCTAGCACGTAATTCAGCCATTAACCTAACATTATTATCATTTCGAACTTGAATGGCATTGGTTATAGCAAAAGGATTATCTTCAATGGTTTCAGTTTTAGCAGCCATTTTATTCATCAAAGAAAATTGTGCCTCTGACAGGGCCGAAATACTAACCTCAGCACTTGAAATTTTACCTTGCAAACCAGAAATTTCTCTATTTAAATTCCCAATTTTTTGGCTAATAGTTCTCAACATAGCACATCGCTCTTCCATAGTTTTAATAAACAACTTATTTTTTTCATATTGCATTTGCATAAAGTTCTTAGTTGCTTTTTCAACTTCTACAATCCTTTCCTCACTAGGCATTCTAGATCTACCATAAGAATAATCACTACCACTATTAGGAGGATAGGGATTATAATTGTTTCCACCAAAATTATTTCTATAAGCATTGTTGTCAAAATTATTATTTCTAATAAAGTTCACATCAACATGCTCTTCTTGAGCAACCAAAGAGGCTAAAGGAACATTATTTGGATCAACTTAAGCTTTACCATCAACAAGCATAGACATAATAGCATCAAGCCTTTCACTCAAAGAGGAGGTTTCCTCATTTACCTTCTTACCTTGTGGAGCTCCCTCAGTGTGCCACTCTGAATAATTTATCATCATATCATCAAGAAGATTTTGTTGCATTTCCCAAAGTGATGGACATAAAGGTACCTCCAGAAGCTGAATCCAATAGGTTCCTTGAGGATAAATTCAGTCCTGCATAAAAGGTTTGTATAATCATCCAAGTAGTCAGTCCATAAGTGGGACAATTCTTCATCATAGTTTTCATTCTTTCCCAAGCTTTAGCAACGTGTTCATTATTAAATTGTTTAAAATTCATTATGTCACTTCTCAGGGATATAATCTTAGGAGGAGGATAATATTTTCCAATGAAAGCATCTTTACACTTAGTCCATGAATCAATAATATTTCTAGGCAAAGATATCAACCATTCTTTTGTTGTTCCTCTCAAAGAGAAAAGAAATAATTTCAGTTTAATAATATTCCCATCCACATCTTTATATTTTTGCATCTCACATAGTTCAACAAAATTATTAAGGTGAGCAGCAGCATCATCAGTACTAACACCACAAAATTGCTCTTTCATAACAAGATTTAATAAACAGGTTTAATTTCTTAGAAAGCAGCAGTAGGAGGAGCAATAGGTGTGCAAATAAAATCATTGTTGTTTGTGCTAGTGAAGTCACACAACTTAGTATTCTCAGAGGAACTCATTTTAGCAAAATAAAAGCATGCAAATAAATTACAACTATAAAGTAAATTTTTTTTTTGTGTTTTTATATAAAGAAGCAAAACAAGACAAAAATAAAAACAAGACAATAAAAAAAATAAAGAGGTTGAGAGTGAGAGACTCCCCTTGCCAGAAGACTTCTTTGTCACTGGCAACGGTGCCAAAAATTCTTTGCTACGCCTTGATGGTGCCTTGACGGGGAGACTTCTTGATGATGATGAATTTTAAGTCCCCGGCAACGGCGCCAGAAATTCTTGATGCTTCGATGGAGTGTTTGGAACCCCAAGAGGAGGGTGTTATGAGTACAGCGATAAGAATTTCCCTCGGTTAAGAACCAAGGTTATCGATCCAGTAGGAGAAAGAGGATCTTCAGAAGGTTGATGCCACTGATGGTGGTGATGGCGCCTCACCAGTGTCAGGAACAATGCGGAACCTGCACACAACACAACCAAAATACTTTGTCCCAACGGTACAGTGAGGTTGTCAATCTCACCGGTCTTGCTAAAAACAAAGATTAGACGTATAGCGTGGAAAATGGTGTATGCTTGCAGTAAGTAAAGAAAGCGGGAAATTGTAGTGGTTTGTTTAACAGTGTAGGAAAATGGACCGGGGTTCATAGGTTCACTAGTGGTGTCTCTCCATAAAAGATAGCATGCTGGGTGAACAAATTACAGTTGTGCAATTGACAAATAGAGATTGCACCGTAGTGCACATTCATGACATGATGACTACAATGATATTTAGTGCGGGCATTACAACAATATACATAGACCGTAATCCAACTGCATCTATGACTAATAATCCACCCTCAGGTTATCATCCGAACCCCCTTAGGTATTAAGTTGCAAGCAGCAGATAATAGCATTAAGCAATGTGTGTAATGTAAACAATGATTGTGCACGCGGGCACTCACACCGCTATTTTCTCCCTAGTGGCAATAGCACATCCTCCCCCGTCACGTTTTTGTTACTCGAGCACAGGTGAAAAGGAGGCATGAACCCAACTATCGAGCATAAATACTCCCTCTTGGAGTCACTAGAAACTACTGGGCCAGAGCAACCACTAGCAACGAAAAGCATGCATTATCACAAATAACATATGCAATAAAGACTATAATCAACTTGGCATAAGTTTAATATTCATCTGTTCCCAGCAAACACAACACATATAATTACATACGAACAATCTCGATCATGCTAGGCAGCTCACGAGATCTAAACATGGAGGCATAGGAGAAGACAACCATCTAGCTACTGCTCTGAACCCGTAGTCCATGGATGAACTACTCACGCATCACTCCGGAGGCATTTATGGTGATGAAGAGGCCTCCGGTGATGATCTCCTCTCCGGCAGACAGCTTCAGACCCCCCTGGTCTAGGGTTGACGACGACAACGGCTGCGGAACTTTTCGGGGGTTTTTTTATCAGGTACTTATGGTTTTCCTTCGGAGGGGAATAAATAGGAGAAAGGGCGACGTCGGTGGGCCACCAGGGTGGCCTCACCACCCCCAGACGCGGCCGGGGGGCCGCGCCTGGCTATGGTGAGGGCCCCCTGGTGCCCGTCTTCGACTTCTCTTCGGACTTCTGGATGCTTCCGGGGAAAATAGGAACTTTGGGATCCGTGGGGTCCAATTCCGAGAATATTTCCAGAACAACTTTTCTGAAATAAAAAACAACAGAATACAGGGAACTGATACTTGGCATCTTATTAATAGGTTAGTCCTGGAAAACGTATAAAAATACTATAAAGAAGGGAGAAAACATGTAACAATTGGCATAATATCAACATGGAACATCAGAAATTATAGATATGTTGGAGACGTATCAGGTCTTAGTGGACGCAAAGCATTCGAGTGTTGCAAATATTGGGAGAGTAGTCCATTTAGGGTTGTTGTGTGTTTTTTTCTCCTTGTCATAACTGTCCCTTATTTAATGCAATGAGGCAACTCTTTTGCCTCCGCTTATGAAAAAAGTTGCACAGAAGGTGGACATATGTGCCACTGGTTTTTGCATGTGTGCAATCGGACCTCAATTGCATACAAGGTGGACATGTGTGCAACTAGTATTTTTTTCAATTTTTTGCAAATATTTTCACTTCCAAAAAACTTTTGAATGTGTGCAATCGAGCATCACTTGCACACAAGTTAGATTTGTGTGTAACTGGCATTTTTTAGATTTTTGCAAATATTTTCACTTACACAATACACTACTATATTAAAGCCCGTGGGATCCTTGCGATCTCAGCTATTCACCCCTCCTCGGCCTATCCCATGATGGCACGTTTCTGTTGGTATGTGATGTGGTTGTTTATTATTCGTTATAGAGGTGCACCTATTTGATTTTTTGTCTCTACTATCCCATTTTTTCTTGAGTGTTTTTTGTGCTAGCCAGTTTCCTCCTTGCTTTCTCTCTTTCCTTTTCTTCTGGTTGGTCCGGTAGAGTGCAAGCTATTCTCGTTTTATCTCATCCCATTTGTGGACGGTCTCTAGGTTCTGCCGGTTTTCGTTCTCCTTGTGTGTTTTGTTACATGTGGATCCTCGTGTCTTGTTCTTGTTTTTTCTACGGTTTTCTTTTGTTATTGTCAGGCGGTGGTAGGTTTGGTTGTATATTATATATTAGCCGGTGGTAGGTTTGGTTGTCTTTTGTCCGTTTTGCTAAAGAAAAAATACATATAGATTTCTTGGTGCTACCAAAAGACACGTACATATGTCATGATCCACAAATAGCACAAATCGTTCCATTAGAAAAGAACTCACTGATTGGGGCAGACACGACTCTCCATGGAGTCTATAAAAGACATCCACAATCCCAAGTCACGAGAACCGCAACAATTGCCTGCTAAACAAGAAATACAATTATGCATCCTTCCAAACCGGTAGAAAAAAAATTCTTGGATTGGCTTCCCCATCTTTGCACCTGATCCTACGACGTCCGCCTCGGATTCGGACTGCTGCTAAGGTCGTGCATGGTTCACCCTTGGCGACCGCAGGTGTACTGCAGTTGCTCCACCCGTGCGCCTGAGGAAGGGCCACCGACGTTGCCGTCGGTGTGACTGCAACCTCACCACGAGGACGCCTGCTGCTCACCATCCCTCTCGTTGCTAGGTGCAGCACATCGTGCTTCTTTCTCGAGGTGATCCGGACGGGCTGCCGTCGCTTAGCCATGGCCGGTGGACCTCCGCCGCCGAGTCGTCGTTTAGCCTCGGCCGGTGGACCTCGACCGCCGACAGAGAGGGCGGTCGCGCGCGAGGCGCATGTTGGCATCATACCGAGGCCGCTGCTCACTGTCCCGCTCCTTGCCAAGTGCAGCTCATCGTAATCCTTACTCGAGGTAATCCGGACAGGTTGTCGTCGCTTAGCTGCAGCCAGTGGACCTCTGCCGAGCCGTCGCTTAGTCGCGACGGGTGGACCTCGCCGCTGAGCCGTCGCTTAGCCACGGCCAGCAGACGCGTGCGGGGCTCGTGTTGGCATCATACTATCAGCCACGGCGGCGGCCGGAGCAGGTCCTTGCAGGCTCCCGCCTGCCCGCATGCACCTCCTCCCCGCACCACGCGGCGTACGCCACAAGCTGCAACTTTAGCTCTCACAGCTTTGCCCACAACACGTCGTGGTCGTGCATGTGGCTCGCCGCCCATGGGGACACCTGAGACACACGCACACAAGGAGAAATGCATGAACCTTCCGAGCATCTAACTCCCCAATGGTCAGTAATTGAACTTCAGGAAAAGCTAAAGTACGAACCACTCATGCCTCCACCATTCATTCTTATAAGGCTTGTCCCACAAATATTAATTCCATATCACTACCCATGTGCAAAAAAAACTAGGCATGCTACCATACCAAGCCTAGGTAAGTCAACTGATGGTGCCTCCTGAAATGCATGCAACATGAGGAGAACCAGAGGTCCAACAAATACACAGAGAAACTTGTGTAAGCACCCCCACCTCAGATACGAAGACTCGGGTACAAAGTATTTATTTACTCCAGATGACTGGGCTAATTTTATACAATGTCAATTTTTATGCACAGAATCACAATAGGATATTGATTGTTAATCCATGATGTCACTGTTACAGACAGCTGCTCAAAATGAACGGATAGTGATACATCCAGCTCAATCCAAAGAGAGGCCAGAAGAAAAATATCAAGAGAGCAAAATCAGCTACCATCACGACATACATTTTATGGAGAACTCTAGATAACCACACTAAGGCAAAAGAAAGTGCAGTTGTACTAACATTACAGTCACAAGAGAGCTCACACTTAGGAGAAAAAAGCACAACAAGCCTACAGAAGGTTGCATGCACTAGAAATTCAACGAGCCTACTGGCTTGATGAACTGAAAAACACATGCAACCATGGTTTAAAACATGTTGTTTGTACAAGTGCAGAACCCAAGCAAGAGTTTATTTTTCCTTGGATTACCTATAACTGTATTACATGCAAGATGTTCAATATGTAATTAGGTCGTCAAAATTAGGTCGAGGGGCGCGGGGGGGGGGGGGGGGGTGGCCACTTATAGGAGAAGACACGACCTGAGGCGTTGCCCGAGGTTCCCAGGCGAGCTGAGGACGTGGCCTACTGCCCACCCAAGCACCCAGGTCACCTAGGTGTTGCGCTATCCCCTCCCGCTCTCCTTTGGACTCCGTGTCCGTTCCAAGTGAAAAATTGACCTAGAATATTCATGGAATTTTCCATGGACATTTTTTTGTACAACTATTATGAAAAATAAAGACAGTAGAAAATAGGAACTCGAACTAGGCATCTTCTTAATAGGTTAGTCCGGGAAAATACCCTAAAAACATATAAAATTGTAGTAGAAACATGTAGCAAAGACATAAAGCAAGGATGGAACAATCAAATATTATATATACATTTTAGACGTATCAACATCACCAAACTTAATTCCTGCTTGTTCTCGAGTAGGTAAATGATAATAAGTATAATGTTTGAGGTGACATGCCACCAACAGAGTCAAGATCAAGATAGTAATGTGCAAGCATGTGAACTGAGATAAAAAGATTCAAAGCAATTGTCTATAGTTGATAATAAACAAATAATGAGTAACCAAGTTGTATCATCTAAAAAAATCTTCATGAACAATATTTTAAAGACATAAAACAAGAAAACTTGACACAACTTCTTATTTTGCAAGGTGGTACCATTTTGTCAAAAATATTGGAAGCCAACACAAAGGAAGATTTAAGTTTCAGCATTGCTTCAACTTTCAACTTATTTATCTCATGGATAATGTGAATACAATGAATCATGATTAGATATAACATCATAAATAGTACCTATGGCCAACATGTTGTGTTTGTCTGTGAAGAATATGTAGGGTGGAAAACAGTCTAAACATAAAAGAAAAAGATAGGTCATTCGAGAGTGAAGCAGGGATCAATCATATGCTAGATTTTTTTTGTTAAACATAAAGAGTTGTAAAAGTAAATCTTTTGAGAGGTGTATGTCCTATGTCAAATAATGGTAATAGATAACTCAATATTCTACATGCTAAACGAAATTTTAAGAGCGGCTCCCATAGAGGAACGATAACATTCTTCTTCTCCTTTGTTTATCAAGAGCAAATTTTGACTCATTCTCAGTAAAAAAAAGTGTAAAGTAAAGTTTATTGATTATTGTTTTTTTGTTTATGTTTTGTGATCTTGGCACCGACTTGCCATCTCTTTTGCAATATTAGAGACAATCACATTATGCATGCAAGTCAAAGGTAAGCTCGTTCAACATGGGTACATAAAGAACCATCTACAACTTCCTCCTGAGCTAAAACAGAGACAAAAAAATAGGAAACAATAATAATTTTGAAGATTTTAAAGATAGCATATGACTAATATACTTGGAACGGCAGGAAAATATCATGTATGGGTAGGTATGGTGTACGCAAATGTCATGAATATCGACTCAAGATTTGGATACACGAGTAGAACTCATATTCGGTACAAGGTTCAATCTATCATTTAGATAGAGAGTGATATTTCCTTCTTGTCGAAGAAGACCGATAATGTGGCGAAGGAAAGCATCACTGGTTCCTTCAGCTCCTCCTTTCTGGTCACTCTCCTGCCAGAGATTCAAGACCCCCAGGTTCTGGCTAATTTAGAGGGACTGAACTTCTATCTTAGCTTTTACGAACTTGGCGTACCCATGGGGGTAGAGCTGGGTTGGAAAAGGTTCAAAATAGTACCACAAAATCAAAAGGGAGAACATTATGTTCCAAAAGTTGTAGAGCTGGTCGTCTTTCATATCGAGCCATTGAAGCAGCACGTCGGGCTACAATCGGACAAACCTACAGCATGAGCTGTTTTCAGTTATCAAAGGGTACTTGTCAGAATCTAGTGTCGTCATTATTCGATACTGCTGTGAGATACTACGAGAGCGAGTAGGCAATATGAGATAGGGACTCGATCGATTCATTAAGAAGCTAGGAGAAAACCTGTTTAGTAGGGGAAGAAGTATGGTGCCGCATGCAAACTACTCCCAAAACATAAAACACTTGCCGACCTAGGCACACACATCACACCTAGGACCTAGAATAACTTTTGAAAAGCTAAAAAGGAGACTTCAAGATAAGTGAGCCAGGACACGTTGAAAATACATCGAATCCTCTGCTTCCAAACATTTGACATGGCGCTTATGGTTCTCCCAATTCCAACTCTCGCGATTTCAGAAGTTGTGGCAAGGCGATCCTCGAACCAGCCCTCAATCCTATAATCTAACTCCTCTTAAGTTTTTTATTGATCGGGTTTGCGCGGTTTAGAGGAGTAGAGCAAGAACTAGAGATACCATTAAATCGTAAATAACAACCACCGAAAATTGCACTAAGTTTTGTGAATAACCACTTACCGATATATTGGAGGCGGTGATATGACCGTGGCGATGAGCCCTACCATTTTGGAAAGTTTGTGTGTAGCCGAACATGGAATTTACCTTAATTGGGCATTCAAAATAAGATTTGGACAGATAACCCTCTTCTAAAACGCCGATCGACAAATTGCGATTCACCTATTTTTGAAAGGTGTGACTACGGCTCAGCTGACTGAGAATTAAACGTCCCTTACCCACCAAAACAATTTTATTCTAATTTCGATAGAGTGTTTGACCCTATTCCAACCATATAACTAAGTTAGAATTTAACTTGTAACGGGATAAAATCCCAATTACAACTCGACTCGCAATTAAAAGAAATCCCAGTCACAACCCCGAACTTGCAACTCATAAAAATTTAAGTTGCAACGAGCCAAAAGTATGAGTTGCGACCCGGCTTGAAACTCGACAAAAGTACGAGTTGCAACCCCAGTTGCAACTGGACAAAAAATAGGAGTTGCAACACAATTTTGCCAAAAGATCTAAGCTGTAATCGAACTTGGAACTGGACAAAAATCCAAGTTGCAACCAGACTTGTAACTGGACAAAAATACGACCTGCAATCTAACTTGCAACTGAACAATAGTACGAGTTGCAACCCGATTTGTAACTGGACAATAGTACGAGTTGCAACCGAACTTGCAATTAGAAAAAAATACTAAGTTGCAACCCGACTTACAACTGAACAATAGTGTAAATTACAACCCGACTTGCAATTGGGATTAGGTGTAACCTGACTTGCAACTGGATAATAGTACGAGTTCCAACCGGATTACAATTGAACAAAAATACAGAGTTGCAATCCAACTTGCAACTAGACAAAAATCCGAGTTGCAACCTGACTTGCAACTGGATAATAGTACGTGTCCTGACTTGCAATTAGACAAAGAAAAACGCTTTTATTAGGGCGCCCTAAACGCGGTCTCGCGTAGGTCGCTCTCGGCTGGTGCGTGTAGCACAAGCATTATTTGACTTTTCTCGGCCCAACAGCTTATTTGGGCCTAGTTGCTAATCCTTTCGCTTTTAGGCCCATTTTCGCATTAGAGAATTTTTTGAAGCAGTCCAACATCATAGCTACGTGTAGCCATATATATGCTAAGCATTTTCGCCATTTTCGGCCAACGTTGCGTACGTCATAAAAGTTTGTAACAAATTGGCAAGTTTTTTGTTGAGAAAACACAAGCGAGATGTTGCAATATTTTTCTGTATAATTTTTTTAGAAAATACGTATATGTTTTTAGAATTCATTTGGAATGATATGTTTTATGCGCTACTTCACATGTTGTAAACATATGATTTTATTGTTGCTATATATTTATTTTGTTGTTGAAATAAGGGATGTTTTTTGTTGCAACTAGAACGGTGACAAATTATTTTGTTTGCTTAGTAGCTTTTTAGTTGATGCAATTTATTTTTTGTTGCAATAGGTTGTGATTTTTGTTAAACATATTGTTTAACTATTCTTTGTAGTATTACTTATTTTTCGATTTTTTTTGAACAATTTATTGCAATACTTTTTTTTTACATGGGGCGATAATTTTTGTGGCGAGACCAGTAAAGTTATCGTAATGGCAGTTTTGCTGTAATTATCGAGATGACCGGGGTCAACACAATATACCTCTTTGTTTAAGTAAGTCTGTTGTGGAGTGCGGATTCTATATCAAAAAACGGGGGGGGGGGGGAGGCTAAATTTTGCAAAATTACGATGTGCTAATCGAGGGCTCATGAGGGGACCTACGTTTTGCAAATGTAGGCCGACCTACGTCTAGCGCTTACCTTAGACAAAGATATTAAGTTGCAACCGGACTTGTAACCGGACAATAAATACGAGTTGCAACCAGTGACGGATCCAGGGGCCAGGGCCGCGCCAACGACCGGCCACCCCCATAAAAATACAACAGGGGCCACAAGAGGTACTAATTACATTGCTAATCTAGATTTCTTAGGTTATTAGACTATAAGCCTTGCCGAATGCTGACACATGGCCCAAAGCCCAACGTACATGCCTGTATAGACGAAACCTTCAACAATCCATGTCCCATACTCATACCAGACGACCGATAGCTGTCGCCGCCGCCCGCATGTGTTATTCCACTATGGTCCATGCGTGTTGTCGTCTCTCATGGTTTGAAAGAACCTCTCTCTAGTGATTAGTCTTCTCCCGGCTCGCATCCAAACTCGGCACTCGTCGATGATGTAACATCTGCATTTCAGTCTTGCATGCGTCGTGACCAGTGAACTCGGATCACCAGATTAGGTATGCATGTACTTCTTTTCTCCTTTTATGCAGTAATATCTAACTTAGTAATCTCTCTAGAGATTCAATTTATCTTTTGTTTAGTTTACATGTACTTCTGAAGATAAAATAAAATGTAGAGAAAAAGACCGACTTAACATATTGCTATTGTGAGCTGCATGCTTCAAGCTAAGACCCATGCGCTGAAAATTCAGATTCAGCCTAGACTTAGATTAGTGCCATTATGAGATATTAACTTGTAAGATCCTGTAAGAGATCTTAAATATTAAGTTAAGCCGATTGTTATGAAAATATGGGTCATTATATTTATAAGTAAAAATATCCAAAACAAACTATTGATGCGTATGATTGTTATGAAAAAAAATGTGATATTACGGTTGCGTCTAAATATTTTTTTGGTTCACAGCCTGCTATT
This sequence comes from Alopecurus myosuroides, assembly GCA_028641055.1. Taxonomy (NCBI): domain Eukaryota; kingdom Viridiplantae; phylum Streptophyta; class Magnoliopsida; order Poales; family Poaceae; genus Alopecurus; species Alopecurus myosuroides. The sequence continues at coordinate 297,702,236 of CM054063.1, read as the reverse complement.
TATATGGAAAATGCTATTTCTCAACCGGATATAGGTAAAGCTGGTTGGGACGCCTCGTTTCTCTTCCCTCACGCGCCGCAAAACACAATTTTTTTTCTATATACATCAGACGCGCAGGAGCGATCAACTTAAACGAACCAGACGGTAGAGGGGACGGCGGTAGCGAGGCTTCCGTACACTCGATTGTCGCCTAGCATTTGTCCTCTTATATTTGATCTATGACCATTGTTTCTTGGCCCCCCTATGGTCAAATCCCGAATCCTCCCCCGTTGCAACTTGCAAGTGGACAAAAATACGAGTTACACTTGGTATCCGGAAATAACACACTAGCAACGCGTAAAAAAATACCAGCACAAAACGATCCGACACACAGATGACCTACGCAAAGAAAAATAAAAAACACAACAAAATGAGCTAAGACGTAAAGTCAAATCGTGCTATTTAAAAATCTTGCACGGATAGTAAAAGCACGATCGAAAAAACCCTCTCTAGGAATTAAGACCGCTCCGCCCCTCGTCTCCGCAGTCCCACCGCTCTGCCCCCGTTGAGAGTCGATGTAGGGTTCCCGGCTGGCTCCTGTCTCCTCTCCGGCGGCGCGGCCAACCGACGGCGAGAAGGATGCGCAGCGCGGGTTGTACAGAGTAGAAGTAGGCTTAGGATTTGCTTTTTTCCAGTGGAGAATGGCGTGATGCCGAGTCCGAGCTCGTCCTGGGTACTCCCGAGCGGTACCTGGGGCGTTGGCCTCGTTCTCCTCCTGCTGATGATGCTCTGGTGGTCGGAGCTCAACAAGGCTCGAGGATGTGCGTCCATATCTCTCCAAATAAAGCTCGTTTCTCCTCCAGATCTGGGGGATTTGGCTGCCCTTCGTCCTCCCTTTTCAGAGATCCATGGTGGAGAAAGAAGAGGGGATGAAGAGGAGAATGACACCGCTTCCGGTAGCGCATCATCTCCGGTATCTCGTCGGCCTCGGGCCGCTCTGCCGTCGACTCCTATAGCCAAAGGGTGGCTGCTTCGAGCTCTGTCCCCGGTCTGCCGGCGTCATCTGTACTCAAACCTCCTGGCCGGTGTGCCAAATGGGAGGCCCTCATGCAGCTTCAATACGGCATCCCCAGTCTGCTCCGTCTGAAGTGGCCTAGTCCCGGCGATGGTGCGGATTGCCGTGCTTCGAGGCTCCGATTGAAGCTTGGTGGTAAAGGACATGTACTTGATCGCTTTTTAATGTTCTATTCTAGGGTCCTATGTGCACTTTCTGAGGGCTTGTTTGTAATTTCTATTTTCTTTGATGCCCTACTTGTAATATGTAACTCCACCGCCGTTTAATGCAGTGTCTCGGTCCTTCGGAACTAAACTTTGTTAAAAAAAGAAACCTCTCTAGACATCGTGGAATACCAGGCAACACGGAAAAAAAAGACATAGACCCACGAAAGAAAAAGCGCACGCAAGCAGCAAAGCGCACTCCACGCTGAGATGTCGAGATAAAACAATTGCAAGAAAGAAAAACACAGTTCAGCACGAATCTCTATAACATCTCACGGTTAAACACTCGACTGAGAATTAAGCTAATTCTCAGCTGATCGAGAAGCAAAACCGAATTTTCAAATGTCGGAAGGAATTGTTCATCCAAGCAAATGGACAACTATCAATTCGCTCAGATGACCCAAACAGAGCAGCCAGTATAATTTCATTTTCAAAATGATCCATTCATTTTTCGGACATGATCCACGCCCCGACATATAATAATGCTAGCTAGCCTAGCTAGGACCAGTGAATGACCCCGCAAATTAAGCAACAAGGCGATCGAGATCTTCGAACCAAAATCATCGAGGTCGATCGATGGAGAACAGGGCGAAGCGTGTGGCGATCGTGGGCGCCGGCACGAGCGGCCTGGCGGCGTGCAAGCACCTGCTAGCGCGCGGGTTCCGGCCGGTGGTGTTCGAGTCCGGGGAGTCCGTCGGCGGGCAGTGGACGCGCACGCTCGCCTCCACCCGGCTCCAGTCGCCCGCTGCCGGCTACAGCTACTCGGACTTCCCGTGGCCGGAGACCCCCGACGCGTTCCCGCGGCACGACCAGGTCGTCGACTACCTCGCAGCGTACGCGCGCCGCTTTGGCGTCGAAGAGCGCGTCAGGTTCCGGAGCACCGTCGTCGCCGCCGAGTACGTGGGAGCTTGGCCAGAGGACGAGGCGGACAGATGGGAGCGGTGGGCCGGCAACGGCGAGGCCTTCGGCGACGGCACGGGCGCGTGGCGCCTCACCGTGCACCACCGCGGCGCCGGCCAGCGGGAGACGACGATGCAGGTGCACGAGTTCGACTTCCTCATCCTCTGCATCGGCAGGTTCAGCGGCGTGCCCAACATCCCGGCGGCGTCCCCGGGCCCGGAGGCATTCCGCGGGCGGGTGCTCCACTCCATGGACCTGTCCGACATGGCCGACGCGGACGCCGCCGCGCTGCTCAAGGGCAAGCGCGTAGCCGTCGTGGGCGCCGGCAAGTCGGCATTTGACATCGCCGCCGAGTGCGCGAAGGCCAACGGCGCTGGCCGTCCGTGCACTATGGTGTGCCGGAACCCGCAGTGGCTGCTGCACGACACGGACGTGTGGGGGAAGGTCAGCTTGGGGTACCTCTACAGGAACCGCTTCGCCGAGCTCATGGTCCCCAGGCCCGGCGCCGGGGCCGCCTGCCACCTCCTCGCCGCGCTGCTCGCGCCGCTGGCCTGGGCCATATCGGACAGGTTCTACGACAGGGTGAAAGAAGGCAGCGTCGTCTTCCAGAGATCAAAATCATTCAGCTTCTGCCCAGACGGCCTGGTGGCTGGTGCTCGACGGCGGAGACAAGCAGCGTGTCGTGCCGGCCGACGTGGTGGTACTCGCCACCGGCTTCCGCGGCGATCAGAAGCTCCGGGACATGTTCGTGTCGGGGCGGGTGAAGGACATCATCACCGGCACGCCGGAAAAGGCCGCGGCGCTGTACTGGGAGTGCGTGCACCCGCGGATCCCGCAGATGGCGGTGCTGGGCTACACGGAGGGGCTGAACAACATAGGCGCGATCGAGATGACGGCCAAGTGGGTGGCGCGGCTGCTGGACGGCACTTTCCGGCTGCCCGGCGTGCGGCGGATGGACGAGAGCTGCGCGGAGTGGGGAAGGTACTACGCCCGGAGGAGCGGCGGCGGTGGGGAGGGGCAGAGCGCATGGAGGCCTTGCATCGGTGCCATCAACGTGTGGTATAAGGACGAGCTGTGTCGCGACATGGGGTGCGAGCCCAGGAGGAAGAAGGGATTTCTCGCCGAGTGGTTCCAACCTTATGGCGCCATTGACTACTCTGACATCCACTAGTTTCCACTGAATTGGTAAAGGCGAGCGTAGGTCGCCCTACGCCAGCAACTTTTAGGTCTCCTCCCCCACCGTTAGATTTTCATCAGATGGCTACAAATCAACAAATCACATTTTTTCATTTTGGTCCCTGACTATTTTCGAAACTAAACCCGCACTCCACAATGGACCAGTTAACCGAAGAGGTATATCATGTTGCCCTCCGTTATCTTGATAATTACAAAAAAATGCCATTGCAACAAAATTGACAGATATCGCAACAAAAAATATTACCCCGTGTACAAAAAAAAAGTATTGCAACAAATTGTTCCAAAACAAATCGAAAAAAAGTAATGTTACAAAAGAATAGATAAACAATGTGTTTATTTCGTTGCAGCAAAAAAGTTCAACCAATTCAACAAAAATCGCAACCTATTGCAACAAAAAAAATTATTTGTATCAATTAAAAAGTTGGTAAGCAACAAAACAATTTGTCTCTGTTTCAATTGCAACAAAAATCATCACCTATTTCAACAAAAAGGTAAACCGATAGTAACAAAAAAGTTACATGTTTACAACATGCAAAGGAGCACGTAAACATGTCATTCCAAATTGATTCTAATAAACATATAAACATTTTCTAGAAAATCATCCAGAAAACATTGCAACATCTCATTTGTGGTTTCTCAACAAAAAACGTGCGAAATTGTAACAAATTTTACACACGTACGCAACATTGTCCGAAATGACGAAGAACACTTAGCAAATATAAAAGGCTGCACGTGGTTTCTATGCCCAGACACGAAAAACTGGGTCCAAAATACTAACTTGATGCTAATTGGGCCTATATACGCTAAATGGGCCGGCCAAAAGCAGCGCTCGCACGCGCAGGTACCTACGTTAGCTTATCTTAGGTTCCCCTAAGATAAGCATTTTCCATTGGTAAAGCGTTACTAACTATGCTCGCATCGTTAATTTTACACCATTCTAATAACTTTGAGGTCGGCTCCCGTTAGGTATGCGATTTTTCCTTCCGTTTGACTCTTTTTTTTATAAGATAGAGGTCGCCCCCCCGATTCCATTAGAATAAAATAAAAGCAGCCGACAGGATCGTGCCCAAGCATGTTCAGGTTTCAGCAGAGAGGTTTTTCACAATAACCCTATTACAAAAGCCCTCTAGGAGAGAACTAATTCCTCCGTTCAGCAATAGATGACTTCTAATTGTGTAAATATGAATGTATCCAGACATTTTTAGTCTTCATATACATTCATATATAAATAAGTGAAAGTCATCTACCAGGAGTCTTTAATCTAGGGGTAGCACATCACCAGGAGGAGCAAACTTAGATGTCACGAGTCTTGCACTTCACCCCCAAGTTGACCAATGCAGTGAGAGCTCACGAGGGAAGGAACCAATTGGTGGTAAGGAGCTGTTGATGAAGGTCTTCCACCGTCCAGATCCAGAGCGAGGAATCAGTACCATGCTATCCGCGGGAGCTTCTCGCGCTTTCGTCTCATACTTATGACGCAGTTTATCAATGCTGGTACCAGAGTAGATTTGCAGAGAATTTTCCACTTGTGTGCAGGGGCGGAGCTGGCGCTCGAGTCACCCTGATGCACTACTGTACTATGGCATAAAAATTTCACGAAAAAATCCACTATATAAAAGTATCTGTTTGTCTTTTTAACATTGAATAATAAGACATAATTTATAAATAACAAATACCTTGTAATAAACATAAAAAATTCTACTATAATAAACCAAAGGGGAAAGTTACTTGTAAAATATTTCGTGCATTTTCAAATTGCAAAAAACCATCATCAAACGCCAAGGTCCAATAACCTGCAAGATAAAAAGTTGACTTAATTTACAAGTGAGAAATAGTAGAGTGACAAAAAAAAAACTAGTAGTCAAGTAGCTAAAGTTTTTTACATTACCTTTTACTCTTCTAGTATATTCGATTCTTTAAATCCATGAAATACTTAACCACTTGATCATTGGTGACTTTCTTCATTTTTCTTTCTCCACATAACAAATAACATCATCACTCAAGCTGTCATCATTGAGGCAATTGCGCAAAAAGGTTTTCACTAGTTTCATGGCTGAAAAGCACCTCTCAACTGTAGCAGTAGCAACAGGCAACACAATTACTAGGTTAAGCAAACGATAAAACAATGGATACATAATATGCCTCCTTGTCTCCACCGTATTTTTTTTTGAAAGCTAAATGATTGTTGCTAAGTCTGAAAAACTATCATCTGTGCGTATGATGGCTCCCAAGTGCAGGAGATCAATCGTAGTCTTCGATGGGAAGTATTACCCAAATTTGTAGTTCGACTCAGTGGGAACACAAGAATACCGGTGAGACTTTAGCAATTGGGACGTCACTCCCAACCACACCTGTGTATCAACAAACTTGCAGCGAGAGTGGTGAGTGTAATAATGCAGTGAAAGTAAACAAACAGAAAGTAAATGGAGAGCAAGTGTTTTCCCAGTTTTCACCGGAAAAGAGTGAAAGTAAACCAGAAACTAAAACGCAGGCATGAGGTGACAGCGGGGTGTTGCACGGATAAGATTGATCATGTAATAATGTTTTGCTAGCAGCGAGGCCTTTCTTTATCTCAGTTTTATGTAGGTGTGTGTTCCGTAAATTATTGTGCGTACTAACCAAGAGAATTTGCACAAAGCCTATTGTCCTACCTGCCCATTTCACCGGGGCCAATTTGGAACTACAGGTAATTAAGGTCTACCCTTTCGGATAGCCCGGACCAACGCATTAACACTCCATGAACACACATAATCCTCAAAATAGAACATATCTCCCTTGTTTTCCCTAGCTGTCACTTTAGGGTTCGCAGGTTCAACATAATAGCAGGTAATACACATTGCAGATAGATACCAAACTCAAATATATGATGTAGCAATGTAAGTTCAGTACTGAAATCATGCCACTTGGGCCCTAGTAACAAGCATTAAGCCTAGCAATAGTGCATCAACATAAGACATAAGAATTCTCAAGACAAACCCCTAGATCCCGCATACCGGGTAGCAATTACATGATCAATATCATCCAAAACCCCTCACACCTCACATGGCTACAGCAACTACTCACACATGGAGGGGGTGATGGAGCTCATGGTTGATGGAGATGATGATGGTGACAAAGCCCCTCGAATTCCACCTCCGGGGGTGAAATCCCAGATCAATCTCACTCCGAAATAGAAGATCGTGGTGGCGGCGGCGCTTCGTTTCGCGAACAGCTCTCTCCTTCGAAACACGTCAGTTTCTCGTATGTATGGAGGGGTACATCGAAGACCTGGCCGGAGTGGGCTATCTGGGCCTAAAAGGGGTGACCCCACGCGGCCAAGGAATCTGGCTGCGTGTGGGGCCCCTTTTGGCCCTCGGGTGGCCCCCCGGCCCCATCTGGTGCTCATTCCCCTTCTTTTCCATAAAAAGTTACGTGGTTTTCGTCCCCTGTGAAAAGTCCTCCGAAAATAGACGGAAAGAAGACTTTTGCTAAAAACAGCGTCAGATTCTGCAGATTTATTCAATTATGGGGGGACTCTAGAGAGAAATACGATGCAAAGTGCTTGGAAAAGTAGATGCATTTTGGGTGCATCAACTCCCCCAAGCTTAGCTCGTTGTTTGTCCTCGAACAACTCAAACGCAGTGCAGAAGCGATAAAAACTTTGGCAAGAACTTTGCATTGCATATGCATCATCAATTAATACTAGCAAATACTCAAGACATGATTCCTGTAACAAGTAGCAAAATACTAGCAAGTGTGCATCTACTCAGTATAGAAGCATATATACTTGTTGCAATAGAAATAACATGAAGTGTTAATACTTGAATGAGTTTGCTCAATTGTAGACATAAACAAAGGCTTGTGCATCGCTGATGATTGAATCATATCAAGATTTTTGAGATCTCTGATTCTTTCATATGTTGACAAGTAAAATCATTGTGCTTACTACCTTGCTCTCAGTTTTGCTAAAGCATTAATTTTTCATTTTGATTCTTATGCTTGACAAACTACAGTTGAAAGCCTCATGCCCCTTAAAAGCGAAGTCCCGCACCATGATTACTCAACTCTAGATTCCTAATAAGCCTTGTGCAATCATTGTAAGTATTAATGACATCATAGAGAGCAGCAATTGGGGTACCTCTTGCCCCATGACATGGAAACCAGCCCATGTCAAAATGGCAAGACAAACAAATGGAATGGACTCATTATCCTTTTTTATTTCATTCACTATATGCATAGCTTCTTATTTTATTATAGGATATGTTGCGGAGTCCATTCTAGCTATAAGTAAATTTCCACCATGATATCGCATGGCTTGGGTTAGCGGCCCAATGCGTCTCTCTAATCATATATACTTACTCATCAAGACTTACTATTCCTCTACCTCATTTCGGCATGACAGGCATCCACAGTTAAAAGAACATAATATCAACTTGAATATAGAATTCTTAGTGCAGCGTTGAAAGTTTTCCATGTGATACACATTTAGACTAACCCCCAACCATAAGTTCGTCAAGCATAAGACTCCACTTTTATCATTCATGAAATTTTCTTTTTAATTCTTTCCTTGCTTGGCAAGTTCAGTAAGCACAATGGGATGCGTAAACCTTTGCTTAAGGCTACAATTATTCAATCCATCAGCCAAGTAATGACACTAAACAATATTTCAGTTGCATCAGAATATATTCTACTAAACCACGGAGAAGATAAACAATGGCTATTATGTCACTAAGTGTTAAGGGAATCATAAGGTGTGCACTTGCTGTTATTAAAAAGCATACATAAGCACGGCAAAGGTGTCATTCCTTTCATCCCTTCAAGCACATTATCATATCATTGTTGTTCTCCTCTCCCCACTTGAATTGCTCAATAAAAACTCAAATCTTGCTATAAAAAGTTACTGCATTCAGCAATTTGTTTACCTACCTAAACACCTCAAAAGTTTCTCATGTTTTACAGAGGTGAAGGCCATAAAAAGTTGCAGTAGTGATTAAATTTTCAGCTCAAACGGAGTCACAAGTAAAGATTAAAGCATATAACAGTGAACATATTTCAGCAATTCCTGCAGCTCCGTATTTATACTAAACTCAAGAAAACAAAAATCTTTTTGTGGTTTTTTATTTTTAGAAACATAATGTAAATAACCAGAAGTAAACTAGCTAACAAATAACAAAAATATTTTTGTGTTTTTCAGATTTAAAGAACATAAAACAACAAATAACATGCACGTGATATAACACAACGAATGAGGAGGGAGAGAAATACTCCCCCAAGCTTGTGATCAAGCTAGTATCCTGGGTGGTAATCATGTCCACCACTCGACGAACCTCCCTGGAAGAAGGATGTATCCTGCCATGCCTGTGCTCCAAGGTGTGGTTCAGGGAAGCCACAGGGATATGCCATAGGCGCCTGGTATTGGGGCTCCTCCTGTTGTTGCTCTTCTTGTTGTGGCTCTTCTTGCACAGTCCACTTTGTCTCCCTATCAAACAAGTCAGCACAAGGAAGCCTAACAGACACAATGTGCCCATTAGAATCCTTATAGCAATATGAAAAATATTCTTTCTCAGCCCTGCTCATATCCATGCGAAAAAGTAAACCAAAATCCTGCAGTCGAGACTCATTTACCATGGTACCCAAGTTATCATTAAAACCTCGTTCTGCCATAATGTATTCATGGATTAAAGTGGCAATGACACCAACATATAAAGGAGTTTTATCCGTGCCATTCCTACTGATAGCTAAATGCAAAGTTCTAGCAAGTATGGTTCCCAGGTTATATATAGGTGTTGTATTTTCCATTGCACATTTTAATAAATAGATCATAGGACCAGTGCAAGCAGAAGTGTTATCCCTAGCAAGGAATCCTCTAGCAAGAAACAATGCAAAATATCTAAGGTCCGGGTGTTGGATGCATGTGAGCTTGCCTCTATTCATTCTTTCAGGAATATTTTTAGCAATGCTACGTCAGAATGTGACAAGTTCTTCTCTAGAATCAGCATATGTTTCATCCCATAACCCCGTAGTTGGTACACGTATAGCCTTACAGAGTTCCTCTAATGACATGACTAAACGCTGCCCCCTCATTGTAAATTTAATGACAAAAATAGCTGGAGGAGGTTCTTAGACTTACTTTTCCGGTGCACCACCGGTCCCTCAAACCTGAATGTAGAGAGGAATTCCCTCGAGAGTTCCACATATGTGTTGCGTGGATGGCGTGAGAACTTCAGCAAAGGCTTGGAAATCTTCAGCAATCCCCCAATGTTCAAGAACTTCGGGGTCTTGCCATCTTGTGGTATGGACACGCAGATTTTCACCTGCAAAAACCAATTCATCCTCCCATAACTGATTATCACATGATTGTTGGACACCCTTTATTCTCTTCTCCTTGTCCTTGAGGACATCCCAAGCAATGCCTTTCCCTTGTTCAGCATGTTACCTTGCTGTACCAAAATAAAATTCAACAAAAATTAAATTGTATCACTCTAAAACATTGCTAAGGCATCCATAACTAGTCCTCTAATCAATATCATGCATCCATATCAACTAGAAAACTTAAATTCATGGATTTCTTAGACATAATAGGTGACACCTAGTGCAGCAAAATACTTCATACACAAAGCATGGGAGCAAAAAGTAATTGGATGAGTGAAGGAGTTACATACTGATGCATGTAAAATGCATAGATGAACTTTGCATGTTATTACTTGTTTTTCCTACATATTAGCAACTTATATTCATGTTTTATAATGATTTGGGGGATTTTCTAAACAATCCCCCTTCTTTTGGTTCTAACCCTGTTTTTCCAGAAAACGTACTTTTTAGTGTTTCAGACTTTCCGGGAGCTTCGGGACTCCAAAAAGGGCAAGGCCAAAGAGCACGGTTCAGAATTTTCGAGACGAAGACCATGGGCCAAAGTAGAAGGCCAAAATGCCAACCAGGTGGCAAAGAGGACCCTCCATGCGGCCAGATTCCTTGGCCGCGTGAGAGGCCCCTTTTTTTGCCCCCGTGGCTCCGATGCCGTCGATCTTTCTTCTCCCGAGTGTCTCGTGACCTAAAAACGACTATATAAAGGGTCCCCTGGCCTTTTCGAGGAGGAGGCGGCGCCGAGAGACGAAACCACGAAACAGAGAGACAGAAGGCTGCCGCCGGAGAAGATCGGAGGGGGGAAAACGCCGCCGGGATCACCCCCGGAGGGCTCCACCCCCCTCCGGCGTGTTCATCATCAACATCTACAGCAAGATCAGCTCCATCTCTCCACTGTAATCTTTTGGCAAACACGATGTATGATGCAATACTATATTCCCTTGATGTATTGTGTCTCCCCGTCTATGTTTGAGTAGTGAATTGTTCTTGGCAATGGTGAAATAGTTCGTTGATTGGTTGCATACAAGTTTGTTATCTTCTATGATTGTCTTTATGTACAATATATGAGTGCACGCATATGTTGGGGAATGCATGTAAGGTGATCACCGGTAGCATAATGGAGTGGTGGTGACTTGGGAGTGGCAGTAACCTGAGACCGAGCCACAAAGTTAAGTTATTGGGGGATATATATAGGGACCTTAGAACGTAAGGCTATGGTGGGACTTTATGTCTTAATCAATCTTGTGCAGTCATTTACTTGGCCACATGATCCATCATAAGGGGTTGTAGATCATTTACTTGACTATACCTATTCATGGCTCCTTCCTAGAAGAAACAACTAAGCCTAAAACATGTGCTTCACTAATTGTGACAACCACACGAACGAAACACCTATTGCTAGAACACTTGCTCCCTTGAGATACTTGAGATATTTGCTGCTTGCTACTTGTGAAACTTTCTTAGAAACTTGCTTTAGAAACTTGCTCTAGGATTACTTGCATTTTAAACTTGCTTCACTAGTTACTAGACAAACCACACTCCACGTCACTTGCTTTTAATTAGTTAGTTCCTTTTAGTCAAACTTATTGCTTTGCATAAACAGCCATATAAGAGGGTTATAGGGCTTTAGAGAATAGATAGCTTACCTTCAACTCCTCGTGGGCTCGACACTCAAATGCTTATCGAAAGGTACTACAATTGATCTCCTGCACTTGGGATTCATCAAGCACTTTTCTGGCGCCGTTGCCGGGGAGCGTTGTGCTAAGCTTTTATTCTTGTTTGCATTGCATAATAACATATAAACCTAAAACACAAAAAAAAATTATAAAATGGAAAACAACCAAACAATTTTAGAACTGTATAATATCTACCTTGAATTAGGACATGAAGTGTTTGAGGAGAAATTGAAAAATTATTTGCACAACAATCATATTTGTGGTAGTACTAATTCTTTGAACACCTTTATTGCTAAGGAAAACCTTGAGATTGGGGAAGTTTGTCTTGATGAATATGATATTTTTAGTCCCCCTACTATTGAGGATATACTTGCTGATTCTATGGAAAGTTTTAAGCTTGGGGAAGTTGGTTTTTATGAGCATGATATTTCTAGTTCCCCAAGCTTGGAGGAGAAAATTCACTTTGATGATACTATGCCTCCTATATATGATGATTGCAATGAAAATTATGAATGTTTAACTCCCACTATCACTAATGAGGATTTTACTTATGTGGAGAGTAGTGATTCTTTTATGCATGTGGGTCATGATAAGAATGTTTTATGTGATATTCATATTGTTGAATCTATTCATGATGCTACTGAAAATTATTATGAGAGAGGGAAACATGGTTACACATATTTCAACAATATTAAGTTTCCCCTCTTTATGCTGAAAGTATTGAAGTTGCACTTGATCTACCTTTCTATGCTTGCTATTATGTGCTTCTTTTATTTGTTTCATTACAAAATGCCAATGCATAGGAAATGGGTTAGACTTAAAAATAAATTGTTTATTATTTTTTGGTGTGTTGCTTATGCTTTAATTTCCTATTTGGTTTGAGCACACATTTATGTCTATTCAACATGTAAAATACCTTTACCTACTGTTATCTATCATTTAGTTTAAGATTTTAATTTTACAAAAATTTTGGGAAAGTAAATGAGAAGGATGAGTAATGGAGAAGTTGGGGTCGACCTTGAACATGTGTTGTTCATGCCAATGAAACCATTGCAAAGTCTCTATCATTAAAACTTTTTCCAAAGCTAAAAACAATAAAAATATTAGTTCACTACTGTAACATCACATTTATGTCTTATTTCTCATCATAAATGTCAAGAATAATCTTATATGAGAGATAGGATTAAACAATAGTAATTAGCTGTCCAGAAAACAGATTCCTGAACTTCACTGCGAAAAATGTTTAAAATCACAGAAGTGGAATTTTGACCTGGTAATTTGATGACAGCAATATTTATTTATCACTACATATTTCATTACTTTTAAGTTTTCTAATTTGAGCAATTTAAGTGCCTCTAAAAATTCACTCTTTACGGGCTGTTCAGTTTTTGGCAGATTATGTCTTTATTTTGCATTGCTCTCATTACTTGTGTTTTGTGTGGTTTTTTTGATCAAGGAGCAATGCACAACTGTAGTAACAGTAGTTAATATTTAGAATCAACTTATGATGTGTCTTTGCTGTACCTATGTGGATTTTATTTATGGAGGCACTAACCCCTCTAATCAAGTTTTATGTTGAGATTTGTGTAAGAAGAATTTTTCAGGAGGAAGAGTTGAGTGAGATGAACAAAGATCAAGAGGGACAACCAATCAATCTTGGGGATGTACCCCTGGGCTCACCCTACATGTATCAAATAAGTACAAGAATCCAATCTTGGGGATGCCGAGCCACCTCACTCCAACCATCATGATGTTAAGTAAGTAAAGCCTAGCTATATGGCTATAAAGAAAGCGCTTTACGGGAGGCAACCCGGTTGTTTTTGTTTGGATTTTCCTAGTGTCATCTTACTGTCTCAAGAGATTAGTTTTTTTTGTTTTAAATATGGAGTTTTCAATAAAGAGTCAAGTCAAACCCATTTGGACTTATAAGTTGCTATCCTAGTGCATGAAATTTCTGTTTCAGCACGAGTCTGCTCACCGTATGATTTTACGTTTTTTATTGGTATGTCGGATTGAGCTAATTTTTTAGTATGTTCTGCAACGTTTCGTCCTCTGTAAGCACAAAAATTGTCTTAATTTTTTGACGAGTCTAGTTTAGGGAACAACGTTCGTTTTTCTGCTGTTGCTTTTCTGGACAGATTCTGCCTTCTTCTGTTCTCTGCACTCTTTGGGCTTGGGAATCGAATTTCCATGATTCTTTCAAGCAAGAGAGTGAACATACAACATAATGAACCTTATTGTCTATCTACTGGAGCATTTTATTAGGAATTTTGCACAGCAAGCATGTGATTTGTTTGTCCTTGCTAATCTCACCCCACAGAAAAAGAATGGAAGAAACATGTTTTGTGAAAAATTTTCACAGGGAATAGAGGAGCTGCGCCTCAAGACATCCAAGAATAGTGAAATCCGTAATCTTGGGGATGTGATGAACACCCCACTGGAGCTACACTCTTTTGTTTAGCACACGTCTACTTTCTGTTTTTGTAAGCAAAGCATTTATCGTAGAGACTTGAAGCGTCTAGTTTTTGTTTTTATTTTTGTTTTGATAAGACCACACCCATCATTTTATATGAGATTTAGCTACTGGAGTTTGGGGTTGGAATGTATTGGATGCTAGTATTATGACTTGGAATAGGGATGCCATGGTTGATTTGAAGAGCTACATATGTTTGCATGATTTATAGGCTTTTTATGTGTAGAAATTTGCAATAATGTTGTCTTGAGCTATCTCTTATTCATGTCCTTGATGTTAATTGCTGGTTTATTTAGTTTGTAATGAAATGAGTAGTTCTATGGACATATGCATGCATAGTAGCTGGTCAACTATCTCCCTCTTGCTAGCCTAAAATTTAAAAATTCCAACAAGTACAAACTTGTTTCCAACACTCCTTAGCCAAGTATTTCCAGTGAGTTCACCATATCTTCCCATTAGCTTCATTGCTATTCCGAGTATGTTCACCATGTTATTGTGTTATTTATGTTCTAAATTAAGATATTCACTTTATTAATTGTCATGGGTTGAACTTGGGATAGGACTCTCACGAACTTTTGAAGGCACACTTTACTTTTTATGCATCTAATAAACATGACCCAAGCCATGCTTTATCATGGTGGAAATTTACTTACAGCTTGAGTGACTCTACAACACATCCTACAATAAAATAAGAAGCTATGAATAATAGTGAATGAAAATAAAAAGGATGATGAGTCTACTCCGTTTGTTTGTCTTGTCATTGTGACGTGGGCTTGTTTCCATGTCATGGGGCAAGAGGTACCTCTTTGCGGTTCTCTATGATGTCATTAATACTTATTATGATTGTACAAAGCTTATTAGGAATCTTAAGTTAAGTAATCATGGAGTAGGTTTTCACACTCACGGGGCATGAGGCTTTCAACCACCTTGTCATTCACATTACTTCAACATTCACCATTTAAGATGCTAGTGATAAAGGGGCAATGAGAGTCCTAGATCAATGGATACCACATTTCAATTAGTAATTTTAGTTGAATAATTTAGAGGCTAAATAAGACTTGATCATGCTTTACCTCTACTCAATTTTCTCCAAAGTGTCCACCATATTTTCTATTTTCCATTATGCTATTCTTTGACAAATATATGATTTTATTTTTCATTTTGTGTATGAATTTGGTCCATAGTGCTTTTATTTCATTATACACTTTGTGAACTTTCATGAAGCATCTTTTCTTGCATATTTGATATTTCTTACAACATGAATTGTATATTGCTACTAATTTCTAGTATTAATCATTTGATTATATGTATCATGAATAATCCTCCTTGATATCCCATGATTGTTTCAATATGCAAAGTCCATGTTAGTTTTATCACCTTCATACTCGAGGACGAGCATGGGTTAAGCTTGGGGATGTTGATGCATGTAAAATGCATACATGAACTTTGCATGTTATTACTTGTTTTTCTTACATATTAGCAACTTATATTCATGTTTTATAATGATTTGGGGGATTTTCTAAACAATCCCCCTTCTTTTGGTTCTAACCCTATTTTTCCAAAAAACGTGCCTTTTAGTGTTTCAGACTTTCCGGGAGCTTCGGGACTCCAAAAAGGGCAAGGCCAAAGAGCACGGTTCAGAATTTTCGAGACGAAGACCATGGGCAAAAGTAGAGGGCCAAAAGGCCAACCAGGTGGCTAAGAGGACCCTCCACGTGGCCAGATTCCTTGGCCGCGTGAGAGGCCCCCTTTTTGCCCCCGTGGCTCCGATGCCGTCGATCTTTCTTCTCCCGAGTGTCTCGTGACCTAAAAACGACTATATAAAGGGCCCCCTGGCCTTTTCGAGGAGGAGGCGGCGCCGAGAGACGAAACCACGAAACAGAGAGACAGAAGGCTGCCGTCGGAGAAGATCGGAGGGGGAAACGCCGCCGGGATCACCCTGGAGGGCTCCACCCCCCTCCGGCGTGTTCATCATCAACATCTATAGCAAGATCAGCTCCATCTCTCCACTGTAATATCTTGGCAAACACGATGTATGATGCAATACTATATTCCCTTGATGTATTGTGTCTCCCCGTTGTCGCACCCTGATTTCTAGGGGATACTCACCGTACGAACTGGATAGCAGATGCTTGGATTATGGGGCATAACTGCTCCCACGTCCCAGCTTCCTGGTAGGCCTGCGCTTATGCGCGACAACACAAGCCCTGCTATTCCATCGTCGATGTAAACTATCCACTAGAGATCAAAGGCACTTCCGTCGACGTACTTCAAACCATACACACATGGTACGTCAACGGCGTTTAACAAGTGATATCACAACAGATCTCTACGACACAAAAGATTGAAATAAGTTGCAAATGGCTCTCATTAGAGCAGAGATAGCAAATACAATCATTCAGAGGGCACCTGCCCCAACAATACATCATTACAATACAGCGGAAGCATTCAACATGTCTGAGTACAGACAAGAACCAAATAGGCCTAAGAGGCCGGAAACAAACAGACGGAGCCCATCCACGAAGTCTCGGATCCTGCCCGGGTCCGCTATCTACTCGTCGGCAGTCTCGTCATACTCCACGTAGTTGCCACCATGTAGATCTTCGGAAACGTAGGTCTGCGGAAACCACAGCCCCAAAGGGGTCAGTACATAAACGTACTGGCAAGCAAGACTCACAGTTCACCAAAGTGTAACCCGTCAACACCAAGCACAGATGCTTTGGGTTCAACGGAAGGGAAGGGATATAAAAGATGCTGCAACTGGCTGCGCTAACCAACTACAGAGATTCTACCACTTCCGGCTAACAGAAAGGAGATAAGATCGAGGATTGTAACCAACTGAAAGATAACTTCAAACAAAACCCATCCTGGATCTCGCCCCTTATCCAAAGAAGCAACCCGAGGATAACTCACACAGTTGGATTAAAGATGAATCAAGTTATTGTGTTGATAATCCTATTACTAGTCAAATTGTTAATCATTGGGTGTGAGATTGTGAATCATTAGGTTTAAGTTGTCCTGAGTACTTGTTAGCCAGTACTTTCACCAAGTAATCCATAACCGCGGAAAACACGGCTTCTCGAGAAGATTTACCCTGCAGGGGTGCACCATAGTAACCGTACACGCATGAATAACCCGCCAGATGGGAAATCACCCCACCAAGCGGGGTACTCAACACAACCAACCCTTCTTCGCATCAAGCCCAAAGCACCGCGTGCTGTGCGTGCGCGGCTAATCGAGCCCCACGAAGAAAAGGGGACCCTCATAGCACTGGAAGACCACGCCGCCCTAAATGCCGACTACAAAAGTTCCACCCTGGCACCAATGGTTCGTACCTGCATATGATGCAGCAAATGGAACACCCGAACTAGTACGGCGATTTGGACGAGATGCGAATCGAGTCAGTTGAGGGGGGCGCCCATACTCGCTTCCCACATGCGGGTAGTGCGCTCATCATGGATCAGTAGACAAGACCCTTTTCCTAATTAGGGGGTCGACACTAGCAGGCCTCAAAACCACAAAGGGCCTCCTGCCGGTGCCTTATCATCAAATTGATTATTAATAGTAACATTAGCATGATTGATTGATTAACATCGAGCCCCCACAACGTAATAGAGTAGTAACAGAAAGTAACGGGTAACAGACTCGAGCAAAGGCAACCTAAGCATGCTAGTAAGACACTGGCTCAACCAAAGGGGTGATAGGAGTGGGGGTGAGGCAATATCAAGGTTAAGGGATTCATGTGATGGGTTCGTAACAGAAACAACTACTACTAAGGCTAGCAGAAAAGAACAACGGAAAGTATCGATAATCAATGTTGAAAGGAACACAGTGGTTCATGTGAGTGATAACTTGCCTGCAAACCCAGTAGCCTGATACTGAGCTAACTCCTTAGAAGGGATGTCGTAAGTATCGTCGGTCTCAACGTCGTCGTTTATCCGGGAAGAAGCAAACAAACATTGCAGAAAGATAAACAATCAATATAATGGCATAGGTGCACAAACATGGGATGATGCATGTCATGTTAATAGATGCATCAAAATAAACTACTTGACAAGATAACACAATTTAAATGGACCCATATGCAATTGGATTGCATATGGCAAGAGTCCATGAATTAAGTGGAAACAAATGATCTACCATTTAATTACCAGGTGAAAGTGGATTACCATGATGCATGCATGATGATAACAACAAAATAACAACAAATAACAATAGTAGATGCAAAGGAAAAGGAATAAACAAGTTTTTGGAAATCATTGATTAAGTTTAGGAAAATTTGGTTACTTAAACATGTCACACAAGTAATTGTTGTTTTCATCAATTTAAAGTGTGCAAAACAATTAACAAAATTTATATTTGAAAAGGACATCAAAATTTAGTTGGATTACATGTTTCAAATATTGAAATTGGAATTAGGATGATTTTATTATGAATTAAACAATATTAAACAAGTTTTAATTGAATTTAAAACAAGTTTGAATATTAATTGAATTTTATTTGTTCAAATCATAAATTCAAATGCACATTTGAAAAGCTCACACTTTGATAGTTTGAAAACATATTTTGCATGTTCAAAAATATTTTATATTAAGCAAGTTATGATTTTAGCAGTTTTAATTGAATTAAACAAGTATTAAATTATTTAGGCAGTTTAAATTATTCAAACAATGAAACAAATTTTATATTTGAATAGGATATTCAAAATGGTATGAAAAACATATTTTATTTGACTTATTTGAGAATAGCATGAATTACTTATGAATTATTACAAATTGCATTTGAATTATTCAAATTTGAATTTTAAATGTATTTTGAAAACTCAAAACAGAACACAAATAAGTTATTTGGAAAGATTAGGAAATTTGGAGCAATAAACATATAAAACTTTTATTTATAGGAGTTTTATATTAAAAGTTATTAAAGTTTGTATTTTAGGGATTAGTTCTGCCATTTTTTTTTAAAAAAAAAAATTTGGATTAACACTGGGCGTGCAAACTTTTGGTACCGCACTGGGGTTTACCCCCAGTCACTGCCCAGTGGCCCTTGCCAGCGTGGCGCTGTGAGTTGGCACCGGGGTGACTGACCCGTGGGCCCAACGTGGTGCGCGTGAGGGGAAAAAAATGGGGCAACAATTGCGCCCCGCGGGACTCGATCCCGCGATGTGGTGCACTCGCGCACGGTGGGCTGCCAGCTGCGCTGTGTTGTGCTCGTGATAGAATGGAAACAGGCGGGGAAGGTATTCTTCAGTTAAAACTGTTAACTGAACCAACTGTTAACTGAACCTTGGTTCAGTCTGCGTGTTCTGAAATTCGACGGGAAGAACAGCGAGGCCGGCGGCCGCTGGTTCGCTGCTCACGGCGCGGTGGTTGTGCTGCGTGCTGGCTGGTGGTGATGTGTGTGGCCGGTGTGCAGCGCGGAGGCGGACAGCAAGAAAGGGAAGGGGAGAAGGAGGCGATCACCTGCGGGTCGCTGGCGTCGAGCTGCTGACGGACAGAGGCGGAGTCGCTCCTCTCCGGCGACGGCGTGGCGCCCTCGGTCGATCCCAGCTCGAGGCGAGGGGACGGGGCGGTCCAGGACGGCGGCGCGGGTCCATTCCCGGGGAGAGGAGCTCCCCGAGGTGACCAGGTAGTCGACGCGGTGAGGAGGCCGTGGCCCTGACGGTGGTGTTCGGTGAGGTGCAAGTGGTTCAGAGAAGGACTCGGGGGAAGAGGAAGAGAAGCTGGCGGCGATGGGAAGGAGGAACTAGGGTAGCTAGGGTTGGGCTAGCTGTGGTAGGTTAGATATAGGGTGGCGAGCTCGGTACGGAGGTGAATCGGAAGGGGGAGAGGATCATCGTGCGGCTCTGAAGATGTTCGTACTGTCGACGTCAGGAAGAAGACAGCGACAGCGAGGGAAGGGGTATTGGGCTGGTTGGTAAACGGGCTGGGCTGGTTTAGTTGCTGCTGCTGCCTCTCCTCTCCTTTGCTATTTTTTTTTGTACTGTTTTTTTTTGTAACTTTGCTTTTGGAAGAAAAATAGTTAGGTTTTAGCTTAGGGAAAATCTGAAAAAATTCAGATAAGATCCTTAGGCCAAAACAACCAGTTGGGAACTTTTATTTTCCAAAATTTTAAAGATTTGATTGCTGTTTGAAATTTAAACCAAATTGATTGAAATTTGCAATATTAGTTAATTTTAGAAAACAAAGTATTTTTCAATAGGGTTACCCCTAAGTTTTGAAATTGATTTAAAGAGTACAAATGTGTGTTGAGATTCATGGATTAAAAAGAGGTACTGATTTTGAGAATTGGTTTGAATTGGAAAATGATTTAGGAATTATTTGATTGGATTAATTGATTGAAATAAAAGCACCATTTTATTAGTTGAACATTATGGGATAATTGGAAACAATTAAGGTTTTTATTTGGAAACAACTATTTGGATGTTGGTTTGGAATTTCAAATGGAAAACAAATTGAATTTGAAAAGGGTTTGATTATTGGATGCATTTTTATAGAAATAAAACAATAGTTTGGAATCATACTTTAATGGAAACAAATAATTGTTTTATTTGGAAATATCATTTTAGAAATTGTAACATCACAAGGATGAAACAAAAGGTTTGAAATTTGAGTTGAAATTCAAATAGAAAACAAAGGAAAACAAATGAAAACAGTTGGAAAACAACTGAAAACAGAGGAAAACAAATGGAAAATAAACAAAACAATTGCAATCAACATGATGCCATGATGCAAACATAAAATAACAGAGAGCAAAACATTCTAAAGGCTGTTTTTCAGACTTGGGATGTTACACCCGTCTATGTTTGAGTAGTGAATTGTTCTTGGCAATGGTGAAATAGTTCGTTGATTGGTTGCATACAAGTTTGTTATCTTCTATGATTGTCTTTATGTACAATATATGAGTGCACGCATATGTTGGGGAATGCATGTAAGGTGATCACCGGTAGCATAATGGAGTGGTGGTGACTTGGGAGTGACAGTAACCTGAGACCAAGCCACAAAGTTAAGTTATTGGGGGATATATATAGGGGACCTTAGAACGTAAGGCTATGGTGGGACTTTATGTCTTAATCAATCTTGTGCAGTCATTTACTTAGCCACATGATCCATCATAAGGGGTTGTAGATCATTTACTTGACTATACCTATTCATGGCTCCTTCCTAGAAGAAACAACTAAGACTAAAACATGTGCTTCACTAATTGTGACAACCACACGAACGAAACACCTATTGCTAGAACACTTTCTCCCTTGAGATACTTGAGATATTTGCTGCTTGCTACTTGTGAAACTTGCTTAGAAACTTGCTTTAGAAACTTGCTCTAGGATTACTTGCATTTTAAACTTGCTTCACTAGTTACTAGACAAACCACACTCCACGTCACTTGCTTTTAATTAGTTAGTTCCTTTTAGTCAAACTTATTGCTTTGCATAAACAGCCATATAAGAGGGTTATGGGGCTTTAGAGAATAGATAGCTTACCTTCAGCTCCTCGTGGGTTCGACACTCAAATACTTATCGAAAGTTACTACAATTGATCTCCTGCACTTGGGAGTCATCACATACCAAGGAGTGATTCCATCAAACAGATTTGAAAAATCTGCCTCGATTGTGGAGATCGAGGATTGACGGAGAAACAGAGCACGAGAAAAATGGAGGAGATGAATTGGGGTTGGTTTTCGGTCGAAAGGGAGCATATGAGCATTGGATGGGCCCCAACATCCACTTATGGCCAAAAACGGGGTATCCCACGCGACCAAGGAATCTGGCCACGTGGAGGTACCTATTTTGGCCCCTGGTGGCCTACTGGTGCTCCCCCACTGGCTGCTGGTCCCTTCGGGCAAAAAACTGACCCCCTAATTTTTCTGGAATTTTACGTGGAACTTTTCTACAGAGAATTTCTAAAACTTCATATTCTGTGATTTCTGATTCTAAATTTTTTACTACTATGTCTATGTCTCACAATTTTAAAGCAAATAACATAAAAAATGCAATTTAAATGTTTGTGAATCATGCCTTTATCATTTCCACATTAGTAATGAGGTTGATCAGGTCTCATTAGCAACATGTAAAGAATATAGCTCATGATTCTTATTATTACTTATTATAAAACAATAAATCAAGTTACCTCATATTTGATTGGAATGGTCCCAATCATCAATATTTCATACCTTGGTGCTGGAGGTGGTATAGGTATTTCAATGCTACCAATCTTAATATAATTTATTTGTGTAGCATTCACACTTGTGCTCATACTTGTAACATGTTTCTTCTTGGGAAAATAAATAGTGTGCTCTTTGCCTTTAACATTAAATGTCACTTTGCTCTCAGGGCAATTTATCACAGCTCCTGCTGTATTCAAAAAAGGTCTACCAAGAATAATAGATAGATTATCATCTTCAGGCATTTCTAATATAACAAAATCAGTAGGTATCAACTCATTAGCAATAGAGATGGGAACATCCTCATATTCCTATAGGTACAGCAGTTGTTTTATCAGCCATTTGTAAAGATATTTCCGTTGGAACTAGTTTATTCAAATTAAGCTTCTTATATAGTGAGAAAGGCATAACACTACCACCAGCTCCTAAATCACATAATGCATATTTCACATAGGCTTCTTTAATTTTGCAAGGAATAGTAGGAATACCAGGATCTCCACGTTTTTCAGGCAATTTTCCTTTAAATGAATAATCAGCAAGCATAGCAGTAATATCATCAGCAGGTATCTTTCTTTTATTAGTGACAATATCTTTCATGTATTTTGAATATGGAGGATTCTTAATAGCATCAATAAGTGGAATCTCTAATTTCATGTTCTTAATCATATCATAAAATTGCCCATACCTCTCTTCATCTTTTGTTTTTGATACCTCTTGGGGATATGGAATGGGTCTTTGTACCCATGGATCCCTTTCTTTACCTTTATCTTTATCTTTATTGGGTTTCTTCTTCTTCTTGGTCTTCTCAATAGGAGGCTGAGGATCCTCCTTACCAGCAGCTTCTTCATTATTATCATCATGTTGTTCAATATTAGGTGGAGATGATTCTTCTTCTTCATTATTATCATCCTCAGTTTCAACATCAGAAATAGAAATATCCTTGTCTTGCTCATTGGAGTCATCATCATGCTCATTTTCATTGGGAGATTTTCCTGCAAAAGATTTATCTTTAAGAGCAACTTGCTCTTTTCTTTTAGGATGATCATCAGGATAATCAGGATCCTGGGTGCTTGCACCTCCCCTTGCATTAACTCCACATAATTGTTTTTGTTTATTCAGATTTTCATACAATTGATTTTGTGAAGAAATCATTTTCTCAACTTGATTGTTCATCATTCACAATGTTTAACAATTCTTTTAACTTACCCTACACTAGCATTTAAATTTTCATGGAGGAAATTAATTTTATGATGGTTTTCCATGATAGTCATTCTAATTTTACGCTCCTCAGGATTATCATGATAAGCAAAATTGTTAACATAAGAGACATCAATAGGAGGTGTTACCTCCTCATTACCTTCCATAGGGAGTATAGAGTTCACTTGAATTGGAAAGCATGGTTCATCAGTAGGAAGTTTAATACCCATTTCAGATAATTCCTTGAGATGAGAGGTTTTAATTCCCTTCTCTTTAATATCCTTGGAAGCTTCGGCCATTGTTTCTTGGTTCAGTTCGAGTATACCTCCTTTCTTCTCTGGGAGTGTCTCATTTTTATCTATCTCCTCAATGTTCCAATCAGCTTCATTCTCGAGAATAGACTCCAGTAATTCAATTGCTTCATCAACACTTCTGTCCCTAAAGATATTCCCTGCAATACTATCAAGGTAGTCTCTTGTTTCCCCCATTAGTCCATTATAGAATATATCAAGCAATTCATGAGGTTTAAAACCATGACCAGGACATTTCTTACACATTTTACCAAATCTCCCCCAAGCTTGGGGTAGACTCTCTTTCTTATCTTGTTTAAAATTGCCAATTTCAACAGTTAATGCATGTATCCTTTCAGCAAGAAAATATTTATTGAAAAACAATTGCAAGCATTCTTCCTTACTAGTAATACATGCAGGTCCTAAACGATTATACCAAACTCTAGCATCTTCACCCAAAGAAAAAAGAAACAATTTTAAGAATAAATAATGTTGACGGATTTCATCATTTCCAAATGTAGTAGATAAAGCATGCAATTCAGCAATATGATCAAGAGGAGACTCCTCATCCGTTCCACAGAATCTAGACTTCTCAACTATCTCAATTATCTCAGGATTAACATTGAATTCATAATCTTTATCTCTAATTCTAATAGCTAGGCCACACAAATTCCTAGTAGCAGCAAAACAGTTTCCAAGAGATGCATCGTCATAAATAGAGAGTTTATCAAGTTTTGTATAATCAGGTGATATAAAGGCCTCAATAAATGCTTCTTCTTCTTCAGAAGAGGCCCCATATTTGTCGTGGTGGTATCACGGCAGATGCCATGGGATGGCTAATGTTTGGGGCCGATGGACGCTGGAGGTGCTCGGGGAGGGATCACACGGCGAGTAGCCGCACGTGGAATGTCTCAAGCACTACAAACAACAAGATCTTACCCAGGTTCAGGGCCCTCGTGTGGAGGTAACACCCCTACTCCTGCCTCTCTCTTTATATGTGTGTTACCGAGTAGCCACAGTACAAGACAGGCCTTCAGCCGAGTAGCCACTCTAGCTCTCAAGTTCTCTCTAAGTGTTTTTTCTAGTGTTCCCTCTAGAAAGTATATCGAGTGCGGCGACCCTCGCACAGGAGGGGGCAGGGCACCTTATATACTGGTGCCCAGCCGAATAGAATAAGACTAAAAGGTACAGCTGATAGGACAGGAGCACTGCGGAATAGAGCACGCTTCCGGCTTCCCGCTGACGCGTGCACCGTAAGTCGTCGCGCCGTTCGGAGATGGGACCTATCCACCCTTGTCAGTGAGATAGGGTAGGCCCCTAGCCCTGTCTTGTCCCCTCTGTCAGTGACAGGACTTGACAGGCGCCTACCGCACTGTAGCCACGCCGTAGCACGGATAATCACGCACTCCGTAAGTTGAACCGCACGCCGGTACAGACGTAGGATACGCGGGATCCCTTGTTAGAACGACTCCATTGACTTCTGGCCCGAGTAGGGAACCACTCCCTCTACTCGGACTAACTCCTCTACTTGGAGGAACATAACTTCCTTGATTCTTCCTTCTGGCCATTGGTGGGTACGACCGGATAGCAGCCTACCGGGTAGCAAGTACCGGGTAGCCATCTACCCGGTCAAACAGCACCTTTGACCTTGCCTTTAGCGCTTGCCTTACCCCTACTCGGGGGCAACCCCCGACATTAGTCCCCGAAGTTGGTAGAGTCCTGCGAACTTGTTCACTGGGCCCTGCCAGCTTAAAAGCAACCTTTCTCTTCATAACTGAAAGGGGCCGAGTTGCACCTCCACACGGCCCTTCAATTCTTGCTTGCATCTCCGCTTCTCCGAATAGCAATATTTCTCCTCTATGATGCCGAGTAAAATGACTTAGCGAAATCTCGAAACACAATCCCGCTCAAACGGTGCGAATCCACCTCTGCGTGTCGCAACGGGGCACGTGTCACACCCCTGTGCCCCCGACGCCTCGGTGCCTGGAGTACAGCTGGCCACGCGCCAATAACTGCACCCCCGGCCCACTAGCCTGTTAGGTCACTTCAACCGCAATCAAGTGCCCACGATCTCGACGTGGGATTAACTGCGCCCGTTACGCGCGCAATATGCAATGTGTGCGTTTCTAACCGGTGTGCAGCCCACGCCGCACGATATCTGTGCACGATCGATCCCGCTTAATCCGCTGGTAACGGCAACTCGAGGGGAGAGATAAATACCCCCTCGACACCTTCTTCTTCTCTTTCCTGCTCACTCCAATCCTGCGCCCCCTCGTCTCTCCGCCGCCGTCGAGCACACCGCCACCGCAAATCATTGCTGCACCGCTGCTCCACGCGCTGCGAGAGATCCCGAGAGAAATTCCTCCAATCAATCTCCACTCCAATCTCCCACACACCTTTCCGCCTCCATGGCTCGCGGAGAAGATGACGCCGCCGCCCGCGCCGGATGGGAGGGATCGGAGGTCACGGCGGACGACTGCCAGTGGTTAGTCAACACCCGCCGCGTCCCTCCCGGCGTGAGGTGCAGGCTGCCGTGCAGCGAGATCATCCCCACGCCGGAGAATGACGAATTCGTTGTCTTCCTCGCGCACTTCAAGCGCGGATTTGGCCTCCCCATCTCCGACTTCTTCTCCGAGTTTCTCAAGAATTTCGGCCTCCAGCCACATCATCTCCCCCCCCAACGCCATGGTCATGCTCTCCATTCACGCGTTGGTCTGCGAAGCCTTTCTCCGCGTGTACCCAACTATCCACAGTTGGGCACACTACTTCTTCTTCCGGAAGCAAAGCATCCCCAACCCAGGACATACTGAGAGCGCCCGCGCGATGACGCAGACAGGGTGCGCCATGATGCTGCAATGCACAACCGGCCACCACCCGCGCGTCAAGGGACTCGAGACAGTGCGCAAGTGGCAGCGCAGCTTCCTCTACGTCAAGAATGTCGCCACCGAAGAAGGGAAGCCAATCCAGGACCGGATAGGGCTCCCGAAGTGGTAGAACGCGAGGCCAACCCAACAGAATTGGGGCTACAATCCCAAGAGCAACATCGAGGATGTTGTTCAGATCGAGTGGCGCCTCGCCGAGTTGCAGGATGAGGGGTTCTGCCGCGATGATCCCATCGCATGCTGGATCTCACGCCGACTGCTCCCCCTCCAGCGTCGCTCCCACAAGATGTGCTTCATGGGAGGAAGTCGCGACTGCACGAGGACCACCACCTTCGAGCTCAGCAAAGCCGATGTGGCCATCTGGGCAAGATCCATCATGCAGACCTCACTCTCCGACACCTGGATGTATGGCTTTGAGCCGTATAGCCACTCCAAGCGAATCGAACAGGTTAGTCTTCTATGTTTTACCTCTGCACTTTGATACCGAGTAGGTGGCTTTCCAGCTTAGTATGCTTAGTCTTTGCATGCTGCACCGAGTAGAACATCACAAACATCCTGTTGGCTTTATGTGCTTTGTATTTGCACGCCGTGTCGAGTAGAAAACCTTAGCTGAATATGCTTTGTGTTTGCACACTATTCCGAATAGAACCCCTTAGCCTTGTATGCTTTGTGTTTGCACGCTATGCCGGGTAGAACTCCTTAGGTCTATATGCTTTGTATTTGCATGCCATGCCGAGTAGAACCCCGTAGCCTTATATGCTTTGTGTTTGCATGCTATACCGGGTAGAACTCCTTAGGTAAGAACTCAACTTACTCGTGCCATCTGCTTGCCTTTCCCGCACATCGATCGCCAAGCAGAGGAAGATGACGAGGTCGTCGAGTCCAATTGGCATAGTGACAGAGAAGAGGATGACGAGACCGCCTACGACACTCAGGACACCCTCTACATCCCTCACGCCAACCAGCCTGGTAAGCACCAAGTTGACGCGTCTATCCGGGACTGGTCCGAGGATGACGAAGGTGACCAAGTTCGCCTCTCTGACCGCGAGTAGCGCAATCCGACTTCCTTTTCTGTTTCTCAATTCCTTTTTCTCTTCTACCCTGCAGAGGATCCTGAGCTGAACGAGGAGGACGAGGAGCCCATCGATGTCCAGCCTCTCTCTGTGGCTGCTCCCACCACTCGGAAGAGGACGGGCAGTGGTGCCCAAGAACCCGCTGCCAAGAAGCCCAAGAAGATCGAGAAGAAGAAGACCACCACTGCCAGAAGGAAACCTCCCACCACCAAAGGGTAAGTCACTCCATCCAAGTACCACTTTGTTGCTGTTCCTCTTTGTGCTTTTCTCCTTCTCCTTTTCTGAACCGTTCCCTCTTCCAGCGCCCCTCTGGACGCTGACGCTGCAACAACTCCCACTAGCTCAAAGAGAAAAGCTGTTATAGACCTCGAGAAGCTCGTTGAGCTCTCCGAGGATGAGGATGAGCCAGTTCAGCGGGACGGGACGCATGCGTCCTCCCCCGTCAAGTTAGAAGAAGACGCCGGCGCCGAGAACACGGGCGCTGGTGATGACGCTGATGACATCACCGGGCAGCAGCAGGATGCTGCTCACGATGAGACGCCGCCATCTCCCCCAACTACGGCAGCTGGGGAACACAATGAAGAAGACCTCCAGCAACACGATATTGCCGCCTTGGAGCGGCAAGACACCACCACCGAGCAGCAGGACGAACAAGCTGCAGCTCAAGATGACCCCGCAGCCAGGCCGCGGGTAGAAGAAATAGTAGACGCAACCCCTGATCCCGCTGCCGAACAGCGGGTTGAGAAGACAGTGGTGGAGCCAGTCCTCCAGAGCCAAGCGCAGCCAGACGCTGCGCAGGGTAGCCGGCCCCCTGTGCCGCCTACCCAGCAGGCAACTCCACCGACTGCGCCAAGCCCTCCACCTAAGCAGAGTACCTCCAAGACCACTTCTCAGCAACAACCTCCCTCTGCTTCGCGCCAAGTGCCTCCGTCTGCTTCTCGGACGGACCTTATGCCCAGCCCCAAGAAGATCAACAAACCTGAAGCAGCGCCTACCCGGAAGAATCCAGCGCGCAAGGCTGCACAGGGTGGAGATCTGATGCCACCACCCAAGCTACCACTTGTGCCAGCCGGGAAGCCGGCACCAAAGAGCACGCAACTCACCATTGGCGGGCCCACCTCTAGCAAGAAATCAACTGCTGCTGGATCCGCTGGCCCTGGCGCAGGGTCGAGTGCCGGAGGTACCGTCCGCGCACAAGGCAGCTGGCCACAATATCTGTTGGAGGTCTCGAAGCAGCATGATATTTCGCTGTCCAAGAGCGAGAAGAAACTCTCTGCCTTGAAAGGAGGTCAGGCCAAGGCTGTGGACGTCAAGTCCAAGGGCAAGGAACCAAAACCAGTTCCCGAGTTCCAATCTCGCGAAGCTGACGAGGACGAAATCGAGTCAGAGGGGCTAACCGCGATCCTGGACCGGGTAGCCTTCGTGGATAAGGTTTGGGAGAGGGACGCCCATGGCGTCCCTCAATGGAATGGCTTCACGCTGGGTCCGGTTGATCATTATCGGATCGACTGGAATAAGGCAGATGTCGGCTCCGTGCCAATGACTATCGCTTCCCCAACCTGCACTCTGGCCGGGAAGCTATTCTGCCTCCGCAAAGCTGCCGATGATGTGGAGCAAGCATATGCTGTAAGTTGTTCTTGCTTTTCTTGTTTTTCCGAGTTGCGGTTTCTTTTCTCTTCTTTTCTTCTTTTCCTCTTAGTCACTCGCCAGTCCCCGAGATTCGGGCCGAGTAGATGGTTACTCAACTGAGTTGCCGTCTTCACGGGCCAAATCTTGCAAGGTTTTCAAATTTTTTCTAACTCCTTTTCTTCTCCTCCACAGAAAGTAAGCTTGTAGCTATTCGGTTTGTGCGTTTTATGTTTACGCCCGCTTTTGCTTTTTGCTCTAACTCTGTTTACTCTGCAGACAAATTCAACGAACTGAAAGAGCAGCATGAACACTGCCACGTCTTCTCTACCTCTGCCGAAAGCAAGAACAAGCAACTAGAACGTGAGTTGCCAGCTACTCTGCCATTGCGTCTTCCTTTACTTGGTTACTCTGCTAACACTGCTGTTCTTTTCGCAGAAGAATACAAGACATTCCGGGAGCAGCATCTCAACTGCTTGATGTCTGCCGAGGTACAGCAGCAGCTGGCCACCCGAGATGCGGAGCTCAAGAAGGAACATGACGCAGAGCGCGCCGAGTTCGAGCAGATGCAGGTCCAGCTCAAAACTGCACTCCAGGATGCCTTGGATCAGGCTGCCGCGAAGGAGGAGGTCAAGAAGACTGCTGCTGCCAGAGAAAAGACACTCGAGATGGAGCTCTCGGTGATGAAGCAGCACAATGATCAGCTCATGCTCCAGCTCGCCAACGCACGCAAGATTGAAGACAGCCACATTGCTGACGAGGAGGACTGGAAGATCAAGCTGGATGCGTTGTTGGTTGATCTCCAACGTAAGTTTCCTCTTCTCTGTACTTAGCTG
Organism: Alopecurus myosuroides; assembly: GCA_028641055.1. Classification (NCBI taxonomy): domain Eukaryota; kingdom Viridiplantae; phylum Streptophyta; class Magnoliopsida; order Poales; family Poaceae; genus Alopecurus; species Alopecurus myosuroides. The sequence continues at coordinate 297,672,324 of CM054063.1, read as the reverse complement.
TTTCTCTTCTCCGCTACTTGGCTTGCTTTTCTTCTCACTCTTTCTTCTTGGTTTCATCTCTTCTCTGCCTCCAATTCTAACTCTTATCTGTTTCTTTTCTAGATATTTTCCCTGATCTCCGCGCCGCTAGCACTCCTGCTTTGGCTAAGGCACAAGAACCCCGAGCTGCATCCGGGCTGCCGGTGAACACCAAGTCCACTATCAATGACAATCTTCTGAGCATCAAGACCCAGCTCCGCCAACTTAAGGGCCTGGGCACCACCATGGTGTCCACAACATATAAACTCAATGATCTGTTCTAGCCGGATCAATCTGCGCCAGACAGCTTCAGCGCGCTCGCCGAGAAGCTGGACGGCGTGAAGGCCGAGTTGAAGAAATGGCGCGGCTCTGCAGCTCGGGCAGGAGCTGACGAGCTGCTCCATTTCGTCACAAGCTGGTACGAGAACCTGAACCTTGACAGGATTCTCGAGATGCGCGAAGATTCCAAGTGGACCAAGAATTCCGACTGCGTCGCGCGCCGGAAGAAGGTGGCCTACGAGATTGCGTCCTACACCGATACCGCCAACTACATCGACGGCCTCCCCGAACCAGACACCGAGCCTGAGGACGGGGACGAAGATGAAGAGGACGATGACGAAGGCGACGCCGAGTCAGAGGGCCTGAGCGTATTTGAGGAAGAAGGCACCGATGGATCCGCCGAGAAGGGGAAGGACAAGGTTGACGATGAAGCCGAGAAGCCGCAACCCAGCGCCACGGAGGCCACCATCACCACCGAGATGGTGATCAACCAGGCGGCTTCCGAGCTTGGCGCAACTGGCGTCTTCCCGATGCCCAGCTTCCAGTCTGCTGCATCGACCTCGGCCACGGATCCCATCTCCGTCGCCACTGCAACCTCAGAGCCAGCCGCCAACGCCAACACTGAAGCGGATGCTGACAGCGCCAAGGCTGACGCTGATGCCGAGAAGGCTGAAGCTGATGACAAAGCTGCGGACAACACCGCTACCTCCAACTAGTGACTGCCTGAAAAACTGTTTCCTTAAACTTTTATCAGATCCCCGGGATGCTGGGTGCAAATGTATCAAACTATTAAGTCTTTTGTTGCGACTCGATTTTATCTTAGTTGAAGTTCTTAACAACTCTGGCTCAATGCTGGGTTGCATTAATATGCAAGTCCCCGAGTTGCATTTTTTATCCACTCTTCCTTTTTATCTCAGCTCTTACCTGCAACTTGTTACTTTTTTGGTAGTCGAGTCACAAGAGTTCAAAGTTGGAGTTTCAAATACTTAGCCACTTAGAAAAATCATAGTAACGCTGCCCACCACTTAGCCGAAAAGAAAGAACAGTAAAAAAATACTCTATTCGGTTGCCACACGCTTCCTTTCCTTTGCAATTTTTCATGTGTTCATTGACCCTTTGGCTTGTTCTCTGGCTTGCCATGAAGCCGGGTTGCGGACAGCAGCAGAGTCGCAGAGTGTCCAGTGATTTTAAACACACTACTTTGTATGCTTTTGAAATTCTAAGTGGTTCAACCAAATAGACAAAGTAAAAATAGAGTAAACACAAGGAACATTTTGGACGAGGGCAGTCCCCGAGTTCAATTTCAGATTGCCGAATAGGAGTTTAACTCGGATAAGGAGATACATACACAGTTTGCTCATGAGTGAAAACGTCGGAGTAGAGCTACATTCCAAGGGCGCTTGGATTCCTCTCCAACCCAATCCGGCCTGTTCTTCTGGGGTGGCTGTACGTCAATTAGATAGTAGGCATCATTGTGCAAGGCCTTGCTCACAATGAAAGGCCCTTCCCACGGAGGGGAAAGCTTGTGCATCCCGGCCGTGCGTTGCACGAGCCTAAGCACCATGTCTCCTTCTCGGAAAACCCTTGAGTTCACTTTCCGGCTATGATAACGCCTCAAGTTTTGCTGATAAACAGCTGAACGTGACAGAGTTAGCTCTCTTGCTTCTTCTAGCAGGTCAACGTCATTTTCTCGAGCTTCTCTAGCCTCTGCCTCCGTGTAGAGCGTTACACGGGGCGAGTCATGCTCTAGGTCAGTGGGCAACACGGCCTCAGCTCCATATACCAGGAAGAATGGTGTGTAGCCGGTTGACCGGTTAGGGGTAGTCCTTAGACTCCACAACACCGCTGGCAACTCGTCTAGCCAACACCCAGGTGTTTTTAGTAGCGGCTCAATCAGCCTTGGCTTTATGCCGGATAGCACCAGGCCATTTGCTCTTTCAACTTGCCCATTGGAGGCGGGATGCGCAACAGATGCAACATCTAGCCTGATCCGCTTCTCTCTGCAGAATCTCGCAAAAGCACCCTCAGCAAAGTTCGTGCCATTGTCAGTGATAATACTGTGCGGGTAGCCGTATCTCAGGATTATATCCTTCAGGAAACTCACAGCTGTGGCTCCATCGCACTTCCGAATCGGCTTCACCTCAATCCACTTGGTGAACTTGTCAACCATGACCAGGATGTGAGTCATGTTGCCTCTAGCCGGTTTGAAAGGACCCACCATATCCAAACACCAAACATCAAACGGCCAAGTAATGGGAATGGTCTTCAACTCTGAAGCAGGCATATGAATCTTACTTGCAAACCTTTGGCAGCCGTTGCACTTTCTCACGATATCTTCAGCTTGCTTCAAGGCAGTGAGCCAAAAGAAGCCATGCCAAAAAGCCTTGTTGACCAGAGCCCGAGAAGAGGCGTGATGCCCGCATTCTCCTTGGTGTATCTCCACCAGAATTTCTTCTCCTTCTTCTGGCTCTACACAGCGCTGCAGCACACCAGTAGGACTTCTTCTATGCAGCACATCTCTGAAGATTGTATAGCCCTTGGATCTTCTCTGAATTTTCCTCGATGTAACCTCATCACTCGGCAAGGTGCCGTCCTTTAGAAAGGATAATATGGGCAGAGCCCAACTCGGTGTCTCCCGGATGGGAAACACTGGTTCGTCTAGTTCCATTGGATCAGCCACCACTTCTTCTTCTTCTGAGTTGGGGACGAGTCCCCGAGTCCCCGAGCACTCGGCAAGGACCCCCTCAATGAATGTGATAGTCCCCGAGTTGGGAGGGACAGTCCCCGGGTTGCAGGTGCTAGTCCCCGGGATGGAGACGACAGTCCCCGGGTTCTCTTTTGCAACCTCCCAGTCAATCTCCATGGGAACAACTTCCTCGCCGGGCAGAGAAGGAACGAATATGGATTCCGAGTTGGGGGATGGCTTGATAGATGACTTTCTCAAATGCTCCAAGGCAACCCCAGCCGGGATGTACTGCCGAGAAGACCCCAACTTGGACATCTCATCCGCTGCCTCATTCTCTGCTCGGTGTATGTGCTTGAACTCGCACCCTTCAAAGAAACCAGACATGGTTTGCACCAGAAACCGATATGGTGCCATGTTGGCATCCATAGCATCCCACATGCCTGAAACTTGCTGCACAACCAGATCCGAGTCGCCATAACAGATGATGCGCTGTACGCCAACCTCCTTGGTCACCTTCAAGCCGTGTACCACGGCCTCGTACTCTGCTACGTTGTTGGATGCCTTGAAGTGGATCTGCAGTACATACTTGAGTTGATCCCGCTTGGGTGACGTGAGTACCACGCCAGCACCAAGGCCTTCCTTCACTTTGGAGCCATCAAAATGCATCTTCCAGTAATTGGCTACCGGAGAAGGAGGCTCATACTGCACCTCAGCCCAATCCACCAGAAACTCCGCCAGAATCTGTGACTTGATGGCTTCTCTTCTCGCGTACGCAGGAGCGTACGCAGCCAGCTCAATCGCCCACTTGGCTACTCTGCCACTTGCTTCTTTGTTGCCCATGATGTCCGAGATGGGAGCAGAACTCACCACAGTGATGGGATGCTCTTGGAAATAGTGCTTCAGCTTCTTGGCGCCCAGGTACACGCCGTAAGTCATCTTCTGGTAATGCGGGTAGTTCTGCTTGGAGCTGGACAGCACCTCACTGAGATAATATACTGGCCGCTGCACAGTTTTGCCTTCCTCTTCTCTCTCCACCACAATCACAATGCTGACCACTCGGTTAGTCGCAGCAATGTACAGCAGCATTGGCTCTTTGGGTAGCGGACTAGCCAAGATGGGAGCGCTACCCAGCATGGCTTTCAACTCCTTGAATGCTACATCAGCTTGCGGTGTCCAGACAAACTTGTCTCTCTTCTTCATCAATTGATATAGAGGCAAGGCCTTCTCGCCCATTCTGCCCAGGAAGCGGCTCAAAGAAGCCAAGCAACCAGTGAATTTCTGCATATCCTTCAGTGATCTCGGCAAAGACATGCTCTCTATAGCTTTTATCTTTGAAGGATTGGCCTCAATGCCCCGACTGGATACCAAGAAGCCCAGTAGCTTAACAGCCGGGACGCCAAAGGTGCATTTAGTCGGATTCAACTTCATCTTGTACTTGCGCAAGTTGGAAAATGTTTCCTCAATGTCACTAAGCAGAGTATGTGTTTTATTCGTTTTGATGACAATGTCATCTACGTACACCTGCACATTTTTGCCAATTTGATCATGCAAGCATTTCTGCATGCATCTCTGATAGGTAGCCCCAGCATTCCGCAACCCAAAGCACATGACCCGATAGCAATAAGCCCCGTACGGGGTAATAAAGGCAGTCTTTATTTGATCAGCAGGGTTGAGAGCTATTTGATGAAAACCAGAGTAGGCATCTATGAAAGAAAAAAGCTCACAACCAGCAGTGGAATCGATCACCTGATCTATGCGGGGTAGCGGAAAGGGATCCTTGGGGCAGGCCTTGTTCAGGTCGGTGTAGTCCACGCACATGCGCCATGTGGTATCCGCCTTGGGGTCCTCCTTCTTCTTCTCAACCATAACCGGGTTGGCTAGCCAGTCCGGATGCAAAACCTCCATGATAAAGTTGCTTATTAGCAACTTGGTGATCTGATCACGATAGCTTTCCTCCTCTCATCACCAAAGTGGCGCATCGCCTGCTTCACTGGCTTGGCATCATGCCGCCCATGTAGCGAGTGCTCAACCAACTCCCTCGGGACACCCGGCAAATCCTCATTGGACCAAGCAAAGACGTCCAGATTCTCACGGAGGAAGTGGATGAGCTCGCTTTCCTATTTCTCTCCCAACCCGGCGCCAATGATGGCAACACGGTCTGGGAACTCAAGATCAACCTGGACCTTCTTTGTCTCCTGGGACGCCTAGAACGCAGTCCTGTACTGGGAACTCGGCATACCAGGTGCACCACCTTGCGCTGCTTGCGCCATAGACACCACCTCATACATCTTCTTCTTCTCGGCAGCAATGACCATGGATTCCGCCAGCTGAGAACCAGCAGAGGCACACTACAATGACCTCTTGTAGTCACCCGAGATGGTGATGACTCCATTGGGACCAGGGATCTTCATCTTCAAGTATGCAGCATGGGTTGAAGCCATGAACTTGCTGAGAGCAGGCCTGCCGAGTAGGGCATGGTATGGGCTCTGGTGATCAACCACCTCGAATGACAAGCTCTCAGTGCGGCAGTTCTCCCTGGTACCGAATAGCACGTCTATCCAGACGCGGCCGATTGGAGAGCAAGAAACTCCCGGCACAATTCCATGGAAAGTGGTCCTGCTGGGTAGCAACATGTTCTCGGCCATTCCGAGCTTCTCGAGTGTGTCTCTGTACACAATGTTGATGATGCTACCGTTGTCGATCAGGACCTTGCTGAATCTCACGTTCTTCTGAGTACCCAAGAAGGTGGGATCCACCACCAAAGCGTAGCTACCCGGGTTGGGCATCACCCTAGGATGATCAGCTCTGGACCACTTGATCTCTTGATTGCACCAGTGCAGGTAGTGGGGCACATCAGGAATCACATCATTGACCTCCATTGCACGCTTGTGCAGAGACTGCTTGTCGGCGGGCTCGGAGGTGAAGATCATGTAGCTCTCATGGTGCTCCTGGTACTGGTTGCGGTCTCCACCACCATCGTTGCCGTTGTTGTTGTTACCTTGGTTGTTGTTGTTGTTGCCTCTGTTGTTGTTGCGGGTGTAGAAGTTGCGGTTGCGGTTGTTGTTGTTGTAGTTGCTGTAGCCGTCGTTGTTGAAGTAGCGGTTGGCTCCTAAAGCCACCTGGTTCACATTCTCTCTTCTCGGGAAAGCTGCAGGCCTGGGAGCAGGTGCCCGAGTAGGCTGCACATTGGCATTCGCAGCTGGCAGAGGAGGAGGAGGGGGCAGGCCCTCATTCTTGATCTGTTCCCACCAGCTGCATTGCCGAGTAGTGTGGTTGGCTGGCCTGGCCGGATGCCGAGTATGGAAACTGCATGGTCCATCCCTCATGCTCCCAAAGACAAAGTTCGGAGCGGGATCCGGGTTGCCGCTACCCTGCTGGGGAGCATTGTACGGCTTCTTGATGCCTTGGCCCTGATTCTGGTTTTTCCCGTACTGGGCTCCAGCAGTTTTTTTGCCTTTGGCTACTCCCAGCAGCCGTAGTCACAGCATTCACCTCCTCGGGATCATACCGGGTATCAATCCGGTCACCTCTGCGCTTGTTGCGGAAATCATTGCGCTTGTTGCTGTTGTAGTTCCTTCTCGGCTCAGGAGAGTCCATCAGAGGCTGAGTTGGGTCGCCGAGCGCATACATGTCCGCGATCTTGATGGTCTCAGCAAGAGTACTTGGCATCTCGCGCTGCAGCTTCTGCCACAACATGCTGCCATGCCTGCAGCCCTGCGCAAACCAAGTAATGGCCTGGGCCTCATTCACACCTTCACAGGTGTTCCTCAAGGTGCTCCACCGAGTAAGATACTCGCGGTCGGTCTCATCTTCCCGCTGCTTGCAAGCGGACAACTGCTGCGGCCTATTCGGCCTCTTGTATGTGCTGGTGAAATTGCTGATGAAGGCCTCCGAGAAGTCCAGCCAGCAATTGATACTGTCCTTGGGCAGGTTGTTGAGCCAAGTCCGAGCTGGACCCTCAAGCATTTGCGGAACATAACGCACAGCCCATCTCCGGTTGCCGCCTGCAATGTGCACGGCTGTGACATAGTCACTCAACCAGTCCTCTGGCTTGGTGCTGCCATTGTAGCACTTGGTCCCCCTGGCCAGCTGAAAGTGGTTCACGGATGGCTCGTTCATGATACGAGGGCCAAAGCACTCTGGGCCAGGCGGCCCCTTGTTCTCGAGTTGCGCGGATAGATTAATCCGGTCCAGCTTGTACCTCACATCACTGGGCTCCAACATGCGGTCACCCAGACGATCAGCAACATTCCTTGGGTCAGCATAGCCGGCCAGCCCCATCGCCGAGTAGCCATCATCATATCTGTTCTCTTGCACAACAGCGGGTTGCACCACAGGGTTGGCTGCTGGCTGCTGCGTCCGCTGCCGAGTAGGTTGAGCAGCAGGACGCCGAGAAGGCCCCGCGTTGTCTCCGTCTTGCCCCTTGCTGTGAGCTTTATGGGCTTGATAGCCTGCTCCTGCAGAGTTGTGTTTCTGACCGGACTCTCGGGGCACAGCGCGCTGTTTTGCGGCGAGAGCCGGGTCGTACACCTGCATATGTCTACTCTTCCCAGAGTGCACACTCTGGTCCCTCTCGCGGTTGGGAAGCGGCGATGACACCTGGTCATGAGATCCCGCTACACGCGAGTGCACAATCTGAGAAGCACCAGCACCCAGATTGGCTTTCCGGAACTCCTCATTCTGCCTAGCAGCTTCTAGCACTAACTCATTGAGCCTCTCCTGCTGCCTAGCGCGCGCGTCGCCGGCAAGGTTTGGCAACTCAGCAGCTACAACCTCTGCAGCTCTAAGTGTTTTGGCGGGGGTGCTGTATCTGGACCTGGTAGCAGTGTTTATAGTGGCAGACAGGCTAGGAGCCTCACCAACTACTGCCATCTCGGCGCCCAAGTTGCGACGAGTGGCGCCTATCTTGCTAGGCTTCCTAACAACAGGAGTAAAGCCATGGGCCTTGTTGTACTCGTTGTGGTCTAGGCTAAGCTCAAGCCTAACCTTCTTCAGCTCCAGGTGCTCGGCGAGCAGCGCCTGGCGCTGCTGGTCGAACTGCGCCCTCATGGTCATGAGCTCGAGCTCGGTGGGAGGCGGCATGCCCATCCGCACGGCGGAGGCCGGTATCGTCGGTGTAGTGGAAAGAGGGATGTTCGAGTCCTTCTCGTAGGGCTTGTGGACCCTCTGGACACCACTTGGGCCAGCAGGTTCCTCGATGACCCCCCGCGGTAGCAGCCGCGCCCTTCCCGGCATCGGTAGCCTGGCCGGTCACCATCACCTCCACGCTGTCCGCAGAGCAGCCAGTTGGCCTTCCGAGGGCAGCGAGCACAGCAGGAGGATCCTCCGCGACCAGCACCTCGTCTGGGAACTCGCGGATGACGGTGGTGGCGACGTAGACGAGGTGCGAGCCGAAGGAGAGCACCGAGCCGCCTGTCGGCATGGGTCTCCCTCCGAAATCTCCAGCGTTGTCGGTGACAAAGTCGAAGCAGCCGAATCTGTGGACAAGGCCACAGACTACGCGCTCCCCAGTAGCAGAAATGTGTCCCGTCCGAACATGGACTCCAACCAGCGCTGCTGTCTGTCCCACGGTGGGCGCCAACTGTCGTGGTGGTATCACGGCAGATGCCATGGGATGGCTAATGTTTGGGGCCGATGGACGCTGGAGGTGCTCGGGGAGGGATCACACGGCGAGTAGCCGCGCGTGGAATGTCTCAAGCACTACAAACAACAAGATCTTACCCAGGTTCAGGGCCCTCGTGTGGAGGTAACACCCCTACTCCTTCCTCTCTCTTTATATGTGCGTTACCGAGTAGCCACAGTACAAGACATGCCTTCAGCCGAGTAGCCACTCTAGCTCTCAAGTTCTCTCTAAGTGGTTTTTCTAGTGTTCCCTCTAGAAAGTATATCGAGTGCGGCAACCCTCGCACAGGAGGGCGCAGGGCACCTGATATACTGGTGCCAAGCCGAATAGAATAAGACTAAAAGGTACAGCTGATAGGACAGGAGCACTGCAGAACAGAGCACGCTTCCGGCTTCCCGCTGACGCGTGCACCATAAGTCGTCGCACCGTTCGGAGATGGGACCTGTCCACCCTTGTCAGTGAGATAGGGTAGGCCCCTAGCCCTGTCCTGTCCCCTCTGTCAGTGAAAGGACTTGACAGGCGTCTACCGCACTGTAGACACGCCGTAGCGCGGATAATCACGCACTCCGTATGTTGAACCGCACGCCGGTACGGACGCAGGATACGCGGATCCCTTATCAGAACGGCTCCATTGACTTCTGGCCCGAGTAGGGAACCACTCCCTCTACTCGGACCAACTCCTCTACTCGGAGGAACATAACTTCCTTGATTTTTCCTTCTGGCCATTGGTGGGTACGACCGGATAGCAGCTTACCGGGTAGCAAGTACCGGGTAGCCATCTACCCGGTCAAACAGCACCTTTGACCTTGCCTTTAGCGCTTGCCTTACCCCTACTCGGGGGCAACCCCCCGACAATATTCATACTCTCTACGAGTCTCATTTCTTTCTAGCTAAAGTTCTACATTTTCATCTACAGAAGATTCAGGAATTTCAGTTGTTTCAGGTGTTTCATTTGCCTTAGGTGTTTCAATAGTTTCAGGAATTTCGGAAGCTAGTTCTTTGTCTACATTATCAAGTGTTTGATCATTAGATGTACTAGTAGACATTTTTGACAATGGTGATTTACCAGCTATTCCTTTCTTTTTCTTAGCAGCCACAATAGAAACAATATTAGGTGAAAATTTTGGTCCACTAGGCAAATCATTACCAGAACGAGTAGTCGAAGGCATTACCTCCTTCGAAGTGTCCTTTCCCTTTCCCATTGTAGGGAACAAGAAAGTGCAGCAAGTAGACAATAACAAGTGGTCTTACCAATAAAGCTAGGCTCCCCGGCAACGGCACCAGAAAACAGTCTTGATGGCTCCCAAGTGCAGGAGATCAATCGTAGTCTTCGATGGGAAGTATTACCCAAATTTGTAGTTCGACTCAGTGGGAACACAAGAATACCGGTGAGACTTTAGCAATTGGGACGTCACTCCCAACCACACCTGTGTATCAACATACTTGCAACGAGAGTGGTGAGTGTAATAATGCAGTGAAAGTAAACAAACAGAAAGTAAATGGAGAGCAAGTGTTTTCCCAGTTTTCACCGGAAAAGAGTGAAAGTAAACCAGAGACTAAAACGCAGGCATGAGGTGACAGCGGGGTGTTGCACGGATAAGATTGATCATGTAATAATGTTTTGCTAGCAGCGGGGCCTTTCTCTATCTCAGTTTAATGTAGGTGTGTGTTCCGTAAATTATTGTGCGTACTAACCAAAAGAATTTGCACAAAGCCTATTGTCCTACCTGCCCATTTCACCGGGGCCAATTTGGAACTACAGGTAATTAAGGTCTACCCTTTCGGATAGCCCAGACCAACGCATTAACACTCCATGAACACACATAATCCTCAAACTAGAACTTATCCCCCTTGTTTTCCCTAGCTGTCACTTTAGGGTTCGCAGGTTCAACATAATAGCAGGTAATACACATTGCAGATAGATACCAAACTTAAATATATGATGTAGCAATGTAAGTTCAGTACTGAAATCATGCCACTTGGGCCCTAGTAACAAGCATTAAGCCTAGGAATAGTGCATCAACATAAGACATAAGAATTCTCAAGACAAACCCCTAGATCCCGCATACCGGGTAGCAATTACATGATCAATCTCATCCAAAACCCCTCACACCTCACATGCCTACAGAAACTACTCACACATGGAGGGGGTGATGGAGCTCATGGTTGATGGAGATGATGGTGGTGATGATGATGGTGACGAAGCCCCTCGAATTCCACCTCCGGGGGTGAAATCCCGGATCAATCTGACTCCGAAATCGAAGATCGTGGTGGAGGCGGCGCTCCGTTTCGCGAACAGCCCTCTCCTTCGAAACCCGTCAGTTTCTCGTATATATAGAGGGGTACGTCGAAGACCTAGCCGGAGTGGGCCATCTGGGCCCAAAAGGGGTGACCCCACGCGGCCAAGGAATCTGGCCGCGTGTGGGGCCCCCTTTTGGCCCTCGGGTGGCCCCCCGGCCCCATCTGGTGCTCATTCCCCTTCTTTTCCATAAAAAAGTTACGTGGTTTTCGTCCCCTGTGAAAAGTCCTGCGAAAATAGACGGAAAGAAGACTTTTTCTAAAAACAACGTCAGATTCTGCATATTTATTCAATTATGGGGGGGGGGGGGCTCCGGAGAGAAATACGATGCAAAGTGCTTGGAAAAGTAGATGCATTTTGAGTGCATCAGCGTACATCAGCAATATAGAGGCGCAGGTCCTTATCAAGATCCCTTAGTTCTCCAGAATCAAAATCTTGAGGATACAGTTTGGCTAAATTTAGCAAACTCTCCAAACTAAAATCACGAAATGACTCCCTTGGACTCAAAGCAGCTGACCAAACAAGTAATTAGATGATGTCTCACTAAATCGACCGTCAAGCTCTTGAACTAGCCAATCAAAAACATCGTTGAAGCAATCAACTTGATAGTAATGTTTGTTGGTAATTCCAGTTACATGTCTTCTCTTTTTTTGTATTAACATAGGCTTCTTCCATGTCAAGCTCTTCAATATCGTGTTTCTCACAAAAACCATGAACTTCAAAAAGTAGAGAGTCCCACCCATCTTCTCTAAGTTCATTCAACACAGTTCTCGTTGACTTCACACATTTCATGGCATTTACTATATCTTGATCCTTTCGCTGCAATGCTAATGACAATGTGTTTGTAGTTGTAAGAATTGTCAACATGAGATGCAAATAAAAGACAAAGTCAAAAGACTGGAAGTACACTAGAAGACCATTTGCTTGGTCTCTACTTGATCTGTCAGTATCTTCTTCACCCACAAATTCAAGAACTTTAATAACTGAAATGAACAAGTCAACCTTCAGTGTTTTGGCATGAGAACCCCAACGAGTGTCTCCGGGTCTTTGAAGACATTGCTCTTGATTTAGACCTGTACCTGTTGTAAGTTGTCCGCATCCTAAAGCTTTGCTCATTTCTTGAAGATTGATATCTCTAATCATGTCCCTTTGTTTGGAAGATCCACCCACCACATTTAACAAGACGGCAATCATACTAAAGAAATTACTAACTTCCTTAGGTTTTTTTACCACAACCACAACAACTAACTGAAGCTGGTGAGCAAAGCAATGGACATAATAAGCTGTGCTATTTTCTCTCATTATCAGTGATTTGAGCCCATTGAACTGACCTCGCATATTGCTAGCACCATCATATCCTTGTCCTCTAACTTGATTGTAGCTCAACTTATATTTAACAAATAGAGAATCAATTGCAGTCTTGAGGTACGAAGCAGATGTTTCTTTGACATGAACAAGACCTACAAAACTTTCTTTAGAATCTCCAGAACTATCAACATACCTCAAGGCCACCGCCATCTGTTCTTTGCAAGAGACGTCCCTAGATTCATCAACAAGCAAACAAAATTTTTTTATTGCCAACCTCTCTCAGAATAGATTGCATGATCACATGTGCAAAACCTTCGGCAATATCCTTTTGAACCTCCGGAGATCCCATGATAGCATTCTTTGCAGCATCCTTTCCCATAGCCTTTCCAAAAACTGGATCATGCTCAGCTAAGAAGTCACGAACTTCCAAGAAATTGCCCTTATTGAGAGAGCTCTTTGACTCATCATGACCTCGAAAATGCAACCCTTGCTTGAGAAGCAATCTAGCTGTGTTAATTGAGCCATTCAGTCGAGTAAAATAGGCCCTCTTGGCTGCTTCACTTTGAAGGTTAATAGCAGCATTAATGTGTTGATCCTTCTTTAGCAAATTAACACATTTTTTCATTGCTTGATTATGTACACTATCCACATCACCAACATGATCTTTGAGCCTTGTCTTCATGTGCCAATTATTCCAACCCTTCAGAACAAATGCCTCATACCCGGCTTCCTTCTTGCTGCCACGGTCCCTAAACAAGAAGCAACAAAAACAATATGCTCTGTCCTTCTCTTGGCTGTATTCAAGCCAACTTCCAAATTCATCAAACCAAGAAGGAGGGAAACTTCTCCTTATATCTCCAAATTCTGAATATGGAAAATTAAATTCCCTAGGTTGACAAGGACCATTAACCAAGTATCTTCTTCTAACCTCTTCTTTCATATTAGGATGATAATTTTCTACCAATTTTCTCTTCCCTGGGTCATACTGAATCTCCTCTTTCCAATCCATATCTTCTGGAACATATTGTGAAGGTGATTTTCTTTTAACAACATACCTGTCCATCTGCATTTCATAAAGAAATAGTTCATACGAGACTTTAAAATTTGACTAGAAAATGACACATACATATATATCATGTATAAACTGTAGCCACAATTTTGTATAACAATAGAGGACAATTTAGTGAATTACTTGTAAGGTTGTGCGGATGATTTGATTCTCTAAAAAAATACTAATCTAACCATCTAGGGTAGGTCACAGAATAGACCTACCGTGAGTACTGAAACAATTGGGGAACCAAGATTGAGAGCCGTGATCTGGTGATCCTGCAGGACCGCGTGCGCGTGCGCGTACCGCCGTGCCGCGCCCGAGTGCCGCCTGGCGCCTGCGCTCTACGTCCAAGATCGCCTCCGGCCGAGCCCTTCTATTTTCCTCGCGTACGTGTGGTGGCGTCTTCCTCAGTCGATCCAGTTTTTTTTTATCTTTGACTAGTGTACGAGGCGAGAGACGGACCTGCTCGGGAGTCTGGGACTGGGAGTTGGGATCGATCGTTCATCGATCGTGGCCTCGCGCCCTCGCCTGGTGAGCTAGCAGCCTTAGTTAGGTAAGAATAGTGGGCCTTGAAGCCCACCCTGATGCACACGTTGGAGTCCACCCTGATGCACACGTTGTATTAGCGATTTAAACTACTCCTAGCAACAAAAGTTACCCGTATTCATGTGCCTCACCTTGGCTATATAGAGCTCCGCCCGAGTCGTGTGGTCGAGATCAGCCTGTCCCACATGACGAGAATATTTCCCATGAGCGACCCTGAAAACACACCTCATTACGGTAAGTCCACAAGCACCATAGGGCAGCAGATGAAATCATGTTTATTCGGAGCAATCCAAAACCTTGCAATAGACTCAAAATCACTAAGAATTTCAAAGCCAATAATTTCATAGATCATTTTCCAGATTAAAGATGCAACAATGCAAGAGCATAAATATGTTGGGAAGTTTCAGGGTTTGAGCAGAAAACACAAGAAGCATCAGACACATGTCTGCGCTTAGACAAATTGTCACAGGTTAAAAGCCTATTATTACTAAATAAGCATAGAAAAATGTGGATCTTGAGGGTATAGTAATATTCCATAAAGCAGAAGATGCACCTGCTTAACCCCAGGATTGTTAAGAACATCATAAAAGATTTGACCGAGTAAATTCTGGATGGATTAAACATCCAAATAGGTTTATCAATGCTACGGGCTATGTAGCCCAGGATTAAGCACAAAAAAGATTCTGTTGCTCAAATCAAAAAGTGATCAACTAAGAAAAGTTGCGTATATAGCCTAGGATTAAGCACAAAAAAGCTCAGGTCATTTTGAATTTTCTGTGATTTTATACGTATTTGACAGTGGACAACAGAAATCTGTTTCCTGCGCAAAAATCCGAAATATAGTCTCAACTTTCCACTATAGACTTCACTTGGCTCAACAAAAACACAAAAGAAAAGATACAACGGGGTTGCTAAGGAAACAGAAAACACCCAGGTGCAAAGCATCCAAAAGAAAACAAAGGAAAACTGAATGAAAACATAGAAATAAAACGGGCTATCTCCCGGTAGCGCTTTTCTTTAACGCTGTAACACCTGGGGTGTTACCCTAGATAGAAAGTTGGTTGTTGCATTGCATCACATGCATCATATGCATTGCATCATGCTAATCCACTTTCACCTGTTGGTTAGTTGTAAAACAATAATTTCAACCTTAATTCATGGGCTTTTCATATGCAACTCAAATTGCATATGGGTGCATTTAGTTATGTTATCATGTCAACTAGTTTATCTTGATGCATCTTTAAACTTGTCATGCATCCATATCTTGATCATGCTGGATCTTTTGCCGTAGTAGTAATTGTTGCATCCGGTGTTTGTTCGAGGTTCGTTGCTTCTTCCCGGATAGGACGTTGAGATGACGTGAGCAACAAGTTCTGTGGATGTACCTCTACTTGCTGGATTCCAGGCAAGTATACTCACTTGCTGCCAAATGGCTGCCTTTCATCACTTGTTACAGATTCTTTCCGTTGTTCTTATGCTAGCCTTTTGATTCGATGCTTGTGTCTCGATCCTATCATATGTTTACCTTGCAACCATGATATAGCCTTTCCTTCCACTTCCTATTTAACTGTTGGTTGTTTACCTTGTTGGCCATCGTGTCGTAGTTGCATGCTTAGTGTTGTTTGCGCTCAAGTCTTGTTGTCCGTCTTATCACCTGTTTAGTTGATAGTTGGGTTTTCAATTCAATCAACAACATGTTATTGTTCTGGGTAATAATAATCTGATGATAAGGCACCGGCAGGAGGCCCGGGTTAGGGTTTTGGAGCCTGCTAGTGTCGAACCTAATTAGGAAAAGAGTCTTGTCTACTGATCCATGTTGAGCGTGCTCACCGCATCCGGGTGGTAGTATGGAACCCCCCTCGACCTAGATCTGATCTGCAGCTTGTCCGAAGAGCCACACTTAGTTCGGGTGTTCCATTTGCTCCTTGCATAATGGGCTGATCCCCCATGGTTACTGTGATGATGATGATGATGATGATGCATATAGGGCGAGGCCTGTAGTGCCGGGGTGTTGTGTCCTGCGGGAGTTTTGCACACCTGCGCTGAGTATTCAGCTGCGTGGCTGGGACCTTATAGCTCCGTGGCTCCTAGGATGGGTTGTAGAGACGGTTTGGGTCGTGTCAAGCCAACCTGAGTTTTAGTTGGTGGCTTGAGTGTGTACGGGTACTGGAGCACACCCTGCAGGGATAAATCTTCTCGAGAAGCCGTGTTGTCCGCGGCTATGTGACGACTTGGTGAAAGTGCTGGCTAACAAGTACTCAGACAACTTACACCTAATCAATAATAACTTGACTAGTAATAGGCATATTGTCACAATAACCTGAACTGTCACCTTAATCAACCGTGTGAGTTATCCTTGGGTTGCTTCCTTAGTAGGGGGTAACATTGGATGGGTTTGTTTGGTGGTTAGCTGTAGTTGGTTACGATACGCTATCTTATCTTCTTTCTGTTAGTCGGAAGTTGTAGTGTGTCTCTGTAGTTGGTTAGCGCAGCCCGCTGCCGCTTATTTGCAATAATCCCTTCCTTTCCATTGAACCCAAAGTATTTGTATCTTGTGATGACTGGCTACGCCGGTATCTTGTGAGTATGGGTTATCAACTTGCCAGTACTTAACCGTACTGACCCACGAATCTCTTTCGTGGCTGCATATTCAACATTGCAGTCAACAGGTTTGAAGTCTGACGACGTTAGCTTGGGAATCCCTCCGGCTTGGCCTGGGCAGGGATTGGACGCTCTCGGTTATCTTCAGGACTCTTAGTCCAATTTGTATCTTGTCCGTAGTCGGACGCTATGTTGTTTCTTCCACTGTCATTTGGATCTTCGTATTGTATCAGTTGTATCGTTGACTCGTTTGAGTCATCTTGTATATATCTTTTCTGTTGTTGTTGTGGATTATTCGTGAACTGTTGTAATGTTATCACAAGTGGCAACCTGGAATCTGTTATTATATGGATTTTGGCGGGAATGCTGAAATCTGCATAGTGCCCGATCCCGGGGCGTCACAAACGGCTTTCAGCTAGGCCTAGAAAATAAACTCAAGTCTTTTCAAGTGGAGAAGCATCAACATCATAACTTGATATAATAATAGAGTCAAAAGGTAGCTCCATACTGTTTCTAGGAAAGTGTTCCATACCTTTCTTCAGGGGGAATTGATATTTAATACTCCCCTCTTTCATATCAATAATAGCACCAACAGTTCTAAGAAAAGGTCTTCCCAAAACAATAAGGCAAGAAGCATTGCATTCAATGTTCATAACAACAAAATCAACAGGGGAAAGATTATTGTTAACCATAATAAGAACATCATCAATTCTACCAAGAGGTTTCTTCTTAGCATTATCAGCAAGATGAAAATCCAAATAACAATGTTCCAACGGTGGTAGATCAAGCATATCATAAAGCTTTTGAGGCATAACAGAAATACTAGCACCAAGCTCACACAAAGCATTGCAATCAAAATCATTTACTTTTATCTTAATGATAGGCTCCCAACAATCATCTAATTTCCTAGGGATAGATGTTTCAAGTTTCAACTTTGCTTCCCTACCTTTCATGAAAGCATTGGTAATATGTTTAGTAAAGGCCATATTCATGGCACTAGCATTTGGAATTTTAGCAAGATTTTGTAGAAACATAATAACTTTAGAGATATTGCAATCATCAAAATCAAAATTATTATCATCAAAAGTAATGGGACCATTATCTCCTACATCTCTAAAAATTTCAGCACTTTTATTAGAAGCGGTTTTAGCAATTTGAGGCAATTTAGCACGTTTCACCGAAGGAGTAGGGACTTTATTAACACCAACTACTTTACCATTGATAGTAGGAGGTTTACTAGCACTTGGAGCTTCGGTTTTACTAGTGGTTGTGATAGTGCAAACTCTAGCGATATTATTCTTTCTAGCCAATTCATCTTCTCTTTCCCACCTAGCACGTAATTCAGCCACAACCTAACATTATTATCTATTTGAACTTGGATGGCATTCAAGGTTTTACTTTGTTTAACATCTTGTGGCAAACCTTTCGTTTTACAAAATCAACATCAATAGCTAGGTTGTCTACTTTAGAGGCACGAACTTCTATTTTACCAAGCTTTTCCTCAACAGATTTATTAAGAGCAGTTTGTGTGCTAATAAATTCTCTAAGAATGTATTAAAGATAAGAGGTAGAGCTTTTATTGCTATTTTAGGAGTTTCCATAAGAATTACCACAACCATTATTAGGAGGATATGGCTTATAATTGTTTCCACCAAAATTATTTCTATAAGCATTGGTGTTAAAATTATTATTTCTAATAAAGTTTACATCAACATGCTCTTCTTGAGCAACCAAAGAGGCTAAAGGAACATTATTTGGATCAACTTAAGCTTTACCATTAACATGCATAGACATAATAGCATCAAGCCTTTCACTCAAAGAGGAGGTTTCCTCAACATAATTTACCTTCTTACCTTCTGGAGCTCTCTCAGTGTGCCACTCTGAATAATTTATCATCATATCACCAAGAAGCTTTGTTGCATTGCCCAAAGTGATGGACATAAAGGTGCCTCCAGCAACTGAATCCAATAGGTTCCTTGAGGAGTAATGCAGCCATGCATAATTTTTTTATAATCATCCAAGTAGTCAGTCCATGAGTGGGACAAATCTTCACCATAGTTTTCATTCTTTCCCAAGCTTTAGCAACATGTTCATTATCAAGTTGTCTAAAATTCATCATGTCACTTCTCAAGAATATAATCTTAGAAGGAGGATAATATGTTCCAATGAAAGCATCTTTACACTTAGTCCATGAATCAATACTATTTCTAGGCAAAGATAGCAACCATTATTTAGCTCTTCCTCTCAAAGAGAAAGGAAATAATTTCAGTTTAATAATATCTCCATCCACATCTTTATATTTTTGCATCTCACACAGTTCAACAAAATTATTAGGGTGGGCAGCAGCATCATCAGTACTAATACCAGAAAATTGCTCTTTCATCACAAGCTTTAATAAAGCAGGTTTAGTATCATAGAAAGCAGAAGTAGGAGCAGGTGGAGCAATAGGTGTGCAAATAAAATCATTGTTGTTTGTGCTAGTGAAATCACACAATTTAGTATTCTCATAGGAACTCATTTTAGCAAAATAATAGAAAGCAAATAAACAACAACTATAAAGTAAACTAATTTTTTTGTGTTTTTAATATAGAAAAAAAAACAAGACAAAAGTAAAAACAAGATAATAAACAAAATAAAGAGGTTGAGAGTGAGAGATTCCCCTTGCCAGAAGACTTCTTCCTCCCCGGCAACGGCGCCAGAAATTCTTGATGCTCTTTGATGGTGTGTTGGAAACCCCAAGAGGAGGCTGTGATGAGAAAGCGGCAAGAATTTCGCTCAGTAAGAACCAAGGTTATCAATCCAGTAGGAGGAAGAGGATCTCGGGAAGGTTGATGCCACTGATGGTGGTAATGGGGCCTCACCGATGTCAGCAACAACGTGGAACCTGCGCACAACACAACCAAAATACTTTGTCCCAACGGTACAGTGAGGTTGTCAATCTCACCGGTCTTGCTGAAAACAAAGATTAGACGCATAGTGTGGAAAATGATGTATGCTTGCAGTAAGTAAAGAGAGCAGGAAATTGTTGTGGTTTGTTTAACAGTGTGGAAAAATGGACCGGGGTTCATAGGTTCACTAGTGGTGTATCTCCATAAAGATAACATGCTGGTTGAACAGATTATAGCTGGGCAATTGACAAATAGAGGTTGCACCGTAGTGCACATTATAACATGATGACTACTATGATATTTAGTGCGGGCATTACAACAAAATACATAGACCGAAATCCATCTGCATCTATGACTAATAATCCACCCTCAGGTTATCATCCGAACCCCCTTAGGTATTGAGTTGCAAGCAACATATAACTGCATTAAACAATGTGTGTAATGTAATCAATGCGTGTGCACGCGGGCACTCACACCGCTGTTTTCTCCCTAGTGGAAACAACACATCCTCCCCCGTCACACTTCTGTCACTCGAGTACATGCAAAAAGGAGGCATGAACCCACTATCTAGCATAAATACTCCCTCTTGGAGTCACTAGCAACTACTTGGCCAGAGAAACCACTAGCGACGGAAAGCATGCAAGATCACAAATAACATATGCAATAAACACTATAATCAACTTGGCATGAGTTCAATATTCATCGGATCCCAGCAAACACAGCATATAGAATTACATAAGATCGATCTCGATCATGATAGGCAGCTCACGAGATCTAAACATGGAGGCATATGAGGATGAGACAACCATCTAGATACTGCTATGGACCGGTAGTCCAGAGATGAACTACTCACGCATCACTCCGGAGGAAGGCATAGTGATGTAGAAGCCTCCGGTGATGATTTCCTCTCCGACAGGGTGCCGGGAGACAGCTCCAGAACCCCCCCTGATCTAGGGTTGACAATCACGTCGGCTGCGGACCTTTTCGGGGATTTTTGATCAGGTGTTTAGGGTTTTCCATCCGGGGGGAATAAATATGCGAAAGGGCAAAGACGGTGGAGGACAGGGGGCCCACACCCATAGCTGGCGCGGCCAGGGGGACCGCGCCACCCTATGGTGTGGCCCCCTGGTGCCCGTCTGCGACTCTTTGTCGGTGTCCTGGATGTTCCGGGGAAAATAGGCACTTCAGGCTTTGTGGGGTCCAATTCCGAGAATGTTTGCAGAACAACTTTTCTGAAACCAAAAACAGCAGAAAACAGGGAACTGTCACTTGGCATCTTGTTAATAGGTTAGTCCCGGAAAACGTATGAAAATGCTATAAATAAGGGAGAAAACATGTATCAATTGGCATAATATGATCATGGAGCATCAGAAATTATAGATACGTTGGAGACGTATCAGGCCCCTAAATTTTTGGGCCTGGGCGGCCGCACACCCTTCTCCTCCCCACGGCTGGCCTTGAATATTAGGGACCAAGCCTTTGATAAGATTTTCCTTAGTAGTTTTTATTAGCATCTTAGAAAAACATCAGCAACTACATAAAAAAATGGGGAAGGAGGTATCCTCTTGTTTGAGACTTCTGCGAGCTACCAAGTAGCGCCCATTACAATTATTGATTCTAACACAAAAATAGCTGCCAGTCAAGGCACCCCTAATCCAGTAAATAAAGGTGGCACCAAAGCCCCTCGAGACTAGCATTTCCTCTAGGAAATCCCAACTCACACGGTCATAAGCCTTCTCGTAATCCAGTTTCAGAACCGGACCAGGCTGCCTAGATTTCTTGACTTCATGTAAGATCTCACGGGCACAAACCATGCTTTCCAAAATGTACCTACCTCCTATAAAAGCCGTTTGTCTAGGAGATACGGGCCTATCCCCAATAGGAGCAATCCTATTCATTAAAACTTTTGTGAAGATTTTCAAAATACAATTACCAAGGCTGATGGGGTGAAAAGAATTCATGGCCTTGGCATCATGCTCTTTAGGAAATAAGGTGATAATAGAGAAATTTAACCGGTTAACATCTAATGGTTTATCGTTGAAATCTTTGTCGAAGGCCATCACCTCTAGTTTGACCAAATACCAAAATTTCTTGTAAAAAGGAAAAAACATCCAGGCTAGGTGCCCCAGCAGCATAGGAGCCAAAGATGGCTTCTCTAATCTCATTTTCAGAGAACGGAATTTCCAGGAGAGTATTCTGCTTCGGTATAACCAAATCCTCTTCATCCCAAAATTCCTCAGTGAGGGATATAGGAAGCCTCGGTTCAAAACCGAAAATATTTTTGTAATAGTCAGTTGCAACTTCTAGCATCTCCTTAGTAGAATAGAATGGGCCGTTAGGTCCTTCCAATTAAGCTAGGAAGTGCTTCCTTCGCCCCTGGTTAGTAACTGCATGAAAAAAAAATCTTATCCCCTTCAACTATATTATTCTCCCTCGAGCGTTGCCACATTTTATTTTCATCTTTTTCCAAATTTCATTCAATTCTTCGGTGATGACTTTTAGTCTCTCATGTTCCGACACAGAGAGTTTTTTTTGTTCAGAAATATATCTAGAATACAAAATTCTGTAGTTAACTGTTTTTTCCTTTTTTTTCAAGGGAGCTTCCTCGTTTGAATTCCAACCTCTTAGACCTCGCCTAAGATTTCTCATCTTAAATTCCCATACATCAATGGAAGCATTGTGTGGGCAAGGAGAAGAGCAACATTTCTCAACGAATTGACTGAAACCATCCTGTTCCAACCACCACTTTTCAAAGAGGAAACTTTTTTCAACAGGAGGGGAGTTTTTGCTCGTGTCTAGAAGTAGAGAGGGTGTGATCACTACCTAATCTAGGAAGCACTCTAATAGTGGTTAGACAGAAATGTTGCTCCCGACTTGTAGAAGAAAAAATCTTATCAATGGCTTCCATAATCAAATTAGTTTGGTTGTTAGCCCAGATGTAGCTTCTATTGCATATTTTAAGGTCAATCAACCCCCATTTGTTAATCCAATCATTGAAAACAAAAGCCCAATGGTTGTTGATATTGCCGGTGCTTTTCTCAGAAGAGTCCCTGATTAAATTGAAATCACCACCAAGAAAAGTAGGATAATTATCAATATCCATGATGCCATGGAGCTCAGTTAAAAACCAAATTTCAAATTCCGCATAAGCAGAACCATAGAAAAAAACCAAGCGCCAAAGAAAACCATCTTTTTTGTTTTTAAAAACAGCCATAAGGCATACTTCGTTTGCGAGTGGATTCGCAAGGAGGCCACCGAGCGGAACCTAGGGACATTTTTAGAAGTACGTGATTGATGTCTACGCACGCTTCTATTCTTGTAGACAGTGTTGGGCCTCCAAGTGCAGAGGTTTGTAGAACAGCATCAAGTTTCCCTTAAGTGGATTACCCAAGGTTTATCGAACTCGGGGAGGTAGAGGTCAAATATATCCCCCTCAAGCAACCCTGCAACCAAGATACAAGAAGTCCCTTGTGTCCCCAACACACCCAATATACTTGTCAGGTATATAGGTGTACTAGTTCGGCGAACAGAGAGTAAAATGCAAGTGATATGGATGATAATAAGTGATAATAGCAATCTGAAATAAAAATGGCAGCAAGCAAACATGTAGCAGAACAGGCGGAAAACGGTGTTTCAATGCTTGCAAATAAGGCCTAGGGCAACTACTTTCACTTGAGGACACTCTCAACAATGCTCACACAATAGAATTAATAAATATCATTTCTTCACTAAGCTACTCCGAACCACTCTCCGGTCGAATAACGAACACTAATCATTGCGTAGGGCTGTAACAACACTCCTCAAGTCTATATTCCCTCTCTATGGAACCCCAATGTCACTACGAGCGCCATATATTAGTAAACAAACGCTAACAATTTCATAGGTTCATCTTCCAACACAAGATATAAATATCATGCTAAACCACACGGTGCACACACTGTCACCTTTACCCCGTTCATAAATAGTTTACAGAGATAACAAAACCACTTGAGTAGCATAACATATGAAGATCAATCTACATATTCAACTAGATTACAAAGCTCATGATAACATAAAGATCACACCATGGGAGAGAGAGATGAACCACATAGCTACAGGTAGAGCCCTCAGCCCCGGGGGAGAACTACTCCCTCCTCATTGTAGGAGATAGCAACGACAATGGAGATGGCTTCCAGGGGCACTTCCCCATCCCGGCAGAGTGGCAGAACAGAGATCTGTCCCCCAAAATTTGTTGGCGGCGGCAACGGAGCTACGGATGTATTTTGTGGAAAAGGTCGATTCTTCTAGGGTTTATGCATCAGAGAGTATATATGGGCGAGAAGGCGATGCCGGGAGGTGGCCAGGGGGCCCACACCCCTAGGTGGCGCGGCCAAAGGGACCAGCGCGACCCCATGGTGTGGCCACCCTGTGGCCCCCTTCCGGGGCTCTTCGGGACTTCTGGAAGCTTCCGGGACTTTTAGGACTTCTTGCTTTTGAATTTTCCAATTTCGAGAATATTTCCAGAACAACTTTTCTGAAACTAAAAACAACAGAAAACATGGAACTGGCTCTATGGCATCTCGTTAATAGGTTAGTCCCGGAAAACGTGTAAAAATGACATAAAGTGTATAGAAAACATGTGGGAAACAGTAAGAAAACAACATGGAACATCAGAAATTAGGGATACGTTTATGACGTATCAAGCATCCCCAAGCTTAGTTCCTACTCGTCCTCGAGTAGGTAAACAATAAAACAAAATAATGTCTGAGGTGAGATGCTACTATCATAAACTTGATCATTATAATGTAAAAGCATATGTACGCTGAGATCATAGAACTTCAAACACAAACATGATAAATAGAACTTTAATAATAAAGCATAGCAATTACTTTGCATCATGAAGATTATCTTAAATAAAGGATCATGGATAATAATGCAAATAAAGATAAACGTTTGTTTCACGTATAGAGAAAGCATGGCAAAGTGGTATTTCGCTAGTCCTTAAGAGTGGGACAAAACATAAATGCCAAGACAGTTTCAAAGTTCAATAGGAAGACATGAAGTAATTATTGATGTTCATGGGACAAATGCACATAGAACTCAGAATAGAAAACATGCTCTCCCAACTGTGCATAAAGTTAGAGGATGGAGACTCAACATAAAAATAAAAGAAAGGCCCTTCGCAGAGGGAAGCAGTGATCAACTCATGTGCTAGAGCTTTTTATTTTATTAAACAAAGGTATTAAAAGTTTGACATTTGTGGAGGAATGTCTATATTTTAGGAGAGATGTATGCTAGTGTCAACGAATGGTAAGCATAAAATACAGTACGTCACAAGCCAACTGGATTCACAAGAGCGGCTCCCATGGTGAAGGACGCAACTGGTATAGAAGGTCATCCCTCTTTCTCTTTTGTTTACACAATTATGCTTTGACTGATAAATCAGGGGCAAAAATAGTGATGAGAATTTGTTTGTATTAATTTGGGGCTGGGCACCCCACTGCCACCTCTTCTATCATTTGGATAAGCGGATGAAGCCACTAGTCCAGGGTGTGAAATCCAATCAACAAGTGAGATAAAGATTCTCTATTGATGTCCTCATGAGCAAAAACAATAACACAAAACAAGAATAATTTTGAAGGTTTTAAAGGTAACACATGAGCAATTTACTTGGAGTGGCAGTTAAATACCACATGTAGGTAGGTATGGTGGACACAATGGTAAAAACTTTGGTTTAAGGGAGTTTGGATGCACGAGTAGAGCTCATACTCAGTACAGGTGGAGGCTAGCAAAAGACTGGGAGCGACAAATCAAGAGAGCATAAGAGCCATAATCATGCATAGCGACATAAGCATCATTAATTAAAACATAAGCAGTATCATAGTTAAAAACTAAGTGGTCATGGAGGATATCCTTGACTGGTTTGTAGTCATAAACATGGTGTGAGCATGCGCCAAGTTAACCAAATAATTCAATCGAACGAGAATACCATATATTGATGCTTTACTATGACAAGAACAACTCATGAATCTTTCAATACATATTAAACGCTATCAGATATTTAAGACTATTCATGATACTAAATAACCATAAGGCTTTAAAACTAAAATAACATTTAGCACGGCATTAAAAAGTTCTAGCCATAGTTTATACAAGATTCTACTAGTACTGTTATAAATTCTACATCAAGCAACATTTTCTTTTCCCAACAAGCACCATACAAAATATGTTTTAACAAAAATACTCTAAATCCTACAACAAGAAAACATGAGAGTACTCACATAACTCTACTAAAACTAACAGCTTTGAATAATAGATGCATGAAAACAAAGGTTAAACGCAGTACTAGCAAAAAGTGAACACTCACAGAACAATAAGAATGAAAACTAGAGTGTTCTAAGCAATGAAAACGGAGCGTGTCTCTCTCCCACACAAGTATGATAAGATGCAACCATTTATTACATAAAATAAAACCAAACAAACTGAAAACAAAAATAAAATACGCTCCAAGTAAAGCACATAAGATGTGACTGAATAAAAATATAGTTTCACTAGAAGTGACCTGATAATTTGTCGATGAAGAAGGGGATGCCTTGGGCATACCCAAGCTTAGATGATTGAGTCTTCTTGTAATTTTCTAGGATGTACCACCGGGGCATCTCCAAGCTTAAGCTTTTCACTCTTCTTGATCACATCATATCATGCTCTTCTCTTGACACTTGAAAACTTCCTTCACACCAAAATTCTCACAATCTTCATTAGCAATGTTAGTGCAATTGAAATAATAAGTTCACATGGTTCAGTTTCAACACAAGTATAACAAAAAAAAACACATTAGCTACTGTCACAAATTCTTCCAAAACTCTTTTTCTCAAAAGAACACCAAATGAAAGAGATTAAGATGCAAATGCGATAAATGACAGAAATCTGTCAAAACAGAAC
The DNA here is from genome assembly GCA_028641055.1 of Alopecurus myosuroides. Classification (NCBI taxonomy): domain Eukaryota; kingdom Viridiplantae; phylum Streptophyta; class Magnoliopsida; order Poales; family Poaceae; genus Alopecurus; species Alopecurus myosuroides. The sequence continues at coordinate 297,646,104 of CM054063.1, read as the reverse complement.
AGCAGGTAAAGATCGATTTTTTCAAAAATCTTCTGTTGCTTAAATAAAAAAGTGGTAAACTAAGAACAGTTGCATATATAACTCAGGATTAAGCACAAAAAAGATCAGGTCATTTTGAATTTTGTGTGATTTTAAACGTATTTAAGAGTGGACAACAGAAATATGTTTCCTGCGCAGAAATCCGAAATATTGACTCAACTTTCCACTAGAGTCTTTACTTGGCTCAACAAAAACACGAAAGAAAAGATGCAGCGGGGTTGCTAAGAAAATAGATAACACCCAGGTGCAAAGCACACAAAAGAAAACAAAGAAAAATAGAATGAAAACAGAGAAATAAATCGGGTTGTCTCCCTGTAGCGCTTTTCTTTAACGCCTTTCAGCTAGGCACAATGATTTTTAAAAGATGCTCACATAAAAATAAGACTTGAAGAACAATAAGAGAGAATAAAGAATAAAATATAAAACACATTTAAGTCTAACCCACTTCCTATGAAAAATAATCTTGAAGAAAGACAAGTCATGAAAACACAAAGCAACAAGCATAGGAAAGCAAAATAAGTGCAACTTCAAAATTTTAAACAAAAAGAGAGGAAACTTAATATTGTTGAGATGCATAAAACCATTTTTCCATCCCTCACAATAACTTTCAGTAGCATCATGAATAAAATTAACAATATAACTATAACAAGAAACATTCTTATCATGAGCCACATGCATAAAATATTAATACTCTCCATATAAGCATAGTCATTCTTATTAATAATAGTCAACAAAATAGCTATCATTATTTTTATCATCACCATAGTCATTAAATATAGGGGGAATTTTTCAATCATAATTAATTTTCTCCTCGATAGTAGGTGGACTGAAAATAGCATGTTCATCATTGTAAACACCATATATAGAGGACATATCATGATCACAATAAAATTTATCATTCATAGTTGGTGGAACTAGAATACCACAGTCATTATAATCATCATATATTGGAGGCAAAGTATCATCAAAGAAAATTTCCTCCTCCAAACTTGGGGGACTAAAAATATCATATTCATCAAAACTAGCTTCCCCAAGCTTAGACTTTTCCATATCATTAGAAATAATAGTGTTCAAAGCATTCATACTAATAACATTGCAATTAGCATTCAAATAAAGTTCCATAGGTTTTTTAATTTTCTCTTCAAACACTTCATGTCCTAACTCAAGATAAATATTATAAAGCTCTCTCATATTTTTGTTGTTTTCCATTAAGCTTAACTAGTGAAAATAAAAACAAGAAACAAAAAGATATAATTGCAGGATCTAACGTAAATAACTTCGATCACTCACACCCGAGGATGTGAGTACCTTTTACGTTACCTCCCCGGCAACGGCGCCAGAAAAGAGCTTGATGTCTACGCACGCTTCTATTCTTGTAGACAGTGTTGGGCCTCCAAGTGCAGAGGTTTGTAGAACAACAGCAAGTTTCCCTTAAGTGGATTACCCAAGCTTTATAGAACTCAGGGAGGCAGAGGTCAAAGATATCCCTCTCAAGCAACCCTGCAATCAAGATACAAGAAGTCTCTTGTGTCCCCAACACACCCAATATACTTGTCAGGTATATAGGTGTACTAGTTCGGTGAAGAGAGAGTAAAATACAAGTGATATGGATGATAATAAGTGATAATAGCAATCTGAAATAAAAATGGCAGCAAGCAAACATGTAGCAGAACAAGCGGAAAATAGTGTTTCAATGATTTGAAATAAGGTCTAGGGCTCATACTTTCACTAGAGGACACTCTCAACAATGCTCACATAATTGAATTAATAAATATCATTTCTTGATTAAGCTACTCCGAACCACTCTCGTGTCGAATAACAACGAACACTAATCATTGCTTAGGGCTTTAACAACACTCCTCAAGTCTATATTCCCTCTCTATGGAACCCCAATGTCACTACAAGCGCCATAGATTAGTAAACAAACGCCAACAATTTCATAGGTTCAGCTTCCAACACAAGATATAAGTATCATGCTAAACCACACGGTGCACATACTGTCACTTTTACCCCGTGCTTAAATAGTTTAAAGAGATAACAAAACCACTTGAGTAGCATAACAGATGAAGATCAATCCACATATTCAACTAGATTACAAAGGTCATGATCACATAAAGATCACACCATGGGAGAGAGAGATGAACCATATAGCTACCGGTAGAGCCCTCAGCCCCGGGGGAGAACTACTCCCTCCTCATCATAGGAGACTGCAACGGCAATGGAGATGGTGGTGGAGTCGATGGAGATGGCTTCCGGGGGCACTTCCCTGTCCCAACAGTGTGCCAGAACAGAGACCTGTCCCCCGAAACTTGTTAGCGGCGGCGGTGGAGCTACGGATGTATTTTGCGAAAAAGGCGATTCTCATAGGGTTTATGCATCGGGGAGTATATATGGGCGAGAGGGCGATGCCGGGAGGTGGCCAGGGGGCCCACACTCCTAGGTGGCGCGGACAGGGAGACCCGCGCCACCCCATGGTGTGGCCACCCTGTGGCCCCCCTCCAGGGCTCTTCGGGACTTCTAGAAGCTTCTGGGACTTTTAGGATTTCTCGCTTTCGAATTTTCCAATTCCGAGAATATTTCCAGAACAACTTTTCTGAAACTAAAAACAGCAGAAAACAGGGAACTCGCTCTATGGCATCTTGTTAATAGGTTAGTCCCGGAAAACGTGTAAAAATGACATAAAGTGTATAGAAAACATGTGGGAAACAATAAGAAAACAACATGGAACATCAGAAATTAGGGATACCTTTATGACGTATCAGTGATCAAATACATTCACAATTTTATTTATTACCATCAAATGTGTTGAGTGTCATTCATAATTTTTGTTATGATCATTGATATTCATTTTGATTTCCTTCTTTTATAGTTGGATAAAATGTGGAAGAAGCTGCAACCAAGGGAACATTTTGTAGCAATTCAAGAGGAAATTACGGGATTTCTGATGGACCATGTCATAAGCAGCTAAGACAAATACAATGACATCTAGATGGGCTCTGGTTCCGGTTATGATCTCTATGTAATCAAATAGATGGGTTCTAATCCCGGTTAGATCTCCATCTAAATGGACGCTATTCCCGGTTCGATTGATCTCAAGGTAAACGAATAGACGGGCTCTAGTCCCAGTTGAATTATCAAAAAGATTTTTTTTTCTTTTCTAGATAGATATTTCTTTTATGGACATTTTAATATGCTATATGTATTTTTGTGATTTTTTATTTAACCATATACTTTTGCATTATTGATCATAATTTTTAAATAAAAAAAGCCAACACCAGAGGCTGCCACGTGGGGACAATTTTGTCCCGGGTCCTCTTACAAACCGGGACTAAAACTCCTCGAGCACAGGCTGAGCCAAAGGCAATGTGACCTTCATTTTATCCCGGGTCGTAAGCAAACCGGGACTAGAGGGGGCCTCTAGTCCCGATTTAGTAGTCCTGGGTACACAACCGGGACTAGAGGGACTCACCACCTGGGATTGAAGACCCTGTTTCCACTAGTGCGCTTCATAATGGCACTGTGAGTGTTAAGATGAATGATAAAATGGGTAGATACTTTTAGAGTTCTAAGGGGGTTAGACAAGGAGATCTCCTCTCACCTTTCTTGTTCAATATGGTGGCGGAGGCTCTTTTAAAAATGGTGCTGAAAGCTCAAAGGAATGGTCTTATTTGTGGTTTGGCTCCTGATTTGTTAGAAAATGGAGGGACTATCTTGCAATATGAGGATGATTCCCTTTTTGTGCATATATTATGATATAAACTTGAAATTGCTCCTTTATTTGTTTGAATTGATGTCTGGTTTGAAAATTAATTATGATAATAGTGAGAATTCCATGCCGGGATGGGATAATTCCATTGATGAATTCTACTCGGAGATGTTTTGTTACAAAATTGGTTAGTTTCCTATGAAATATTTTTGCGTTTCTGTTACCTTCTCGAATCTGAAGCTAATAGACTAGGATTTCCTTAATGCTAAGATGCTTATAAAAATTAGATGTGTGGTAGATTGACTCTCATTGACTCTAGTCTCTCTGCTATCCCCTATTATTATATGTCAATGTTCTTACTTAGCAAATCTTTTATTGAGAAGATCGATAAACATAGAAGAAAGTTTTGCTAGGCATGCAAAAAATAATAAAATGAACTATTATCTTTTCAAGGGGAATAGAATTTGTCGATCAAAAGATAAAGGTGGCCTCGGAGTTAAAATTTTGCATAGACAAAATATAAGCCTCCTATGTAAATGGTGGTCAAAGCTTGAGACACAGTCAGGCCTTTGGCAACATATTGTGCAGGCTAAATGGTGTCGTAATAGAACGACGACCTCAATTAAATGGAGGGTGAATGATTCTACTTGTTGGATAGCCATTATGAAGTGAAAGAAAGTTATCTCGTGGACAGGAAAAATAATATGAAGAGAGGTAACCCGGTGAGATTTTGGAAAGATCCCTGACTTGTGGGTTGTTCGTTATGTGTCTCTTACCCTTCCCTGTTTAACATTTGTCGTTCCTAGGACTGCACCTTTAAAAGAGTTATCTCTAGCAATTGTAATCTTCTTTTCCGAGACGCTTCTTACCTCAGGTGGTGAGGCAGTGGGAATTCATAACTGGGGCTGCGCGACATGTTCATAGGAGTGACGAACCTGATGAAGTAATCTGGGCTCTGAATCCAAATGGTCGGTGTTCGAAAAAATTATTTTATAAGCTAGTATAAAAAAAATTGGACGGTCTAATAACAAATTTGTGTGGAAAGCTAAATTACCTTTGAAAATCAAAGTTTTTCCTATGGCAAATTTTTCGAAATGCAATTTTAACTCAACATACATGAAGAAGAGAAATCGGCATGGCAGTCATGTGTTTTTATCAGGATAAAAATGCCACTCATTTATTTTTTGGATGTTCTAACGCTAAGGTCCTTTGGGGGGGGCACTGTTAGAAGCTGTTCTGGGGACTGAGCCTTGTCCCAAGTCTCTTTGGCAGAGTGTAGCCTGCCTACTCAAGTTCTTTGCGGAGGGTAAAAAAATTCATATGTTGCTTTGCTTCACTTTGCTGGGCAATTTGGACCACTAGAATTCTAGAAACAGTAGAAACTTTGACATGAAAATTGTAAGGTCCCATGTGGTAATCTTATACTCTTGGCAGGTGACAAAGGGCTGATTAAGGGAGGCGTTGATCAGATCATTCCGGTGGTGGAGAAAGTTGCAGCTCGATGGACAGGGATATGTGACAACTCTAGAACTGCATATGGAGTGATGCGCACAACTGATGGACCAAGCGCGTGATGGACTTGATTTTGTTGCCTTATCTCAAACTTGGAGGGGTGCTGAATCTGGTTTGGTTGGTTGGCATTTTGGGTCTATCATATGTCGGATTTGCTGCCTTTTGTTTTGTGTGTAGTGTAGGTGGCTGGTTTTTTGTCACGTAGTGGTGCCTTGATGCCGAGGTATCATAGCGGGTTTTCCTCTTGAACTTGAGATTATGTCTCCTTCCCCTTTTCCACTATTTCGTCTTCGTGTATTGTTGTAACGAACCTTGTTATTTCCGTTAAAGCAACTTAATTAAAATGGGGATAGCACCAATTGGAATAAACACTTCTAAGTGTTTCCTACTATCAAGTTGCAAAGCACGGGCACGTTGCTAGTATTCTATAAATAAGCATATATGTTTAACAAAACAAAGGTTATTTCTCTAAATAGCCTCTTTAAGCACATTGCATTTGCATTTCAGTTTTTTCATGGGTTGGAGCACAATTTGTTTTTTTTTTTGCCGTAAAGGGTTGGAGCACAATTAAGTAGGAGAAAGATGTCCATAAAACCCCCCTATATATTGGGTTTGGGATGGAGAACCCCCTATGATTAGTTTAATTAGTTTACCTTGGTAGCTGTAATATGAGTTTGTGGCATATACATATACATATATATATATATATATATATATATATATATATATATATATATATATATATATATATACACACACACACACTTCTTTACAGACACGTTCAGTTCAAAGTCCATACTGAAGTTAAAACAAGATTCAGCCATGTTTCAAAGTCGCAAGTCATTAAAACCGCCTTTGATACGGCTAAAACCATAGTTAGGCGGCTAATTGTCCGGTTTTGTAAACATAGCGGGGTTAAGTGTCCCAGTTTAAACATATGCGGGTTCTCCGTCCCAAACCCGATACATAGAGGTTATCTAGACTTATTTCGTACTCCCTGTTTTATCTCGCTAAAAAGGTTTACATTTTAGAATGGAGAAAGTAAGTAGGATGTCGTGCTTTCTGTATCAATGAAAATCAGATGCTTCCCGTACCTAGAGATGGCACCCGCAGGATATGAGTAAGGGTGGAGCCATCCCATACCCTTACCCGCCTCTCTCGATCTTACCCGTCACCCGTACCCATACTCTTGACGGGTATAACTTTTTCCCATACCCGTCACCCGACAGGGTATAAGGGTACCCGCGGGTAACAAATACCCGCGTTTACAGCACATCAGTTGGGTAATTTTTTTTTCATAAACTGCAAACATATAATCATAACTTTAGCCATCAACACGTTTAAAACAACATCACATTATAAACAGTAGTACCTACGCATAAACAACACATAGTCATAAAAAAATACTATGTATCATTATGTTAATTGTTTTGAGGGAAACATGTCATTTGGTTATTATAGGTGAGATCCCACTTGTCTCAAATTGAGATGGGTACATGGTACAAGGGTATGGGAATCAATAACCAGAGCCCGCTTGCTTCCTCTCCCCAAACCGTAGCGAGCGATGGGACGAGGAGGAGGACGACGGCGTATGGCGCCCGGCGGCGTCGGTGGAGGCGAGGAGCGCAGGTGGTGGTGTCTGAGGACGGCCTCTCTTTCTCGCGGCTCGTGCGCCTAGATCCTGTCGTTTCCGCCCGCGCCGCTTCCTCTGGATCAGCAACGGCTGTGTTGCTCCTCTGCACATTTTCAGTACTCGCCCAGCTTGAGTCCAGAACGAGTTGAGATTCTCTGAGGTCTGGTGTCCTTGTTGAGGAGATTGCGCTACTGTACCACAACTTGGATTTGTTTCCTCCGCTCTGGATGGATGCGCTGCTCTGCAGACAGGTTCCAAAGTTTCAGCTTTCATTCATGTGAACTGCGAAATGCCTTCCTGTCCTTCTGTACTATACAATTTTTGTTGGATTTACACTTTTCATAAAGTCCTTGATCAATTCATCATGCTTTAATTGAGAATCCTGCGTCTCCAAAAAACTCGCATTCTCTCGGACAATGAGTAGTGTATTCAGATGTGTTCAAAATTAGCACTGAAAAACAACAATGATACGCAGTCTGAATTCAAATTTTTAGCTAATCTCCCGTGACAAATAAATTGTCTCTTTCAGTCAAGTATAACCCACCACCACCTAATATGTAGTCATCTATGAAAATAAACATGGTAAGGAGTCCAAATAAAATATTTGCTGTTAGGCCAGATGATGTTCTCTCGAGCCAAACCCACATGTCATGGAAGTGTCATCAAAATCACAAACAATACATGTTGAACCATCACAAATGGGAAACGAAAAGTGTCTCTACTTGACCAATTTCTTTCAAGAAAGAAAGATTCCGCTCTTGATATGCAGTAAAATATCCAGCATCACCTCAACATTGAAAAGGAGAGTTTTCCAAAGTTACATCTACATGCCACGGGTTGCTGTTGATGCAGATTTGAAATCGACATATAACTTGACAATCATTTTTAAAACTTATCCATCAGCTATTTCTGTTCCTATCCTAGTGAGTCACTGAAGACAAAAGGATAAGCCATTGGGCGTCATAGAAATAAACCAAGAAAGGTACGAATCACGTGGTGGTTGGGCAATGGGCATCATCCAAGCCAGTCAAAAGATCCTGCCACTTAAAAATTATAATTTATACAAATTTCAAGGAACATAAACGTGATAGACACTTTCTCGTCCATCCCTCCCAAGAACTTGAAAGAAGAACTCCAAAAAATGGATAGGAAGAGGGTGGTGGGCATCGTCGGCGCGGGCGTGAGTGGCCTGGCAGCCTGCAAGCACGCACTAGACAGGGGGTTCAGCCCAGTGGTATTTGAAGCTGATGACACCATCGGCGGAGTGTGGGCGCATACCTTGGAGTCGACGAGGCTCCAGGCACCGACAAAGTCATTCCGGTTCTCTGACCTGGCGTGGCCGGAGAGCGTGACGGCGACGTATCCAGGCCACCGTGAGGTCATGGAGTACCTCAGGTTGTATGCTTGCGAGTTTGAGCTTCTCAAGTGTATCAGGTTCAGTAGCCAGGTGCTCGGAGTTGAGTATCTCGGTGCAACCGAGGAAGAGATAATGGGGTGGGAGCAGTGGTCTGGCGACGATGGGAAGGCGTTCAGAGCCGGGAAGGATAGAGGGTGGTGCGTCACGGTGAAGGACTTGAAAGGCGGTAACATTGAGGTACGTGCAACCCCTTTGGGATACTTCATATATCTTTCTTGCTCTGCTTCTGAGTTCAGATTTCGACATGTTTGCACATTCACACACATAGAGCTAAGGTTGCATGTTGCGGCAAAATGGGGCATTGTGATCCAACTTTGTTTTCACTGTGATGTATAGAAATGTAGAAGGATGCTAGATTGCTAGGCGTTGTGCACAGATGAGTCTCATATGCATAATTTATTGACTTCACAGAAGTGCTTTTTCGTAAGAAACTTTTATAGAACCTGATGAGCTATAAAAATTTACTTTTGGAAATGTGAGGATATTGCACATTCATAACATACACTACCTAAAGCCTGAACAAGAAAAATACTAACTTAGGAAGTCTGCTGAAATAATATAATGCATTACACTGAAGGCCTGTATGTACAAGTAATATCGTGTCACTCTGGTACAGGTTTTTCAAGTGGATTTTCTCATCCTCTGCATCGGAAGGCACAGTGGGACCCCAAATATCCCAGCATTTCCAGCACACAAAGGGCCTGAGTTGTTCAAGGGGAAAACACTGCACTCAATGGATTATTCTTACATGGATAATGTGTCTGAATTTGTTAAAGGGAAGAGTGTAACGATAATTGGATCCGGAAAATCAGCATTCGACATTGCTGCAGAAGTTGCCAAGGTGAATGGTGAGTACAAGAGAACTAAGACTTAATCGATTACCAATAATCTGTCAAAGGAATATATGACAGAGGCTTGTATTCCAACGCAGGTACAGCTCAGCCATGCACCATGATATATAGAACAAAGCACTGGCGGGTTCACAAATTTAACATATGGGGAGTTAACCTAGGTTACTTCTTTCTTAACCGCATCTCCCAACTACTAGTTCATAAACCTGGCGAAGGATTCCTGCTTTACGCTTTGGCCACTGTACTCTCTCCCTTGGTAAGCAACTATCTCAACTTTAAATAGAGTTCGGCTGTTATTTTATTTTTCAGTAAAAAAACTAGTTTACATGATGAACTAACGAATCCATGAAACTAACAATAAACCTGCTGTTTCAGAGATGGGCGATTACAAAAGTAATCGAAACATACTTCAAGCAGAGCATTCCTCTCCAAAAACACGGGATGGTGCCTGACTACAGCTTCTCCTTGGCTATAACTTCTTGCTTGATTGCAATGCTGCCAGAAGGGTTTTATGACAGGGTTGATGAGGGCAGCATTGTTCTCAAGGAATCCAAGAGGTTCAGCTTCTCTAATGATGGGATCATCCTGGAGGATCCAAATGAATGCATAAAGAGTGACATTGTAATTCTAGCAACTGGATTCAGAGGAGACCAGAAACTTAGGGACATCTTCACCGCAAACTGGTGTAGAAATATTGTGGCAGGATCATCAGATACACCAGTCCCTCTATACAGGTACAGGATGGACATTTTTCTTTGTGCATATTTGGAGCCCAACAAATACTACTCCCTCCGTTCACTTTTATAAGGCACACTTCTTACCATTGAAATGACAAGAAGTGTGCCTTATAAAAGTGGACGGAGGGAGTACTGCAGCAGAGGTTTTCTAAATGAAAATTATTCAGTACAAAAAATATACACTCTGCACTAGTGCGAGATCATATTAAAGTACTAATATATACTAACAGCTACATCCACTGTTGAATATACTTTTACATGGAGTGCCTCTAACTCCATGATCAGCACAGTCGGTATGTTGTACTTTCTCATCGGTAGTTGACAGAACAGGAGACAATGCCCGATAAAACAGAGTTGGCTGAAAATAAATTTGAATGTAACTTATATTTAGTTCAATACCACAAAATAAATGAAATTTACATTGGATGTTAGATGAATAAATTACAAATGTTTATTTATATGTAGATTTCATAGATCTAATTTATCAAAATGATTGAAATTGACAGAGAATGCATCCATCCACGGATTCCTCAGTTGGCAATAGTTGGATACTCAGAGAGCCTCTCCGACATATATGCCTCGGAGAGGATAGCCAATTGGGTAACCCATTTCCTGGATGGTGGCTTCGAGTTGCCAAGCATAAGATGCATGGAAGAGAGCGTAGCAGAGTGGGCAAAGTACAAGACTCTTTACAACGGGAAGTATTTTCGCAGATCGTGTATAAGCACCGTGAACATTTGGTTTAACGATTTGTTGTGCCAAGACATGGGATGCAACCCTAGAAGGAAGAAAGGATTTCTGGCTGAATGGTTCCAGCCATATGGACCTGCTGATTATGCAGGTCTTTGCTCAAGAACATAGCACATTTTTCACAAGTGTATTGTAGCAAAAGAGGAAGATGCAAGAGCTGCTACCTTCAGAATCCACAGATGATTTCAGCTGTGTTTTGGCGAGTTTATTGTTAGCATATACCCGCAGGAAACAACTCTACATTTTTGTTCATACATTTTAATTATTGATCTGCTAAGAAGCCTAAGATGCTTTTCGGTCTTTCAGAGTTGTGAGGCATAGTTGCTTCCCCTAGTTCTCGAGAGCATGCCAATGGCGTACCATAGTTTTGTAGAAGACAGAAATAGATTTCAAGAGAAGCATACTGAGGTGTTATCTTGCAGGCTGTGGCGAAAATTTCTGTCGGAAGTCCAAATGCGACATTGCAGCGCCAGCCAAGTGAAGATTTTTTTTTTCAATTTAGCGAGACCTAAGATTTTACAATTTAATGGCACCCAGCTCCTCCAGATCCAGTTAGCACCAGCCATCCTCACCGTGCGCTGACACAGCATCCTATACGGTGGTCTGGCCGGAAAGTTCAGACATTCACTTGTGATCAGCGATGGCAAGAAGGCTCTGCTAGATAGTGCGTTGAGCCAGCAGAAAGCATACGGGAAACTTGAATCACTCGGTCGGTCACAATGGGACTGAGCATATCCAGTTCATGGGTTCGCTATTTATACTCAATCGCATGGTGGCCGGTGTAAAACCTTGTTGTTAGCTAGTTTGCGAAGTAAATCTTTCGCGGAGTTTTCATGCATCTCTGAAGCCTGGTGTGTTGTTGTTGGAAGTGTCAACAAGCCATGGGGATTCATATTTCCATGCCATTGCTCCAGCGACCCTGCTTGACCTTTTGGTATAATTTTTTCACTGCATGTCATTTAATTTTACTGAAATGTGGTCCAGGAGCGTACACTGCAGAGTTTGTTCTGTGTAGACAGAAGTTAAGTTTCAGTACTGAACTTGCAACATAGCAAGTAATTACTCAAATATGTGTGGGATTAACAAAGAGGTTCGGATCCATCTACATACCAATATCGAACGCGCTCCGATTAGACCAAAATGGCTCGCGAAACGGTTTGCAGGGCGAAGCGCACGGCGGCGAGGGCGAAGTGGGAGGCCGCGCGGTGGCGCGCCAGTTTCGACCAGCTCCCGCCCTCGTCGGGGGGCACGCAGCGTCAGGGCTACTTGGTTCTCCGGTGGGATCGCTCGTGGGTGGTGCTTCTCGACGAGGAGGAGGTCATCTTCGATTGGATTTCGTGGCCGGGAGATCCGCGATCGTGGAGGGCGGAGTCGTCGACCTCAACAAGTTCAGGGTGACAGTGGGTGTGCGGATCCCGAATCCTACCGACGGTGAGTGTCCGACATCACCATTATCGCTCAGGTGGGACGTTGATTTTAGATCTTGTTGTGGCTCTGATCAGACTCAATCGGGGGGTTTGCTGTTGAGGATTGAAGATAAGCGCTTAGTGTTGTTAGATCGGGGAGGGATTGCGATCGATGTTCGTCAAATTGAGCCGGGGGAGATGATTCAACAGGGTTCATCATTGTTGTTCCCCTTCTTCTCGGCGGTGGTGGGAGCTAAATGGTTTTCTCAAAGGGAACGAGCGAGACTGCCGTGGTCTCCTCCGCAGGCATGGTGGCTGTTGGTTCCCAAAGAGCTATTTGGAGTGGCTGAGAAGGTGGCCCCACTCACCGGCGGCGAGTCTAAAGGTGTGCCTGATGGTGGGGTTCAGTCTCCAAAAGGGGGGGGCGTGTTTTTCGCAAAGGCTCGGGGGGTTGTTTGCAAAATGAAAGGGTACATACTCCCTTCGCCTCCATGCCCCCCTCCTCTAGTCCACTCAGATTGAGATTTAGCCACATTTGGGTGAGAGCTCGGGCGGCCGGGAAACCTAGGGTTGTCTTCGTCACCGAGAAAACCCTTCCTGCAATTCTCAAGCGGTGGGAGGGCACGGCAGCGGGAGATCACCGTTCCTTTGCAGCGGTGGCTAGATCTGGTGCTGAATCTGCCATGGCGTATCGGTACAACCGCGGCGGCGCTCGGGAGGTCGCTTTCCATCAAGGCCCAACTTCCCGCCGAGTAGGCTTGTTGGTGGTTATCCAGCGACGGCGGCGGACATAGCAAGAACGGTCCATGCCCTTGGTGCGGGACCACGAGATCTAGAAGACTCCAATATGAGGGGGCGTGAGCAGATCCGCCGGGAATCTCGAGGAGGTTTCAACAACCACTATCCAAGATCCAGGAGCAATGAGCCTTTCCGTGGCGGCCGCGACTTTCGGGGAGGTAACCTTAACAGCTTGGGTGCTATTGCACCGCGTGAGCGTGTCTCCTCTGATTTTGGAAGAACTGGTGGTGGTAATCGTGATAGGTTAGCCCATCGATCTGAGATGCGCGACGCGGATTCTGATAGCTCTGCTAATGAGCGAGCGTATCCTATTCAGGTGCAGGTCAATCCCATGCGAGTGAATACTCCTAGCCTATCCTCTGCTGCTGCTGCGTCTAATGCTCATGTGCATGCACCAGAGCAATCTAATAGGGTTAGGTTTGAGTCTGTGGAGGAAAATCAGAATAGTGAACGAGATAATGCACGCACGGTCCAATTTAGAGAGAATCAGAATCCAGCTGTGGACATTGATCTGATTTGTAGGCTCTGTGGTGCAAATCATGATGTTAATTTGGTGTTCTCTGATCCTAGGCCTTGGGAGCTTGCAACCCCCTTTGTGGGCACAGCTGTGCCAAATGGGGGGTCCTTTGTAATTCCAGAAATTCGACATCCTACACCTACAAAAGAAATTCATCAGGTCGTTGTTGAAATTCTGCAGGGGGATGTGTCTTCTAGACAGATAGAAGAAGAATTCACTCAATGTGCAGGTAACAGGTGTAATTGGAGATGGTATGCGAAGCAGATGTCTGCAAAGAAGTTTTTAATGCATTTCCCAAGCTCCAGAGACATTGATGCTTGGATACATTTTGGGAAAATCAACATGACAACACTTCCTTCTGTGGTGTTACAGGTTGATTATTGGTTTCCAGGTTATGGGGCTGTTGCTGAACTTGATATTGCTTGGTTTCAGGTTAGGGGCATACCTCTAGAAAAAAGAAACTGCCCAACTGCTTCCTATACAGGCAGTCTTGTGGGCAGAACTCTGTCTGTTGATAGACACATTATGAATAATGTGGATTATGTAAGAATTCTTATTGGCAATCTTGATGTGTCTTTGGTTCCCCCTGTTGTTCCAAATGTGAATATTGGAGGGGCCTTTTATGATCTGGAGTTCACAAGGGAAATTGCTAGAGGAAAGCTGGACAAGGACAAGACCCAGTGTAACATCCAAGTATGAAAACCCTTAGTTGTTTTACTTGTTGTTTTTATTTAAGCAATGCATCATATCATCATCCTCATATTTATTTCTGTTTGCATTGTTTTCATAATAAAATTCAAACTTAATCAAACATTGTTTTCACACTTGTCTGTTACAATCTCTCAAATAAAGATTTGCAATTCCAAAAACATCAATTGCTTCCAATTATTTTCATGTTGGATCAACTCTTAATTTGTTGCTTAATTCATCAATCACTTAATCAATTAATCAATTAATTTCAAATTATTTCCAAACTCAAACCATTTCTCAAATCTTTAATCATTTGAATCCATGAAATTCACCACTAAATTGAATTCATTAAATCACCTTCAAACACTAAAGAAAACCCTATTGAAAATACCTTGATTTTCTACTATTAACTAATATTGGAAATCTCATTCAAATTGGTTTAATTTTAAAACAACAAACAAACAATAAAGTTTTGGAAAACAAAAAACTGCCAAAAGGTTGATTTTCCACGAAGAAGTTCATCCTATTTTTATTCCAAATTTTTCTTAAACAAAACCTTTGTTTTGCTTCCATTTGCTTGCTACAAAAAAAAACAGTACAAGAAATAAAATAAAAATAAAGCAGGAGAGGAGAAGCAGCAACAGCAACCAGCCCAGCCCGTTTATCCCCTCTGGCCCGATAACCCTCTCACGTCGCTGTCGTCCTCCTCCCCCGACTGACGTCACCTCGTACGAACGCCGCTCTTCCCTCCGATCGCCTCCACCCCACTCCGATGGCCGCCGTACAGCCCCCACGATTCCATAAAAACCACTGCGGCACCCTACTCCTGCCCCTCAACCCTAGAACTCCAACCCGGCGCCGCCAACTCCCTTTTCCTCCCCCCCAAGCTCTCTGCTTTTTTCTCTGAAGCTCGCCGCGCCTCCAGCTCTGAACCCCGCCTCCACCTTCTGAAACCCGCCGCCGCTCGCCGTCTCCGGTGGCTATCAGGGCGCGCTAGCCACGGGAATGGATACGCCTCGGTTCCACCTTCCTCATCGACACCAGGGTGGAGCTTGAGGAGGTCCATAGACTCGCCGCCGTCGCCGGGAACTCCGCCGCTGCTACTGCTGTTCTCGAACGAGATCATCTGCGCGCTCGTGGTCTGCTCCTCCCCGCCTCCCTCGATGTGAGCCCCTTTTTTTTCTCTCCCGCGCATCTCTCCCTCCCTCGTCTCTCTTGCTGCACGCAGCGCCAGCAGGCACCGGCCGCGAGCAGCCCTCGCCGGAGGCCACACCTGCCATCGATCGAACACTGTCAGTACCGCGCACAGGGAAAAGTTCAGAGAACCTATCCGTCAAACTTAACACCTTAACCTGTTCACTGCTGCGCCTATCACAACAAACACGAGCAGGCGCACTGGTACCGCACCTGGGCAGCGCATCGGGTGGTCACGGGTTCGATCCCCCCGCAAAGCGCAAACCTTTTCGATTTTTTGCCACAGCGCAGTAAGGCCCACCAGTCGGTGACTGGCCTGCCACGCTGTCGCGTGTGCGCCACGCTGGCCTCGCTGGCCCGCAGGGCAGCGGCTGGTGGGTAGATCCGTTCGGTAACAAAAGTTTAATACCAATCTGTTAATTTTTTTCCAATTCTTTTTAAATGGGCAGAATAACCTAAAAACTTTAAAATGCAATAACTTTTAATCTATCAATCTGATAAATAAAAGTTATATATGTAATCTGATCCAAATTTCATAATCTTTCCAAATTTTTAACTTGTGTTCTGTTTTGAATTTTCAAAATACTTTTAAATTTCAAATTTGAATAATTCAAATGCAAATTGAAATAATTCATAACTAATTCATACTGTTTTCAAATAATTCAAATAAAATATGTTTTCACACCTTTTTGAATGCTCTATTCAAATATAAATTTTGTTTTCTGGTTTGAATAATTTAAATTGCCTAAACAATTTAAATCTTGTTTAATTCAATTAAAACTTGTTTAATATTGTTTAATTCATAACTAATTAATCCAAAGTCCAATTTCAAAATGTGAAACATGTAACTCAACTAAAATTTGATAACCTTTTCAAATATAAAATTTGTAAATTGTTTTGCACACCCTAATTTGATGAAAACAATAATTGTTTTGTGTACCATGTTTAAGTAACAAAATTCCAAACTTAATAAATGCTTTTCTAAATTGTTAACTATCATTCCAATTGCATTTAATTTTGTTATCTTATTGTTCCTCATCATGCATGCATCATACTAAGTCACTTACACATGATGCTTAGTGATAGAACAATTAATTCAACTCTAAAGCATGGGCTTCCATATGCAACCTTTGCATATGGAATCCATTTAAACTTGTGTCCCATCTCAACTAGTTTAGTTTGGTGCATCTATTAAACATGACATGCATCATCCAATGTTTGTGCACCTATGCCATGTATTGATTGCCCGTCTTCCTTCTTTGTTGTTTTTGCTTCTTCTCGATTAGACGACGACGTTGGTACCGACGAGCCTTACGACACCACTACTCAGGACCTAGCCCAGTACGAGGCTGAGCTGCCAGGCAAGTTATCACTCACATGAATCATCGAGTTCCTTTCCACACTTGTTGTCGATACTATCCTTTTGTCTACTATTGCTAGCCCTATGTATCGTTGCTTGTTCTCCGAACCTATCACATGATACCCTGAACCAATGATACTGCCTCACCTCCATACCTACAGCCTTTGTTTGTGCCTTAGTATTATCTAGCATGCCTAGGGTTGCTTTTACTCGAGTCTGTTGTCGGTTACTATTTTTACTATCTTATTATTTGTACCGGGGGCTCGATGTTAATCAATCAATCCTGTTAATTGCTAATGGTAATAATAATTTGATGATAAGGCACCGGCAGGAGGCCCATGAGAGGTTTTGGAGCCTGCTAGTGTCGACCCTAATAGGAAAAGGGTCTTGTCTACTGATCCATGATGAGCGCACTACCCGCATGTGGGAAGCGAGTATGGGCGCCCCCCTCAACTTGACCTGATTCGCATCTCGTCCAAATCATCTCATTTAGTTCGTGCTTTCTATTTGCCGCATGCATGTTTTTGCGAGCCCAGCGCAGGGTGGAACTTTTGTAGTCGGCATATAGGGGGACACGTTCTTAGAGTGCTATGAGGGTCCATTTTCTTCTGGGCTCGATTAGCCGTGCGCCCAAGGTGCTTTGGGCTTGATGCGGAGAATGGTTGGTTGTGTAGAGTACCCCGCTTGGTGGGAGGCATCCCATCTGACGGGTTATTCTTGCGTGTACGGCCAAATTGGTGCAACCCTGCAGGGATAATCTTCTCGAGAAGCCGTGTTTTCCGCGGTTATGGATTACTTGGTGAAAGTACTGGCTAACAAGTACTCAGGACAACTTCAACATAATGATCAATCATGTTTCACCCAATGATTAATACCCTGACTAGTAATAGGTTATTCACACAATAACTTGATTCACCTTATCACAACTGTGTGAGTATCCTCGGATTGCTTCTTTGGATAAGGGGCGAGATCCAGGATGGGTTTGGTTGAAGTTATCTTTCAGTTGGTTACAATCCTCGATCTTATCTTTTCTGTTAGCCGGAACTTGTAGATCTTTCTGTAGTTGTTTAGAGCAGCCAGCAGCAACTTTTATATCACCCCTTTCTTCCGTTGATCCCAAGCATCAATGCTTGTGTTGACGGGTAACTCTTTGATGAACTGTGAGTCTTGCTTGCCAGTACTTGGATGTACTGACCCCGTTGGGGCTGTGGTTTACGCAGAGTACGACTACGACTACGATGCTTCTCAGGATGGCTACTTTGTGGAGTTCGACGAGACTGCAGACGAGTAGTTAGCTGGACCAGGGCTGGATCCAGGACCTACGTGGATGGGCTTCGTCTTATTTATTTTCTCCGGCTTCTTAAGCCTGTTGGATTTGTCTGTACCCAGACACCTTTGATTGCTTCCGCTGTTGTAATGGATGATATGTTGGGACATGTGTCCTCTGGATGACTGTATTCGATATTTTCTGCCTTAGTGAAGGCCAGTTGCACTTATTTCATTCTTTTGTGTCTTAGAGACAGTTTGTGCTATCATTTCGTTCAAAGCTGTTGACGTACCGTGCGTGTTTGAATATGAAGTACGTCGACAGTAGTGCCGTAGGTTCCTAGCGGATAGTTTACTTCGACGGTGGAAGCAGGGCTTGTGTTGTCGCGCATAAGCGCAGGCCTACCAGGAAGCTGGGACGTGGGAGCAGTTATGCCCCATAATCCAAGCACCTGACTTCCAGTTCGTGCGAGGAGTATCCTCTAGAAACCTTGGGTGCGACAAATGGTATCAGAGCCTGTCTGCCTGTAGGATCCCTTTTACTGGTCGCAGTTGAGTCTAGAAACTATTTTGTAGCTATATAGGAAAAATGAAACGTGAGAGTAGGAATTCTGCCATTTTTCTTCTTTCCCCACCCACCCACCCTTTTTCTGGTAAGGAAGTGCAACGTTGTTTTCTGTTCTCACCTAAACTTTCAAGTTAGGATTTCACGTGTTTTGGGTTATCTGTAGTACCTCAGGACTTTTGGTCTCGTTTTCCCGATGTTGCTTCGATATCATGTTCTTTTCAACATCATTATCGTCCGTTGAACCTTGTTGTTGTTTTCCACATCCTTTTTCATCTACCGGAGTCTAATCAAAACCTTCCAAATCGTCTGCAGATGGGTCTCAGCTACTACCCGCAGGTGGTTCGCATGACTCGCTGTGAGAGCACCGCCGGTTTTCCGGAGTTGCTGAGAGACATGGTTACCTATCTGGGGTTCCGTTGGGCACCAGAGTACCAGGTCTACGAGCACCAGCGAGAGTTTGACCAGACTTGCTACCGGGCTATCGTCTACATTCTGTCGGATGATGGCAGGAGCATTGCACACCAGTACGAGGCAGTAGGGTCCACAGTGGATATGGCAGTGCAGCAGGCAGCGTACGTGAGTATCACCGTTCTTCGTGTTGACTACTGGGGGTTTGATAAGTCCAATTTTCGTCACATCCCCCGTGGTTACATCACGGCAGCGGGAGTTCACTTCACTGTCCACCGCGACATGGATACCTACGAGACTGATAGCTCCAGGCTGCAGACCACTGCCCAGTTCGTGTGGCACAGTGACGCCGTTGCTTCCGCACTTTCTCAGGAGTTAGCCTCAGTCAGGGAGCAGCTCCACCTTGCTCTCACTCGTCTGGCGACGTACACCACAGACTTTGTTGGAGACGAGCGCTTCGCACGTGTCGTTCAGCCAGCTGGTCTTCCGTTGCCAGATGCTGGAGGTTACGAGCCGATCAGAGGCCCACTTCTCGACCTCGGAGCTGGTTACACAGGGATTCCCCGCTATGGAGCACATGGAGAGGACGCTTTCTACTTCACCACACCGAGAGTTGCTCTCAGAGCAGTTCCTATCTACATGGATCGTCGTGATACCTACTTCCGTGGGGTTCCTCCTCACCGTATCTCTCGTCGTACTACTCACCGCCGTCCTGCGTGATGAGCATGGGAGTACCGATGTATCCATTACTAGCTGTGTCTAGTTTATCCTTTCGTTTTCGAACCATGTATTGGTCTGTTGGATATTCTGATGTATTTGAACATGTGATGATGTACCTGTTGGTTATCTATTCATGCGTCGGAATAATCTATCTTTCGGTTACCAAGTCTATCCTTTTCTGTTGTTGTGCTAAAATGAATTTCTGTTCAGGATGCCTCCAACCAGGAACACCCCGCCTCCGCCACCACCAATGGGGGAACTGTTAGCTCAGATGACCCAAGTGGTGACACAGATGGCCCAGATCCAGGCTAACCAGCACCAAAACCAGAATGCTCCAAGGGTCACCATCAAGGACTTCCTCAGCTTGGGCCCAAAAGCTTTCGTGGCAACACGTGAGCCCCTGGATGCTGATGACTGGATCCGTGACGTAGCAAGAGCTCTGGAGATTGCTCATGTTGCGGAAGAGGATAAGGTCAAGTATGCCACCTACCTACTGAAGGGTCAGGCAGCTACTTGGTGGGAGAACTACCAGACCATGAGAGCTGGCTATCCTATCACCTGGGGATGTTTCAGGGATGCCTTCCTGAAGCACCACATCCCGGATGGTCTCATGGAAAGGATGCGTGAGGAATTCTGCTCTCTCAGACAGGGCAAGCTGGACGTTCTCGGCTACCAGAACGAGTTCAATCGTCTCGCTCGGTACGCTGGTGACGAAGTGTCCACCGAAGCCAAGAAGATGGCAAGGTTCCGCCGAGGTTTTAACCCGGAACTGAAGTACGCTCTCACCAACATCAAGTGCAAGGACTTCGTGGAGCTCGTGAACACCGCGCTCAATGAGGAGAATGGGCGCAAGGCATTCGAAGAGTCGCGCAAGCACTCGCGTGAGGGTGGTTCCTCCTCCAACATGACCACCCCTCCGCAGAAGCGCCGCATCTGGGTGCCAAATGGTGCTGTCACTCGGGCTCCAAATGCCCAAGCTTCTCCAGGCTTTGGTCCCCGCCCACCCAACCCATCTCAGATGCAGGGTCAGAGGTTCCCTATGGGGCAGCCAAGGCCAGGTCCTTCTCGTGTCGTCACTTGCTACAAGTGCAAGGATACTGGACACTATGCTGATAAGTGCACTCAGAAGCAGCTACCCCTACCTCCTCGCCCCAACACCAACCAGGCTATGGTTCGTGCTCCCCCGGCTAAAGCCTTCAACTCCAACAATAGGCATGTCGGGAGGAACGCGAGGGTGAACCATATCAAGGCCGACAAAGCCGAGGAAGCTGCTGACGTCGTTCTCGGTATATTACCCGTAAACTCTATTCCAGCTAAAGTGTTGTTTGATACTGGAGCATCGCATTCATTTGTGTCAAAGATTTTTGCAAAAGCATACAACCTAGTTCTGGTTCCGCTAAGCAATCAAATGACTGTTCACTCTCCGGGACCGCAAATGTTGACTTCCAAGATAAGCATGGACAATGAGATCCTAATTGGAGGTCGCATATTCCTTGCTTCACTCATGTTGCTGGGAAATTCTGACATTGATGTCATTCTGGGTATGGATTGGTTGAAGACCCACAAAGCTAAAATTGACTGTGCTCAAAAGTCAATAACTCTCTCCCACACTTCAGGCCAGATAGTCTATTCTCCATATGGATCAAGTTCTGTTCAGCTGTTCAACCTCGATGCCAAACCCCTTCCTGCAATTGAAAATGTTCCGGTGGTTTGTGAATTCCCTGACGTCTTTCCAGAAGAGTTGCCAGGGATGCCCCCGGATAGAGCAGTTGAGTTCGTGATCGAGCTTGAGCCAGGTACTGCTCCAATCTCTAAGCATCCATATAAGATAGCTCCTCCTGAACTGAAATTGTTAAAGGAGCAAATCGATATGTACATGGACAAAGGTTTCATTCAGCCTAGTTCCTCCGCTTGGGGTTGCCCAGCTCTGTTTGTTGCCAAGAAGGATCAAACAAAAAGACTCGTGGTTGACTATCGTCCTCTCAACGAGAAAACCATCAAGAACAAGTATCCACTTCCTCGTATCGATGATCTTTTTGATCAACTTGCTGGAGCCTCAATATTCTCAAAGTTGGATTTGAGGATGGGGTACCATCAGATAAAGATCAGAAAGGAAGATATTCCTAAGACAGCTTTCACCACTCGTTACGGTCTATATGAATACACCGTCATGTCCTTTGGTCTCACCAATGCACCGGCAACGTTCTCAAGACTCATGAATTCTGTATTCCATGAATACCTCGACAAGTTCGTTGTGGTATATCTTGATGACATTCTAGTCTATTCCAAATCCGAGGAAGAGCATGGAGAACACCTTCGTCTCACTCTCATGAAACTTCGCGAGCATCGTCTGTATGCCAAGTTTTCCAAATGTGAGTTCTGGATTCCAGAAGTTGCATATCTTGGTCATATCATCTCTGCCAAAGGCATAGCCATTGACCCGGAAAAGGTTAAGGCAATTGTTGACTGGAAACCCCCTAAGACGGTGAAACAAGTTAGAAGCTTTCTTGGCTTGGCTAGCTATTGCCGTCGTTTCGTCCAAAACTTTTCCAAGATTGCCAAACCTCTCACTGATCTCACAAAGAAGGACAAAAAGTTCGTTTGGACTCCACAATGTGATGAGAGTTTCAACCTCCTGAAGACTAAACTCACTTCCACACCTGTTCTAGTTGGCCCAGATACTACCAAACCTTTCCAGATATTCTGTGATGCATCTCTCCAAGGCCTAGGAGCAGTTCTTATGCAAGAACGTCAAGTTGTGGCTTATGCTTCACGTCAGTTGAACCCACATGAGCAAAACTATCCCACTCATGATCTTGAACTTGCAGCAGTTGTGTTTGCCCTCAAGAAATGGATACAATACTTGTTGGGTAACAAAACTGAAATCTTTTCCGATCATAAGAGTCTGAAATACATCTTCACTCAGCCAGATCTGAACCTCAGGCAAAGGAGATGGATTGAGAAGATTAAAGACTTTGATCTCACCATTTCTTACACTCCAGGCAAGGCTAATGTTATGGCCGATGCTCTCAGTCGCAAATCCTATTGCAATAATCTCATGATCATGGAAAGCCAACCTCCACTTCATGAAGAATTCCAGAAGCTGAACCTTGGTCTTGTTCCTGAAGGATACCTTGCTAGCTTGACAGCCAACCCAACTCTCGAGGACAAGATTCGTTCTGAACAACTTCGTGATAATGAAATCAAGAAGATGGTACAGCAAATCAAGGAGGGAAGTGATAAGTTCAAGTCCTTCTCAATTGATGACAAGGGAACTGTGTTCTTTGAAGGACGCATTGCAGTTCCTCAGATTCAAAGTCTCAAGGATATCATTCTCAAGGAGGCTCATGAAACTCCTCTATCCATTCACCCTGGAAGTACAAAGATGTACCAGGATCTCAAGACTCTGTATTGGTGGCCTGGCATGAAACGTGAAATTGCTCAATACGTTTCTGAATGCGACGTTTGTCAACGTGTTAAGGCAGTCCATCAGAAGACAGCAGGTCTACTCCAACCTCTGAAAATTCCTGAGTGGAAGTGGGACATGATTGAAATGGACTTCGTTACTGGGTTTCCAAAGTCCAAAAAGGGCAACGATGCAATCTTCGTTGTTATTGATCGTCTCACTAAGGTTGCTCACTTCTATGCTGTAAAGGAAACTATCTCAGCTAGCCAGTTAGCAGAGCTCTACACAGCAAAGGTTGTTCCCCTTCATGGTGTTCCATTGGAAATAAGCTCAGACCGTGGAAGTATCTTCACTTCTCATTTCTGGAAAAGCTTTCAAGAAGCACTGGGCACCAAACTTCTGTTCAGCACAGCTTATCACCCTCAGTCTCAGGGGCAAGTCGAAAGAGTCAATCAGATTCTCGAGGATATGCTCAGAGCATGTGGTCTCTCCTTTGGCATGAAATGGGAGGATTGCCTTCCATATGCTGAATTCTCCTACAACAACAGCTACCAGGCAAGCCTAGGCATGGCACCATTTGAGGCACTGTATGGCCGCAGATGCAGGAGTCCAATCAATTGGTCTGGAGCTGGTGAACGTTCACTCTTGGGTCCTGACATTGTTAAGGAAGCCGAAGAGAAAGTTCGTATCATTCGTGACAATCTCAAGATTGCTCAGTCTCGTCAGAAGAGCTATTATGATAGCAAGCACAGGGATATGGTCTATGCACCTGGTGATAAGGCATATCTCCGTGTAACTCCCCTCAGAGGCACTCATCGTTTTGGTGTGAAAGGAAAGCTTGCACCAAGATACATTGGCCCTTTCAACATCCTCTCAAGACGTGCAGAAAATGCTTATCGTCTTGAACTTCCAGAAAAACTTTCCAAGGTGCACGATGTGTTCCACGTGTCACAACTCAAGAAGTGTTTCAAAGATCCAGATCGTGCAGTTGATCATGATTCCATTGAACTGCAAGATGATCTATCTTATGAGGAGCACCCTATTCGTATTCTCGATGAGACCGAGCGTAAGACTCGCAACAAGAGCACCAAGTTCTTGAAAGTCCAATGGTCGCATCATTCTGATAAAGAGGCAACGTGGGAGACCGAAGAGGATCTTCGCCAGAAGTATCCGGACCTGTTCATTTCTCAGTAGGGAATCTCGGGGCGCGATTCCTTCAAGGGGGGGCGTTTTGTAACATCCAAGTATGAAAACCCCTAGTTGTTTTACTTGTTGTTTTTATTTAAGCAATGCATCATATCATCATCCTCATATTTATTTCTGTTTGCATTGTTTTCATAATAAAATTCAAACTTAATCAAACATTGTTTTCACACTTGTCTGTTACAATCTCTCAAATAAAGATTTGCAATTCCAAAAACATCAATTGCTTCCAATTATTTTCATGTTGGATCAACTCTTAATTTGTTGCTTAATTCATCAATCACTTAATCAATTAATCAATTAATTTCAAATTATTTCCAAACTCAAACCATTTCTCAAATCTTTAATCATTTGAATCCATGAAATTCACCACTAAATTGAATTCATTAAATCACCTTCAAACACTAAAGAAAACCCTATTGAAAATACCTTGATTTTCTACTATTAACTAATATTGGAAATCTCATTCAAATTGGTTTAATTTTAAAACAACAAACAAACAATAAAGTTTTGGAAAACAAAAAACTGCCAAAAGGTTGATTTTCCACTAAGAAGTTCATCCTATTTTTATTCCAAATTTTTCTTAAACAAAACCTTTGTTTTGCTTCCATTTGCTTGCTACAACAAAAAACAGTACAAGAAATAAAATAAAAATAAAGCAGGAGAGGATAAGCAGCAACAGCAACCAGCCCAGCCCGTTTATCCCCTCTGGCCCGATAACCCTCTCACGTCGCTGTCGTCCTCCTCCCCCGACTGACGTCACCTCGTACGAACGCCGCTCCTCCCTCCGATCGCCTCCACCCCACTCCGATGGCCGCCGTACAGCCCCCACGATTCCATAAAAACCACCGCGGCACCCTACTCCTGCCCCTCAACCCTAGAACTCCAACCCGGCGCCGCCAACTCCCTTTTCCTCCCCCCCAAGCTCTCTGCTTTTTTCTCTGAAGCTCGCCGCGCCTCCAGCTCTGAACCCCGCCTCCACCTTCTGAAACCCGCCGCCGCTCGCCGTCTCCGGTGGCTATCAGGGCGCGCTAGCCACGGGAATGGATACGCCTCGGTTCCACCTTCCTCATCGACACCAGGGTGGAGCTTGAGGAGGTCCATAGACTCGCCGCCGTCGCCGGGAACTCCGCCGCTGCTACTGCTGTTCTCGAACGAGATCATCTGCGCGCTCGTGGTCTGCTCCTCCCCGCCTCCCTCGATGTGAGCCCCTTTTTTTTCTCTCCCGCGCATCTCTCCCTCCCTCGTCTCTCTTGATGCACGCAGCGCCAGCAGGCACCGGCCGCGAGCAGCCCTCGCCGGAGGCCACACCTGCCATCGATCGAACACTGTCAGTACCGCGCACAGGGAAAAGTTCAGAGAACCTATCCGTCAAACTTAACACCTTAACCTGTTCACTGCTGCGCCTATCACAACAAACACGAGCAGGCGCACTGGTACCGCACCTGGGCAGCGCATCGGGTGGTCACGGGTTCGATCCCCCCGCAAAGCGCAAACCTTTTTGATTTTTTGCCACAGCGCAGTAAGGCCCACCAGTCGGTGACTGGCCTGCCACGCTGTCGCGTGTGCGCCACGCTGGCCTCGCTGGCCCGCAGGGCAGCGGCTGGTGGGTAGATCCGTTCGGTAACAAAAGTTTAATACCAATCTGTTAATTTTTTTCCAATTCTTTTTAAATGGGCAGAATAACCTAAAAACTTTAAAATGCAATAACTTTTAATCTATCAATCTGATAAATAAAAGTTATATATGTAATCTGATCCAAATTTCATAATCTTTCCAAATTTTCAACTTGTGTTCTGTTTTGAATTTTCAAAATACTTTTAAATTTCAAATTTGAATAATTCAAATGCAAATTGAAATAATTCATAACTAATTCATACTGTTTTCAAATAATTCAAATAAAATATGTTTTTCACACCTTTTTGAATGCTCTATTCAAATATAAATTTTTTTTTTTGGTTTGAATAATTTAAATTGCCTAAACAATTTAAATCTTGTTTAATTCAATTAAAACTTGTTTAATATTGTTTAATTCATAACTAATTAATCCAAAGTCCAATTTCAAAATGTGAAACATGTAACTCAACTAAAATTTGATAACCTTTTCAAATATAAAATTTGTAAATTGTTTTGCACACCCTAATTTGATGAAAACAATAATTGTTTTGTGTACCATGTTTAAGTAACAAAATTCCAAACTTAATAAATGCTTTTCTAAATTGTTAACTATCATTCCAATTGCATTTAATTTTGTTATCTTATTGTTCCTCATCATGCATGCATCATACTAAGTCACTTACACATGATGCTTAGTGATAGAACAATTAATTCAACTCTAAAGCATGGGCTTCCATATGCAACCTTTGCATATGGAATCCATTTAAACTTGTGTCCCATCTCAACTAGTTTAGTTTGGTGCATCTATTAAACATGACATGCATCATCCAATGTTTGTGCACCTATGCCATGTATTGATTGCCCGTCTTCCTTCGTTGTTGTTTTTGCTTCTTCTCGATTAGACGACGACGTTGGTACCGACGAGCCTTACGACACCACTACTCAGGACCTAGCCCAGTACGAGGCTGAGCTGCCAGGCAAGTTATCACTCACATGAATCATCGAGTTCCTTTCCACACTTGTTGTCGATACTATCCTTTTGTCTACTATTGCTAGCCCTATGTATCGTTGCTTGTTCTCCGAACCTATCACATGATACCCTGAACCAATGATACTGCCTCACCTCCATACCTACAGCCTTTGTTTGTGCCTTAGTATTATCTAGCATGCCTAGGGTTGCTTTTACTCGAGTCTGTTGTCGGTTACTATTTTTACTATCTTATTATTTGTACCGGGGGCTCGATGTTAATCAATCAATCCTGTTAATTGCTAATGGTAATAATAATTTGATGATAAGGCACCGGCAGGAGGCCCATGAGAGGTTTTGGAGCCTGCTAGTGTCGACCCTAATAGGAAAAGGGTCTTGTCTACTGATCCATGATGAGCGCACTACCCGCATGTGGGAAGCGAGTATGGGCGCCCCCCTCAACTTGACCTGATTCGCATCTCGTCCAAATCATCTCATTTAGTTCGTGCTTTCTATTTGCCGCATGCATGTTTTTGCGAGCCCAGCGCAGGGTGGAACTTTTGTAGTCGGCATATAGGGGGACACGTTCTTAGAGTGCTATGAGGGTCCATTTTCTTCTGGGCTCGATTAGCCGTGCGCCCAAGGTGCTTTGGGCTTGATGCGGAGAATGGTTGGTTGTGTAGAGTACCCCGCTTGGTGGGAGGCATCCCATCTGACGGGTTATTCTTGCGTGTACGGCCAAATTGGTGCAACCCTGCAGGGATAATCTTCTCGAGAAGCCGTGTTTTCCGCGGTTATGGATTACTTGGTGAAAGTACTGGCTAACAAGTACTCAGGACAACTTCAACATAATGATCAATCATGTTTCACCCAATGATTAATACCCTGACTAGTAATAGGTTATTCACACAATAACTTGATTCACCTTATCACAACTGTGTGAGTATCCTCGGATTGCTTCTTTGGATAAGGGGCGAGATCCAGGATGGGTTTGGTTGAAGTTATCTTTCAGTTGGTTACAATCCTCGATCTTATCTTTTCTGTTAGCCGGAACTTGTAGATCTTTCTGTAGTTGTTTAGAGCAGCCAGCAGCAACTTTTATATCACCCCTTTCTTCCGTTGATCCCAAGCATCAATGCTTGTGTTGACGGGTAACTCTTTGATGAACTGTGAGTCTTGCTTGCCAGTACTTGGATGTACTGACCCCGTTGGGGCTGTGGTTTACGCAGAGTACGACTACGACTACGATGCTTCTCAGGATGGCTACTTTGTGGAGTTCGACGAGACTGCAGACGAGTAGTTAGCTGGACCAGGGCTGGATCCAGGACCTACGTGGATGGGCTTCGTCTTATTTATTTTCTCCGGCTTCTTAAGCCTGTTGGATTTGTCTGTACCCAGACACCTTTGATTGCTTCCGCTGTTGTAATGGATGATATGTTGGGACATGTGTCCTCTGGATGACTGTATTCGATATTTTCTGCCTTAGTGAAGGCCAGTTGCACTTATTTCATTCTTTTGTGTCTTAGAGACAGTTTGTGCTATCATTTCGTTCAAAGCTGTTGACGTACCGTGCGTGTTTGAATATGAAGTACGTCGACAGTAGTGCCGTAGGTTCCTAGCGGATAGTTTACTTCGACGGTGGAAGCAGGGCTTGTGTTGTCGCGCATAAGCGCAGGCCTACCAGGAAGCTGGGACGTGGGAGCAGTTATGCCCCATAATCCAAGCACCTGACTTCCAGTTCGTGCGAGGAGTATCCTCTAGAAACCTTGGGTGCGACACCCAGATTGTTGTTGAACAGTCTGACCAGAATATGCCTGATGCTAGGGAGGCTGGTTTCTCGCAAACTCCCAAGAAGCAGAGGACTGATCAAGTTAATGCTGGAAGTGCTAGGACTGGGAATAGGCATGTTGTACAAGGGGGCTTCATGAGAGATGCTAGCACATCTTATGTGCAGTCTGCTGCTTACAAAAGCTTAGAAGGTGGCAAGAAAGATACTGAATCTATGGGAAAAGGTAAAAGGAAGGCAGCTGAGTCTGATCAGGAGGAGGAGGACAGTGATGAGGATGAGTTCGAAAATAAAATTGGCAGGTTGGGTTATGGTGCAGCTTTGATCCCCTCAGTGAATCAAGGAGGTGCTGGCCCCTCAAATACTCACTCCAGACCACCTCCCGCTGTGGATTTCTATGACCAATACCTGGAGTATCTCAAAACTCCCAGGATTACTGCTAGGGTTGTTGAAGACCCTGATGAGCCATTAAAGTGTGAACTAACTTATGAGGAGTTCTTGAAGCAGCTGTTGGAAACAAACAGTGATAAAAAAGGTGAATGGAGAAAGCATTTGTCCAAGATTTCAGGGGCTGACCTGGATCCAGTGATTGAATCTTCTTTGAGTTCAAGACGTGATGAGAGTTTAATCATTTTATCCAATGAGGGAGTGGAATCTGCAGGTTCTGATAAATTTACACAGGTTCATAATTCAAAAGTTGTCATAACTGAACTGCCTGCTAGTCCTGATCTAAGAGATAAGTCTTTGGATAGGGCCAAGCCCTCTGTGCTGGCTGTTCCAACATCTGATCAACCTGCTCCTTCCAGGGGAAGTTCCAGGATCCAATCTGGCACTAATTCTAATGCCCCCATTTTGAAGAAAGCTATGGAGTACTTGGAATCCAGAGACAAAAAGGAAGGTAAGATAGCTGGTTCATCTATTAATTCCTTCTCAGTTTTGTCTGATGATTACATTGTTCATAAAGAACTTGAGAGAGGCATTGATGTTTCCTCTTTATCCTTGCAATCAATTAATATGCTTAGAGATTTAGAAATTGCTAGGAATACTTTAAGTGATAAAAAAGAGAGTGTAGTGAAGGAAGCTGTTTGCAAGATACTCCTTTTGATCAAATAGAGTGTGAGGAAATTGAAACTGTTAGTGATGGTTTTACTACTGTTATTTCTAGAAAATAAAAAAGGAATGCTAAGAAAAATTCAGGTGGAAAATCTTCATGTCAGGGGGCACCCCTTAGTGTTACTAAAATTCCCTCTAGGATTAGTACTAATCACCCTTGGAGTGATGTAGTATCTGGTCCTCACCCTTGGAGTGATGTAGTATCTGGTCCTAGAACTAGGAGTAAATCAAGAAAAATCCAGTGATTGGGGCTTTCTTAAATAGTAGAGGAGTGGGGAAGAAAGGTTTTTCCTTCTCCCTTAGGGATTTGATTAGGGAGCATAATTTTGATTTTATTGGAATACAATAAACTATGAAGAAAAAAATTGATTGCTCCCTTTGGAGGAAATTTGACCCTCATAACTCTTTTACTTGGAATTGGTCCCCCTCTGTGGGAAGGTCTGGTGGTCTCTTGTCTGGTATTAAATCCTCTAGATTTAATGTTGTCTCTTCTGAAGTTGGAAGATATCATGTGTTGGCAAATGTGTTTGATAGGAAAATCAATGTGAATTTATGCCTTGTAGTGGTTTATGGTGCTGCTCAGGATGAGTTTTAAAGATTCCTTTTTAGATGAACTTACAGCTATCTGTGTTAGGTTAACTTTGCCTACAATCATTGGTGGTGATTTTAACATTCTAAGATTTGCAAATGAGAAAAACAAGGATGGTGGAATATCTAGATTTTCATCTAGGTTCAACCAGATTATTGCCTCTTTTTGTTTAAGGGAGGTAGACAGGTCAGGTGCCCAGTACACTTGGACTAATGGACAGGAGATTCCTACTTTGGAAAAGTTAGATAGGGTGCTTGTCGAGACATCGTAGTACATTTCATAGACGGGGGTGCCATGAGACTACCGATAGAGAAGTGGGGGGACGTGATCGTATGATGAACAATGACACAGGGTTTTACCCAGGTTCGGTACGTCGCAACTAGGCGACGTTCCTATTCCTGCAATCTCACTAATCAGAACTAAAGCCTGAGGTATACATAGTACAATGTGAGTTTAGCTTTAGCTACTCGGCAAAGATCAACCACTCGACGAGTTAGCCTCTAGATTCTGTTCTATCTTTCTTATCTCCCGTCCGGCTTTATATAGTAGTTGGGTTAGGGCTTATAGAATAGGAAACCTAGAAGACTACGGTATGCACTAACTTGGAAGGCAAGGAATCCTCCTTCTACTCCAAGCCGTACCACGTGGGCCGTGGTCCGGGTTCTTCTAGAATCTGGCTTCCATGCGTCAGCTTACTGGGCCGCCCAATGGACCATGATCCATTACCATTTAGGCCACCCTGGTAATCCAACACTTTAGAGTACCATCTGATACACCCCTCATCGGTATATATCCGACATTAGCCCCCAAGAAGGATTAATACTTCAATTCGCCGTCTTTCGTCAAATTTGCATTTTTTCCGAGAAATACTGGCTTTCTGTCTTGATTCTTCTTTTCCTTCAAATCATGTTATAACGCGAAACTCGGATTCCGGAAAATCCGGAATTTTTCCACGAGCCTTCGCGGAGAAGGAACTTCCTGCGTCAACGCTCAAATCATACTCACGTCAGGGACGTTTGGGTTTTCGAGTGTGAAACCCTGAAACATATCTCTGACAGATTCTCGCGGAAAACAAGGAGATAGCAATAATCACTTGTCGATTCATTTCCCGGAATTTCCGGCGAGTGACACGCGTTGATCATCCAACGGTCAAAAGAGCCGTTAGCACGTATCGTGATGGATTCCCGGCTATAAATAGCCCGCTTCATCCCCTCCGGCAAACCTTCCACTCCTCTGTCATCTTCAAGCCCCAAGCGCAAAGCCCCCGAGCCTCAGTGAGAGCAGAGCAAACGCCCGAGCCCGTGCACGCGACCGCGCCGTACCCGGACTTCTCATCGGAGAGCACGGAGTCCTCATCGCGCCGCCCGGATATGGAGTCTCCGCGCGCTTCCCTAGATCGCTCCGTCGCCACAGAGATTGACGAAATAATCAACACCATGTATCCCATGGTGGATTCACCGAACCACGCCACCGGCGACGAGCCGGACAAATCTTCCGGCGGCCATGCCCGCGAGGATCCACCTCTCGCGGCCACAAACCTGGCCGCGTATTCTTCCGCGCGGTCTCCGCCTCTTCCTCCCGAAACTGCGGAGGAGAAAATCACTCTCATCGGAGAGGAACTCGCCGCCGCGTCCGCCGCCACCGGAGCCGAGAACGAGGGCGAGAGTGCCGGCAACTGGAGCCGGTAGAACAATCCCCCCTCTCTTCTTCCGACAATGGAGAAGGAGGGAATGATTGCAAAAGGAAAATGGCGGTGCGAGGAGGAAGAGTCTGAGCCCCTTCCTAGGTCCGGAGAGCAGGTTCTTCTCACATCTCATATCTTACGAGGTATGGGATTTCCGCCATCCGCCTTCTTCCTCCAGGTACTTAACCACTACCATATCCAACCCCACAACTTGCCACCTAATTCCATCCTCTACTTAGCCGGATTTCAGGCTCTTTTCGAAGGGTACATAGGTCAGATTTCTGGCAATATTGCTTCGGGATTAAGCGAAACTCTTCCGAGGGCGCACTCCCGGCTTGCGGGACCATTTCCTTTACCCTGCGTAGATTCATGGAGGATTGGTTCCCCAAGATCAAAACCTCAGAATCCGTCAAATTCTGGACGGGTTCCTTCTTCTATCATCCAGACGTTCCTTTTCCCGGAAAATCCACTGGGATTCCACCTTTCGCCAACACCGTTGTGACTCCCCAAGAAAACTGGGGAACAGAAGCAGTGCAGACCCTGCCGCCAGATCTTCTTAGGATTAAGCGGCGCATCTCCAAGCTCGTCACCTCCGATCCACCTCTAACCGGCATGGATACAATTCTCTGCTGGTTAGAGAGGCGAATTACACGGGAACTGCTGACGCTATGCGGACGACGAACAAGTCCTTGCCGGCGAAGGATTTGCGGAAACGCGTAAATCAATTGGTCGCCTCGCGCAATCTATATGAAGAAAGTCGGCCGATGTACACGGCGTCTAACCCGGCTCCAAAGGTACATCTTTCACATTTTGGGTTTTGTATTCTCTTTCTTTCTCGGATAATGGTCTTAACCCGGCCTTCCTGAGTCGGATCTTGCGACTGACGCTGAGTTGGACGCATTGCGTGCCAACTTCGCTGGTGGACGTAAACGCAAGAAGATTTCCGCCTCCCAGGAAGTGCTCGATCTTGACGGTGTCCCCGTCGTTACCTCCAGGTTTGTTATCTGGGTTTTCTCAATTTGTCGGAATTTCTTCCCTTATCTCGGATTTTTAACTTTTCAGTACTTCTCTTTTTATCTTGGCTCCCTCAACCTTGAAGCCTAAAAAGCTAAAGAGGCTTAAGTCTGTGGCCAACAGAGGTCCACATCCTTCTCCTGCAACCGCCCCGAACACCCCAGTTCCGGCTACAAAAGAGGATACTGCTGCTATCAACGAAGAAACCCAACAGACCAGCCATCCCGTTGTACCGGAAACAGACACGAGGGAAAGGGCGGCCCCGGAAATGGGAGGTCCTTCTCGAACAGCTGAGGAGGACCCCATTCCCACCTTCGGTATGGATTTCAAGGTTATGCAGGAAGGTCTTAACATTGCCGGGTCTCTTTTTGCAGACTTTGCAAAAGAGTTCACCGAAAACTTTTCAGGTTTACAGCGGCTCAGCCAGGTAATATCTCTAGCCCGAAGCAATAAGTCAAATGCATGCTTTTAACTTAATGCTTTTATCCTTTTTATGCTTGTTATTAACTTAAGCATTTTGTCTCTTTTCCGTGTTTCAGCAAACCGCTGAAAACATAAACCTAGAAGTTTTCAACAAACTTACCACCAAGAATAAGGAGGTTAGATACCTTCTCTCTATTCTTGATGTTAAGGAGGCGGAACTGGCATCCTCTTAGCATCAGCTGAAAGAAACAACAGGTAAGGAATTTCTCTGCTTCCAGTTTTATGATTTTTTGTAAGTATTTTTCTGAGTTATCTAACTCCGCATTTTTACTTGCTTTTCAGCTTCTTTGGTGAAAGCCAAGCAAATTGCTGAAGATGCCGGCAATGCCGAGAACCTCCGCCGGGAAATTCTAGACCTTCATAAGGAAAATATGAGGTTGCAGAAGGAACTGGAGGCCAGCCAGCTGGTTGTTGGCATTGCCGAGTCCAATGCCTCCAATCAAGTTGCGAAGGACAAGGAGATCATCTGAGACTTGGAGAATGCCCTGACCCTGCGCCTGGAGGAAGGATCCGAGATGGACAAGATTCTCGGTAAGTAATTTATCTTTACCGAATTTTCCATGTTTTATAATATTTCTCTGTTTTTTCTCTAACACCTTGGTTATTTTTCTGAAAACAGGAGATGACCCAGCTCTTACTCGGATTGAGAAAATCCGAGCCTTTGGAAAGGTATTCATCGCAATCAAGGCTGCGGGGATGTTTTTTTGTCAACAATTGCCTTCCCGCAAGGACTGGGGAGTTCTCGAAAGTTGAAAAACTTTCGGGAGCTATCGTGGAGGTGGCGGAGTCTAGGGAATCCACCTTGCGCTCCGCGGCACGTGGTGGTGCGCGCATGGCTCTAGGGCTCATGCGCATGCACTACCCTTCTGCCAAGTCTTGGCGCGTGGCGTCCGGCATCCCGCAAGGATACACGAAAGCACAACGGACCAACATCTTTGACGAGATCAAGGGTCACGCCACCAAGATTGCCTCCATGGTGAATGTCTCCATCTTCTACCCGGAGGAAGCAATTCTAGAAGTTCCCGAGGAGTCCAGCAGTGAAGATGACTCGGATGCCTGAAGGAATTTTCCTGGTCCTGGGTAGAGAGATAGGAAATAGGAGCATTACCGAACTTACAATGTAAACATTATTGTAATGCTTCTATTCTTTTGTATGAACAAGTACTCCTCCTTTTGCAGCAATATTATTAAAGTCTTTTGCAAGTTTTCCGGGTTGTTATTCCTTTATCTTCTAAGTTCTCTGGTTTACATGCTTTGACTGTC
Organism: Alopecurus myosuroides; assembly: GCA_028641055.1. Taxonomy (NCBI): domain Eukaryota; kingdom Viridiplantae; phylum Streptophyta; class Magnoliopsida; order Poales; family Poaceae; genus Alopecurus; species Alopecurus myosuroides. The sequence continues at coordinate 297,611,407 of CM054063.1, read as the reverse complement.
CTTAGTGTTTGAAATGGCTCGATAACATTTTAATCTTCATGCCAAGTGACTGGGTATAACCAATCAGGCTGAACTCGGAAACATGGATCATACTAAAGGAATTTTTACTTACTAGCTCTAGCGACCTAGCATAAAAACAATCAGATAATACTTAGAGAAAAGTAAGAAATTTTTTATATGAAACTCAGGCACGCAGGCACAATCTGGGTTTCTCTAAGCCACTTTAGGCTGAAAATCATTCAGTTTTTTAACGCCGAGCACGCAGGCACAATTCGGGTTAACATTGAGTATTTTGGAAGATCATTGGGGAATAGATAAGACGGAATTATGCTTTGTACTATAATAAACATGTAAAAACATAGACGTATGCATTTCGACAACTTTATTTCATGATCTCAAAGATGTTTGCATAGAAATTGAACTAAGTATAGAAGGACGTAACTGCTGGATGCTCCGAGGCCTCTTTGTCTCTCCTAGCTCATCATCTATCTTTCTCTTTCTTTTGCGATTCGGCTTCTCGGGATCGTCTTCCGTGTCTCGAATGTCTACAAGATAGTATGATCCATTTTTCATAGCCTTGCTGATGACGAATGGTCCTTCCCAAACTGGGGCCAATTTGTGCTTCCTTTCCTGCACCAATCTTAGCACTAAGTCACCTTCTTTAAAAGAACGATTCCTTATTTTCCGATTATGGTAATGTCGTAACTTTGCTGATAGATGGAGGATCTTTGAAGCACAAGCTCTTGTTCTTCTTTTAAGAGATCTACGGCATCCTGTCGTGCACTTTTGGCATCAGCGTCATTGAAAGCCTCCACTCTTGGGCTATCATGGATCATGTCCGCACCATAAACTAGGAAAAACGGGGTTTGCCCTGTTGACCTTTTTGGCGTCGTTCGAATGCTCCAAAGAACAGAGGGTAATTCTTCCACCCATGCTACAACTGCTCTATGAAGAGGAGATTCGTGTCTTGGGCGTATTCCTTGCAGGATTGAGCTGTTCATTCTTTCAACCTGTCCATTGGACTGCGGGTGTGCCACAGATGCAAGATCTAGGCGAATTCCCGTTTGTCGGCAATATTTTGCCAACTCTCCAATGGAGAAATTTGTCCCGTTGTCGGTTATTATGCTATGTGGAACGCCGTATCTCATGACTACGTCAATGATGAAATTTCTAGCAGTTACACCGTCAAGCTTTTTGATGAGTTTTGCCTCCACTCACTTGGTATACTTATCCACTGCAACGAGTAGATGTGTAAGTCCACCTCTTGCAGTTCGAATGGTCCCATCATATCTAGCCCCCAGACCGCAAACGACCATGTAATAGGGATAGTTTTGAGTGCTTGGGCTGGCATATTCGTCTGTTTGGCGTAATACTGACATCCGGCACATGTGTTTACTATGTGTTCGGCATCTGTCTTGGCTGTTAGCCAGAAAAACCCCGCACGGAATGCTTTTTTTGACTATGCTTTTTGATTGAGCATGATGTCCGCAATCTCCAGCATGGATTTCTTATAGAATTTCTCGTCCTTCTTCTAGCGAAATGCATCGCAGAAAAATTCCGGTAGTACTGCATTTATACAGGCAATCATTGATTACCGTGTATCCTTTGCATCGACGTTGTATTTGTCTTTGCAAGACCTCGTCCGCTCCATCCGGGTACTTCTGATCTACTAAGAAGTTTAAATATGGAATTGTCCACTCCGGTTTAACAAGCAGGACTTCGATTGACTCGGAAATGAGAGGATAGTCGACATCTCCACGTTTTATGGATGGTTCGTACAAATGCTGGACAAACACGCCTGGTGGTAGGGTTTTCACTCTTTCGATCCCATGTGGGCTAATGCATCCGCGTTCCAGTTTTCTTCCCTTTTTTCGTGAAGTACTTCAAATCCTAGGAAGCAGATTGCAAACTCGTCCATCGTTCTCCGATATTCGGCCATGATGGGAGTTTTGGCATCCCATGTTTGGTTGAGCTGATGCTGTACCAAATCTGAGTCACCATAGCATAAGATGCTCTTGACACTTATTTCTTTTGCAATGTGCAAGCCGTGAAGCAAAGCTTCGTATTCTGCCACATTATTGCTGGCATTGAAGTGTATTTGTAATACATACTCCATTGTGTCTCCCTTGGGGGATTTTAGGACTACACCAGCTCCAGCGCCTTCTTTCATCTTGGATCCGTCAAAGTGCATAACCCAGTATTCTGACTCCGACATTGGTGTGTTTTCTATTGCTTCTGTCCAATCAGCGACAAAATCTGCCAACACCTGGGATTTTATTGCCGTACGGGGTTGGTACTTAATGTCGAACGCAGCCAACTCGATGCCCCATTTGGCTACTCGGCATGTTGCGTCCGCATTGTTGATTATATCCCCTAGTGGTGCTTTGCATACCACTATTATGGAATGTCCTTGGAAATAATGACGAAGTTTTCGGGATGCGAAAAATACGCCATATGTCAGTTTTTGATAGTGTGGGTACCTTTGTTTAGACTCGAAAAAAACTTCGCTTACATAATACACCGGTTGTTGATCTGGTATGCTTTGCTCGTTTTTCCGTCTCTCCACAACTATTACTGCGCTGATAACCCGGTTTGTAGCTGTAAAGTACAATAACATGGGTTCTTCGTCTTTTCGGGATGCCAAAATCAGAGCTTTCAGCAAGGTTTCTTTTAGCTGGGTTAATGCTGCATCTGCTTCTTCTGTCCACACAAATTTTTCGGATTTCTTCAATAATTTGTAAAATGGCAGAGCTTTGTCTCCTAGCCGGCTAATAAACCTGCTGACTGTAGCTGCAGAACCCGTCAATCTTTGTACATCTTTTACGCACGTAGGCCTTGAGATGTTTAAAATTGCCTTGATCTTTTCCGGGTTTACTTCTATTCCTCTGTGAGAAACGATGAAACCTAGAAGTTTTCATGAGGGAACCCCGATTACGCACTTTAATGGATTCAACTTCATCTTATAAGTGCACAAATTTTCGAAGGTTTCTCGCAAATCTTCAAGGAGTGTGTCATTTTCCTTGGAAACGACGGCAATGCCGTCCACGTAAACGTGAACATTTTTTCCAATCTGACTATACAAACATCGTTGCATGCAACGCTGGTAAGTTGCACCTGCGTTCTTCAGGCCGAAAGGCATGGTTATGTAGTATTACGTTCAACGGGGTTATGGAGGAAGTTTTGATTTGATCTTCTTCCTTCATGCGTATTTGATGATACCCGGATAAGTGTCCAAAAAGCATAAAAGCTCAGAGCCAGCAGTGGCATCTATTATTTGATCGTTTCTCGGTAACGCAAATCTATCTTTTGGACACAATTTGTTCAGGCCGGTGTAATATATACACATCCTAAGAGCGGTACTATCTTTCTTCGGGACCAATACTGGATTTGCAGACCATTTAGTATGTATAACTTCCCGGATAAAATCAGCTGCCAATAGCCGGATAATTTCCTTGCCAATAGCCTTCCGTCTTCTTACGTCAAATCGACGGAGACCTTGTTTGACGGGTTTGGATCCTGGAATCACCTTAAGTTGGTGCTCAGTAAGTTCCCTGGGTACGCCTGGCATGTCCGCTGGACACCATGAGAATATGTCCCAGTTCTCACGGAGGAACTTGATGAGCTCGCTTTCCTATTTGTCAGTCATCCCAGTTCCTACTACAACAAACTTTGTTGGATATTTAGGATTTAGGATAACCTGTCTTGTATTCTCGGAAGCTTTGAAGCTGTCTGCCGGCTTCCGGCTTTCTTTTCCTGCCGGCATCTCTGTCGGCGATACTTCTTTGGCCAGCTCATTCAGTTCTTCCTTTGCTATCACTTTTTCTGCGCAAAGGGCGTTTTCTTTTTCCAGCTCGTTTGCCAATTTGAAGTCTCCCTTTATGGTGATTACTCCTCCTTTTGGCCCTGGCATCTTCAGCTTGTTATAAATATAACATGATCTTGCCATGAATTTGGCGAAAGCTGGACGTCTGAGTATTGCGTGATACACACTTTTGAACGGCACAACCTCGAAGGATACTTTTTCCTGACGGAAATGATCTTTCTCTCCGAAGGTTACATCTAGGGAAATTTCTCCTAGGGATCGTGCTTTTCTGCCAGGGACGATGCCGTGAAAACGTATGTTGCTATGATTGAGCTGGGTCTCGGAGATTATCAGATGCTTCAGTGTATCCAGGTACATTATGTTAATGCTGGACCCTCCATCCATCAGCACTCTTTTTAGCCTAGTGTTTTGAATAATAGGGCTTACAACTAGAGCTTGCGTGCCGGGTTCTGGGATGTTTCCAGGATGATCAGACTGATCCCAGGTAATTGGTTTATTTGAGTACTTCAAGAATTTCGGGGTTGCGGGAACAACCGCGTTTATTTCTCGAAGTGTTCTCTTTGCCACCTTTGCTGAGGGCGTTGCCAGGAAAGTTAAGTTGCATTCTTCGTCAACTCTCGGAAAGTTAGGCTCGCCTTTTTGCTGTTTTTCCTGGATTTTTCGTCAGTGTCCGATTCACTGTCTTCTTTTTCAGCTTATGGCTTTTGCTTGGAGAATTTCCTCTTGGAACTCTTCCCTTTGCTTCCAGATCCTGCACTGCCTTCATATGCTTGTTCAGCCGACATTGTGTGTTGGTATGGGTGGGTTTCCCAAATTGCGAGTGGTGGACACAGTTTTCCTACTTGATTTTTTCCCACTCTTCTTTGGTGTAGTTGATCGGTTCTGTGCTTCGTCCTTTCCACTTGCTCCCATTTTTTCTTCCAAAGGCTATGTTAACTTCTTTGGGGTTTTTGTTGTGCTTCTGGAGTTGCTTTTTTTCTCAGGGCGAGGGGTCTTTTTGGCCTGAATCAATGTGTCAATATTACCACCTCTCGCTCTGATATCGTCTTCGGCCGCTGCGTGCTCATTGGCGGTTGTAAGCATAGATCCGAGATCTTTGTGCTTTTTGGAACCGATCATGAACGGTACGAGTCCGGGTTTTAAGCCATTGACGAAATCATGCATTGCTTGTACGTCAGTTACTCCAGAGCAACTATTTTTCATTGCAGTCCATCTTGAGATAAAGTCCACGTATGGCTCATCTTCAAACTGGGTGCAGCGGTTTAGCTGGTTGATGCTGTTTGGGCGCTTGTAAGTTCCCCAAAAATGCCGAGTAAAAACTCTTGCCATATCGTCCCAGCTGTCGACAGTTCTTGACGGTAGCCCATTGATCCAATCTCTGGCTCCACCCAGTAACATAAGGGGGAGGAATTTTACCGCCTCTAGGTCTGTCCCATTGTTAATCTAGACGGTTGTGTAATAGTCTGAGAGCTAGGTATCCGGGTTTGTACTACCAGTGTATTTTTGATATGTTGTTCCAACTTGGGCAAAGCCAGAATGTAGAGTTATCCTTCGGATCCTGTTAGTGAAGCACTTAGGCCCGAAGTATAAATCATCTCTTTCCGCTCTATCAATGTGTGCAGAGTATCTACTAGCCGAATGGACATAAGGGGATCTGCTCCTTTCTTTTCCATTGTTGCGCGACCGTGCTTTTCCGGCCGGGATTGTCTCTATTTCCTCCGTTATCGTGCCCTTTGGGATAAGGTGGAGTTCTACTCCTGTGTCTTTCCTTATTCCTCGGGGGCGTACGGGATATCTCACGCCTGTGAGGTATACCGTATCTTCCGGCTTTTTCAGCAGGGCGTCTCGGAGGCGGCATTGCTTTTCCATCCTTCTGGTTTTGTTCTTCCCGATCTCAGGGATTAATTCCATCTTTCGGCAAATGGGATCCGGTTCTGGACGCTACATCCTTGTTATCGGGCTTTTTCTTGTCCTTTCTCGGATCTGCTTTCTTCTCTTTCGAATTACTTGAATCTCCAGGTTCTTCAGGTCCAGGTGCTCCGGCGGCGCATGTAGCTGTTTTGCATAGGGCCGAGTCGTCCTGCAACTTCCCTGATCGTGCTTGCCCTCGTTGTTGCTGTTGCAGTGCCTTTCCTAGGAAAGCATACACCCCTTGAAGTTTTTCGCCATTGGAGTACATATCGTTGTTGAGGATGGCGAACGCGACTTCCGCATTTTCTGCTGCGGTTTTGTATATAGGTTCGCCCCTGGCATCTTTGTTGTTTACTTGCTTTTGCCAGGCTGGGTTTTGACACCGTTCCTTTGGCGGCAGTACTTCCAGTCTTGCGATTCCGGGTAACCGTGTAGGTTTAATGCCAGATCTATTCCTTCTGTCGTATTCCTCGATTTCTTCCTGCTTTAACTTAATGTCAGCCTTGGTTTTTTGGAGGTGTTCTCGAGTTCGGAATAGATGTTGTTGTTGCCTTTGGAGAGCTTGTCTCCTGGCTTGCAGCACTTCAGGGGGTTCGTGTGGTCCCACTGGTGTTTGAAGTAAATCTTGTTCGTCTTGCTCTGACATTGGCGGAACAGAGATATCCTTCGTTTTCTTCTCCGCAGGTTTAACTCCACTTCCTCCTCCTACTTCTATGTTGTCATTGGCTGGATCAGCCAGTTTTTTCTTCCGGAGCTTTTAATGGAGTTTCTTGGATGCTTTGTGCTTTTTCTTGGAAGAGGGATGTTTTTTACCAGGTTCATCCTCTGTAAATTCTTTGACATTGGGATATGTTGGAGTGGTTTCTCCTTATTCTCTCTCTTTCTCTGGAGGAGGTGTTCTAGGGCTTTCCTCACTATCGGCATCCGTGTTTTCAGCCAGTTTTGCCATTAGTACTTCATGGAATCCCTCTTGAAGAGATTTGACTTTTCTTTCAAAAGCATCCTCATCTTCATCTTCAGAATCAAAATCATCTGATCCGGGTTCTGATTCCAATCTCTCCTCAATGGCGGCTAATACGGAGTCAGCTTCCGAGTTTGTCGTCATATTGATGGATGTCGGATCTTCCACCTCTACTGTGGGGTTGTTGTTTTCTGCCTCTTGCACGGGATTGCTTTCATCCGTGTTTTCGGTGATCTCGGATTGCACCATACCGATAAAGTGCGGTTCAGCATGATATCAGCGATCTGAGCAAAATCCGGCGTCATAGTCTTCTTCGACTGGGTATAGGACGGGTGGGATAAATTTGCTTCCACCACAGAATCCCATTGCTTCTATAGTTAATCCAATAATGATGTTTGCAGATCCAATCGGTAAAACACAGACACTTACCAGATGATTCCGTGCTGGCATGTACGATGTCGAGACATCGTAGTAGTTTTCATAGACGGGGGTGCCATGAGACTACGGGTAGAGACGTGGGGAAACGGGATCGTGTTGAAGACAAAGACACATGATTTACCCAGGTTCGGTACGTCGTAATAATACGATGTTCCTACTCCTGCAATCTCACTAATCAGGGCTAAAGCCTGTGTATACAATTACAATGTGAGGTTCTGTTTGGCTATTCGCTGAGGATCGACTTCCCGGCGAGTTAGCCTGTAGCTTCGTGTCTATCTATCATATCTCCCGTCCGGCTTTATATAATAGCCGGGTTAGGGCATACAGAGTAGGAAACCTAGAAGACTACGGTAACTTGTAACTTGGAAAGTAAGGAATCCGCCTTCTCCTCCAAGCCAGATCACGTGGGCCGTGATCCGGGTCCTTCTAGAATCCGGCTTCTGTGCGTCAGCTTACTGGGCCGCCCAATGGACCATAGCCCACTACCAGTTGGGCCACCCTAGTAATCCGGCACTTTTGACTACCATCTGATACACCCTATTCAGTATATATCCGACAGTAGCCCCCAAGAAGGATTAAAACTCTGATTTGCCGTCTTTCGCCAAATGTATACTGTCCGAGAAATATTGGCCAGCAGTCTTGATTCTTCTTATTCTTCTTTTGAAAAGAGATGGTAACGTAAAACTCGGAATTCCGAAAATCCGGCTTTTCTCTCACGATCCTTCGCGGAGAAGGAATCTCCTACGTCAGCGCTTTAAACATGCTGACGTAAGGGACGTTTGGGTTCCAGGCGGGAAACCCAGAAACATATCTCTGACAGATTCTCGCGGGAAACGAGGAGATAACCATAATCACCATGTCGATTCATTTCCCGGATTTTCCGGCGAGTGACACGCGTTAATCATCCAACGGTCAAAAGAGCCGTTAGCACGCATCGTGACGGATTTCCGGCTATAAATAGCCTTCTTCGTCCTCCGGGTAAACCTTCCGCTCTAACTTCCAACGCCATTTCCGTGCCCAAGCTCCCGAGCAGAGAAAACCTTCCGAACGCACACCGCGCCCAAAACGTCATCGGAGGCGAGCCAGTGCCGCCACCCAATGGCATCTCCGCCGTCTTCGCCCGCCCGCAACGTCACGCAAGACATTGAGGACATCATCAACACGATGGATCCTCAGCTGGATTCCCCAACGCACGCCGGCGACGAGCCGGTGAAGACCACAGGCACCGCGGCGGACGAGGGAAATGCTTCCGCCGACGCGGATCTTGCGGATTCGAGCTCCGCACCTACTGCGCCGTTCGCTCCCGAGACGGCGGAGGAGAAGATCACGCTCGTTGGCGACGAGCTCGCCGCTGCAGAGGCTGCCGCATCCGCCGCCGCCGGAGCGGACGAAGAACTGCAGACTGCCGGCAACTGGGTTGCCTGCAGCATTCCCCCATCCCTCCTTCCAAACATGGAAAAGGAGGGGTTGGTGCTGAAAGGGAAGTGGCGGCTTCCGGAGGACGAGAACGAACCCATGCCGAACGACGGCGAACGGGTTCTTCTCTCCTCCCACCTTCTAAGAGGTATGGGATTGCCACCTTCTGCCTTTTTCCTCCAGGTCCTCTCCCACTACAATATCCAGCCCCATAACTGCCACCAAATTCTATTCTTTATATGGCCGGCTTTCAGGCCCTCTCGAGGGTTTCCTAGGCATAGAACCTAGGTTAGATTTCTGGTTGTACTGTTTCGGGGTTAAGCGGAACTCTTCGGAGGGTGCACTCCCGACTTGCGGAACCTTCTCCTTTACTCTTAGGAGATTTAGGGAAGATTGGTTCCCCAAGATCAGAACCTTGGAATCCGTCAAATTCTGGATGGGTTCCTTCTTTTATCATCCCGATGTCCCTTTCCTGAAAAAGGCCATAGGGGTTCCACCTTTCTCAAACACTGTTGTCGTTCCCCAAGAGAATTGGGGAACTGAAGCCGTCCAAGTTCTGCCGCCTGATCTTCTAAGGATCAAGCGGCTCATTGCCAAGCTCACTTCCTCTGATCCGCCTCTAACCGGCATGGACACAGTCCTTTGCTGGTTGGACAGGCGGATCCAGCCGTTAGCCAACCATGGTGGCCGTCTCCTTTGCGAGTACACGGGCGCCAACGACAAAATGCGGACAACCAGCAAAGACTGGGCCGCGAGGGATCTGCGGCGGCGCGTGAACCAGTTGGTCGCATCGCGCGACCAATATGAAGCGAGTCGGCCAATGTATACGGCCGACAATCCGGCTCCCAAGGTATTATTTCTGTCATTTGGGTTTAAACTTTTTCCATGTTTTCTCGGATTTTTCGCTTCTAACTCTGCTTTTCCTTTTCGACAGATTGCCGAGCTTCCTGATTCGGAGCTGGCCTCCGAAGCTGAACTGGAGGCGTTGCGCACCGCCTTTGCAGGTGGGCGAAAGTGCAAGAAGATTTCCTCCTCCGAGGAAATCATTGATCTTGACGGGATTCCCGTCGCCACCTCCAGGTTAGAGCATCCGGGTTATTTTCTTTTGTCGAAGTTTTCTTTCGTCTTCGGAGTTTTAACTCTTTCCGGGTTTTTTGTTTTTTGCCTTTAGCCTGCCTCCCTCTACCTTAAAGCCAAAGAAGCTGAAAAGGCACAAGGTTGTGACCAGCAGGGGCTCTCAACCTTCTCCCGTCATTGCACCGGACACACCGTCCACAATGGCGGAAGAGCATACCACAACCCCCACCACCGAGTCTTTGGAGCCCAGCCAGCCCGTTGTGCCGGACACGGACACGAGGGAAAGGGCGGCTCTAGAGGTGGGAAATTCTTCTCGAACGACCGATGAGGAGATTCCCACCTTCGACAAGGACTTCAAGAACATCAACGATGGCCTAAGCGCGGCCGGAATTCTTTTTGCGGAATACGCAAAAGAGTTCAATGAAAACTTGGCGGGATTGCAACGAATGAGCCAGGTATTTAACTCTAGCCCCCAAGCATTAAGCAAAATGTATACTTTTCGCCTTGATGCTTTTTAGTTACTCTTTTCCTTGTCATGTTCCAGCAAACCGCTGAATCCATTAACATGGAAGTTTTCAATAAACTTTCTGTCAAGAATAAAGAAGTTAGAAATCTTCTTTCTATTCTTGAAGTGAAAGATGCGGAGCTGGCATCGTCTCAGCTGAAGATGTCGGAAACAACAGGTAAACTTTTTTCTTCTGAAGTTTTTGATTCAGCTTTTTGTCTAAGTACTTTTCCGGGATTTTTTCAAACTCGGAATTTTCCTTGCTTTCCAGATGCTTTGGCTAAGGCCAAGCAAATAGCTGAAGATGCCGGCAATGCTGCCAGTCTCCGTGACGAGAATCTGGACCTTCATAAGCAACTTATGAAGGCCCAAAAGGATCTGGAATCTAGCAATCTGGCCCTTGGAATTGCTCATTCCAAGGCTTCCGAACAGGCGGAGAAGGATAAGTCCACTATCCAGGACTTGGAAAATGCCCTAAACCATCGCCTGGAGGAAGGCTCCGAAATCGATAAGATTATCGGTAAGTTTTACTTCATTTACCATGTTTCCATGTCTTGCTTTCTTTCTCTTCTTTTTCACTTAACCTTTTTGGTTGTTTTGTCTGAAAAAACAGGAGATAACCCAGATCTCACTCGGATTGATAGAATCCGATCCTTTGGGAAGACGTGGGCTGCGATTAGAGCTGCTGGCATGCAGCTGGTCAACAAGTTCCTTCCCACAAGGACTGGGGAGTTCTCGGAAGTTGAGAAACTTCCGGGTGCCATCTTGGAGGTGGCGGAGTCCAGGGAGTCCATTCTACGCTCTGCAGCACGGGGTGGTGCACGCATGGCACTCGGCCTTATGCGTATGCACTACCCTGGTGCAAAGTCTTGGCGCGTGGCGTCCGGTATCCCTCAAGGATACACGGAAACTCAGCGAACCACCATCTTTGATGAAATCAAAGGCCACGCCACCAAGATCGCCTCCATGGTGAACACCTCCATCACCTATCCAGAAGAGGAGATCCCCGAAGCCCCTGAGAATGACAGCAGCGAAGAAGACTCGGATGCTTGAAGGGCTGTCTTTAACATGGATGATGAAAGTAGACAATAGGAGCATTACTGCACTTTTACAATGTAATTTATATTGTAATGCTTCTATTCCTTTTGTATAAACAAGAACTTCGCCTTTTGCAGTTTTAATTATGAAATTCTTTGCAAGGTTTCCGGGTTTTAATATTCCTTTGCCTTCTAAGTTCTCTGGCTTATGTGTTTTAACTGTCCTTAGTGTTTGAAATGGCTCAATAGTACTGTGAATCATCATGCCGAGTAACTGGGTATAACCAATCAGTTTAAACTCGGAAACATGGATCATACTAAAGGCATTTTTACTAACTAGCTCCAGTGAACCAACACATAAACAATCAGATAATACTTAGAGAAAAAGTAACGAATTTTTTGAAACTTGGGCACGCAGGCACAATTCGGGTTAACATTGAGTATTTTGTAAGATCATTGGGAAATAGATAAGGTGGAATCATGCTTTGTACTATAATAAACTTGTAAAAACATGGATATAAGAATTCTGACAACTTTATTTCATGATCTCAAAGATGTTTACATAGAAATTGAACTAAGTATAGAAGGGACGTAACTGCTGGATGCTCCAAGGCCTCTTTGTCTCTCCTAGTTCATCATCTATCTTTCTCTTTCTTTTGCGATTCGGCTTCTCGGGATCGTCTTCCGTGTCCCGAATATCTACAAGATAATATGACCCATTTTTCATAGCTTTGCTGATTACAAATGGTCCTTCCCATACTGGGGCCAATTTGTGCTTTCTTTGCTGCACCAATCTCAGCACTAAGTCACCTTCTTTAAAAGAACGATGTTTGATTTTCCGACTATGGTAACGTCGTAAACCTTGCTGGTAAATGGCGGATCTTTGAAGTACAAGCTCTCGTTCCTCTTCTAAGAGATCGACGGCATCCTGTCGTGCTTCTTCGGCATCCGAGTCGTCGAAATCCCGCACTCTTGGGCTATCATGGATCATGTCCGTTGGAAGGATCGCTTCCGCACCATAAACTAGGAAAAACGGGGTTTGCCCAGTTGACCTATTTGGCGTCGTTCGAATACTCCAAAGCACGGAAGGTAGCTCCTCTACCCATGCTCCAGCTGCTCTATGAAGGGGAGATTCGAGTCTTGGGCGTATTCCTTGCAGGATTGAGCTATTCATTCTTTCAACCAGTCCATTGGATTGCGGGTGTGCTACAGATGCGAGATCTAAGCGAATTCCCGTTTGTCGGCAATATTTTACCAACTCTCCAATGGAGAAATTTGTCCTGTTATCGGTTATTATGCTGTGTGGAACGCCATATCTCATGACTATGTCAATGATGAAATTTCTGGCAGTTACACCGTCAAGCTTTTTGATGGGTTTAGCCTCCACCCATTTGGTATACTTATCCATAGCTACAAGTAGATGTGTAAGTCCGCCTCGCGCAGTTTTAAACGGACCCATCATATCTAGCCCCCAGACCGCAAATGGCCATGTAATTGGGATAGTTTTGAGTGCTTGGGCCGGCATATTAGTCTGCTTGGCGTAATATTGACACCCTGCACATGTGTTGACTATGTGCTCAGCATCTGTCTTGGCTGTTAGCCAGAAAAACCCGTCACGGAATGCTTTTTTAACTATGCTTTTTGATTGAGCATGATGTCCGCAATCTCCGGCATGGATTTCTTGCAGGATTTCTCGTCGTTCTTCTGGTGAAATACACCGCAGAAAAATTCCGGAAGTACTGCGTTTGTACAGGCAGTTATCAATTACCGTGTATCCTTTGCATCGACGCTGAATTTGCCTCTGCAAGACTTCGTCTGCTCCTTCCGGGTACTTCTGGTTGACTAAGAAGTTTAAATATGGAATTGTCCAGTCCGGGTTAACGAGCATATCTTCAATTGACTCGGAAGCCAGGGGGTAATCGATATCTCCACCTTTTATGGATGGCTCGTACAAATGCTGGACGAATGCACCTGGTGGTAGGATTTTTACCCTTTCTGACCCCATGCGGGCTAACGCATCCGCGTTCCAATTTTCCTCCCTTTTAACGTGGAGTACTTCGAATCCGAAGAAACAAATGACGAACTCGTCCACCGTTCTCCGGTATTCGGCCATTATAGGGCTCTTTGCGTCCCAGGTTTGGTTAAGCTGATGCTGTACCAAATCCGAGTCGCCGTAGCACAGAATGCGTTTAACCCCTATTTCTTTTGCAATGTGCAAGCCATGAAGCAGAGCTACGTATTCTGCCACGTTATTGCTGGCGTTGAAGTGTATTTGTAATACATACTCCATTGTGTCTCCTTTAGGGGATTTTAAGACTACACCAGCTCCAGCGCGCTCCTTCATCTTGGATCCGTCAAAATGCATGATCCAGTACTCGGACTCCGGCATTGGTGTTTTCTCATTTGCTTCCGTCCAGTCGGCGACAAAATCTGCCAGAACCTGGGATTTTATTGCCGTCCTTGGCTGATACTTAATGTCGAAGGCTGCTAGCTCGATACCCCATTTGGCTACTCGGCCAGTTGCCTCCGCATTGTTTATTATATCCCCTAGTGGTGCTTTACATACCACTTTTATGGAATGTCCTTGGAAGTAATGGCGTAACTTTCTAGATGCGAAAAATACGCCATATGCCAGTATTTTGGTAGTGTGGGTACCTTTGCTTGGACTCGGAGAAAACTTCACTTATGTAATATACCGGATGCTGGTCTGGTATGCTTTGTTCTTCTTTCTTCCGTTCCACAACAATTACTGCACTAATAACCCTGTTTGTAGCCGTGAGGTACAATAACATAGCTTCTTCGTCTTTTGGGGATGCCAAAATCGGAGCTTTCATCAAAGTTTCCTTTAACTGGGTTAATGCTGCATCGGCCTCTTCTGTCCACTCGAATTTGTCGGATTTTTTCAGCAACTTGTAGAGTGGTAAGGCTTTATCCCCCAGCCGACTAATGAATCTGCTGACGGCAGCGGCGGAACCCGTCAATCTTTGGACATCTTTCACACACGTGGGTTTGGAGATGTTCAATATTGCTTTGATCTTTTCCGGGTTAACTTCTATTCCTCTGTGAGAAACGATGAAACCCAGAAGTTTTCCTGAGGGAACCCCGAATACACACTTTGATGGATTTAACTTCATCTTGTAAGTGCGCAAGTTTTCGAAGGTTTCTCACAAATCCTCAAGGAGTGTGTCTTTTTCCTTGGTTGCAACAGCAATATCGTCTACGTAAACGTGGACATTTTTGCCAATCTGACTATGCAAACAGCGTCGCATGCAACGCTGGTAAGTTGCACCTGCATTTTTCAGGCCAAATGGCATGGTTACGTAATAATATGTCCCGTACGGGGTTATAAAAGTAGTCTTAATTTGATCTTCCTTTTTCATGAGTATTTGGTGATACCCGGAATAAGCATCCAAAAAGCATAAAAGCTCAGAGTCTGCGGTGGCGTCTAATATTTGATCGATTCGCGGTAATCTATACACATTCTAAGAGCAGTAGTGTCTTTCTTCGGTACTAATACCGGATTTGCAGACCATTCAGTGTGGATTACTTCCTGGATGAAATCTGCTGCTAAAAGCCGGATAATTTCCTTGCCAATAGCCTTCCGTCTTCTTCCGTCAAATCGACGGAGACCTTGTTTGACGGGTTTGGAGCCTGTAATCACCTTGAGTTGATTCTCAGCAAGTTCCCTGGGTACGCCTGGCATGTCAGCCGGACACCAGGCGAAAATATCCCAGTTCTCACGGAGGAACTTGATGAGCTCGCCTTCCTATTTGTCGGTCATTCTAGTTCCTACTACGACAAATTTTGTCGGATCTTTGGGATCTAGGATTACCTGTCTTGTATTCTCGGATGCCTTGAAGCTATCTGCCGGCTTCCGAGTTTCTTTTCCTGCCGGCATTTCTGTCGGCGATACCTCCTTACCCAACTCCTTCAGCTCTTCCTTTGCTATGATCTTCTCAGCACAAAGGGCGTTATATTTTTCCAGCTTGTTCGCCAGTTTGAAGTCTCCAGTTATGGTGATTACCCCTCCTTTCGGCCCTGGCATCTTCAGCTTGTTATAAATATAACATGATCTTGCCATAAATTTGGCGAAAGCTGGACGTCCGAGAATTGCGTGATACACGCTTTCGAACGGCACCACCTCGAAGGATATTTTTTCCTGACGGAAGTGATCTTTTTCTCCGAAAGTGACATCTAGGGAAATTTCTCCTAGGGATCGTGCTTGCCTGCCGGGAACAATGCCATGGAAGCGTATGTTGCTGTGATTGAGCTGGGTCTCGGAGATTTTCAGATGTCTCAACATATCCAGGTACATTATGTTGATGCTGGATCCTCCGTCCATCAGCACTCTTTTTAGCCTAGTGTTCTGGACAATAGGGATTACAATAAGAGCTTGTGTGCCAGGTTCAGGGATATTTCCGGGATGATCAGACTGATCCCATTTGATTGGTGTGTTCGAATACTTCAAGAATTTTGGGGTTGCCGGGACAACCGCGTTTATTTCTCGAAGTGTTCTTTTCGCCACCTTTGCTGATGGAGTTGCTAGGAAAGTTAGGGAGCATTCTCCATCAACTCTCGGAAACTTGGGTTCTCCTTTCCGCTGTTGTTCCTGGATTTTTTTCATCAGTGTCCGATTCACTGTCTTCTTTCTCAGCTTCTGGCTTTTGTTTAGAGAATTTCCTTTTGGAACTCTTCCCCTTGTTTCCGGATCCTGCACTGCCTTTCATGTGCTTATTCAGCCGGCATTGTGCGTTCGTATGGGTGGGTTTCCCAAATTGCGAATGGTGGACGCAGGGTTCCGACTTAATCTTCTCCCACTCTTCTTTAGTGTAGTTGATTGGTTCTGAACTGCGTCATTTCCATCTGTTCCCTTTTTCACTTCCAAAGGCTATGTTAACCTCTTTGGGTTTTGGTGTTGCATCTGAAGTTCCTTTTTTCTTAGGGCGAGGATTTTTCTTGGCCAATATCAGTGTATCGATATTGCCTCATCTTGCTCTGATGTCGTCTTCGGCTGCAGCGTGCTCATTGGCGGTTGTAAGCATAGATCCGAGATCTTTATGCTGTTTGGAACCAACCATGAACGGTACAAGTCCGGGTTTTAGGCCATTGACGAAAGCATGCATTGCTTGAACGTCAGTTACTCCAGAGCAACTATTCTTCATTGTAGTCCATCTGGAGATGAAATCCACGTATGGTTCATCTTCGAACTGGGTGCAACGGTTCAACTGGTTGATGCTGTTCGGGCGTTTGTAAGTTTCCCGGAAATGCTGAGTGAATACTCGAGCCATATCATCCCAGCCGTCGACAGTTCTTGATGCCAATCCATTGATCCAATCTCTGGCTCCATCCAGTAACATTAGGGAAAGAAACTTTACAGCTTCCAGGTCTGTCCCATTGTTAATCTGGACGGCTGTATAGTAGTCTGAGAGCCAGGTATCCGGGTTTGTACTGCCGGTGTATTTCTGGTACGTTGGACCGACCTTGGCGAAGTCAGAATGCAGGGTTATTCTTCGGATCCTAACAGTGAAACACTTAGGTCCAAAGTACAGGTCATCCTTTTCCGCCCTATCCATGTGCGCGGAATATCTACCGGCTGAATGGACAGAAGGGGATCTAATCCTTTCTTTTCCATTGTTGCGCGGACGCGCTTTTCCGGGATCATTTCTATTTCTTTAAAGATCACGCCCTTTTGGATGAGGCGGAGTTCTACTCCTGTGCCTTTCTTTATCCTTGGGGGGTGTCCGAGATCTCTCACGCCTGTGAGGTACGTCATGTCTTCCGGCTTTTTCAGCAGGGTGTCTCGGAGGTGGCATTGCTTTGCCATCATTCCGGTGTTTTTCTTCCCGGTCGTGGGGTTTGCGTCCATCTTTCGGGAGATGAGATCCAGTTCTAGATGCCTCATCCCTATTGTCGGGATTTTTCTTATCTTTCCTTGGATCCGCTTTTTTATCCTTGGAATTGTCGGAATCTCCAGGTTCTTCCGGTCCAGGTGCTCCAGCGGCGCAAGTAGCTGTTTTGCATAGGGCGGAGTCATCGTGCAACTTCCCTGATCGCTCTTGGGCCCGCTGTTGTTGTTGCAATGCTTTTCCTAGGAAAGCATACACCCCTTGGAGTTTTTCACCGTTGGAGTACATGTCGTTGTTGAGGATGGCAAACGCTGCTTCCGCGTTTTCTGCTGCGGTTTTGTATATTGGTTCGCCTCTGGCATCCTTGCCGTTTACTTGCTTTTGCAAGATGGGTTATGAAACCTTTCCTTTGACGACAGTACTTCCGGTCTTACGATTCCGGGTAACCTTGTAGGTTTTATGGCAGATCTATTCTTTTTCTCGTACTCCTCAATTTCTACCTTCATGAGCTTGATGTCATCCTGGGTTTTATGGAGGTGTTCAGGAGTTCTGAATAGATTTTGCTGTTGCCTTTGGAGAGCTTGTCTCCTAGCTTCTAGCACTTCAGGGGGTTCATGCAATCCCACTGGTGTTTGTAACAATTCCTGCTCTGTCATTGGCGGAACCAGGATTTCTTTTGTTTTCTTCTCCGCAAGTTTTATTCCGCTTGCATCTCCTACTTCCGGGCTTTCATCAGCTGGATCAGCCAATTTCTTCTTCCGGAGTTTGTATTGGAGTTTTTTAGCGGCCTTGTTCTTTTTCTTGGAAGAGGGAGGTTTTTTAGCAGGTTCTTCCTCTGTCAATTCCTTGACGTTGGGAAATATCGGAGAAGTTTCTCCATCTTCTCTCTCTTCCTCTGGCGGAGGGGTTTTAGGGCTTTCCTGACTGCCGGCGTCCGCGTTTTCAGCCGGTTTCGCCATTAGTACTTCATGGAATCCCTCCTAAAAAGATTTAACTTTTCTTTCGAAGGCGTCCACATCTTCGTCTTCGGAATCAAAGTCATCTGATCCGGTTTCTGACTCTAATCTCGCCTCAATGGCGGCTAGCATAGAGTCAGCTTCCAAGTTCATCGCTGGATTGGCGGATGTTGGATCTTCCACCTCTGTGGCGGGCGTGTTGTTGTCTGCCTTCTGCACGGGATTTCCGTCGTCCGTGTTTTTGGCGACCTCGGATTGCACCATACCGATAAAGTGTGTATCACTTTCATGTCGGCAATCTGAGCAAAATCCGGTATCATAGTCATCTTCTACTGGGTATAGGGCGGGTGGGATAAATTTGCTTCCACCGCAAAACCCCATGGCCTCTGCAGTTAGTCCGGTAAAGATATTAGCAGATCCGATCGGTAACACGCAGGCACTTACCAGATGATTTTGCGCCGGTATGTAGGATCCATTGTCGAGGAAGCGTCCGACGCCATCGTCGAACTCCAGGCTTCCGACAGTTATGGAACTGCCGATTCCGCCGAGTACCCCAGATCGGAGCTTAACGCCTGACGTCGTTCGCCCCACGGTGGGCGCCAACTGTCGAGACATCGTAGTAGTTTTCATAGACGGGGGTGCCATGAGACTACGGGTAGAGACGTGGGGAAACAGGATCGCGTTGAAGACAAAGACACAGGATTTACCCAGGTTCGGTACGTCGTAATAATACGACGTTCCTACTCCTGCAATCTCACTAATCAGGGCTAAAGCCTGTGTATACAATTACAATGTGAGGTTCTGTTTGGCTATCCGGGTTAGGGCATACAGAATAGGAAACCTAGAAGACTACGGTAACTTCTAACTTGGAAAGTAAGGAATCCGCCTTCTCCTCCAAGCCAGATCACGTGGGCCGTGATCCGGGTCCTTCTAGAATCTGGCTTCTGTGCGTCAGCTTACTGGGCCGCCCAATGGACCATAGCCCACTACCAGTTGGGCCACCCTGGTAATCCGGCACTTTTGACTATCATCTAATACACCCCTATTCAGTATATATCCGACATACGATCCGTTTGCGAGGAAGCGCCCGGCGTCATTATCTTATTCCAAGCTTCCGACAGTTATGGTACTGCCGATTCCGCCGAGTATCCCCGATCGAAACATAATGCCTGACGTTGCTGGCCGCACGGTGGGCGCCAACTGCCGAGACATCGTAGTAGATTTCATAGACGGGGGTGCCATGAGACTACCGATAGAGAAGTGGGGGGACGTGATCGTATGATGAACAATGACACAGGGTTTTACCCAGGTTCGGTACGTCGCAACTAGGCGGCGTTTCTACTCCTGCAATCTCACTAATCAGGACTAAAGCCTGAGGTATACAGAGTACAATGTGAGTTTAGATTTAGCTACTCGGCAAGGATCAACCTCTCGGCGAGTTAGCCTCTAGCTTCTTTTCTATATTTCTTATCTCCCGTACGGCTTTATATAGTACCCGGGTTAGGGTTTACAGAATAGGAAACCTAGAAGAATACGGTATGCACTAACTTGGAAGGCAAGGAATCCGCCTTCTACTCCAAGCCGGACCACGTGGGCCGCGGTCCAGGTTCTTCTAGAATCCGGCTTCCATGCGTCAGCTTACTGGGCCGCCCAACGGACCATGATCCATTATCATTTAGGCCACCCTGGTAATCCAGCACTTTAGAGTACCATATGATACACTCCTAATCAGTATATATCCGACAGTGCTCATGAACAATGCTTGGGAAACTGGCTTCCCTTTGAACCAGGTGAAAAAGATCCCTAGGATCATGTCTGATCATAATCCTCTTCTATTAGATACTGGGGAAGTTATGGAAAATTAATTTAAGGAGTTTAGATTTGAGAAAAATTGGATTAATCATCCTGAGTTCCAGAGCAGGGTGGCTACTGCTTGGGACTCCTCTGTGGATGCCACTCACATCATTGGTATTGTTCAGGTAAAAGTTAAAAATGTTAAGAAAATCTTAAAAGGTTGGGGTGCAAATGTCAGGGGAGATAGTATTCAAAGGAAAAAACAATTAACTGCTGAGTTGGAAATTCTGAAACAACTTGAGGAGGATGGTATGCTCATTGGGGATCAATATGTGAGAAAAAGCTGGATTCAGAAGGAATTGCTCCATATTCTTGAAGAGGAGGAAACGTACTTGTTTGGTAGAGCTAGTGAGAACTTGCTGCTTCAAGGAGATCTTAATACTGCTTATTTCCATAGAATTGCTAATGGTAGAAGAAGGAAAACAGCTATGTACTCTCTTTCTCATACTGGGGGGTGGTACAGGGGACTGTTGCCCTCTTAGAACATGCAACTGAGTACTAAAAAAACCTGTTTGGTCATGGGCCCAATTGTGAGATTATGCTAGATGATACTGTGTGGAGGGAGGATGAGAAACTCTCTTCCAGTGACTTGGCTGCATTGGATGCTCCTTTTGAGGAGAGTGAGGTTAAGTGTGCTATTGATCAAATGGTTTGCAACAAAGCACTAGGACCTGATGGGATTCCTGTTGAGTTCTATCAGGCCTGTTGGATGTTGGTTAAGCAGGACATTATGAGACTGTTCTATGATTGGTTTGAGGGGAGATTGCCTTTATACAGGTTGAATTTTGGGATGATTATTCTGGTACAAAAATCTCCTGATGCTAAAACAATCCAGAAGTATAGACCTATTTGCTTGTTACAGGTGTTATATAAAATTTTGACAAAAGTAGTGACCTGTAGATTAGAACCTTATATGCCCAAGTTAATTTCACCCTGTCAAAATGCTTTTATCAAAGGCAGAAATATTGTGGATGGTGTGGTCTCCTTGCATGAAATAATACATGAGGCTAGGAAAAAGAAACAACATGGTCTGGTACTTAAGTTGGATTTTGAAAAGGCTTATGAGAAGGTAGATTGGGGCTTTTTATTAAGAACAATTACTCAGAAAGGATTTAATGAAAAGTGGAGGAATATCATCCAGAGCATTGTACAGAATGGTACTCTTTGTGTCAAAATCAATAATATGAGAGGAAAAGATTTTGCTAGTCACAGAGGGGGTGAGACAGGGGGATCCCTTATCACCTTTCCTTTTTAACCTTGCTGTTGAGAACTTATCTAAGATGATCTTACAGGCTCAACAAACAGGTTTGATAGTTGGCCTGGTACCTCATCTGATTTCCAATGGGGTGGCTATTTTACAATATGCTGATGATACCATTTTTCTTATCCAAGATGTGATGGAACAAGCAACACACTTGAAACTTATTTTATTCCTGTTTGAGGCTATGTCAGGTCTAAAAATCAACTTTGAGAAAAGTGAGGTGATGATGGTACTAAAGGATGACATTAAGTGTTTGCAGTATGCTGAGATGTTTGGGTGTCAGTTGGGAGATTGGCCAATTAAATACCTGGGAGACCCTGTGAGTGGCTCTAGGCTTCATGTGGATGAGTTAGTTGGAGTTTCTAACAAATTAAAGAAGAAACTGGATGGTTGGGTTGGAAACAATTCCTCCTTGGGGGTGAGAGTGACTCTCATACAGTCTTCCCTGCGGGGACTGCTATTTACATCATGTCCATGTATCTCTTACCTTTATCCAACTTAGAGGATATGACTAAGATCATTAGGAGGTTTTTTTGGCAAGGGACTGGTGACAAGATAAAAATACTATATGGTAAAATGGCAAGCAATATGTAGGCCAAGGAAAAAAGGGGGCTTAGGGATTAAAAATCTTAAGATTCAGAATATTTGCTTGCTTTGTAAATGGTGGTGGAGATTGGAAAAAGATGATGGTTTATGTCAACTGCTGGTGAGAAATAAATATAAAATTGTTCAAGGTATCTGGTTTATTAAACCCAGGAAAAATGATTCCCCTGTGTGGAAGGATTTACTCAGGGTTAGAAAGTTTTATTTGATGGGAAGGAAGATGTGTGTTCAGAGTGGAAATGAAACTAGCTTTTGGTTTGATGCTTGGTTAGGAGACTCCCCTCTGTGTGAGGTCTTTCCTGGACTTTTTGAGATATGCAATAACCAAAATTGTTCTGTTAAAGATATGCATGCTTCAGGATGGGCCTTTTCCTTTAGAAGATGGCTTTGTCCTGACTTGCAAATTCAGATGAATAAGTTTAGAAGTGCACTTAGTATTGTTGCCCTGGGTAACGGGAGAGACACCCCAAAATGGAAATTTACTAAAAATGGAGTGTTCTCAGTCAAATCTCTGTATAATAAACTCTCCTCTGCTGGACCTGATAGATCCTTCAGACATCTTTGGAAAGCTGAACTTCCTCTTAAAATCAAAATTTGGTTGTGGTTGATTTGGCATAATGCAATTGCAACTAAAGATAATATGATTAAAAGAAATTGGTGTGGTAGTCCTCTTTGTAGATTCTGTCACAACTATGAATCTATTGTGCATTTGTTTTTTGAATGCCCAGCAGCTAGTTTTGTTTGGAGTTCGCTCTGTAATGCCATTGGGGCTAGAGCTAGACCTGTTGGCTTTTCCCATTACTTTTGGTGGATTTCGAGTTTTTTCCCTGGCAATACTAATTTGCATGTGGTTGGGATTGCGGCTTTGTGCTGGGCAATTTGGAAGCTGCGTAATCGTGCTTATTTTGAAGGAAAACTAATATCGTCTCCTGTTGAGATGGTTTGTTATATGAATGTGTTTCTTCATTATTGGGCAGGATTACAGAACGAAGCTGACAAGAAGTCGTTGACTGACGGGGCTGATCGTATTGAGGAAGTTGTTGTCATGGCTTATGCAGCAACCTCGTCCAGGTCTTCGAGCAGAACAACTGTGAACCAGATGGTGGATGAAGATGGAGGCGATTCTGACTGATGCAGTAGTGCCCAGGGTCTGTGCCGAGAAAAAGAATAACAATGCAACGGAAAGAGACCTACAGTTGCTGTTTTTGCTGGAAGCTGCGAGTGGTGATTTATACGTGGTTTTGGATGCAGTTAAGAAAATAATGTCCCTGTCTTTTGATGGTGGTTTTACTCTCTCGGTGGATTCTTGTTTGGGGTGCCTCTCTACCCCCAAGTTCATGTAATAGGTCGCTAAAACTTTAACCTTGCGTCCGTTTTTGGTTGCTAGTTTTCTTTCCTATCTCTACCTTTGCTAGGTTATTTTCTTTTGCTCTGTAAAACCTTGTTCTGTTATCCGATTAATGGAACCCGGCTCCTCTTGGGGAAGCGTAATCTACATACCAATATCATGTTGGGGAAGGAGAGAGGTGTTGCGGTGATGATGGCGGCGGTGGCGGCGGCAGTGGCGCCGGTGAATACGATAGGGGAGGAGATGGCATTGTTTTGATAGGATGAGGCGTCTGTGGTGCTAGAAACCCACAGCGTGGGCCAAACATTTGGCCTTGTGTTTGTAGAGGTTTAACACGCTCTGGTTCTAGAAACCAAGACTATTACTAGGTCAACACCCTGCGGGGCACGGTTCCTCCACGAGTGATGCTGACGGATTTGGTTACCAAAAAAGCTTCTCAAAAAAAGTTAAAAAAAAAGTTTGCTGACTTTTGAACACTGACTAATGTGAACGAGGTGCATATCTTCTGATTCACAGCATCAAAGCCTGCAGCAATCTCATACCCCTCTGGCGAGGCGAACAGGGCCGCACTACACGTACGTACTGAGGCATGCTCTGAACGAACCCGGCATCCATGGAAATGGTGATGAACAAAGCGCACCTCCTTCTCATTCTCTTGACTTGTCCATTAATGGAGGATTATGCTGTTCTCGTCAGACCTGACCAGACAGCTTTGGCTCTTCCCATGCAGGTGGGAGCTAGGCACAGGCGGTTCAGGCTCCAGGTGGACATGCGGTGCCCGTGCAAGGGGTGCGTCGGGAAGGTCGAGAAGGCCATGGCCTCCATTGGAAGCTTCAGTGGTACGTGCAGCCTTCTTCTCCCCTCACATCCCTATTTCTGGGATCGATCGGCGATGCCCTCGGGCGTTTTGCTTGATTTTTTTTTTTTTTGGTTTGATATGAGTCGAGACGTCGGTCGGAGATGTCAACAGCGGGATCGTGACTGTGGCCGGGAAGGTGAACCCGCCGGAGCTTTGCCAGTGGCTGAAGGCGAAGACAAGGAAGGATGTCAAGATCGTCTGCCCCGATCTATCCACCGAGAATGGTAAACAGGTATGCATGTGAATATGTGATGTGCCCCTCTTGTCTACTATGGCAGAATGATATCCAAACAAAGGAGACATATTTCCATAGTGATTTTCGCAACAACTCCAATCAAACCACCAATTGCTTGCAGAAAATGATTTTGGTTCTGGGGAGCACTACACCTTCAGCTCCATCGTCGTGTTCATCAGGAGTTTCAGCTCCATCGCCGTGTTCATCTGGAGTTCAGTCTGACTCTGACGACGAAGACATGCAGCTGATTGACGATGAGATCAATGACCTCAAGAAGGTCAGGGATAGGTTGAGAATCAAGAAACAGAAGAAGGAGCTGGCCGCAGCCAATTGTAAGCTCGACCAAGTGATTGACGATACCAAGAAGGCTGTGCTAGATAGCGTGTTTAGCCAGATCAAAACTTACGAGAAACTTGAATCACTCCGTCGCTCACGTATGGGTTGACCCAGCCATTATGCTTTTCATGGTTTCGCTATTATATGCTATATATTTTAGTCTTCATCAATAAAAGTTTCTAGCAATAATAAAACAGAAGGGATTTTTGGAGGTTTGATTTCCTGTGAGATGTTGTTGTCTGGATTTCCAGGAAGAAAATCCTATGAGACCGGGTCTATCACCCCAGCCGGATAGACCCAGCTCCATGCATAACACCTGTCCACCATAATATTCAGAGCAAGTCGCTTACCCCTTTATTTCAATTTCAACTCTCCTATTTCCGAATTCCCTTTCCCGATCCCAGTCATGCATGCATGTGACCATGTCGATCAGGTGACTAGCTTAGTGGTTTGACGGCGTCCATGCGACTGCGCAGCAGCGCAACACTATACTTTACTCGTGAAAACGGATTAGCGGCGCGGCCACTCAGCAAGTTGTTGAAGTTATTTTGTTGATGCCGCCGCTAGCGGCGCCGGCCACGGTAGTTATTTTGTTGGTGCCGCCGCTAGCGGCGCCGGCCACGGTATCACACACCACAAAGACGAACCTGGGCTGGAAATAAAATGCGGTAGATCGTGCATGATAGAGTCGATATATTTCTAGCTCGTGGATTGGAGACTCATGTATTGCATGGCCCTAAGATCGGAACTGCAAGTCCACCCGGTAGTTTGCCGCCATGACTAGCAGCGTGAAGGAGAAGCTGCGCGTGGCCGCCGTCGTTGCCTTGTTGTCCTGTCGCGTTGCGGCTGCCGGCCGCCATAGACGAGCTCACGAGCAGCGAGAGAAGTCCTAATGGCTAGATAAGTTAACAACCTCTCCGTCAAATCAGGCTTCCGTTCTTTGAATGCTTTGAGATTGTGGTGTACAGGTGTTATGCATCGAGGTGGGTCTATCCGACTGGGGTGATAGACCCGGTCTCATAGGATTTTCTTCCGGATTTCCACACTAGTGGAAACAACCCCTCTCGTCCAGGGGGCCAGGGGGCACCTGCCCCGGTTGCAACCAGATCCGGGACCTATGCCACGCATTGGTTCCGGTTTGTGTGCCCGGGGCAGCAGAAATCGCCTGGGGGCATTGGTCCCGGTTCGTTGGGAGATATTAGTCCCGGTTCGTGCCAGGGATCGCGACCAATGCCTAGCCACAGGCCACGTGGCACGCGAATGAGAATTTGTCCCGGTTCAGGCCACGAACCGGGACCAATGTCCCCCTTCCCCTATATATACTGCCCCAGCCGCCCCCTCTTCCATCTTTTTTTTTGCTTGGAGGTGTGAGGGAGGTGGGTGTTAGTGTGTGTTATTTTACTATGCACACGAGGTGTTCGACGAAATTCCCGAGCCACACATAAGCTCACTGAAAATGGTATCTTCGACCGAGGTTAACAAACTTATCTTTTTCATCTGTAACTGATACATAAAAAAGTAGTATTTTGTCGATGTACTGTGGTCATTTCTGAATTAATATGTTATTGTAATGTATTTTGAAAACTTAATTATACGATGCAGATGGATGCACGGCAGCGATGGATGTACGGTGACCGACGCACTTCCGAGTATATGGCAGGCCTGAATGCATTTCTTGCTGTAGCTCAGGCGAACAAACATAATGGCTTCATGTGTTGCCCATGTGTTGATTGTCGGAACGTCAGAGAGCACTCTTCCGAAAGAATCCTTCACGGCCATCTACGTCGGAGAGGTTTCATGCCCAGCTATAATTGCTGGACGAAGCATGGAGAAAGAGGGGTTGTGATGGAAGACGATGAAGAAGAAGAAGAAGATCCTTTGTTCCCTGAATACGACGATACTGCAATGGAAGAGAATGCAGAAGAAGGAGGTGATCAAGAACAGGCATCAGAAGAGCCCGATGATGATCTTGGCCGAGTGATTGCTGATGCAAGGGAAGACTGTGAAAATAAATTGGAGAGGTTGAAGCTGGACAACATGTTACAGGATCACAAAAAATTGTTATACCCAAATTGCGAAGATGGTAGCACAAAGCTCGGTACCACACTGGAGTTGCTGAAATGAAAGGCACAGAACGGTGTGACTGACAAGGCATCTGAGAGTTTACTTCAACTAATAAAGCCAAAACTTCCAAATGATAACGAATTGCCTGAGAGTACGTACGAAGCAAAGAAAGCTCTCTGCCCTCTAGGATTAGATGTGCAGAAGATACATGCATGCATTAATGACTGCATCCTCTGCCGCGGTGAGAAGTACGAGAATTTGGATGAATGTCCGGTATGCACTGCACTGCGGTATAAGATCAGAGCAGATGACCCTGGTGATGTTGACGGCGAGCCCCCCCCCCTAAGAGGGTTCCTGCTAATGTGATGTGGTATGCTGCTATAATACCACTGTTGAAACGTCTGTTCAGGAACAAAGAGCATGCTAGGTTGTTGCGATGGCACAAAGAAGACCGTAAGAAAGACGGAAAGTTGAGGCACCCCGCCGATGGATCGCAGTGGAGAAAGATCGAGAGAGACTTCCCAGACTTTACACGAGAGGCGAGAAACTTATGGTTTGGTCTAAGTACAGATGGCTTTAATCCTTTTGGGGAGCAGAGCACCAGTCATAGCACCTGGCCTGTAACTCTATGTATGTACAACCTTCCTCCTCGTTTGTGCATGAAGCGCAAGTCCATTATGATGCCAGTTCTCATCCAAGGCCCGAGGCAACCTGGCAACGACATTGATGTGTATCTAAGGCCATTAGTGGAAGAACTCTTACAATTGTGGGGCAAACCAGGTGTACGTGTGTGGGATGAGAACGAACAAAAGCCGTTTGACCTACGGGCGTTGCTTTTCGTAACCATCAATGATTGGCCTGCTCTTAGTAACATTTCCGGACATACAAACAAGGGATATAATGCATGCACACACTGTTTGGATAAGACTGACAGTGTTTTTTTGGATAAATGTAAAAAGGTTGTATATCTGGGGCATCGTAGATTTCTTCCGATCAAGCATCCCGTAAGAAAGAAAGGAGGGAAGCATTTCAGAGGTGAGGTAGATAACCGGAAGAAGCCTGACCTCCGTAGTGGTAATGATATATTCGATATGGTCAAGGACCTAGAAGTAATCTTTGGTAAGGCTGCTGGCAGCCAACCAGTTCCATACGGCCCTGATAAGCGCGCACCCATGTGGAAGAAGAAATCTATATTTTGGGAGCTACTCTATTAGAAAGTTTTAGAGGTCCGGTCTTCGATCGGTGTGATGCACGTGACAAAGAATCTCTGTGTCAATATGCTCTCCTTCCTGGGCGTGTATGGGAAGTCAAAAGATACGCCAGAAGCACGGGAGGACCAGCAACGTATGGAAGACCCAAGCAACAAGCACACAGATACAGGGCGCCATTACTTAAGCAGCTACGCTCTTACTAAAGCAGAGAAGGAAATATTCTTTGAAGTCCTTTACAGTATCAAGGTTCCGTCTGGCTTCTCGTCGAATATAAAGGGGATAATAAACATGGCAGAGAAAAAATTCCAAAACCTGAAGTCTCATGACTGCCACGTGATTATGACGCAGTTGCTTCCGATTGCATTGAGGGGGCTTCTACCGGAAAATGTTCGAGTATCCATTGTGAATCTATGTGCATTCATGAACGCAATATCTCAGAAGGTAATCGATCCAGAAATTCTGAAAAGATTACAGAGGGATGTGGTCCAGTGTCTTGTTAGTTTTGAGTTGGTGTTCCCACCATCCTTCTTCAACATTATGACTCATCTCCTGGTTCACCTATGTAAAGAGATTCATATTCTCGGTCCGGTATTTCTACACAATATGTTCCCCTTTGAGAGGTTTCTGGGAGTCTTGAAGAAATATGTTCATAACCGTGCTAGGCCAGAAGGAAGCATCTCGAAGGGCTATGGAACAGAGGAGGTTATTGGGTTCTGTGTTGACTTTATTCCTGACCTTAAAACGATTGGTGTTCCTGAATCGCGGCATGAGGGGAGACTGAGGGGAAAAGGAACGCTGGGAAAGAAAACAATGATACCCAGGGACGGGCATTCTTTCACCAAAGCACACTACACAGTTCTACAAAATTCTATGTTCATGGCTACGTATCTCGAGGAACACAAGAATATTGTACGCTCCGCAAACCCGGGGAAGGATGACTCATGGATTAAACGCAAACACATGGAGACTTTCGGAAGTTGGTTGCAAACACATCTTATAAATGACACCAATGTTGAAGATCAGCTGTACATGTTGGTAGGGTCACCATCTTCGATTATTGGGAGTTTTCAAGGGTACGAGATAAATGGGAATACATTTTACACGATCTCCCAAGATAAGAAGAGCACCAACCAAAACAGTGGTGTCCGCTTTGATACAACAAACGAGAATGGAAAAAATGACACATACTATGGTTACATAGAGGAGATATGCGAACTTGACTATGGACCTTCTTTTAAGGTCCCTTTGTTCAAGTGCAAATGGGTCAAACTGAATGGAGAAGGGGTAAAGGTAGACCCGCTTTATGGAATGACAACAGTGGATCTCAACAATATTGGTTACAATGACGAACCATTCGTCCTAGCCAATTATGTGGTCAGGTCTTCTATGTGAAGGACATGTCCTCCAGACCGAAAAAAATAAGCAAACAAATTCATCATACGATGAGCCGAAGCGTCACATAGTTCTCTCAGGGAAAAGAAACATCGTGGGAATCAAGGACACGACAGACATGTCAGAAGATTATAATAACTTTGTTGAAATTCCACCCTTCACAGTGAAAGCTGACCCCACCATCCCGTTAAATAATGAAGATGCTCCATGGTTACGGCCGAAGCGATCATAAGCAAGGGAGATTTCATTATTATTCCAACCAGCGGCACACCCACCCACTTTGTTGTTTCTCTCTCCTCCGTCTGTTGGCGATGTGTAATAACAAGCGTGGAATACATGATCATATAGTTCTGTTTGATCAGTATTTTGTATTGACCGGTAAAAAACTGACAACTATGACCAGCCTGATTTCATTATTATTCCAACCAGCGGCACACCCACCCACTTTGCTGTTTCTCTCTCCTCCGTCTGTTGGCGATGTGTAATAATAAGCGTGGAATACATGATCATATAGTTCTGTTTGATCAGTATTTTGTATTGACCGGTAAAAAGCTGACAACTATGACCAGCCTGATTTCATTATTATTCCAACCAGCGGCACACCCACCCGAGTATGAGATAACTGTAGGAAGATATTGCAGGCACACTTCGAAGTGATAGTACGGATACCATCCTGACAGATATCCTTAAAACAGAAATAGATCTTCGTTACTACCTTGGAGTTCAAATGACGCAAAGGGTTGCACCTCTGCGATTACTTTGGCAAGCTGCTAATGCATACACTCCTGCACTGTTTGAGATTTTCAGATTAGAATTTGAACTGATCTTGGATTGCGTGGTCTATAAATGTGGCGAAATTGGACCCATATCCGAGTATGAGATAACTGTCAAAAACAGGCGTCGGGGTCATTTTGTTAGATTCGACTCATCAGAATACATTTGTAGCTGCAAGAAGTTTGAAAATGTAGGTCTTACGTGTTGCCAGGTACTGAAGGTTCTTGAGATCAGAAATATCAAAGAAATTCCACCACACTATGTTTTGAAAAGATGGCGAAATGATGCTCAGAGTGAACCTTTGAAGGAGAACTATAGTTTTTCTGTTGTAGACGAAGATCCCAAATTCTCCGTGTTAAAAAGGTACAACTCGCTTTGTCGAATTTTATATAAAGTTGCAGTGATTATGACGAGCATTGCCGAAATTGATTGGCCTTGCCTTAAATAATTCGGCTTAGTGGGTTCATCTATCCATGCATCCGTCGCGGCGATCACAGTGATTATGAGGAGAAACGCCTTCGATCGGGTCATCATCATTTGGCGACGTAGAATGCCTTGTATGCTCTGGACTCACTCGGAAGATCACAAGAGAAAACAAAAATTATACGATCTTTATATTCAAATTATAAGCAAATAGTAAAATAATTAATAGTTTCAATAGTTAGAATAATTATTTAGTTAAACAAAAAATGGATTTGAATTAGTTATGCAAATTCTAGCACTTTTCATGTTGAAATTTTTGTCAAATTCGAAAGTATATAGAAGTTATTAATGTGCAAACTTAAACAATTTTTAAATTTTGGCGCTAATTTTTTTTGGCGCGCAGGGTGCTACCAAATTTCGAAATAAGTATTGGTCCCGGCCCGTGGTACCAACCGGGACCAAAGGGGGGTACCTCTCGTCCCGGTTGTTGGCACGGGCCGGGACTAGAGCCCCAGTTGTATAAATATCTCGGTCCTCTCGCCAGGCCGAGCCACCACCCAGGACAGCGGACAAGCCCTTGGCGAAGCCCTGCCGGCGGCGGGAATGGATAGAAGATCCCGCCGGTGCTGGTTCCGCCGGCAGGGTTGAACTAGGGGACGCATTTTTCGACAAAAAATATATATATTAAAAAGGCCCGGGGGCCGTGCTTACATAGGGGGCGGCGGCGCGGCCACAGGCGGCCGGCCGTTTCTTGGGGGGGGGGAAGGGGGTAGCCTAGGAGCTATATCTATTGGGGGATGGGGCGCACCGGCGCCGGCCTACTCCTCATCGGAGGAGATGCAGTGGTAGGCAGGTGCCTGCCACAGGTGGGCAGGCAGCTGAGGCGGGCCCGCCGGTGGCTGCGGAGGCATCGGGGGCGCGTGCGGCGGCGGCGGCAGCTCCTCCGGCTCTGGCGCCCATTCGCCGCCAGTCCATGCCCAGGACATCCCGTACTCCAGGCCCGGGAGGGGGGGCAGCGGCTGTGGCGGCGGCTGGTCCTCCGACGCCTCCAGCTCGGCATTCATGGCCTGCCACCACGGCGCAGGCGCTGGAGGGGGCGGCATCGCGTCGTCGGCGGCAGCGGCCAGGACCTGCTCCCACCGCTTGACCTCGACCTCGATGAGGGAGCGGCGGGAGGCCTCGTAGGCTTCCTCCAAGCCGACCTGGAGCTCGGGGTCGTCCTCTTCGGCGGGGATGTCCTCCTCGAACCACAGCTCCGGCTCTCTGCCGGGCGGTGGCGCGGGGTAGTCGGCGGCGTTCTCCTCCGGGGCCGTGGGGATGTAGGAGCGGCGGCGCTGGTCATGCTCCTGCTGGAGCCAGACGGCCCAGTAGGGGGAGCTGCGCGCGTACGCGCGGTCCCTGAGGAGGTGGGCCGGAAAGGCGCGCGCCGGCGGTCGATCTCCTCGCGCAAGGCCTCATTGGTCGGGGCCGGCGGCACGGGAATGCGCTGCGGGTTCAGGTGCCAGCCGTCCGGGAGGTGGACGTCCGGCCAGAACACCGGTGTGGCGTGCTCCCAATGCCACTCGGCCACTTCCTTCCGCACATAGTGGCGGAACCGTTTGCCCGGCGCGGCGCGAGGCGGCGGGCGGGCTGCCGGAGGTGGAGCGGGGACGCGCGGCTGCCCCCCAATCCGGACGCCTCCCGGACCGAAGCCGAAAGCCTCCTGCGGCGCGCGGGGGAATCCGGCGCCTCTCTGGCCGGCGCCGCTCGAGGACCCGGCCTCGTGCTCGTTCTTCGGGCGCTTGAACCAGCGGCGGGGCGACATGGCGGCTAGGGTTCTTTGGAGCTGGGCACGGCCTGGGGGTGAGTGGGGTGTACGGGCGGCGGGGCCCTTTAAAAATGACCCGGGAGGGGTTGGCATGCCAACCGGTGGCGAGAACGTGGCATGCCAACTGGCGGCGGTTGCAGGTGGCCATGAATGCGCGGGGGAGCCGAGGCGTACCGTTCGTGGCCACGCGCGCGCGGGGAAGTGGAGGCGCGGGAAGACGAGGCGGCCAGTGGGCCCTTTGACCGGTCTTACTTTAAGGACCGGGCGAGCCATCCACTAGGTCGCCGGCCAGTGGCCCCTTTGACCCCGCGTGGCCAGTGGCCCCTTTGACCCCGCGTAGCCAGTGGGCTTAATACAAGACGCGGGCCAGTCGGCCCTTCGACCAAAATGTGGCCATTGGGCTTAATTAAATACGTGGGCCAGTGGACACGGTTGGGGAAGGGGAGGCCGGTTGGGGTTTGCGCGACAGGATCAAAATATTTGGGAAAAAACCGAAAAGAAACCCCTGCCGCGGCAGAGAAAGTGGCCACAATATTTTTTTTTGAGGGGAGCCATTCATCCCGGTTCCTAACACGAACCGGGACGAACTCCCTGGCCAGGTTCGCCATGTGGGCCATCCCTAACCATCCCGGGTCCTGGCACAACCGGGACCAATGTGGGAGGGCCATTTGTCCCGGCTGGCCCATCCCGGTTGCACAACCGGGACAAATGGGCCTTACCAACCGGGACTAATGCCCCTGTTTCCACTAGTGCCACCAGGAGGTCATTTTTTTCCGCGTGCGCCCCATGCGAGTGCTTGATTTTGTGTCTACCGGTACAAGGGTGGGTCGACTAAGTTTACCTTCCACACATAAAAGGAGATGTGAATTCATGAATCTGCGCTGAGATTTCTAATCCTTTCGTTTGCACTTGCGTCCCAATTTTCTATTCCTATGCTTGATACTTTTTCAAGGATTAGGTCACTGCATTCCAAGGATGAGGCTGACTTGACATAACTTTAAGAGCTACCCCTCACAACGGAGCTTGCTACTTTTCCCCGAAAAGAATGGTGAAAAATCACATAATTGACTCGGGGACAATATTTAGCACAAAATGGACCTAAAGCGAACCAAATTTCGAATCTGACCCTTTTGGGTAGAGCCCAACGACGCGGCGCGGTGCTCCAAAGGGTAGCGCCACCCCACCCGGCGCGGGCACCCCGCCACGTAGGCCAGGCGGGCCCAGGTGCGGTAAGGTAGCGCCGCCTCGCTAGGCGCGGTGCTAAGGAGGGTAGCCCCGCGGCGCTCGGCGCGGCCCTCCCAGGTAAATAGTCGTGCGCGTCCCCGCCTCCGCCTCCCAGGCTCATTCTCTCTGGATCCGAAGAACAGAACCGGCGGCGCCCCTCTCCTCCCCTCCAAATCTGCACTCGAATCCGGCGGTTCTTGGTGGATTTCTCGGGGGATTTCGCCACCATCCTTCGTCAAGGTATGTTCAACCGATTCCCCTCTCATTTGTCCAATATATCTCTCTCATTTGCCCAATTTTTAAAATCCTAGGTGAAACCCTAGTTCATGAATTAGTTCGAAATTAGTAGATGTAGATGTCTGGGAGTTGTGTGCGAGATATGTATGTAAGAGATGTGTGAGTGATGTGTAATATTTTCATGTTCGATATGGTTGATAATTTTTGCTTGAACATGTGACAACTAATATGTTGTATTCTCTAATATTGTTGCTAATGTTTGGTGTAGAAGATAGCTAGATGTTTGAGAATTGTCTATTTGTGTAGAGGATAGCTAGATGTTTGAGAGTTCTCTATATGACTTGTAGGTTGACACATAAATTAATTACCATGTGTATATGAGACATGTGTGAAATATATTAGGTTGTCTAATGATAGTTTAGTGCTCTCCGGTGTCATGTTTATGTGTGGATGATGGGTATCTTTTTTCTTATTAGTTTGTCTCTTCTCATGTGTATATTAGCATGTTGTCAAATTAATTACCATGATCTATGTCTCTTATTAGTTTGTCTATTTTGCAAAATTATAGGATGGATGACGAGTATCTTATCGAGGATAAATATGATGTCACTCACCGTGGAATGTTTATGGCGGAGAAAAAGAGGGTAATTCATATTGACGATGTTTATTCATATATATCTAGTTTCCATGTTTATTGTTCTAACTTGTATTTGTTTTTGTAGGTATGTGTCCCTCTTCGTTTTTGTATTCGTTTTTGTAGGCATGCACACAAGGACATGCCATACGACAAGCGGTATGCGGAGTACATCGAGACACTTGGACTACTTCCATATATCTCTTCTGTGACTCGGTCCAAGATGCACATGAATCATGCTGCCATCACCGCTCTTGTTGACAGATGGAGGCCGGAGACGCACTCTTTTCACCTCCGCACCGGGGAGATGACCGTGACTCTCCAGGACGTGTCCATGATAACGGCACTCCCCATCCGTGGAGATCCTGTTTATATTAGCACCGATTCCAAGGACTGGCGTGCCGGTAAGTTCAGTCTCATTGGTAAGGTTCCACCAGAGAAGACAGACCCAAGCAACGATAGACTCTCCGCCGGCGCTACATTTGTTTGGATAAGGAAAGAATTTAGAAAATGCCCCGACGATGCTGAAATGGAGACCGTTGAGCAGTATGCACGCGCATACGCGTGGCATGTCATCTCGAGGACTCTGTTTGCTGACAGTGGTGGTAGGAACGCGCCCTGGATGTGGCTGGATGCTTTATCTGTGAAAAATCTTAGTTGGGGTTCGGCTGCGCTTGCTGTCGAGACATCGTAGTAGAATTCATAGATGGGGGTGCCATGAGACTACCGATAGAGAAGTGGGGGGACGTGATTGTACGATGAACAATGACACATGGTTTTACCCAGGTTCGGTACGACAAATTAATGCGGCGTTCCTACTCCTGCAATCTCACTATTCAGGACTAAAGCCTGGGAATACAGAGTACAATGTGAGGTTCTATTAGCTACTCGTCAAGGATCCACCTCTCGGCGAGTTAGCCTTTAGCTTCTTATCTATCTATATTATCTCCCGTCCAGTTTTATATAATAGCCGGGTTAGGACATACAGAGAAGGAAACCTAGAAGACTACGGTATGTGCTAACTTGGAAAGTAAGGAATCCGCCTTCTACTCCAAGCCATATCACGTGGGCCGTGATCCGGGTTCTTCTAGAATCTGGCTTCCGTGCGTCAGGTCACTGGGCCGCCCAATGGACTGTAGCCCACTACCATTTAGGCCACCCTGGTAATCCGGCACTTTAGACCACCATCTGATATACCCCTTATTGGTATATATCCGACAGTAGCCCCCAAGAAGGATTAAGACTCTGATTTGCCGTCTTCCGTCAAATATGCATTCTTTCCGAGAAATACTGGCTCTCTGTCTTGATTCTTCTTTTCCTCAAAGCAATGCTATAACGCAAAACTCGGATTCCAGAAAATCCTTCTTTTCTTCCCCAATCCTTCGTGGAGAAGGAACTTCCTACGTTAGTGCTTTAATCATGCTGACGTAAGGGACGTTTGGGTTTCGAGCGGGAAACCCCGAAACGTATCTCTGACAGATTCTCGCGGGAAACAAGGAGATATCACTAATCACCCGTCGTTTCATTTCCCGGAATTTCCGGCGAGTGACACGCGTTGATCATCCAACAGTCAAAAGAGCCGTTAGCACGTATCGCGATGGGTTTCCGGATATAAATAGCCGTCTCCATCCGCTCCGGCAAACCTTCCGCTCTCAGTTCTCCACGCCTCACTCAGCGCCCAAGCACTGTGAGCAGAAAAGCTTCTAACGCACGCACGAACCAACACCGTCCGCAACCTCACCGGAGTGCACGGATCCCTCCTCGCGACACCAAAAGATGGCATCTCCAAGCTCTTCCCCGGCACGCTCCGTCGCGGCAGAAATAGACGAAACCATCAACACCATGGATCCCATGGTGGATTCGCCTCTCCGCGCCACCGGAGACGAGCCGGAGAAAACTGCCGGCGGTCAAGCTATTGAGGAACCACCTCTCACCGCCACCAACCTAGCCGGGTCCTCCTCCACGCCATCTCCGCCACTCGCGCCCGAGACGGCGAAGGAAAATATAATCCTCGTCGTAGAGGAGCTCGCGGCTAGGTCGGCTGCTGCGTCCGCCGCCGCCGGGGCGGAAGAAGAAGCAGAAAATGCCGGCAACTGGAGCCCAAGCAGTATTCCTCCTTCCCTCCTTCCGACAATGGAGAAGGAAGGGCTGCTGCTGAAGGGCAAATGGCGGAGCCCGGAGGACGAGTCCGAGCCACTGCCGAAGGACGGGGAACATGTTCTCCTTACCTCCCACATCGCCAGAGGTATGGGAATTCCGCCATCCGCCTTTTTCCTTGAAGTTGTTGAACATTACGGTGTTCAGCCTCACAACTTTCCACCAAACTCCATTCTTTATCTAGCCGGCTTCTAGACCCTTTTCGAGGGATATTTAGGAATAGCCCCTAGATTAGACTTTTGGCAATATTGCTTCGGAGTGAAGCGGAACCCAACAGAAGGCATTCTTCCCATCTGCGGGACCATTTCTTTCACTCTTCGGAGATTTAGGGAAGATTGGTACCCAAAGATAAAGACATCAGAATCCGTCAAATTTTGGACGGGTTCTTTCTTTTATCATCACGGTGTCCCGTTCCCCAAAAAAGACAACGGGGTTCCTCCATTCACCAATTCCGCTGCTGTACCTCGAGACAGTTGGGCAGTCGACGCGGTGCAAACTTTGCCAGATGACCTGATGAAGATAAAACGACGTATCGCCAAACTTACCTCCTCTCAACCTCCTCTGACCGGAACAGATACAATTCTGTGCTGGTTCGGTCGTCGTATTCAACCTCTTGCCTTCCGCCCCTGACTTCTTTGTGAATACGAAGGGCCGGAAGACGAAATGAGAGGGACGTACAAAGCCTTTACTAAGAGGGATTTCAAGAAGCGAGTCAACCAATTGGTTGCTACTCGCGACCAATATGAGGAGAGTTTGGGAATGTACCATGAGGAAAACCCTGTTCCTAAGGTACTCTTACCTTTCCCTGATTTGGTATTCTCTCGGATTTTTATCTTTCCTAGGTTTCTCTAAATTAGTCGAATTTTATTCCATTTCCGTAGTTCGACGATCTCACGGAAGCAGATCTTGCATCCCACGCCGAACTTGACGATTTGCACGCCAGTTTTTATGGCGGTCGGAAACGCAAGAGGCAAGTGATCACGGAGTTCCCATCGCCACGTCCAGGTATTTTTCTGGGGTTTTCAATCTCTCATTCCATTCTGGTTCTTCGAGGTATTTACTTCTCGGAATTTTCGTTCAACCTTTCCCTTTTCCAGCTTTGCGCCAGTTCCTTTGAAATCAAAGAAACTGAAAAAACACAAAGCTACCGTTGGCAAGGGAATGCCATCTTCAGCTGCAGCTTCTCCCACTCCAGTAACTCTTGGTGGGGAAGATAAGATTGCAAACCAGGAAGAACAACTCCGGCCAACCAGCCAGCCTGTTGCATCGAACGTGGATGCGAGGGAAAGGGCGGAGCCGGAGATGGGCGGTCCTTCTCGAACTTCTGACGAAGAAGAGCCCATCGCTACTTATAACAAGGAATTCAAGGTAAAGGAAGAACCTTTCGATGATCTCGGACACATTCTTACGGCAGCTAAGAAGTTCTTCGCTCCCGCTCCTCTGATCCGTCCTTGGCCACAAGGCGGACTAATTGTCCGAAATAACTTCGTATTTTCGCCTCGTCAGGTCATTCAAGACGGCCTGCACCACGTTGGAATTCTTTTTGCTGAATACGCAAAAGAATCTCTAGCCCACAAGCAATAAGTCAAGTGCATGCTTTTAACTTAATGATTTTATCATTATCATGCTTGTTTCTAACTTAAGCATTCCGCTTCATTTCCGTGTTTCAGCAAACCGCTGAAAAAATAAACCTGGAAGTTTTTGGCAAGCTTAGCGTCAAGAACAAGGAGGTTAGAAACCTTCTTTCCATTCTTGACGTTAAGGAGGCAGAGCTGGCCTCATCTCAGCATCAGCTGGAGGAAACGACAGGTATTTTATTTCTCTGTTGTTTCTTTTCAATGCCTTTTTTCTAAGTGTTTCTCCGAGTTTTCTAACTCAGAATTTTTCCTTGCTTTTCAGCTGCTTTGGCGAAAGCCAAGCAAGTTGCTGAAGATGCCGGCAACGCCGAGAACCTCCGCCGTGAGAACCTGGACCTTCATAAGGAACTTATGAGGGTTCAGAAAGAACTGGAGGCCAGCCAGTTGGCTGTTGGCATTGCTCAATCCAATGCCTCCAACCAAGCTGAGAAGGACAAAGCAACCATCCGAGACTTGGAGAATGCTTTGACCCTTTGCCTGGAGGAAGGCTCCGAGATGGACAAGATTCTCGGTAATTTTTTTGCTTTTTACCGGATTTTCCATGTTTTATAACCTTTCTCTGCTTTTTCGATAACCTTTTGGTTATTTATCTGAAAAAACAGAAGATGACCCAGCTCTTACTCGGATTGAGAAAATCCGAGCTTTCGGGAAGGTCTTCACCGCACTCAAGGCTGCGGGGATGGAACTTATCAACAAATTCCTTCCTGCAAGGACTGGGGAGTTCTCGGAAGTTGGGAAACTTCCGGAGGTTATCTTGGAGGTGGCGGAGTCCAAGGAATCGACCTTGCGCTCCGCGGCACGGGGTGGTGCACGCATGGCTCCAGGGCTCATGGGTATGCATTACCCCACTACCAAATCTTGGCGCGTGGCGTCCGGCATCCCGCAAGGGTATACGGAAGCCCAACGGACCAACATCTTTGACCAGATCAAAGGTCATGCAACCAAGATTGCTTCCATGGTCAATATCTCCATCTTCTACCCGGAGGAGGCCATCCCGGACACTCCAGATGAATCCTCCAGCGAAGATGACTCGGATGCTTGAAGGAGAACTCCGAGTCCTGGGTAGATATAAAATAGGAACATTACCGAACTTATGTTGTAAACCTTGTTGTAATGCTTCTATTCTTTTGAATGAACAAGTATTCCGCCTTTTGCAGTTAACGTTATATAATTACTTTGCAAGTTTTTTCGGGTTATTATTCCTTTATCTTCTAAATTCTCTGGTTTGTATGCTTTAATTGTACATAGTGCTTGAAATGGCTCAATAGCGTTTTAATCTTCATGCCGAGTGACTGGGTATGACCGATCAGTCTAAAACTCGGAAACATGGATCATGCTGAAGGCATTTTTGCTTACTAGCTCTAGTGACCCGGCATAAAAACAATCAGATAATATTTAGATAATGGCTAAGGAATTTTTGTATGAAACTCAGGCACGTAGGCACAATCTGGGTTTCCTTTAACCTTTTTTAGACTGAAAATCATTCAGTTCTTTAACACCGAGCACGCAGGCACAATTCGGGTTAACATTGAGTGGTTTGAAAGATCATTGGGAAATAGATAAGGCGGAAGATATGCTTTATACTATTAGAAACATGTAAAAACATGGAAGTATGGATTCCGACAACTTTATTTCATGATCTCAAAGATGTTTACATAGAAATTGAACTAAGTATAGAAGGGACGTAACTGCCGGATACTCCAGGGCCTCTTTGTCTCTCCTAGTTCAGCATCTATCTTTCTCTTTCTTTTGCGATTCGGCTTCTCGGGATGATCTTCCGTGTCTCGAATGTCTACAAGATAGTATGA
The DNA here is from genome assembly GCA_028641055.1 of Alopecurus myosuroides. Classification (NCBI taxonomy): domain Eukaryota; kingdom Viridiplantae; phylum Streptophyta; class Magnoliopsida; order Poales; family Poaceae; genus Alopecurus; species Alopecurus myosuroides. The sequence goes on along the minus strand of CM054063.1, from coordinate 297,571,573 downwards.
TCCATTTTTCATAGTTTTGCTGATGACAAATGGTCCTTCCCATACTGGGGCCAATTTGTGCTTTCTTTGCTGTACCAATCTTAGCACTAGGTAACCTTCTTTAAAATAACGATACCTGATTTTCCGACTATGATAACGTCGTAAACCCTGCTGATAAATGGCGGATCTTTGAAGCACAAGCTCTCGTTCCTCTTCTAAGAGATCTACGGCATCCTGTCGTGCGTTTTCGGCATCTGAGTCATCGAAATTCTGCACTCTTGGGCTTTCATGGAGCATGTCCGTTGGAAGAATTGCTTCTTCACCATAAACTAGGAAAACGGGGTTTGCCATGTTGACCTATGTGGCGTCGTTCGAATGCTCCAAAGCACAGAGGGTAATTCTTCCACCCATGCTCCAGCTGCTCTATGAAGAGGAGATTCGAGTCTTGGGCGTATTTTGCCAACTCTCCAATAGAGAAATTTGTCCCGTTGTCAGTTATTATGTTATGTGGAACGCCATATCTCATGACTACGTCAATAATGAAATTTCTGGCAGTTACACCGTCAAGTTTTTTGATGGGTTTAGCCTCCACCCACTTGGTATACTTATCCACTACAACGAGTAGATGTGTAAATCCATCTCTTGCAGCTTTGAATGGTCCCATCATATCTAGCCCCCAGACCGCAAACGGCCATGTAATAGGGATCGTTTTGAGTCTTGGACTAACCATCCCTTAGAGGGTATTGTTAAAAGATCCTCGATTCCTAACGAAATAGATGTAGTAGTGGCTTGATGGAAGCCCAGAGTCTTTAGTTGATCCAGTATATGGGATGTATATCCCATTCCGAAATGATCTATTAATCTGCTAATAAGTCGTTTCATACCAGTTCCGTCTATCTCTTTATTATGAAAGACCAGATTGGCCCGTTCCACCATACATAAGTACCCCCTTTTCGGCTGAGTAGGATTCGACAATTGCTGAGTAGGATTCGTGCTTGGGCTGGCATATTTGTCTGCTTGGCGTAATACTGACATCCAGCACATGTGTTCACAATGTGCTCGGCATCTGTCTTGGCTGTTAGCCAGAAAAACCCTGCGCGAAATGCTTTTTTGACTATGCTTTTTGATTGAGCACGATGTCCGCAATCTCCGGCATGGATTTCTTGCAGGATTTCTCGTCCTTCTTCTGGCGAAATACATCGCAGAAAAACTCCGGTAGTACTGCGTTTATATAGGCAACCATTGATTACCGTGTATCCTTTGCATCGACGCTGTATCTGCCTCTACAAGACTTTGTCTGCTCCATTCGGGTACTTCTGATCAACTAAGAAGTTTAAATATGGAATTGTCCATTCCGGGTTAACGAGCATGACTTCAATTGACTCGGAAATCAGAGGATAGTCTACATCTCCACCTTTTATCGATGGTTCGTAAAAATGTTGGAGAAACACACCTGGTGGTAGGATCTTTACCCTTTCTGATCCCATGCGGGCTAATGCATCCGCGTTCCAATTTTCCTCCCTTTTGACATGAAGCACTTCAAATCCAAAAAAGCAGATTGCAAACTCGTCCACCGTTCTCCGATATTCGGCCATGATGGGACTTTTTGTAACACCCGGGGTTTTTTCCCCAATTAGTTTGCTTGTTTTTTTTTTGCATCATCATGGCATCCTTGCATTGCATCATGCATCATATGCATTGCACCTCTGTTTCCTGTTGTTTTCAAACCAATTAAAAGCTTTAAACCCAATTTTAAAATTCAAACAATGCACCTTGTTTTCAAATTCAAATTCAAAACAAGAGCACCATTTGAAATTTTCAAAATAAAAAACTTGTGCGCTTGGGCATTTGAGTTGTTCAACCAATAAAAATTAAGTTCATGATTTAAATCCCCAGAAATCTCCTTATTTTCTTTCCTTTTCTTTCTCTACACAAAAAAAAGAAAAAGAAAAGGAATTGGGGGGAGAGGCAACCAGGCCAGCCTAACAGGCCGGCCTAGTCACCTACCATCCCCCCAGCAGGCCAAAGGCTAGGCCGGAAACAGCCCACCTACCCCGAAAACCTACCAAGGACCTAGCCCGGTCTTCCCTGTCGTCATCCCCCACCTGCTCCTCGTCGCTTTCTATGAAGAAAAGCGAGGCAGGCAGAGGCAGCACCACCACCTGCCCCCCCGCTCCTCCTCTTCTTTCCCCTCCTCCACGCCTCCCTCATCCTCAACCACTCGACTCCTCTCGAACCCTAGATCTCAAGCCATCCTTCCCCTCGATCTCCTTGCTTCTCTGTGTCCCCTCCTCTGAATTTCGGAAGAACAACACAAGTGCCACCGTGGCCGATTCTTGGTGGCCATGGCGCGTGGCTGCGCTCGTCGTCGGGCCCCGGTTCCTGCGGGAATGGAACCGGGGCACATCCAGCTTCTTCCGCGCTTCCTCGACGGACCCGGAGAGGCACCAGGGCCACGCCACCGTCGCCTCCTACCCACCGGCGTTCACTGTCGATGCAGCGGCTCCGGCCTCGAGCCCTCCGCGCCGCCAAGTCCCCCGCCCCCCGAGGTGAGCACTCCCTCCGTCCCTCTACTCCTTCCTCCTTGCTCTGTGGCCAGCCTTCGCGCGGCGTCGTCGTTGATCTCCGGCGATCTTTCCCGCCCGCCTTCGTTGATCGGCAGCAGAACGCGCAGACAGAAACTGATCTTCAGTTTCGTCAGGCGTTGCTCGAGGCAACACCTCATCCTGTCCGCGTCCCGTAGCCCATCAACAAACCAAGCCCAGCCCAGTGGCAACGTCCTTCCGTGCGCCCGCGAGAGATCGCGAGTTCGATCCCCCCCCGGCCGCGCAAGGCCAAACCTTTTTTCTCGGTTTTTACACTGTGCCGAGGGCCCCACACGTCAGCGACGTGGAGGCCACACCAGCGTCCACCCGCGCGCCACGCCAGCACCCCGTTGCCTGGCCCCGCAGGTCAGCCGCTGGGGCTGCCTCCGCCCTCGGTGAGAAAAGTCCAGATCCAGATCTGGATCTGGCACTTTCGCACCCAGGCCCCTGCTTTTCTTCTATTTTGCACAAAAGCCCCTCCACGCACTGTTTCCTTCAAAGCAGGCCCCTGTATTTTGGCAGAACAACCCCAAACTTCTTTTGCCCATATCTTTCAAACCACAACTCCAAATAATTCAAACTTTATATGTATTCCATGCTAAATTAAATTCCCTACATGTTTAGACCATTTGTTATCTGTTTTGAACATTTCAACTGGTTTCAAAAATTCAAATTCAAACAACTCTTTCAAATTTGGTCAAATTCATAACTAATTCAAATTTAATTCAAATGGCACATGTAAAATATGTTTTCCATGCAAAATTGAACAAGCTTTCCAAATATAAACTTTATTTCCTGTTTTGAATAATTAAAATTGGTTAAATAATTTAAATCTTGTTTAAATCATTTAAAATTGCTAAATTAATAACTTGGTCAAACTAAATTCTTTTTGAACATATAAAATATGTTTTCCATCCCATTTTTCATGAACTTTGCAAATATCAACTTTGTTTTCTGTTTTAAATAAGTTAAATTGCTGAAAACAACTATTTCTAAATTAATGCATTTAAAATTGTCAATTTAATAACTTGCTCATCTAAAATCCAAATTCAACAAATGAAATATGTATTCCATCTAAAATTTTGTGTTCTTTCCAAATATAAATTTTTTTATTTTTTTTGAACATCTAAAATTGGTGAAAACAACAAATGTTTGTTTAAATCATTTAAAATGCCAAAGTTCAGAACTTAATAAATAAAATTCCAAACTTGGTAAACAACATATCAAACTGAAGCTATTGTTGTTTCTTATTGTTGTCATCATCCATGAATCATTCTAATCAACTTTCACATGATGGTTATTTATAGATCATTTAATTCAACATTAATTCATGGACTTTTCCATATGCAATCCAAATTGCATATGGGCCCATTTAAATATGTTTACCATGTCAACTAGTTTATCTTTGATGCATCCTTAAACTTGTCATGCATCCATATCTTGATCATGCTGGATCTTTTGCCGTAGAAGTAATTATTGCATCCGGTGTTTGTTCTAGTTCGTTGCTTCTTCCCGGATAGGACGTTGAGATGATGTGAGCAATGACAAGTTCTTCGGATGTACCTCTACTTGCTGGATTCCAGGCAAATATACTCACTTGCTACCTATGGCTGCCTTTCATCACTTGTTACCGATTCTTCCCGTTGCCTTTATTCTAGCCTTATGATTCGATGCTTGTGTCTCGATCCTATCATATGTTTACCTTGCAGCCATGACATAGCCTTGCTTCCACTTCCTATCAACTGTTGTTTGTTTACCTTGTTGGCCCTCGTGTCGTAGTTGCATGCTTAGTGTTGTTTGCGCTCAAGTCTTGTTATCCGTCTTATCACCTGTTTAGTTTGATAGTTGGGTTTCAACTTAATCAACAACATGTTAATGCTTGGGGTAATAATAATTTGATGATAAGGCACCGGCAGGAGGCCCGGCGTGGTTTTGAGGCCTGCTAGTGTCGAACTTAATTAGGAAAAGGGTCTTGTCCTCCGATCCATGATGAGCGCACTAACCGCATGTGGGAAGCGAGTATGGGCCCCACCGCAACTTTGATTCGATTCGCATCTCGTCCAAATCGCCTCATTTAGTTCGGGTTTTCCATTTGCCGCATGCATATGCAGGTGCGAACCCTTGGCGCCAGGGTGGAACTTTTGTAGTCGGCATTTAGGGAGACACGTTCTTAGAGTGCTATGAGGGTCCCCTTTTCTTCGTGGGGCTTGATTAGCCGTGCGCTCAATTGCACGGGGTTCTTTGGGCTTGATGTGAAGAAGAGTTGGGTTGTGTTGAGTGCCTCGCTTGGTGGAAGTGCATTTCCATCTGGCGGGTCATTCTTACGTGTACGGCCAAATTGGTGCATCCCTTCAGGGTTAATCTTCTCGAGAAGCCGTGTTGTCCGCGGTTATGGATGACTTGGTAAAAGTGCTGGCTAACAAGTACTCAGACAACTTACAGTTAACGATAATAACTTGACTAGTAATATAGATTACCTCCACCATAAAAATTAATATCACCTTAATCAACAGGGTGAGTTTCCTTGGGTTGCTTCCTTAGTAGGGGGTAACACTGGATGGGTATTGTTTGGTGAGTAGTTGTAGTTGGTTCTGATACGCTCTCTTATACCATTCTTTTAGCCGGATGTTGTAGCGCGTCTCTGTAGTTAGTTAGTGCAGCCCGCTGCCGCTCCTTTGCAGTAATCCCTTCCTTTCCGTTGTACCCAAAGTATTTGTATCTTGTGATGATTGGTTACGCTGGTATCTTGTGAGTATGGGTTATCCACTTGCCAGTACTTAACCGTACTGACCCACGAATCCATTTCGTGGCTGCATATTCCACATTGCAGTCAACAGGTTTGAAGTCTGACGACGTTAGCTTGGGAATCCCTCCGGCTTGGCCTGGGCATGGATGGGACGCCATCGGTTATCTTCAGGACTCTTAGTCCAATTTGTATCTTGTCCGTAGTCGGACACTATGTTGTTTCTTCCGCTGTCATTTGGATCTTTGTATTGTATCAGTTGTATCCTTGACTCGTTTGAGTCGTCTTGTATATATCTTTTCTGTTGTTGTTGCGGAATATTCGTGAACTGTTGTAATGTTATCACAAGTGGCAACCTGGAATCGGTTATTATGTGGATTTTGGCGGAAATGCTGAAATCTGCATAGTGCCCGATCCCGGGGCGTCACACTTTTGGCGTCCCAAGTTTGGTTGAGCTGGTGCTGTACCAAATCTGAGTCGCCATAGCATAAGATTCGTTTAACACCTATTTCCTTTGCAATATGCAAGCCGTGAAGCAGAGCTTCGTATTCTGCCACATTGTTACTGGCATTGAAATGAATTTGTAGTACGTACTCCATTGTGTCTCCTTTAGGGGATTTTAGGACTACACCAGCTCCTGCGCCTTCTTTCATCTTAGATCCGTCAAAGTGCATGATCCAGTATTCTGACTCCGGCATTGGTGTTTTTTCCATCGCTTCTGTCCAGTCGGTGACAAAATCTGCCAAAACCTGGGATTTTGTTGCCGTCCTGGGCTGGTACTTAATTTCGAATGCTGCTAGCTCGATGCCCCATTTGGCTACTCGGCCAGTTGCCTCCGCATTGTTTATTATATCCCCTAGTGGTGCTTTACATACCTCTGTTATGGAATGTCTGTGGAAGTAATGACGAAGTTTCCGAGATGCGAAAAACACGCCATATGCCAGTTTTTGATAGTGTGGGTACCTTTGTTTAGACTCGGAGAAAACTTCGCTTACATAGTATACCGAATGCTGATCTGGTATGCTTTGTTCGCCTTTCTTCCTTTCCACAACTATCACTGCGCTAATAACCCGATTTGTAGCCGTGAGGTACAATAACATAGGTTCTTCGTCTTTTGGGGACGCCAAAATCGGAGCTTTCATCAAAGTTTCTTTTAACTGGGTTAATGCTGCATCTGCTTCTTCTGTTCACTCGAACTTGTCGGATTTCTTCAACAGTTTGTACAATGGCAGGGCTTTGTCCTCTAGCCGGCTAATAAACCTGCTAACGGCTGTTGCGGAACCCGTCAATCTTTGTACATCTTTTACGCATGTAGGCTTGGAGATGTTTAAGCTTGCTTTGATCTTTTCCGGGTTTACTTCTATTCCTCTATGAGAAACGATGAAACCCAGAAGTTTTCCCGAGGGAACCCCGAATATGCACTTTAATGGATTTAACTTCATCTTATAAGTGCGCAAATTTTCGAAGGTTTCTCGCAAATGTTCAAGGAGTGTGTCCTTTTCCTTGGAGACGACAGCAATGTTATCCACGTAAACATGGACATTTTTGCCAATCTGACTATGCAAACATCGTTGCATGCAACGCTGGTAAGTTGCACCCGCGTTCTTCAGGCCGAAAGGCATGGTTATGTAATAGTACGTCCCATATGGGGTTATGAAGGAAGTTTTGATTTGATCTTCTTCCTTCATGCGTATTTGATGACATCCGGAATATGCATCCAAAAAGCATAAAAGCTCAGAGCCTGCAGTGGCGTGTATTATTTGATCGATTCGCGGTAACGCAAATCTATCTTTTGGACACGATTTGTTCAATCCAGTATAATCTATACACATCCCGAGGACAGTACTGTCTTTCTTCGGGACTAATACTTGATTCTCGGACCATTCAGTATGTATAACTTCCCGGATAAAATCTGCTGCCAAAAGCCGGATAATCTCCTTGCCAATAGCCTTCCGTCTTCTTCCGTCAAATCGACGCAGACCTTGTTTGACGGGTTTAGATCCTGGAATCATCTTAAGTTGATGCTCAGCAAGTTCCCTGGGTACGCCTGGCATGTCCGCTGGACACCATGCGAAGATGTCCCAGTTCTCACGGGGAACTTGATGAGCTCACTTTCCTATTTGTCGGTCATCCCAGTTCCCACTACGACAAACTTTGTCGGATCTTTGGGATTTAGGATTACCTGTCTTGTATTCTCGGAAGCTTTGAAGCTATCTGCAGGCTTCCGGCTTTCTTTTCCTGCCGGCATTTCTGTCGGCGATACTTCTTTGGCCAGCTCCTTCAGTTCTTCCTTTGCTATCACTTTTTCAGGGCAAAGGGCGTTTTCTTTTTTCAGCTCGTTTGCCAACTTGAAGTCTCCTGTTATGGTGATTATTCCTCCTTTTGGCCCTGGTATCTTCAACTTGTTATAAATATAACATGACCTTGCCATGAATTTGGCGAAAGCTGGACGTCCGAGTATTGCGTGATACACGCTTTCGAACGGCACAACCTCGAAGGATACTTTTTCCTGACGGAAGTGATCTTTTTCTCCGAAGGTGACATCTAGGGAAATTTCTCCTAGGGATCGTGCTTGTCTGCCAGTGACGATGCCGTGAAAACGTATGTTGCTGTGATTGACCTGGGTCTCGGAAATCTGTAGATGCTTCAGTGTAGCCAGGTACATTATGTTGATGCTGGATCGTCCATCCATCAGCACTCTTTTTAGCCTAGTGTTCTAGACAATAGGGCTTACAACAAGAGCTTCCGTGCCAGGTTCAGGGATATTTCCGGGATGATCAGACTGATCCCAGGTAATTGGTGTATTTGAGTACTTCAAGAATTTTGGGGTTGCAGGAACAACCGCGTTTATTTCTCGGAGCGTTCTCTTTGCCACCTTTGCTGAGGGAGGTTCCAGGAAAGTTAGGTTATATTCTCCATCAACTCTCGGAAACTTGGGCTCGCCTTTTCGCTGTTGTTCCTGGATTTTTTCGTCAGTGTCCGATTCACTGTCTTCTTTTTCAGCGTCTGGCTTTTGCTTGGAGAATTTCCTCTTAGGATTCTTCCCTTTGCTTCCGGATCCTGCATTGCCTTTCATATGCTTGTTCAGCCGGCATTGTGCGTTAGTATGGGTGCATTTCCCAAATTGCGAGTGGTGGACACAGTTTTCTGACTTTATTTTTTCCCACTCTTCCTTGGTGTAGTTTATCGGTTCTGTACTTCATCCTTTCCACCTATTCCCATTTTCTCTTCCAAAGGCTATGCTAGCTTCTTTGGGTTGTTGTGTTGCATCAAGAGTTCATTTTTTCTCAGGGCGAGGGGTCTTTTTGGCCTGGATCAGGGTATCGATATTGCCTCCTCTCGCTCTGATATCGTCTTCGGCCGCTGCATGTTCGTTGGCGGTTGTAAGCATAGATCCGAGATCTTTGTGCTTTTTGGAACCGATCATGAATGGTACGAGTCCGGGTTTTAAGCCATCGACGAAAGAATGCATCGCTTGGACGTCAGTTACTCCAGAGCAACTATTCTTCATTGCCGTCCATCTTGAGATGAAATCCACGTATGGTTCATCTTCAAATTGGGTGCAACGGTTTAGATGGTTGATGTTGTTCGGGCACTTATAGGTTCCCCGGAAATGCTGAGTAAACACTCTAGCTATATCATCCCAGCTGTCGACGGTTCTTGATGGTAATCCATTGATCCAATCTCTGGCTCCATCCAATAACATTAGGGGGAGAAACTTTACAGCCTCCAGGTCTGTCCCATTGTTAATCTGGACGGCTGTGTAATAGTCTGAGAGCCAGGTATCCGGGTTTGTGCTACCGGTGTATTTTTGGTATGTTGGACCAACTTTGGCAAAGCCAGAATGCAGATTTATTCTTCGGATCCTATCAGTGAAACACTTAGGCCCAAAGTATAAATCATCTCTTTCCGCTCTATCCATATGTGCGGAGTATCTACCGGCTGAATGGACATAAGGGGATCTGCTCCTTTCTTTTCCATTGTGGCGCGAACGCGCTTTTCCGGGATTATTTCTATTTCCTCCGTGATCGTGCCCTTTGGGATAAGGTGTTGTTCTACTCCTGTGTCTTTCCTTTTTCCTAGGGGGTGTCCGGGATCTCTCACGTCTGTGAGGTATATCCTGTCTTCCAGCATTTTCAGCTGGGCGTGTCGGAGGCGGCATTGCTTTTCCATCCTTCCGGTTTTTCTCTTCCCGATCATGGAGATTAATTCCGTCTTTCGGGAGATAGGATCCGGTTCTGGACGCTTCGTCCTTATTGTCGGGTTTTTTCTTGTCCTTTCTCGGATCTGATTTCTTCTCTTTCGAATTGTTTGAGTCTCCAGGTTCTTCCGGTCCAGGTGCTCCAGCGGCGCATGTAGCTGTTTTACATAGGGCGAAGTCGTCGTGCAACTTCCCTGATCGCTCTTGCCCCCGCCGCTATTGTTGCAATGCTTTTCCTAGGAAAGCATACACCCCTTGAAGTTTTTCACCATTGGAGTACATATCGTTGGTGAGGATGGCGAACGCTGCTTCCGCGTTCTCTGCTGCTGTTTTGTATATTGGCCCGCCTCTGGCATCCTTGCCGTTTACCTGCTTTTGCCAAGATGTGTTATGAAACCTTTCTTTTGGCGGCAGTACTTCCGGCCTTGCAATTCCGGGTAACCTCGTAGGTTTAATTCCAGATCTATTATTTCTCTCGTATTCCGCAATTTCCTCCTTCATGAGCTTGATGTCATCCTAGGTTTTTTGGAGGTGTTCACGAGTTCGAAATAGATGTTGATGTTGCCTTTGGAGAGCTCGCCTCCGGGCTTCTAGCACTTCAGGGGGCTCGTGTGGTCCCACTGGTGTTTGGAGTAATTCCTGTTCATCCTGTTCTGTCATTGGTAGAACAGGGGTTTCCTTTGTTTTCTTCTCCGCAGGTTTTACTCCGCTTGCGTCTCCTACTTCCGAGCTTTCATTGGCTGGATCAGCTGGTTTCTTCTTCCGGAGTTTATACTGGAGCTTTTTAGCAGCTTCGTTTTTCTTCTTGGAAGAGGGAGGTTTCTTACTGGGTTCTTCCTCTGTCAGTTATTTGACATCAGGGTATGTGGGAAAGGTTTCTCCTTCTTCTCTCTCTTCCTCTGGCGGAGGAGTTCTAGGGCTTTCCTGACTATCGGCATCCGTGTTTTCAGCCGGTTTTGCCATTAGTACCTCGTGGAATCCCTCTTGAAGAGATTTAACTTTTCTTTCGAAAGCGTCCTCATCTTTGTCTTTGGAATCAAAATTATCTGATCCGGTATCTGATTCTAACCTCGCCTCAATGGCGGCTAACACGGAATCAGCTTCCGAGTTCGTCGTCATATTGACGGATGTCAGATCTTCCACCTCTGTTGTGGGGTTGTTGTTTTCTGCCTCTTGCACGGGATTTCTTTCATCTGTGTTTTTGGCGATCTCGGATTGCACCATGCTGATAAAGTGTGATTCAGCGGTATATCAGCGATCTGAGCAAAATCCGGCGTCATAGTCCTCTTCGACTGGCTATAGGGCGGGTGGGAAAAATTTACTTCCGCCATGCGGAAATAAACTAGGTGTTTAAATTAACAAGCATACAACCTAAATATTCTATGGTCAACTAGATGAACCAACAACTTATGCTAAGCAAGACAAGTAACAAGGTGAAAGCAAGATATATAACTTCAAGCGCGAAGGCTATCACAATGTAAATTGCATGAGTAAAAAGCTCGGGTATAGAAATAACTGAGGCACATGGAGACGATGATGTATTCCCGAGTTCCTCCCACAAAGGGGAGTACGTCTTGTTGGAGGGGTGTGAGCTCACCACGAAGGCCTACTCAACGCCACAAAGGCCTCACCCTATTCTCCGATGAACTTCCGCCACAAAGACCTAGTTCACCTTCCACTATTGGCAACCTTCAAACCCGAGGCACGCATCCACAACTCAATTGGAGGCTCTCGGTGTCACCACAATCTTGGGGCACACATCCACAACTCAATTGGAGGCTCCCAAGAACACCACAAGTCGTCTAGGGTCCAAGACCCAAGATTAACAAGCTCATAATCTTTCACTTCCACGAATCCTCGTGGAGAGACCAAACCGATGCAACCGATGCAAATGGCAAGAGCACAAGTGCTCGAATCCTCCACTCTCAAATTCCAACAAAGCAACAAATGCTTATGGGGGAATAAGAGAGGAAGAACAATGGAGAAACACCAAGAACTCCAAGATCAAGATCTACTAGGTTTCCCTCACTAAGAAGGAGAATGGATTGGTGGAAATGTAGATCTCGATCTCCTCTAACTTCTCCCTCAAAGATATGCAAGAATCATTGGAGGGATTGAGAGAGTAGCAAGCTTTCCAAAGTCAACAATGGTGTATAAAAAGAGGAAAAACGGGTTGGGGAAGGCTTGGGGGCTTTGGGGAAGAAAACCCCTTAAATAGGGGCTCAAAACTAGCCGTTTTCTGCCCAAAACGCGTCCAGGCCGGATTGGTCCGGAATATTCCGGACCCCCGGAATATTCCGTATGCAAACAGAGCGTTTTCCCGTTATGGCCGGAATGGCCCGGAATATTCCGGATGCAAAAACTGAGACTGACAACCGACACGAGAAATGCTATAACTTTTGCATATGGACTCCGTTTTCGATGTTCTTGGGCTCGTTGAAATCGCAACGACGAGCACTACAAGACTATGCAGAGAAACATCATTGTCCATGAATGGAATATAAAACCAAATGGGTAAAGGTTTAGACCTCTCAAATAGGAACACCCGGTAAAACCTCCAACACGAAAACACACATAACTTTTGCGAATGAACTCCGAATAAGGTGAATCCAAATGGGTTGGAAAGGTAATAACAAGGAATATCCAAACAAAAAGGAATGGAGAAGTTACCACACATGGAAGGTGTGGAAACATTCTAAAAACTGAACCGGATATTTTCACCACCGAAATCGCAACAAGTTTTTCTTACCAAAACCGTTTTCGATAAACCTTGGCTTGCCATGAAGATCATGACAATCACTAAAACCCAAAGGAGACAAAAGCCAAATAAGAACCAAGAAAGATGATATGCAAGTATGCAAAGGTTTGAGCTCTCCACAACAATTCAATCACGTTACTCACTTGAGAGCCCCTCTTGATAGTACGACTATCTATCCTATAACCCGGTCTCCCGAAGACACGAGACCGGTAAAATAGAAAACCTATCAAGATTATACCTTTGCCTTGAGCATTCCACTTGAGGTAGATGATGACGATCTTGACTCTCTCAAGTTGGATCTTCTTTCTTGATTGCGCTTGCTAGCACAAGCTCCGCTTGATGAAGACTTGCAAGTTGCTCCCCCATACACCATTATGGGAGAGACTAGCTCCCCCATACACCATTATGGGAGAGACCCTTCTCGGAAAATCTTCACAAGGACACAATCTCCAAAAGGGTGGTAAGCATCAAGCATAGAATATCTTCTAGATGCTTCACTTGAGCTTCCACGTCAAGCTAGATGACGAACACCGCTTGACGACGACATAGACCACGGGCTATATGAAATCTTCCTTTTGGTTCATGCCCATGGAAAGATACCTAACCACACATAGAAATGCCACACACACATATCATGGGTTAGTTCACAAAGCTATATTTACAATTTCTTACCATACCATGAGATACACAATCCCACTTGGTACAAATTGTAGCTTTGAGTGTTGATCGCTTGCTTGATCAACCTTGTATCTTTGCTTCTTACTTCAAATGATGATGTCTTGAAGATCATAATGAAAGATCATCTAATCCTTTTCTTCAAGACACACTAGCAATAAGCTCAACTCAAACCATGATCATTCTTCATATAAATCCATGAATATAACAATGGCCATCAAGGAAGCTAATAGAGTTCAACACATGAACTCCATTATTTCCTATGGACAAGATCTATAAGGATAACTCAATGCAAACATTAGTCCATAAGGATTGTCATTAATTACCAAAACTACATATGGGGGAACCATGCGCTTTCAATCTCCCCCATTTTGGTAATTGATGACAATCCCTTTTTACGAGGGTTTATATGATGAATTAAGCAACCATGCTAAACAAGAGCAAGGATGCAATAGCATGGAAAGGAAAATTCTTAAGAACGAAACTAAAGCATACACCAAATTCCCTTAAACCCTCTAAACTTCTCCTTCATTGGCATCCATTGCCGAAATGGGAAAAAAGATTAGAAAGCCAATATAGTAAGAGCTCCCCCATAGTGTATGCATTCCTCATGATATGAGTGAAATCAAGTGCATATCTCCAACTATGAATAGATGGAGGGAGATCAAACTATATTGAGGATCCAAAGATTTACAAGAAAAGTAAAATTAAAGGATACTTTCACAAAGAAGCAACCAACCAAAGGATCCGAAAAACCGATTGACCAAAATCAATAATTTGATAAGATCAACCAAGTGTTCTAGAAAATCAAGAGGGAACTCCCCAAGGTACATGCACAATGTTAGGTTTGATTTACTATATAATGTGCACAACATGGAATCATCACTCCCTTCTAGATAATTTTGAACACAAACAAGAGCAAGAGACTAGATTGGAAATGAAGCAAAGCAACTTGCAAACAAACAAAAGTTGAGGAAAGAAGATCAAGAAGTGACAAATAAATACTTACTCAACCGAAATAGATGCGTGTGACAAGGAAAAACATTTTTAGGAGACTAATAGGATGATAGAATCATCAACATAGTCTTTCAATATAAGAGGCACATAGTGCATATCATGTCTTTCCCATACACACAAACCATCAAATGATAAAACACATAGGTCCACAAGCTTATTAAGATGCAAAAAGAATACCAAAACAAAAGCAAAGCTTGTGCCTTTTAGGAACCACCAAGGAATATAAAGCAATAAAAAGTGGTCACTAAAGAAATAGAATATCAATTAAAGATGTAACTATTATCGTGTGTATAAGTTTCTGAGTGAACAACAATCACAAAGATATATATCCACAAAGAAACATGCACACACAAAATAGGTACAAAGGTGAAAAACATGATATCCAAGAGAGGTTCATTAATATACCAATAAGATTTTTGCTTGAAAGCAAAGAACTAAGCTTAGTTTAATCTTAAGGGGATATAGATGAACACACAAAACTCATCAAAGCATCACAAATATCACAAGGGAAAAGTGATAGTTGGAATGCTTCGAGAAAGGTAACGCATATCACAAAAGATTCAAATGGTTTTTGAGAATTCATCAATATTGCATATGAGATACTTCAAGAATAAGTTGCTAGATTAAACTACTTGGGATTGGTGAATCATGGAAATGATTATAAATATCCCCTTAGTATGTAATCATCCCGACTTACTCATAGTTGCAATAAAGATGCTTTTGATAAGACATTTGCAAGAACCAAAAGAAATGCAACAAAAGGAAATCATGCCAAGAAGCAACCTACACAAGGTTGAAAGCTAGAAATGTATGCATGAGATAGATACTTGTTACCGAGACGACATTGGTGATGAAGAGGATGCGAGTTTGATAATCATCGTAGCTTGACTCCTATAATACCATGGTGAGAACACCTTCCTTATGAATGGAGCAAGCAACCAATGTATATCCATTGTACCTAAAACCAAAATTCAAGTACAAAATGGTACCCAAACTCATTGGGAACAAAGTAGTTAGAACAACTACAATACATAGGACAAACTCCAAATAAATATGTGCATATTGATATGAATTTGAATTTCATGCACATCTTAGCCATTTAGGATTTGATGGAGTTTATCCTATATATTGGATCAACGAAAGTAAGCATGCCAAAAGATATACATAGAAAATATGCATGCACAAAACTTTCAAGAACCAAAACAAGATACAAATTGGACAAAGAACTAATTAAACCAAGAAGCCACTCACAAGAGTGAAAAGAAAGAGAATTGTCCAAAATATATCAAGACCCAAATCAACACATGATTGAGGAAACCAACATAGAGAGGATACCAAAAAAAACATAAAAGAGTGAACAAACCCTCTACACTTTTCATGATAGCACACAAAGTACCAAGACGAAAAGTGTTTGTCTTCCAAAGAGACAAGTCATTGGGAAAACAAACAAATTTAAAGACAACAAGTGTTCAAACGCATATAGGATAGTTCTTCCAAAAATAGTGCATTATTTATGATCTTGCATTTGAATACAAAATGCACACAATGGAATCATTACTCTCCATATATATATTATTCAAACACTAGTCATGTTTAAATAAAAACAAATTAGATGCAATACCAATTTTAAGAACGGTGATCTACTCAATGTAGGATAGCTTCCCCAAGACTAGTGCAACCCAAAGAAGTATGACTTTGAACATAAGTGCACAAGTATGGGATCATTGCTTTTCCTAACTCAAGAAAGCATAAAACACATTTTGAGTAGAGCAAGGAAGACACAAAGGAGTTTGAACCAATCAAATCCTTGGCAAGAAAGAAGGCAATTTTAGAGCAAAGGCCAAAGTAAATATGATCAATAAACTTACCACAAAAAATTATCACTTGTCAAAGACAAGAGATGTATGGAGATTTTTCTCGGTGGTAGAATTGTTCACAATCATATTCACAAAATATAAGCATGTGACAAAAGATAGGAATAACAAACATGCTTAGATAGAGATTCTTGAAGGATTCAAATAAAATCGAATATTCAAAGCACTAAGAAACTCTCACAAACAAGATAACAAAGAAGAGAGACGCAAGATATTTTAAGCAAATATTGAACTTGTTTGAGCAACATGCCACAAGAAAAAGATAACTAACAATATCAACTCTAGGTGGCAATACCTCAAATGTTCACATTTTCTAGGCTTGTAATATGCACATAGCTTATTACTCCCCCATAATGTGATAATCCATTTTTTAAACAATAGGCAAAGAAAATAAATCCAACTAGAGAACGTTAATGGACATTAGAATTTGAATTTCTCATGAGAAAGAGATACCACATAGAGACTAGATAATATTGATATATCAACATTAAGTGGTATTCCTCATGTACACACATTTTAGGGTAGTAAAGTGACACTATCATATTACTCCCCCAAAATGGGATAGTCCATTAATCTCTCAAAGAGCCAAATAAAATAAGCAAGAATTGCAATGAAGGCTCAACACAAAGCACACAAGTACATGGAGTGAAAACCAACAAACATAACTAGATTACTCAAGATAGGTAAGTAGTAAGCACAACATATACAAACACATGTTAGAAACAAAACTAACATATGCAAGGGAGCAAGCAACTTTCAATGTATATAGATTTAAATACAAGTTACCGCTTGGAGGAACATTGGCTTGGCTTGAGGAAATATAAATTATGAAGATCCCTTAATTCTTCACGAGATAGCCAAGTCTCCAATGCCCTCCAACACCACCTATTGATCAAGTTTGAGCTTGTTGGTCCCCAACCAAGTTGGGTCCTAAGAGGTTAGTCACAATAGGTTTGGCAACCCAAATGGTTCTTTTGTTGACACCACTTGGAGTACCAACATACTTGGCAAACACATTGCCCACATTATCCTTCCTAATGGAATAAACATCATCAACAATTATAGGGTTGGATAATGTACCATTAGTGCATGAAGAAGCAAAGTGTCCCTTCTTGCGACAAAGGTAGCAACATCGACTCTTTTCTTTCTTCTCCATAGGCTTCTCAACAAGAGGAGCATTGGCTTGAGTCTTGTTAGGAGGTGGCCGTTGTTCAACTCGTGGTTGAGCATGAGATTGAACAAGAGGCCGCTTCCCTAGTTTCTTCTCACTAAGAGGCTTCTTCTTCAAAGGACAAGATCTAACATGGTGCCCTTCAATCTTGCACTTGAAGCAAATAATCTTGGCCGAATCTTTTTCTTGTTCTTGGCCCTTCTTCTTGTCAATAATGGACTTGTTCTTGAGATTGGAGTTGAATCCAAGTCCACTCTTGTCATTGGGAAGTCTTCGCACTCTCAACATCTTGTCAAGTGTGGAACTCCCTTCATGACACTTTTCCAAGTCTTTCTTCAAAGAAGTGACTTGGGCCTTGAGCTCTTTATTTTCCTCTACATGGTTAGAAACAACACAAGAGCTAGAGGAAGTAGATGCTTCATTGTTAGAGCAACAAGGCAAGGAAAGCAACTCATCACAAGATGTAGAAACATTATGAGAGGACGAGTTACTAATACTAGCACAAGTCAATATAGCATTATTAGAAGATATTGTGCTAGTAACCATATGAGGCTCACAAGATGTTACCTTTGTAGTGATAGCCTCAAGAGCTAATTTTAGCTTGGTATGGGATTCTAGAAGATCCTCATGAGAGCTAGATAGCTTTTCATGACTTTCTTCCAATTTCCCATACTTGCTAGTCATTAGCTCAAGTTGAGCCCTTAGCTCAACATTCTCCTTCAAAATAGATGCTTCACAAGATGTGGAGTTAGTAGCACAAGCATCATTAGAAATAGAAGAAGATAACTTGGCAAGCTCATTATTTAACCTAGAGTTTTCCTCAATTAGATTAGCATTGCCAAAAACAAATTGAACCTTTTCATTTTTAAGCACTTTATATTTAGCATTGGTATGGTCACGTGCTTTAGTGAGATAGGCTATTTGTTCATTATAGAGCTCCTCGATAGATTCAAGTTTCTCCTCAAGAGTAACTCGGAGCTCATACTCTTCCTCAAGAGACATAGTGAGGGATGCCTTTTCATCGGCATCACTTCTTTCAATCTCACCTTTCTTTTCAATGATTTTAGCGCTATAAATAGCAAAAGCCAATATTTCACTAAAAGGAGTGATAGCTTTACTACCTTTAGGGAGATCTAGAAGAACCAACTCACCCTTCTCCATTAAAGAGACTTCATCCTCAAACTCTCCATAAAATATATCCTCATCCTCATCCTCATCATCACAAGATGTAGTGGGTTCCAAAGGTGGAGATACCTTTGAATCTCTAGCCATAAGGCACATATGAGAAATGGATGGAGATGATGAAGATATACTAGAAGCGCCATTAAGGTCCATGTCTTGTTCCACCAAAAAGTGGGATTCCTCTACATTGTTAGCCACACAAGTACTAGAGGAAATGGAAGCATTGTTTTCATGAAAACAAGACATAGGAAGCATATCATCATGAGATTTAGTTGAAAAACTATTACATGATATGCAAGGACTATCAACACTAGCATGTATGGAATTTTGAGTGCTAGAAGATATTAAGTCCAAAGATAGATCATTGCAATGGGATAGGGATGAAGTATAGTCAATAGCAAATTCACTATCCACAATGCAATTTCTATCACCACTCACTATATCATTACCTTGTGACAAATCACATGTTGGTGGAGTGGAGAAAGATGTGAACTCATCACGGCCGGAAGTGGATGGAGAACAATCATCCTCAATAATATTGGACACATCATATATATCTTGAAGTTTTGTCCATAGCTCACGAGCGTTCCGAAAAGGCATGATTGATTCAATAACTACATCGCTCAAAATGCACAAGAGACCATTAGATACAAGCGTATCGAGATAAGAGTTTTTCTCATCCTCTAAAGATAAATCTTGAGAATCCTTTGGAGGAGGAAAATCCATATCTACAATTCTCTTAACATACTTTGGACCCATGTCCCCAAGAAAATTAAGAATGCGAATTTTCCAAGCATCATAATTTCTACCATAGAATATAAAAGCGGGATCATGTTCTATTTCTCTAAACGACATCGTACTCTCTAGGATGTAAAGCCTAATAAAGAGAGACGAGGCTCTGATACCAATTGAACGGACAACGACGTCGCCTAGAGGGGGGTGAATAGGCGATTAAAACTTTTCCGGTTAATGCTTGCTAAATGCGGAAATAAACTAGGTGTTTAAATTAACAAGCATACAACCTAAATATTCTATGGTCAACTAGATGAACCAACAACTTATGCTAAGCAAGACAAGTAACAAGGTGAAAGCAAGATATATAACTTCAAGCGCGAAGGCTATCACAATGTAAATTGCATGAGTAAAAAGCTCGGGTATAGAAATAACCGAGGCACACGGAGACGATGATGTATTCCCGAGTTCCTCCCACAAAGGGGAGTACGTCTCGTTGGAGGGGTGTGAGCTCACCACAAAGGCCTACTCAACGCCACAAAGGCCTCACCCTATTCTCCGATGAACTTCCGCCACAAAGACCTAGTTCACCTTCCACTATTGGCAACCTTCAAACCCGAGGCACGCATCCACAACTCAATTGGAGGCTCTCGGTGTCACCACAATCTTGGGGCACACATCCACAACTCAATTGGAGGCTCCCAAGAACACCACAAGTCGTCTAGGGTCCAAGACCCAAGAGTAACAAGCTCACAATCTTTCACTTCCACGAATCCTCGTGGAGAGACCAAACCGATGCAACCGATGCAAATGGCAAGAGCACAAGTGCTCGAATCCTCCACTCTCAAATTCCAACAAAGCAACAAATGCTTATGGGGGAATAAGAGAGGAAGAACAATGGAGAAACACCAAGAACTCAAAGATCAAGATCTACTAGGTTTCCCTCACTAAGAAGGAGAATGGATTGGTGGAAATGTAGATCTCGATCTCCTCTAACTTCTCCCTCAAAGATATGCAAGAATCATTGGAGGGATTGAGAGAGGAGCAAGCTTTCCAAAGTCAACAATGGTGGAGAGAAAGAGGAAAAACGGGTTGGGGAAGGCTTGGGGGCTTTGGGGAAGAAAACCCCTTAAATAGGGGCTCAAAACTAGCCGTTTTCTGCCCAAAACGCGTCCAGGCCGGATTGGTCCGGAATATTCCGGATGCAAACAGAGCGTTTTCCCGTTATGGCCGGAATGGCCCGGAATATTCCGGATGCAAAAACTAAGACTGACAACCGATACGAGAAATGCTATAACTTTTGCATATGGACTCCGTTTTCAATGTTCTTGGACTCGTTGAAATCGCAACGACGAGCACTACAAGAATATGCAGAGAAACATCATTGTCCGTGAATGGAATATAAAACCAAATGGGTAAAGGTTTAGACCTCTCAAATAGGAACACCCGGTAAAACCTCCAACACGAAAACACACATAACTTTTGCGAATGAACTCCGAATAAGGTGAATCCAAATGGGTTGGAAAGGTAATAACAAGGAATATCCAAACAAAAAGGAATGGAGAAGTTACCACACATGGAAGGTGTGGAAACATTCTAAAAACTGAACCGGATATTTTCACCACCGAAATCGCAACAAGTTTTTCTTACCAAAACCGTTTTCGATAAACCTTGGCTTGCCATGAAGATCATGACAAGCACTAAAACCCAAAGGAGACAAAAGCAAAATAAGAACCAAGAAAGATGATATGCAAGTATGCAAAGGTTTGAGCTCTCCACAACAATTCGATCACGTTACTCACTTGAGAGCCCCTCTTAATAGTACGACTATCTATCCTATAACCCGGTCTCCCGAAGACACGAGACCGGTAAAATAGAAAACCTATCAAGATTATACCTTTGCCTTGAGCATTCCACTTGAAGTAGATGATGACGATCTTGACTCTCTCAAGTTGGATCTTCTTTCTTGATTGCGCTTGCTAGCACAAGCTCCGCTTGATGAAGACTTGCAAGTTGCTTCCCCATACACCATTATGGGAGAGACTAGCTCCCCCATACACCATTATGGGAGAGACCTTCTCACAAAATCTTCACAAGGACACAATCTCCAAAAGGGTGGCAAGCATCAAGCATAGAATATCTTCTAGATGCTTCACTTGAGCTTCCACGTCAAGCTAGATGACGAACACCGCTTGACGACGACATAGACCACGGGATACATGAAATCTTCCTTTTGGTTCATGCCCATGGAAAGATACCTAACCACACATAGAAATGCCACACACACATATCATGGGTTAGTTCACAAAGCTATATTTACAATTGCTTACCATACCATGAGATACACAATCCCACTTGGTACAAATTGTAGCTTTGAGTGTTGATCGCTTGCTTGATCAACCTTGTATCTTTGCTTCTTACTTCAAATGATGATGTCTTGAAGATCATAATGAAAGATCATCTAATCCTTTTCTTCAAGACACACTAGCAATAAGCTCAACTCAAACCATGATCATTCTTCATATAAATCCATGAATATAACAATGGCCATCAAGGAAGCTAATAGAGTTCAACACATGAACTCCATTATTTCCTATGGACAAGATCTATAAGGATAACTCAATGCAAACATTAGTCCATAAGGATTGTCATTAATTACCAAAACCACATATGGGGGAACCATGCGCTTTCAGCGGGTGGGAAAAATTTACTTCCGCCACAGAATCCCATTGCCTCTGCAGTTAATCCGATAAAGATGTTTGCAGATCCAATCGGTAAAACGCAGGCACTTACCAGATGATTCCGCGCCGGCATGTATGATCCATTGTCGACAAAGCGCCCGACATCATTGTCGAATTCCAAGATTCCGACAGTTATGGTACTGCCGATTCCGCCAAGTATCCCCGATCGAAATATAACGCCTGACGTCGCTGGCCCCACGGTGGGTGCCAACTGTCGAGACATCGTAATAGAATTCATAGACGGGGGTGCCATGAGACTACCGAGAGAGAAGTGGGGGACGTGATTGTACGATGAACAATGACACAGGGTTTTACCCAGGTTCGGTATGACGCAGTAATGCGGCGTTCCTACTCCTGCAATCTCACTATTCAGGACTAAAGCCTGGGAATACAGAGTACAATGTGAGGTTCCATTAGCTACTCGTCAAGGATCTAGCTCTCGGCGAGTTAGCCTTTAGCTTCTTATCTATCTATCTTATCTCCCGTCCGGCTTTATCTAATATCCGGGCTAGGGCATACAGAGAAGGAAACCTAGAAGACTACGTTATGTGCTAACTTGGAAAGTAAGGAATCCGCCTTCTACTCCAAGCCATATCACGTGGGCCGTGATCTGGGTTCTTCTAGAATCCGGCTTCCGTGTGTCAGCTCACTGGGCCGCCCAATGGACCGTAGCCCACTACCATTTAGGCCACCCTGGTAATCCGGCACTTTAGACCACCATCTGATATACCCCTGATTGGTATATATCCGACACTTGCGTACTTGTATCGCTATGTAATCAAAAGAACTCTCATTTTCTAAATTACATGTCTGTCTCGAAAACTTGTAAACTTTATAGTGTGTCTCTATGTGCAGTTGGACGAGGCTTGCCGTAGGACCTTACCGCAGGCCGGTATTGGTGGTCCACTGGTACGTACTACTCTCTGTTTGGATGTGGGAACACTTTTCGGTGGGACGGCCGGTATGGATGAAATCGGATCCTTGGGATGATCATGACAACCCGCTGCGTAGGGATACATGGGCGTATTGGTGGCAAAAGGTCGCGGAGTTCAAAGGTGACACAAAGAGTGAGTATGTGTGGTACACGAATGAGTTTGATGAGCTGACTCCCGAGCAGGTAATAGCTGGTCATATCATGTTCCGTCATAACGTTGTAGGTAATAGTTGTTGAGTGTTGTTCTAATTCTTAAATCTTGTATACTGTTGTAGGTGACATGGGAGATCTATGGCAGTCGGGAATATTTCGGGAACACAAACAATCAGTTCGACCTGAATCCAAAGTGCCGAGAGGAAGAATATCTTTGGTTGTTGAAGGTCCCACTGATATGCATCTGGGCAGTTGAGCTCCATTTGCCACATCGAGTTATGACGCAATTTGGTTTACTCCAAACTACACCGCCGCAATGGAAGGACACAAAGTTTGCGTTACACGAGTAAAAATCTAACTTTACTCTCTTCCACTCTAATCCATGCAGTTCATAAAACTAACACTTAATATCTTCTGATATGAAGGTTGGACCGTAAAAGGCAGAAGAAAGTGCTAAAATGGGATCAACACCATAGTGATTATGTCTCCAAATGGAAAGCTAGGGTGGCAAGGGCTAGCAAGTCCAAGATGTATCTACGTCATCACCCTCCGTTCGAGTATGATGCGTTCAATGCCTATCTCACTTGATTTCATCCACAGACTCGTTTGGCCTTTGTCCTCTTGCTTTCGAGGAAATAGTCTTTGAGGATGATCAACTTCCAGAGAGGGCGCCTTAGTTCAACTATAACAAGGCGGTGAGAGAGGGCCGCGGGACCGAGTTTGCACCTATGATCAACTATATGGTAATTTGAACCATTTTTTCCGTGTTCATAATTTTTAGATTCGGAGACCTAAAGTTCTTATTTTCACAGCGCAATGAGATAGAGAACCAAGCCGCGGAAGCCGAGGAAACAGCCGCTTTGCCTCGTACTAAGAAGGGTAACAGCGCCCTTAGAGCTTATGTGAAAGTAAGTTCTAAATCTTCTCAAGACCACTTATGCTTTCTTTGAAGAATTACTAAGATTTTTCATTCTCAATCTCATAGCGTAGCGCCACTCGGTTACGAGGATTGGCTCATATGCTTGGTTGTCGTACCAACGATGCCGCGGAGCCGAGCAATGATTCCCACTAGTAGAAAACAGGGCATTGAGCCAAGCACAATGGAACCGGATGTGATACAAACCGGTTCTAAAGGGTCTGTCCCCTGGGCCCCACCCATGCAGCAAATGGCCGCAAGGCCTTTAGGACCGGTTTGTAACACAAACCGGTCCTAAAGGCCTTGCGGGCCATTTGCTGCAGGGAGGGGGGCCCAGGGGGCAGACCCTTTAGAACCGGTTTGTATCACAAACCGGTTCTACAGGTTTTCTCATTTTTTGCAGCTACTGCGGGTCCCGCTGTCATATCCTTTAGAACCGGTTTGTAACACAAACCGGTCCTAAAGCCCTCCCCTAAACCCTACATACCACCCCGAGCTCAGCTCCATTTTTTCCAGCTCGAGCTCAACTCCATTTTTGCTCTCTCCTTCCTCTTGTGAGGTCTAATCCATCCCCATTTTTCTCCACCATTTGTCAAGATTGTTGGTACCCATCGGTTCTACGGTTAGCATCAACATTCCCTCTTCCGGCATTGCAAGTTTTGCTCGTTTTCTTGCTCATTTCATTTTTGTTGTGCTAGCTAGGTGTTTGATGAAATGCCTAAGCTAGAATTTGTTATTCATTTTGTTATGTATACAAATTGATGCAATTTGAGCTCAAAATTAATTATGATTTGTGGTTTTTTTAGTGTCGCGCGCCTTGTCCCCTTCCTCACTGCCGTCGATCGCCCCATCACCGACACAACCTTGGTGAGCCTATTGTTTTTATTTGCCAAAACAAATTTTGATTTGTATGATTTACGTATATATTTACTTGTATATAATTTTCTTATTGTGTAAGATTTTTTTATATACATAGCGCCATGGTTTTGATATCCGTCCCCGTTGGCCCTCGTCCAGTCTATGATTCGGATGTGGTATATTATCTTTTTTCACTACATATTTTCATTTCCTGATTATACGACAATTACTTACGCCGACCAACTTGACATGGATATTTTTATCTAGGAGGTAGTCGAATTGGAAATGCCAATCGACCCCATTGTTGAGAAGTTATACTTAGTTGAACAAGAAAATGTTGGCTTGAAAGAAAGATTGAAAAAAACTGAAGAAAGGTTGGAAAAAACTGAAAGAGAGAAGATGACCTTAGAAAAGGTTCTTGCCGGTGTCGTCGATGGTCACAAGAGCGATGTCGAGACATCGTAGTAGTTTTCATAGACGAGGGTGCCATGAGACTACGGTAGAGACGTGGGGTAACGGGATCGCGTAGTAAACACAGAACACAGGATTTACCCAGGTTCGGTACGTCGCGACAGTACGACGTGCCTACTCCTGCACTTCTCACTAATCGGGACTAAAGCCCGTAAACAGGGTTACAATGTGAGGGTTTAGATCTAAGCTACTCGACGAGGATGAGCTTCTCGGCGAGTTGGCGTAGAGCTTCTCTGTTATTCGTTTCTTTGTTTAATCTATCTCCCGTACGGCTTTATATAATAGCCGGATTAGGGCTTACAGAATAGGAAACCTAGAGGACTACGGTAACTCGTAACTTGGAAAGCAAGGAATCCGTCTTCTCCTCCAAGCCAGATCACCTGGGCCGTGATCCGGGTTCTTCTAGAATCCAGCTTCTGTGCGTCGGGTTACTGGGCCGCCTAATGGACCTGAGCCCACTACCACTTAGGCCACCCTGGTAATTCGGCACTTTATCTACCATCTTCTATACCCCTATTTGGTATATATCCGACAGTAGCCCCCAAGAAGGATTAAAACTCTGATTCTCCGTCTTTCGCCAAATATACTTTGTCCGAGAAATATTGATTCAGCAGTCTTGATTCTTCTTATTCTTCTTTTGAAAGAAATGGTAACATGAAACTCGGAATCCTGAAAATCCGGCTTTTCTCTCACGATCCTTCGCGGAAAAGGAACTCCTTACTTCAGCGCCTAAATCATGCTGACGCAAGGGACGTTTGGGTTTCACGCGGGAAACCCTGTAGCGTATCTCTGACAGATTCTCACGGAAAACGAGGAGATAGCCATTATTCCCCTGTCGTTTTATTTCCCGGATTTTCCGGCGAGGGACACGCGTTAAACATCCAACGGTCAAATAGCCGTTGGCACGTATCTTGACGGATTTCTGGCTATAAATAGCCATCCTCGTCCTCATCGAAAATCTTCCGCACTCCTCACTGTCCACGCCATTGACGCGAACGAGCTCCTCGAGCGAAGCACTGCCCCGAGCGCACCTAGCCTCAAAGCACGCCGGAACGCAACGCGCCGCCCAGAAATGGCATCCTCTCTGTCCTCGCCCAGTCGCGCTGCCATCGACGACCTCATCGGCGACCTGGATCCACAGTTGGGGTCACCCAAGCACACCGGCGACGAGCCGGAGAAAACCGCGGCCTCCGCGGCGGGCGGAGAAAACCTTTCCGCCGCCGCGGACGTTGCGGACGCGAGCTCCGCCGCTTCCCCGCCGTTTGCTCCTGAAATGGCGGAGGAGAAGATCCAGCTCGTCGGTGACGAGCTCGCCGCCGCGGAAGCTGCCGCCGCCGCCGCCGGAGTGGATGAAGAGGCGGAATCTGCAGGCAACTGGATTGCCTGCAGCATTCCCCGGGCTCTCCTTCCAAACATGGACAAGGAGGGCCTGGTGCTTCAGGGGAAATGGCGTCTCCCTGAGGACGAGAACGAACCAATGCCGAAAGACGGCGAAAGAGTTCTTCTCTCCTCCCATCTCCTTCGAGGTATGGGCCTTCCACCTTCCGCCTTCTTCCTCCAAGATCTTTCCCATTACAACATCCAGCCCCACAACCTGCCACCCAATTCCATCCTCTACATGGCCGGCTTCCAGGCTTTGTTCGAAGGTTACTTAGGCTTAGAACCTAGGTTAGACTTTTGGACGTATTGTTTCGGGGTTAAGCGGAACTCTTCGGAGGGCGCACTCCCGACTTACGGAACCATCTCTTTTACTCTTTAGAGATTCAGAGAAGATTGGTTCCCCAAGATCAAGACGTCGGAATCCGTCAAATTCTGGACGGGTTCCTTCTTTTACCACCCCGATGTGCCTTTCCCGACAAAGGCTATCGGGGTTCCTCCTTTCTCGAACTCTGCGGCTATTCCCCAAGATAACTGGGGAACGGAAGCCGTCCAGGTTCTACCGCCTGATCTTCTAAGGATCAAGCGGCGCATCGCTAAACTCACCTCCTCCACTCCACCTTTGACCGCCATGGACACGGTCTTTTGCTGGTTGAATAGAAGGATTCAGCCGTTGGCCAACCACGATGGTCGCCTTCTTTGCGACTACACGGGAGCCAAGGACCCAATGCGGACAACCATCAAAGATTGGCCCGCAAAGGAGCTTAGACGGCGCATCAATCAGTTGGTCGCATCACGCGACCAATATGAAGCGAGTCGGCCAATGTATACGGCCGACAATCCGGCTCCCAAGGTATGTTTCCGTCATTTGGGTAGAATTTTATCATTCTTTCTCGGATTTTCTCGCTCATAACTCTGATTTTTCTTTTTAATAGATTACTGAACTTCCAGACTCGGAGTTGGCCTCCGAGGCTGAGCTGGACGCACTTCGCACCGCTGCTACAGGTGGGCGCAAGCGAAAGAAGATTCCTTCCTCTGAGGAAGTTATCAACCATGACGGAGTTCCCGTCGCCACTTCCAGGTTAGTTCATCCGGGTTATTTTTTTACTTGTCGAAGTTTTTCTTTCGTCTTCGGAAAGTTAACATTTTCCGGGTTTCTGGTTTTTTAGCCTAGCTCCTTCCAGCCTGAAGCCGAAGAAGCTGAAAAGACACAAGACCGTGTCCAGCCGAGGCTCCCATCCTTCTTCTGCCATTCCTCTGGACTCATCGTCCTCAATGGCGGAAGAGCGCGCTGCCACCCCCCCCCCCCACCGAACCACTGGAGACCAGCCATCCCGTTGTGTCGGAACCTCACACGAGGGAAAGGGCGGCTCCGGACGCGGGAAAATCTTCTCGGTCTTTCGACGAAGAAATTCCCAAGTTAGACAAGGATTTCAAGCACATCAATGACGGTCTAAGTATGGCCGGAACTCTCTTTGCGGAGTATGCAAAGGAGTTCACTGAAAACTTGGCAGGTTTGCAACGCATGAGCCAGGTATGTATCTCTAGCCCCCAAGCATTAAATAAAATGCATGCTTTTTACCTTAATGCTTTCTAACTATTCTTTTCCTTGCCGTGTTCTAGCAAACTGCCGAAGCCATTAACGTGGCGGTTTTCAACAAGCTCTCGATCAAGAACAAGGAAGTTAGGAATCTTCTTTCCATTCTTGAGGAGAGAGAGGCGGAGCTGGCCTCATCTCAGCTCGCATTGTCGGAAGCAACAGGTAATCATTTTTCCTTTGAAATCTCCTATTCAGATATTCGTCTAAGTACTTTTTTCGGGAATATTATTAACTCGGATTTTTCCTTTCTTTTCAGCTGCTTTGGCTCAGGCTAAGCAAGCAGCTGAAGATTCTGGCAATGCCGAATATCTCCGCAAGGAGAATGTTGAGCTTCACAAGGATCTTGTGAAAGCACAAGAAAATCTGGAAGCCAGCAAGTTAGCACTTGGGGTTTCTCAATCCCAGGCTTCCGCCCAAGCGGAGAAAGATCAGGCCACCATTGAACGCCTGGAAGCTGCTCTGAGCCTGCGTGAGGAGGAAACTTCCGAGATCGACAAACTTGTTGGTAAGTTTAAGTATACATTTACCATTCAGTTTGTATTTTTTCTTCCTTTTTGGTACTTAACCTTTTTTGGTTGGTTTTTGCTACCAAACAGGAGATAATGCAGATCTTTCTCGGATTGAAAGAATCCAAGTTTTTTAAAATACCTGGACTTCGATCAGGGTTGCTTGCATGCAACTGATCAACAAGTTTCTTCCCTCCAAGACTGGGGAGTTCTCGGAAGTTGAAAAACTTCCGGGTTCTATCATGGAGGTGGCGGAGTCCAGGGAATCCTTCCTTCGCTCCGCTGCACGGGGTGGTGCACGCATGGCACTTGGCTTAATGCGTATGCACTACCCTGGTGCAAAATCCTGGCGCGTGGCCACCGGTGTCCCTCAAGGATACACGGAAGCCCAACGAAATGCGATCTTTGATGCAATCAAAGGCCACGCTACCCAGGTTGCTTCCATGGTGAATCTCTCCATTAATTACCCGGAGGAATAAGTTCCTGAAGCCCCCCAGGACGACAACAGAGAGGAGGAATCGGATGCTTGAAGGGTTTCCTTAAACCTGGATAGCAAAAAATAGACAATAGGAGCATTACTGCACTTTTATAATGTAATTCTAATTGTAATGCTTCTATTTGTATTAATGAAAACTCCGCCTTTTGCAGTCTTAATTATAAAATTCTTTGCAAGTTTTTCGGATTTTATTATTCCTTTATCTTCTAAGTTCTCTGGCTTATATGTTTTAACTGTCCTTAGTGTTTGAAATGGCTCAAGTAGCAATATGAATCATCATGCCGAGTAACTGGGTGTAACCAATCAGTTTAGACTCGGAAACATGGATCATGCTAAAGGCATTTTTACTAACTAGCTCCAGTAACCCAACACATATGCGATCAGATAGTACTTAGAGAAACAAGGAATTTTTTGAACGAAACCTGGGCACGCAGGCAATTCAAGTTTCCTTTAGCCGTTAACAGGCTGAAAAATCATTCTGCTTTTAAACACCGAGCACGCAGGCACAATTCGGGTTAATATTGAATGTTTTGCAAGATCATTGGGAAATAGAGAAGGTGGAACCATGCTTTGTACTGTAATAAACTTGTAAAAACATGGATACCAGAATTCCGACAACTTTATTTCATGATCTCAAAAGATGTTTACATAGAATTGAACTTAGTACGGAAAGGGACATAACTTGCTAGACGTTTCCAGGCTTTCGTAATCCGCTTGACTTTGTCGGATTTTTTCAGCAGTTTGTAGAGTGGTAAGGCTTTATCCCCTAGCCGACTAATAAATCTGCTGACGGCTGCGGCAGAACCCGTCAATCTTTGGACATCTTTGACGCAGGTAGGTTTTGTGATTTTCAAGATTGCCTTGATCTTTTCCGGGTTAACTTCTATTCCTCTGTGAGAAACGATGAAACCCAGAAGTTTTCCTGAGGGAACCCCGAATACGCACTTAGATGGATTCAACTTCATCTTGTAAGTGCGCAAGTTTTCGAAAGTTTCTCACAAATCCTCAAGGAGTGTATCTTTTTCCTTGGTTACGACAGCAATATTGTCCACGTAAACATGGACATTTTTGCCAATCTGGCTATGCAGACAACGTTGCATGCAACGCTGGTAGGTTGCACCTGCATTCTTCAAGCCGAACGGCATGGTTACATAATAGTACGTCCCGTACGGGGTTATAAAAGAAGTCTTGATTTGATCTTCCTTTTTCATGCGTATTTGGTGGTACCCGGAGTATGCATCCAAAAAGCACAAAAGTTCAGAGCCTGCAGTGGCGTCTATTATTTGATCGATTCGCGGTAGCGCGAACCTATCTTTTGGACACAACTTGTTCAAACCTGTGTAATCTATACACATTCTAAGAGCAGTGATGTCTTTCTTCGGTACTAATACCGGATTTGCGGACCAGTCAGTATGGATTACTTCCTTGATGAAATCCGCTGCTAAAAGCCGGATAATTTCCTTGCCAATAGCCTTCCGTCTTCTTCCGTCAAATCGACGGAGACCTTGTTTGACGGGTTTTGATCCAGGAATAACCTTGAGTTGGTGCTCAGCAAGTTCCCTGGGTACACCTGGCATGTCAGCTGGACACCAGGCAAAAATATCCCAGTTCTCACGGAGGAACCTATTTGTCAGTCATCCCAGTCCCTACGACGACAAATTTTGTCGGATCTTTGGGATCTAGGATTACCTGTCTTGTATTCTCGGACGCCTTGAAGCTGTCTGTTGGCTTCCGGGTTTCTTTTCCTGACAGCATTTCTGACGGCGATACCTCCTTGGCTAATTCATTCAGTTCTTCCTTTGCTATGACTCTCTGAGCGCAAAGGGCGTTTTCTTTCTCCAACTCGTTTGCCAGTTTGAAATCACCGGCTACAGTGATTACTCTTGCCATGAATTTGGCGAAAGCTGGACGTCCGAGTATTGCGTGATACACGCTTTCGAACGGCCCTACTTCGAAGGATACTTTTTCCTGCCGGAAGTGATCTTTATCTCCGAAGGTGACATTTAGGGAAATTTCTCCTAAGGATCGTGCTTGCCTGCCAGGAACAATGCCATGGAAGCGTATGTTGCTGTAGTTGAGCTGAGACTCGGAAATCTTCAGATGCTTCAGTGTATCCAGGTACATTATATTAATGCTGGATCCTCCATCCATCAGCACTCTTCTTAGCCTAGTGTTTTGAACAATAGGGCTTACAACAAGAGCTTGTGTGCCGGGTTCAGGGATATTTCCGGGATGATCAGATTGATCCCAGATTATCGGTGTGTTGGAGTACTTCAAGAATTTCGGGGTTGCCGGAACAACCGCGTTTATTTCTCGAAGTGTTCTTTTGGCCACCTTTGCTGATGGAGTTGCTAAGAAAGTTAGCATTGCTTCTCCATCAACTCTCGGAAATTTGGGTTCGCCCTTACGCTGTTGTTCCTGGATTTTTTCGTCAGTGTCCGATTCACTGTCTTCTTTGTCAGCTTCTGGCTTTTGTTTGGCGGGTTTCCTTTTGGAACCCTTCCCCTTACTTCCGGCTCCTGCACTGCCTTTCATGTGCTTATTCAGCCGGCATTGCGCGTTTGTATGGGTGGGTTTCCCAAATTGCGAGTGGTGAACACAAGGTTCCGACTTAATCCTCTCCCACTCCTCTGGAGTGTAGTTGATTGGATCTGGGTTGCTTCCTTTCCACTTGTTTCCCTTTTCTCCTCCAAAGGCTATGTTGACCTCTTTGGGTTTTGTCGTTGTTTCTGGAGTTCCTTTTTTGTCAGAACGAGGGGTTTTCTTGGCAAGTATCAGTGATTCGATATTGCCTCCTCTTGCTCTGATGTCATCTTCGGCTGCAGCATGCTCATTGGCGGTTGTAAGCATAGATCCGAGATCTTTTTGCTTTTTGGAACCAACCATGAACGGTACGAGTCCGGGTTTTAGGCCATTGACGAAAGCATGCATTGCTTGTACGTCAGTTACTCCAGAGCAACTATTCTTCATTGCTGTCCATTTGGAGATGAAATCCACGTATGGTTCATCCTTGAATTGCGTGCAACGGTTTAGCTGGTTGATGCTGTTCGGGCGTTTGTACGTTCCCCGGAAATGCTGAGTGAATACTCTAGCCATATCATCCCAGCTGTCGACAGTTCTTGATGGTAATCCATTGATCCAATCTCTGGCTCCGTCCAGCAACATTAGGGGAAGTAACTTGACAGCTTCCAAGTCTGTCCCATTGTTGATCTGGACGGCTGTATAGTAATCCGAGAGCTAGGTATCCGGGTTTGTGCTGCCGGTGTATTTCTGGTACGTTGGACCGACCTTGGCAAAGCCAGAATGCAGCGTTATTCTTCGGATCCTGTCAGTAAAACACTTAGGACCAAAGTATAGATCATCCTTTTCTGCTCTGTCAATGTGTGCAGAATATCTTCCGGCTGAATGGACAGAAGGGGATCTGCTCCTTTCTCTTCCATTGTTGCGCGAACGCGCTTTTCCGGGGTTATTTCTGTCTCTTCCGTGGTCACGCCCTTTTGGATTAGGCGGAGTTCTGCTCCTGTGCCTTTCTTTGTCCTTAGGAGGTGTCCGGGATCTCTCACGCCTGTGAGGTATATCGTATCTTCCAGCTTTCTCAGCTGGGTTTCTTGGAGGTGGCATTATTTTGTCGTCGTTCCGGTTTTTGCCTTCCCGATTATGGGGTTTATGTCCATCTTTCGGGAGATGGGATCCGGTCCTAGACGCTGCATCCCGGTTGTCGGGGTTTTTCTTGTCTTTTCTCGGATCCTCTTTTTTATCCTTTGAGTTGTCTGAATCTCCGGGTTCTTCCGGTCCAGGTGCTCCAGCAGCGCAAGTAGCTGTTTTGCATAGGGTGGAGTTATCGTGCAGCCTCCCTGATCGCTCTTGGGCGCGTTGTTGTTGTTGCAATGCTTTTCCTAGGAAAGCATACACCCCTTGGAGTTTTTCCCCGTTGGAGTACAGATCGTTGTTAAGAATCGCGAACGCTGCTTCCGCGTTTTCTGCTGCGGTCTTGTATATTGGTTCGCCCTTGGCATCTTTGCCGTTTACCTGCTTTTGCCAAGATGGGTTATGGAACCTTTCTTTTGGCGGCAGTTCTTCCGGTCTTGCGATTCCGGGTAACCTAGTAGGTTTTAACGCGGATCTATTCTTTCTCTCGTACTCCTCTATTTCTTCCTTCATGACCTTGATGTCATTATGGGTTTGTTGGAGATGTTGCCGAGATCTAGGTAGATGTTGCTGTTGCTGTTGGAAAGCTTGTCTCCTGGCTTCCAGCATCTCAGGGGGTTCATCTGGTCCCACTGGTGTTTGCAATAGTTCTTGCTCTTCCTGTTCCGTCATTGGCGGAGCAGTGATTTCTTTGGATTTCTTCTCCGCAGGCTTTGTTCTGCTAGCATCCCCTACTTCCAGGTTTTCATCAGCGAGATCAGCTGATTTTTTCTTCCGGATTTTGTATTGGAGTTTCTTAGCAGCACGGTGCTTTTTGGAAGAGGGAGGTTTTTTGACAGGTTCATCTTCTGTCATCTCCCTGACATTGGGGAATACCGGATAAGTTTCTCCGTCTTCTCTCTCTTCCTCTGGCGGAGGAGTTTTAGGGCTTTCCTGGCTGCCGGCGTCCGTGGTATCAGCCGGTTTCGCCATTAGAACTTCATGGAATCCCTCTTGAAAGGACTTAACTTTCTTCTCGAAGTCGTCCTCATCTTCGGAATCGAAATCGTCCGATCCGGTTTCCGACTCTAGTCTTGCCTCGATAGCGGCTAAAACTGAGTCGGCTTCCGAGTTCGTCGTCTTGTCGACGGATGTCGGATCTTCCACATCCGTGGATGTGGGGTCTTCTGTCTCTGTGACGGGTATCGGATCTTCCGTCTCTGCGACGGGTGTATTGTTGTCTGCCTCTTGCACGGGATTTCCGTCATCCGTGTTTTCGGCGACTGCGGACTGCACCATGCCGATGAAGTGTAAGTCACTTTTTTGTCGGCGATCTAAGCAGAATCCGGTATCATAATCATCTTCGACTGGGTATAGGGCGGGTGGGATAAATTTGCTTCCACCACAAAACCCCATTGCTTCTGCAGTTAGTCCGATAAAGATGTTAGCAGATCCTATCGGTAACACGTAGGCACTTACCAGGTGGTTTTGCGCCGGTATGTAGGATCCGTTGTCGAGGAAGCGCCCGACGTCGTTGTCGAACTCCAAGCTTCCGACAGTGATTGATCTTCCAATTCCGCCAAGTATCCCAGATCGGAACTTCACTCCTGACGTCGTTTGCCCCACGGTGGGCGCCAACTGTCGAGACATCGTAGTAGTTTTCATAGACGGGGGTGCCATGAGACTACGGTAGAGACGTGGGGTAACGGGATCGCGTAGTAAACACAGAACACAGGATTTACCCAGGTTCGGTACGTCGCGACAGTACGACGTGCCTACTCCTGCACTTCTCACTAATCGGGACTAAAGCCCGTAAACAGGGTTACAATGTGAGGGTTTAGATCTAAGCTACTCGACGAGGATGAGCTTCTCGGCGAGTTGGCGTAGAGCTTCTCTGTTATTCGTTTCTTTGTTTAATCTATCTCCCGTCCGGCTTTATATAATAGCCGGATTAGGGCTTACAGAATAGGAAACCTAGAGGACTACGGTAACTCGTAACTTGGAAAGCAAGGAATCCTTCTTCTCCTCCAAGCCAGATCACCTGGGCCGTGATCCGGGTTCTTCTAGAATCCAGCTTCTATGCGTCGGGTTACTGGGCCGCCTAATGGACCTGAGCCCACTACCACTTAGGCCACCCTGGTAATTCGGCACTTTATCTACCATCTTCTATACCCCTATTTGGTATATATCCGAGAAGCGAGATGGACGCAATGCGCCTGAAGATTAGAAAGATTAGGAAATATGCAATTAGTAAAGAGGCTTGGTATCATTATGCCGTCGGGTCAATTGTTACCTTTGTTGCGATTTTGATTGCATTTGTTGTTGTTTTTAAATGCATTAATTAGAGAGAGTTTTTATGGATGGTTTCAGTGTGTATTTTTATGAGAACTATATATGTATCGTCACTATACGCTAGTTTGGTATTAACGTGTGATGAACTTTTTGTATTAATTAATTAATTTAGTCATGATGATTTAGCATAATGGTTGTTGATAAATTTATATAATGCAGATGAACCGGCAATGGATGTACAGTGATCGACGTCGTCCCGAATTCCTTAATGGCATGCATAGTTTTCTCAATGTGGCTGAGAAAAACAGGCAGAATGGATTTATTTTTTGTCCATGTAAAAAATGCCAGAATAAGAGGAATTTCCATAACTCAAGAACCATACACACCCACCTGTTGCAAGAAGGCTTCATCCCAGTTATTTTTGTTGGACCAAGCACGGAGAAAGAGGGGTTGTAATGGAAGACAATGAAGAAGAAGTGGATGATGATAATTATCCTATGTTCGGTGAACACGGTGATACTGAAATGGGGGAAGACGAGCCTGAACTTGAGGACATTGTTGATGAGTCTGATGATGATCTTCGTCAGGTCATTCGTGAAGAACAGATAAACTGCGCAAGTGAAAACGAGAGGTTGAAGTTGGAGCGCATGTTAGAAGACCACAAAAAATTGTTGTACCCAAATTGCGAAGATGGCCAGAAAAAGCTGGGCACCACCCTGGAATCGCTGCAATGGAAGGCAGAGAATGGATTATCTGACAAGGGATTTGAAAATCTGCTGAAAATAATGAAGAAGATGCTTCCAAGAGATAACGTGCTGCCCTGCAGTACATACGAAGCAAAGAAGGTTGTCTGCCCTCTAGGATTGGAAGTGCATAAGATACATGCATGCATCAATGACTGCATCCTCTACCGCGGTCAGCACGAGAATTTAACTGCCTGCCCGGTATGCGGTGCATTTCGGTACAAGATCAGGCGAGATGACCCTGGTGATGTTGAGGGCGACGACCGCCCCAGGAAGAGGGTTCCTGCCAAGGTGATGTGGCATGCTCCTATAATACCACGGTTGAAACGTTTGTTCCGAAACAAAGAGCATGCCAAGTTGCTGCGATGGCACAAAGAAGACCGTAAGGAAGACGATATGCTGAGACACCCCGCTGATGGGTCGCAGTGGAGAAACATCGACGATAAGTACGAGGACTTTGCACGTGACGCAAGAAACTTAAGGTTTGGTCTGAGTACAGATGGCCTGAATCTGTTTGGGGAGCAGAGTAGCAGTCATAGCACCTGGCCCGTGACTCTATGTATCTATAACCTTCCTCCTTGGTTATGCATGAAGCGTAAGTTCATTATGATGCCAGTGCTTATCCCAGGCCCGTCGCAACCTGGCAACAACATTGATGTGTACCTGAGGCCACTGGTTGATGAACTTTTAGAGTTGTGGGCCGACGAAGGTGTACGTGTGTGGGACGAGTACAAACAAGAGGAATTTGACCTACGATGGTTGCTGTTTGTAACCATCAATGATTGGCCCGCTCTTAGTAACATCTCAGGATAGTCAAACAAGGGATACAGCGCATGCACACACTGTTTAGGCGAGACTGAAAGTATACATATAGGCAAGAATGTGTACCCGGGGCATCGTCGATTTCTTCCAGACAGGCATCCCGTAAGAAAGAAAGGAAAGCATTTCAAAGGCGAGGCAGATACACGGAGGAAGCCAACCCTCCCTAAAGGTACTGATATATATGACATGGTCAAAGATATAAAAGTAATCTTTGGTAAGGGTCCTGGCGCACAATCTGTTCCGAATGACGCCGACAACCACGTAGCCATGTGGAAGAAGAAATCTATATTCTGGGAACTACCCTATTGGAAATTCCTAGAGGTTCGCTCTGCGATCGACGTGATGCACGTGACGAAAAATATTTGCGTGAACCTACTAAACTTATTGGGCGTGCATGGGAAGAAGTCGAGAGATACACCAAAAGCACGGCTGCACCACCAACGTATGCACGAACGAGACGACCTGATGAATCCAGAGAATTTCAAAGGTCCTGCCAGCTACGCTCTTACCAAGAAAGAGAAGGAGATCTTTTTCCAAGTCCTGAGCAGTATCAAGGTCCCGTCTGGCTACTCGTCGAACATAAAAGGAATACTAAACCTGGAAGAGAAAAAGTTCCAAAACCTAAAGTCTCATGACTGCCACGTGATCATGACCCAGTTACTTCCGATTGTATTGAGGGGGCTTCTGCCAGAAAACGTGCGAGTACCCATTGTGAAGCTATGTGCATTCCTCAACGCAATTTCTTAGAAGGCAATCGATCCAGCAACTCTACCAAGTTTACAGAAGGACGTGGTCCAATGTCTTGTCAGCTTCGAGTTGGTGTTCCCACCAACCTTCTTCAATATTATGACGCACCTCATAGTTCACCTAGTTCAAGATATTTCCGTTCTCGGTCCTGTATTCTTACACAATATGTTCCCCTTTGAGAGGTTCATGGGAGTCTTGAAGAATTATGTTAAAAACCGTGCTAGGCCGGAAGGAAGCATGGTCAAGGGCTATGGAACAGAGGAGGTCATTGAGTTTTGTGTTGACTTTATTCCTGACCTGAACCCGATCGGTGTTCCTCAGTCGTGCCATGAGGGGAGACTGCGTGGAAAAGGCACGCTAGGAAAGAAGTCAACAACATGTATGGACGAGCAATCTTTCACTCAAGCACACTACACAGTTCTAGTTAATTCCAGCTTGGCGGCTCCATATATCCAGGAACACACGGATATTTTACGCTCGGAATACCCGGAGCAACCTGAAGATTTCATTGCTAAAGAACACGCGAAGACTTTCGGCGGTTGGTTGCAAAGACGTCTCATTAATGACAACATTGTTGAAGATGAGCTATACTTGTTGGCCAAGCAACCATCTTCGACTATATTGACCTTTAAAGGGTACGAGATAAATGGTAACATATTTTACACGGCAGACCAAGATAAAAAGAGCACCAACCAAAACAGTAGCGTCCGGTTTGATGCAAAAGGCGACAACGGGCAAAGGGTCACATACTATGGTTACATAGAGCAGATATGGGAAAATGACTACGGACCTTCCTTTAAGGTCCCTTTGTTCTGGTGCAAATGGTTCGACCTGTCAGGCGTGAATGTAGACCCGAAGTACGGAATGACAACAGTGGATCAGAAGAATCTTGGGTACGACAATGATCAATTCGTCCTAGCCAATGATGTGGCTCAGGTTTTCTATGTGAAGGACATGTCTAGCAGACCGAGAAAAAGAAAAGATAAGGAAGCGAATACATCAGACGATGAGCCAAGACGCCACATAGTTCTTTCAGGGAAAAGAAACATCGTGGGAGTCGAGGACAAGACAGACATGTCAGAAGATTACAATAAATTTGATGAAATTCCTCCCTTCAAAGTCAAAGATGATCCAAGCATTCAGTTAAATGATGAAGATGTTCCATGGTTATTACAGCGCAATCAGAAGAAAGGCAAGAAGAAAAATAGAAACATATCATCCCTTTAGTCCCGGTTGGGGACACCAACCGGACTTAATGGGTTAGGGTTTCGTTTGGACCAATCAGATAGAATCACACGGATCGTGTGTTTCTTTCAACCGCTTGTGAGCCGTATGATCAGGGCTACGGTGTGTTTCTTTCGAGCTGTTGTGAGCCGTTGGATGAGATGTTTCTTAACCGTTGGATCAAAACCCTAGCTCAACACTTTGTGAGCCAGAGGACCCTATATATAGCCCAGCTTCATACACCGTTCAGTTAATCTCCCAAATACAAAACATCCGGATTCGCCAGCATACGCCCTGCTGTGCATTTTGTATGCATATATGCACTCAGTAGCCACTGCAGGGTTGTATACTGGCAATACCGATTGTTTTGTTCTACACCCCCCTTTAAGGTTTGATACATCATATATTCAGTTCATCGAGCAAATACAAAACATCCGGATTCGCCGTCATACGTCCAGCCGTGCATTTGGTATGCATATATGCACCCAGTAGCCACGGTTGGGCTATATGACGGCGATACCGTCTGTTTTGTTCTACACCCCCTTTAAGGTTTGATACATCATATATTCAGTTCATCGAGCAAATACAAAACATCCGGATTCGTCGTCATACGTCCAGCCGTGCATTTGGCATGCATATATGCACCCAGTAGCTAGCCACGGTTGGGCTGTATGACGGCGATACCGTTTGTTTTGTTCTACACCCCCCTTTGGAAACAGAAAGAAGAAGAAAAGAAATGTGCGCCCCCCTGTACAGGCCTTTAGTACCGGTTGACGTTAACAACCGGCGCGGGAGTTGACGCGTGGCGCGGGAGTTGACGTGTGGCGCGGGAGTTCACGCGTGGCGCGGGAGTTCACGCGTGGCGCGGGAGTTGTGACGCGTGGCCAGGAGGGCACGGTATAAACTGTCGCACCTCGAGCGCGTCTTCTCCTCTCCACGCGCCCACTCCTCTCCATGCACCGTCGCGCTTCCACAATGCTTCCGAGGAGAAACAGCACCACCGGCTTCCGCGGCGTCCGAGCACGGCAGAACGGAATGTTCAGCGCATATATCCGCTGGGGGGACGACCGCATCCCCCTCGGCTCCTTTGCGACGGCGGCGGAGGCCGCCCGCGCCTGGGACGCGGCGGCCTGGCGCCTCAACCGCCCGCGGTCGCTGATGAACTTCAACGACTGCCACACCGTCTGGGAAGCGGAGGCCAGGGCGCCAAAGCCGCAGATCATCACTGCCGCCGACCACCTCCACCTCCGCCACTGCGCGTTTCAGGGCCTAGTCGATGCCATGGAAGACCGCGCCATCCGCGAGTATTACCGGAACAACCCGGGGGAGGAGAGCGCCGACGAGGAGCTCTGGCAGACCCGCGCGGCTGAGCGGGCGGAGCGCCGCCTCGAACGCCACCTCGCGTTA
Source organism: Alopecurus myosuroides (assembly GCA_028641055.1). Taxonomy (NCBI): domain Eukaryota; kingdom Viridiplantae; phylum Streptophyta; class Magnoliopsida; order Poales; family Poaceae; genus Alopecurus; species Alopecurus myosuroides. Next base: position 297,531,742 of record CM054063.1, on the reverse strand, counting down.
GATGCCGCTCGGGAGGCGAGGACGAATGCGCTGCAAGAGCTTCGTCGGGCCGACCATGCCGGCGAAGTCTGGGCCTCCGACGATCCGAGGTGGGGGTCTATCTTGGACATACCATCATGCACCTCCGACGACGACGAGGAGGTCACCGACGAGTTCGACAAGGACGATGACCTGGAGGAGGTCAGCGACGAGTTCCCCGACGACGACGACGAGGAGTAGTGTTCGTCTGTTTTCTCTTTTTTAATAAAAGAATTTGTATTCCGGCGACACTGCGGCGCGCTAGCGCGTCTGTTTTCTGTTTTTAATAAAAGTAACCTTCTGTTTTCCATGTTTTCCATGTTTTATAAATCAATGTAAAAGAAAACAGGAAAGTGAAACAAAAAAGAAAAATAAAAGAAGAAAACTCTACATGTATGGTATCTCGCTAAATCAATCTATATATATGTATCCACGATATATATGCTCGATGTATCACCTGCGCTCTCACTTCTCGTTGCCTTACTCATTTCCCACCCTAACTTACCACAGGCGCATAAACTCCAAAATTCGCCTGGGGTAACTTTACCGCAGGCGCACAGTGGGCAAATGCGCGTGGGATAGAAGCAGTACCGCAGGCGCACAGCGGGCAAATGCGCCTGGGATAAGAGTTGTACCGCAAGCAAACAGTGGGCAAATGCGCCTGCGGTAAGTGATCAGATTTTTCCTATTCTCCACCACATTTTAGAAATCAACTACCAAGTTATAGGATGTATTCCCATTTTAGACATCACAATCATGAATAGAACACAATCATATCATATTCATAACATAGAGTCTTACGATCACACATAACACAACATAAGTCTCACAATACAAGCTATGCTTCAAGAGAGCTACATACTAAGATATCCATTACATACTAAGATATCCATTATACATGCATATATCGAACGCATACATCTATGGCTCCATCGAGTAGATGCGGAACAACTCGTAGGAGATGTATGCATCTATGACTGCATAGTTGATGTTGGTCCGGTCCAGTGGGGTCTTCGCCCAATACCTATGATTCTTGGAGGGGAAACCAGACTTCATGGTTTCGTAGCCCTCGTGGATGAAGTCAGTTGCCATCGGAGCCATCCCGGTCTTGGGCCCGGGCAACTCATCGAAATGGATAAGGTCCTGAAGATCAATGTAGTGATCTTCAGGTATCACAATACCCAAGCGCATCAACTTCTCACGGTCTTGAGTGATGTCAACGCTGCAGAAGTCATACCCCTTGTTGACAAGAAAATCAACAAGTGCCGGAGAATGCTTTGAACTACTGCAACAACAAAAATTTGATACGTGTTAGATATGTTGCAACACATGCATTCTTCTGCAACAAACAAATCGAATATTCAAGATTGTGCGCGTGTGCGTTACCTTGACCATTGGAAGACCAATACGGCCTCCTTGAACACAATCTGGATGACGGCAACATCCCGTTGATTCGCCGTATACTCGAGATCAAGCCCGAAGAACCGGTGTTAATCGGGAGAGGAGAAATAGCGTTCGGTCAAATACACAAGACAATCGGGGATCCTCTCGCAATTGTTGGTGTAGCACACGTCCAGACTTTTGCCGCATGGTGTGGGCACTTCATATCTATTCGAAACTTGAGCCATGGTGCTTGGTGGAGGAAGATCAAGAGAGGAAGAAGAGAAGACAGAGGAAAAAGAGAATACAGAGAAGAAACAGAGAGACTCGCGATCAGGCCGGTGCGAACTGTAGCAATAAAACCGCCGCGCGCGGGAGGCGAGCAGTTTGTACAGAGAGCCTTTAGCACCGGTTGTTAACACAAACCGGTGCTAAATGTCTGTACAGGGCGCGCAGTCTGAATGTGGCCCCAAGTACAGACCTTTAGCACCGGTTTGTGTTAACAACCGGTGCGAAAGGTCTTTAGCACCGGTTGTTAACACCAACCGGTGCTAAAGGTCTGTAGTGGGGCGATATATCCAGGACTTGTGAAAAATTTTCGTCAGTTCTTTCGCGCGTCTTCTCTCGTTGCACGTACGGCGAAGCCCTGCTCCGGCCGCGCCTCCGTCCGCCTCGCCTCCGTCTGCCCCGACGTCGCGCGCTGCCCTCTGCCTCCGTCGCCATCGCCGTCGCCGCCCTCTGCCTCCGTCGCCGTCGATCCCCCGCGGCCCCGCCTCCGCCTCCGCCGCCCTCTGCCTCCGTCGCCTCCGCCGCCCTGCCTCCGTCCCGCCTCCGCCTCCGCCGCCCCGCCTCCGCCCCGTCGATCGCCTCTCGCCCCTCGCCGTCGCCCCGTCGCCCTCTGTACACGCGTAGGTAAGATTTTTTTTTGTTTTTACAATTTTGTTTAGTTTTAGAATTTTTAGAGTAATTAGTGCTAGAATTTTTAGAGTTAGTGTTAGTGTTAGAAATTTTTAGAGTTAGTGTTAGATTTTTTTTAGAGTTAGTGTTAGTGTTAGATTTTAGTGTTAGAAATTTTTAGAGTTAGTGTTAGATTTTTTTTAGTGCTTTAAGTTGTTTTTACAATTTTGTTTAGTGTTAGAATTTTTGTGTTAGAATTTTGTGTTAGAAGTTAGTGTTTTAGAAAATTTCACTAAGTTAGTGTTAGAAAATTTCAGAAAGTTAGAATAATTGCACTAAGTTAAAAAAAATTACTAAGTTACCATTTTGTTCCTGTTTAACTTTCATCTTATTTCTGTCATATTTCTCAATTTACTATTTTTTACTAAGTTAGAAACACTAAGGTATTTTACTTAATTATGGAATATTTACTTAGTCCGGGCATGTTTTTAGTTCATGTCTCTGTTGGACCGGCCGGGCAATGTCCGGGACTGGGCCCCGCCAGGCTGGCACTGGGAGCTCCTTAGTACCGGGGCACGCGGCTTGGTGAGAAATCCGGGTGACGTGGTCGATCCGGATATTCTTTGGTGGCCATCGCGTGGGCCACGCTCGGTGCGGAGAGAGCCGGCCCCTGAGGAGGTGGTACAACAGCGTATCAGCGAGGAGGACGAGCACGTCCGTCGCTACATGTACTTGCTCGATAGGCAGTATAGGAAGTATAGCAGCAGTTGGTCGATTATTCGGAGGGTTCCTTACCACGTGAGCTATGACCCTATGAGGGTTCCTTATCTATGGATGTGTAGCACCCGTGACTCAGCACCCCGCGGCTTAGGACCCGGTCGGAGTTAATTATTTTGAGAGATGTCACGAGACTATGTATAAGTGATATTATTCGATCGTGATGTATTAGGGTTAAAAAAACTAACCCGAGCTATGTAACTCTTGGTGTGTCCAGAACTATTATTTCATTAATATGTCCAGAACTATTATTTTATTACTGTCCGATGAAATAATTTCTCCAAGTGCCCAATGAAAATTTCGCTAAGTGTTCTTCATTTTATAAATTTTACTAGCAGGTGTTGAGCTATGGATCCCCAAGAACTTGCACATGATCCGCACGCCGATAAACTCGCGGGAATGGGTGAGGCGGAGAAGGAAAGATACATGTGCGAGATGATTTTTAATAATGCAACGGCCATATATCGTGATGACGACGGTGGACAGGCGTTTAGCAATCAATTTTTGAACGACACCGGTGAGGGAGATCAGAATATAGAAGATGTAGTAGATGATGACGACGACAACGTCGAGGATGAAGAAGTGCCCTCCAGAACAAACTCTGCCAATGTATATCTCAAGTCACTGTTCACGCAACAATTAATTTGTATTGCACGTACTAACGAATCATTATTTTCCCGTTTAGGCGCCCTCCGGAACAGCTAGCGCAAGTACTGAGACAAAGTCGAAACGAGGCCCGGCCGCAAGGTTGAAAGATACCGCAAGCTTCCCGATCGATACAGTTGCTGCTGATGGCAAACCACTGCAGCCCCCAGAAACTTATCGCAAATTCGTAAATCAGTGCGGAGTTGTTGTAAGAGACCTGGTCCCGATCAACTTAATAAAATGGAATAAGCCGAAGACCGGGGCCAACGTTGGAGCTAGTTATGTCGATGAAAGATTGAAAAAAATTCTTTGCGAAACGCTATGGCTAAATTTCAGCGTAGCGAGCGATAAGAAGAAGAAAGTCGAGCAGTGAGCTTTGAAGAAGATGGCCACACAATTCCAGAGGTGGAAGAAAGAACTGTGGAAGAAATATAAGGACGAAGATCCAGTTTTCACTGGGAACCTAGTGAAGATAAGAGACGCTTGGGATGATTTTAAGGCGTACAAGAAATCGGGTGTCTTTACATCCCGATCGGCCACAAATTCGGAGAATGCGAAGAAGAAGAAATATCACCATATTTTGGGGTCAGGTGGCTACATGACTGCCCTGCCTAGGTGGCGAAGCTATGAAGCTGCGCTTGTGAAAAGAGGTATCATTCCACAGACACATGACTGGCCCGATAGGTCCAAGTTCTGGTTGTTCGCGCATGGGGCAACGTTGGACGCTGAGACTGGGATGATTGTTGCTCAGGGACCATGGTCGAAAAAAATAACAAAAGTCGTAGCAGAACTAGAGAAGGCAATAGAAGCTGTTCGAAAAGGAACTTTTGTTCCCGATAGAGAGAACGACGAGCTGACGAGGGCACTCGGGAACCCCGAAAAGTGGGGACGAACACGAGGCTTTGGAGCCTCTACCCCGTGGAGCCAAGGGTTTGCAGCGGACATTGGCACTTACAGAAGCCGTGATAGAAGCAAGAAAAAGGCGATGGAACGGCTATCGACATTAGAACAAAAGGTGGATTTTCTCTTGAAGAAAGGGGGACACCCTCTACCTGACACTGAAGAGGAGGTAGAACATCGTCCTGCACCTGATCAGCTGCAAATAGAAGACGATCATGTAGCATATGCCGTCCCATCTCAGCATAGAAGCAGCATTGGTTCCACGCACATGCAGCTAGAAGACGGTCGTGCAGTCGAACCGTCGGCGCCTCACTACCCCGTGGATGATATCACGGAGAAGACAAACTGTGAGATACATATGCCAATGGGGAACATATCCTTCAGGGTGGCGTCAGGCTATGCTTTACCGAATCAACCTGGAGCAACCTACCATGGTGGTCAGATTCCAGCATCCCATGCTCGTGTCGGGTTGTCAACAATTACGCCGGGATGCCATTCAATTGAGCTCCATATTCCTGGAGGTGAAGGCGAGAAGACACTGGGAGAAATGGAGCTTGGTATCATATTGTGGAATAAGAAACACATCGTGTTTCCTAACTCGGCGCCAAGGCCACCGACTCCTCCAGGTACAAATGCACCATATATACCTCCATCAATTACTGAATGTTGCACCACATGTAAGCTTATTTTTAATAGTTTTTTTCACTTTCGTACAGAGAATGCACGACCTCCAAGTCCACCCCACAACGAACCTCCAAGTCCACCCCACAACGAAGATTGGGAGCCCGAGGCCGAGGGTCCATCGCCCGTGCACTCCCGTGAGCCGACGGATGCGCCCACTACGGGTACGGCAAAGCGGAAGCTGAAGTTCAGAAGAAACGGGACTCCTCCCAAGAAGAGACCAAGGAAATCCAAGAAAGTCGAGACTCCGCCGAAGTTACCAGGCCTGATGACTCCGGAGGAACTAACCGATGTCGTGAAAGCCAAAACCAGCGCATGGTTCGCACAGTTTCCCCTGAAGCCCCCTCCAGACACCTGGAAGGAAACTCTGAAGGACATCCCAAAGTGGAAAATTGAGCGGACCATCGACAACTTATATTATCCTGCACCGCCGCCACCGCCGCGCCTTTCAGACTATGAACGGTACATTGAGAAGACGCACACCGCACAGATGAAGCAGACGGAGGAGATGAAGCAGGCGGAGCAGACGAAATGCGGGAAACAAGTTCCCCAGCTCGGACAACAAGAAGCACGGTCAATTGCCCCGCTCAAGGTCTTATCTGACCAGGCTTCAGTGTTCGGTCCACGCATGGGCGACGTGGGTTACGCTATTGCTGATGTGGTATATACATACAAGCCCGAGCACCCTCTGGTCGAAAATCCTACTGATCTAACAACCCAACTACGGAGTTTACATGATTGGTACTTGGAGGCCGCAAGGCAGGAGAGAGACTGTATCATGGCTCAAGTTCAGGATCAAAACTACTTCGGAGATTACGGTGTCGAGCTTGGGTTCGATGATTTCTTCCAGATGTACAATCAACGTGCCCTCGACAAGTCTATCCTCAGCTGCTACTGTTTGTAAGTGATTTATTTGTGTAATTTAATTATTTAGTTAAGCTCGCGTTCGTTGCCCGTATAATTATCACTCACGACATTCTTTTTGTACGCTACTATGCAGAATGAAGATTCGTGAATGCAGGCTGGCAGGAATCTGGGACTTTGGGTTCATTGACCCGTATTCGTATCATCAAAACACAGTAGAAAGGTTCAACAAGGATACACCGGATGATTTGCTAAGGTTTTTGAGGCGACAAAGTACCAAAAAAGAAATACTTTGGCCCTACGGATTCAAGTGAGTGTTACTGTCTTGTAGACATTCCATTTTGCTTACCTGATGTTAAGTGTAATTGATGAGTATGCATGACTGCGTGTGTACACGTGCGCAGCGGCCACTTCATATTGTTCATCATTAGAATCGATAAAGGACAAGTTGAAGTCTGGGACTCGTTAACCTGGGGCGCTGACACATGGAAGACCGCGCGTCAGATGCTTCAAAAGTATATATATATCGGCCTCTTTCGTTCATCGGCCTCTTTTTCGTTCATTTCCTGATATCAAGTAAGTAATAATTAACTCTTCTATTCATTTTTCTTTTGTCGCCCAGGGTTTGGCAAATGTTCATCAAGGAAGAACCCGGTACATGGGCAGACAATCTCCACTTTCAGATTAACAAAGTAAGTAGTACTACGTACCCTGATTTCAATACCATTACCATTCTCTTGATTATTATTAATTTGACTGAATTATGTTTCTCGTATATAGAAAGTCCCGCAACAACCACAGGGAACTGATTATTGTGGATACTACGTTTGCGAGTTCATTCACAGGACGATCAATGAGAAATCCCGTACTAGGAGAAATCTAGAGGTACGTAACCGGATCTTCACAACTTTATTTATGTTGCCATTAATTATGTTTAGTTTTGTTCATAACTTAATTGTTTTCATCTACTTCTTTTCAAGATGGCACGAAAGCGGGCGCAGCTCAAACCAATCGACCGTTGCAAGGCTATTGCAGAGGAATTGGCAGGATTTCTTCTCACGCAAGTCATAGCAGAAGACGGAGAATTTTTCCATCCTATGAACCAATAGCCAGCTCCCTTCTCTATGCAAGTATACAGCTATTGAAAAACGAACTTCAGATTATGTAATTCTCGGTCGATTACTTCGTGTTACATGTATATATATATGTACTTTTATTTGGTGCATCAACATTTAACCGCAAACACGGAATCGGAAACACTTAACCGCAAACACGGAATCGGTGTTTCCGGATACGTATTTCCGATTACGTGTTTTCCGATTATGTAAACGGAAACACGTAAACGGAAACACGTAAACGGAAACCCTGAAAATACGGAACACGCCCTAAACCCTAAACCCTAAACCCTAAATACGGAATCGGAAACCCTGAAAAGAAAAGGAAAATAAAAAGAGAAAAAAAAAGCTTTAGGACCGGTTGGTGTTACCAACCGGTTCTAAAGGTCCTCCGCCTGCGCGCGCTCTTCGGCGCCCACGTGGAGGCCTTTAGAACCGGTTGGTGACTGACCGGTTCTAAAGGGGGGGCCTTTAGTCCCGGATACGTAGCACCGGTTTTGTATCCGAGTCCAAAGGCCCTTACAAACCGGTGCTACTGCCCTGTTCTCCTCGGTCTCTCGAGGACATGAGGCCCCTTTCTGTGGCGGTGCTTCCTCCTCTAATCCACCAGATGTTGAGGTAGTAAAATTCAAAGAAAGCATGGGCTCCTGAGGATACTAGATAACTGTCTTTGTTTCTAGTATTCATGGACACTGCTTTGTTTCTTTTTGTTTCATGTTGACGATGAAATGGAAGAGAACTTGGGTGCATTTGTACGTTCTTTTGGATTACGGTCCAAGAATAAGGCCAAAATGGTTGTGGAGGAAAATGAGAATGAGATCGAGGAGGAGGAAGAAGCTGATGCCGAGGAGGAGGATGTTCAGGCTGAGGATGAGGAGGAGATTGAGGTCCCTCCGCCGCACCACGCCGAGTGGCCCGGCGCTACCATGCCACCGCGCCGAGTTGCTTGGAGTTGCCCAGTGAGAGCACCGCACCGGGATAGGGGGCGCTACCCTCCCTCACTTAGCCGTTTTACCTTGATCCAGCAGACTTAGGGTCTCACGTGTTACCCCTCTGAGAGTATGCACAGATATGTAGCCCCCTCTGTTACCACACCTAGTTCATGATACATAGTTCTTGCAACAATCCTCTTGTGCACAAGGGTCACATCACATTTTCCCCCTTGCGTTTACCCGAATCATTCTCACGAGCCCACTCCTCTTGTGCACCGCAAGCTATCTCACGCTTTTTTACCTCTCCGACTCACGAGCCCACTTCTCTTCATGTTTCTTCTTCTCTTTCTCCAACATTTCCTTCTCCTTGCACTACTAGGAAAAAGCTTACCCGTGAAGCACCAATTCGCTTATCCGTGACGCACCAGGGCGCGTCACGGCTATCACGCCGCGCCTATTGGTTTATCCGTGACGCACCTAGCAGGTGCGCCGCGCCTATTTATACCCGTGACGCACGGGCACGGTGCGCCGCGGCTATTGCGTGGCACGTCACGCCTAACTCCGAAGGTGCGCCACGGCTAGTAATTTAGGTGCGTCACGGCTATTCTATGCTGTATTTTTAAAAAAAGGCAGTACCGTATTTATACAGGTATATACAGCTCAAATACAGAAGAATGTCAGTACACAAAATACAGAAGAATATCAATAGCTCAAACACAGGTATGCAATTGATAGAATAAATTTTCATAGCAGAAATATTACATAGTCTAGAAAACAAACATATATACTACTAATAAATCCAGGAGTTAGTCTCGAAAACAACCATATTACATATTTTCGATCATCACCACATAATCTATCTAGCGGGCGCGGATGTAGTCGACGACCATCATCATGTCCAAGTTGGCGATGTCACTATCCCTCATGTTGATCAGAATAGCTCGGCCAACCTCCATACCACCTCTTGCGGAATGGAACTGCCTCCATGCTTGAGAGTTGAGGATGACCCGACCATCAGCGTTATCCCTGGTGATCGGAACTACGGTGACAGGTCCTGATTCTCCACGGCGTACTCCAATGGTACCCATATGCTCCATGCCAGCACTGTCCGCTACCGCCAAAGGTATTTTCTACAACACACAATTCCAAGAAAGAATAAAAGCACAATGTCAAATACCGGATAAGAAAGTGTTAAGAACATAAGCAACTATACGAATAAGAAAGTGTTAAGAAACATACCATGACATGTCCATTGGAGATGTTAGTGTTGGTGATGCGATGCACGAAAGGGGACCCGATGTAGCTATCTATCTGGGCAAGTTTCTGAAGGACACGGTCCTTCTCAAACTCGCTAAGATTCGCTCTTTGAGCAACCACCACATGTTTCCATGGGTCCTCCTCGTCCATATCATCCTCAGTGTCCATATCCTCGGTGTTCTCAGTTTCCTCCTCACTCCCGCCATCCTCGCTCGCAATCCCGCCCATATACACAATTTTGATGCGAGGTTGCGGTCCTTCCATAGAGAAGTGAATGTAATCACCTCCGCTTAAATTGTACGTGACGATGAGAGCCTGCAATGCATGCCCGCAGAAGTAGGTCTTCGTTCTTTCTTTTTTCACTCGAAGAATGTAGGTGGTCCCGTGAACATTGAAATCAACGTTACTGCCAACTAACTCGTTGAATTCTTCGCGAATATTGCATGGTAGAATCTAAAAAAGAAATATAAAGAATATTTTGTTAATAAACACAAGTCTCAAGCTAGATAGTAAAACGAAAGAACAAGTTAACATAAAAAGAATTGTTAATTACCAACGAATCAACGTCACCGTCGTGGAGTTGAAGCATAAAAGAAGCCCCAGTGAATCGTCCTTCGGCACATCGAGACCGACATACTTCGCAAGCCATGTTCTATTTAATTAAGAAAGTACACATAGAGGTTAGAGGAGCATAGCTATCACAAAACAAGGATTCCTTTTAATTAAGAAAAGGAAACTAGGATTATCATTGTGTTGTAACAGAGAGCATGATTATCATTGTGTTGTAACGGCTAAGTCCTAAATTCACGGGAAAATTTCGGCATGACCTTTGCTAATTTTCTAACACTAGAGTGCCCGATTCTCGCCGAAACGGAAATTAATCAACATTTCGGCGAAAATGGGCAACTCATTTGAATTCCCTGCAAAGTTTTAAATGGCTCGATGGCCGGACAGATTCTTTAGGCCAACACCAGCACAATTTTTATTATCTGCAAAATTTTATCCAACACCAGTACCAGCACCAGTCCTAGAAGATCATTTTTTATCCATCAAAACTATATTACCAGTACCAACACCAGTACCTGCCAAACAAACAAAAGCAACATCAGTAGCAAATTCTCAGGAACAAGCAGCAAACAAAAGCAGCAGCATTTTTCAACAAGGAACATCATTTTTGAACTAGTGGAGGAGCAGGGCTGAGGAGCAAGTAGACCACAAGAACAAAACCATCCATCACTAACAAGCCCCAGGTTGTTAACTACACACCATCTAGCTAGAAATTTCAAGATTATGCACAGAGAGCAGGCTGGGGGTATTTTCCTCAGATAGGAATAGAAGTGCTATGCTAAAGTTCATCACTGGGAATTAAAATGATCAAATCTAGCATTTGTTCTTATTTAAACTTGGGCCTCAGGCTTTGCATCACTGGCCAGAGGCTTAATCAAGATGGAAGCAATTGTTCTTATCAGATGAACACCAACAAGAGGAAATGGATAGTAAGTTAACAAGCACATCTAGCACATGATTGTTAAGTCAAGATACCACAACTGCTGAAAAAATAGAGATGCCAGAAATGAATTTCACAGGCATAATTCAAGAGAAATGGTAGAGCCTCTCCTAATCACAAGAGCAAGCACGACTAACTATAGCAGCATGCAAAACTAACTACAGGAGTTTGTCTTACACACTCCCTATCTATATTTGTATATAATTAGAGAAATTTCTCCATCCAATACTGAACTGATAGTGTGTAAGACTGAATATCCCCTAAAAACGTATCATAAAAATAACAATAGATGCTGACTCTCTCATCAACTTGATTTCTGAGTTTGACTTGATCCACCAAAGTTTATTAATGTACTGGCCTACTGGGTAAGATCTTCTACCTTATCATTGAGTGATGCCCGGAGGAAGGCATCAAAGTTTATTAATGTTCTGGCCTAAGTGGAAATGCTTTATCTGCCTTGAAGAAATCCACCAACAAGAGGAAATGGATAGTAAGTTAACAAGCACATCTAGCACATGATTGCTGGGCACTAGGTTCTAGGATTTGCACCCCTAAGTGACTCTTTAAAGAACACTGCAAGAACAATGAAGGAATCGGAGTTCCTACAAGCCATCTAGGGGCGGGATCGAGGAGAAGGGGAGGGAGAGGACTAGGGGGCGGCGCACCTTTGTTCGTCGGACTTGGCGTCGAGGGCGAACTGCTCGGTGTAGTCGTGCTCGCTGGGGAAGACGGCGTGGCTCCTCCTCCTCCTTGTCGTCGACGGCGGCGCGACTCCCCCTCCTCCTCCTCCTCCCTGTCGTGGACGGCAGCAGCGGCGCGGTGGTTCAGATCGAGAGGTGGACGACAGCAGCGGTGCGCGTCTACGGTGGCGAGATGGTTGTGGCGGCGAACGGGGAGAAGAAGAAAAACAGCGCCCCTCGATCTACCTCTATGTCCGCTAATAGCCGTGGCGCACATCAGACTCGGCACGTCACGGCTATGTTGGGTACCCGCGGCGCACGTTCCAGTGGTGCGTCACGGCTATAGATGCCACCCGTGGAAAAGATAGCCGTGACGCACCACTGGAATGTGCGCCGCGGCTACCCAACATAGCCGTGACGCACCGCTGGGTTGGTGCGTCGCGGGTATGCCTCGGAGGCTCGCCACCCCGGCCCCACACATAGGCGCGACGTGCCTTCCATTTGGTGCGCCGCGGCTATGCCTTTAGGCGCGACGCGCAGAAACGTGGTGCGCCGCGGGTAATAGGCGTGACGCGCCACAGGTGATGTGCGTCACGGGTATCATCACTCCTATAGCCATTTTCCTAGTAGTGTTGCGTTCCTTCATCTTCTTCTTTCTCTCCTCGTCACGTTTGTTCTCCTCTAAACGAGAACGAGTGTAAAGAACCTCCCATTCCACCTCGTGCTTGTAGTAGCTATCTTGAACTAGGTCTATCCACTTGAAGTAGGCACAGAGGGGCGGCAGTGACTATAAAGAGACCATAATCATTAGCCACAAAAAAATCTCATAAAATTTTCATGAATGGTAGGATATATACCTTGGGAGGGTCATGTGAAGATTTTGGTTCTTCTTTGTCCCTACAATAGTTGGGACACAATCAAAACTTTCTTCCTCTTGTCTCATCCCAATCCGTGGATTGCTTGGCCTTGCAAATGTCTTTGCACCAACACATGGGTGGATCTTCTTTCGGAGTGTCAAGAGCATTCTTATACGTGAAAGGCATCTCTATCCATGAGTCCGGGTCCATACCTACAAGAGTTAGTAAATTTAATTAGCAGATGAGAAAAAAATGCTATATTCAAAATAAAGACAATAGTGAAACAATTTTATGTTTTATTCATACCAATCATCTACGTCCTCGTGTACCCCCACGACCCCTAGTCGTTGTACGTCTACCAGCTTTTAGTTCGTCAAACATTGATACTCTACCACCTCTACCACCACCTCTACCGCCATGGTGGATACCCCCTTGGTGGCTTGTGTTACCGCCACCACCATGACCACCATGTTGGCTACCGTCTTGTTGGCTTGTGTTACCGCCACCACCATGACCGCCATGTTGGCTTGTGCTTGCATCATTCCCTCTCGATCTCGTGTTTCTTCTACAACGGCCACCTCTATTGTTGTGGCCTTCGCCATTGCATGCTCCACATCGGAGAGGTTCCCTCGGTTCTTTAAAATATTGGGCGCCCCATTCTCGAAGTCCACCACGACCCCAAGCATCCATGTCATTTCAAAAGCGCTTAATCCTCCTTCTTCCCCATGTTTGCACCTTCAAGGCTGGATCGGGCCATAGTTGGATGCCATGAAATTCCGGCCACTGGGATTGGTCATAGTAAGGGTGAAAACTAGCCGCCCATGTCTCCTTGGTGGCCTCAATGGAATACTCCTCCAACCTCACTGTTAGTGGATTATTAACACCCACTTTTCAAATACGCGCCGCCGTCCTCAACCGCGAGCAAGGGATATGAAGCAATTGAGGCCTCATGCACGAGTACTCACATTTCTTGAGCCATACTTTGAACGCCCGACCTCCGTGTTGCACACCTCCAACTATGGTGCCACCTGGCTCATTTACTTGGTAAATCCACTCGTTGTTATCAAAACATTGAGCAGTTTGGGAGTCCGCCTTCCTTTGCTGATATTCTATCCATTTGTCACCTTCCGGTGGATACTTGTACTTCTTTTTCATCTTGTTTTTTCCTTCAATCTGATCATACTTATGAAAATACACATTCAACTTGTCGAATGTACATTGGACTATTGCTGTCACGGGCAACGCACGGACACCCTTCAAAACATTGTTGAAACATTCTGCCATGTTGCTTGTCATGTCTCCATACCTCTTACCGTCAATGTCAAAGGCTCTAGCCCACTTGTGGGTCATTTCCTCGTGCCTATGTAGGAACTCTGACCCCCTGCCGATGTTGTGAGTACGAGGAAACGGTTGTACAATCTTGCGAAATGACTCTAGTTGAAAGAGAGGCAACAATCTTTGAGATCATCTGATAGCTCCTTATTTCCCCATGCCCTATAGAAGTTGGACACAAAATGCCTCATGCACCATCGATGGTGCAAACGAGGAAGCCCGGGGATATCAATCTCCATCGCATGAAGTATGCATTGGTGGTGGTCCGAGATGGCACAAACCTCTATTTGAGGCTCAAATATCTTGGTTCTCACTTGGTACATGAACCACTCCCAATTATCATTGTTTTCCGCCGTAACCAAAGCAAAAGCCAAAGGCAACAACCGGTCATTGGCATCACGCGCTACTGCAACCAAGAGTGTGCCTTGGAACTGTCCGGTCAAGAATGTGCCATCCACCGAGATAGCCGGCCTACAATGCTTGAACGCCCTTTTGCATTGCCCAAAAGCCCAAAATTCATGGCCAAATACCCGGACATTTGCACCCTTGTACTCTCTAGTCTTTGTGCCAAATGGCTCTACCACCACCACCATGCCCGGGTTTGTAGCCGCCATTGCTCCCAACATCCTAGATAGTCGGCTATATGCTTCCTCCCAATCACCATACAACATCTTAAATGCGGCTTGCTTCTCCTTCCATACCTTCCCATACCTCACTGTGTAACCGAATAGTGCTTTCACCGTATCTATGATAGCTCCAATCATATAAGACGGGAATGATGATATTTCTATGGAAAGTCTGTAGCCAATGAAATCTGAGGTTAGTTGTCGGTGAGCATTCTTGACTTCAATGTCGCTATCCTTGCCACCGCACATGTGAGTTGCCACACAACTTGTTATCTCCCATTGAGGCCCTCCTTTCCATGGTCTTGCATGCACAATCCATGGGCACCCTTTGTTTGCCTCTTCACATTTTACCGTGTAACGCACCTTGGAGTCCAAGTGAACCACCTTGAAAGGTCGGTAATACTTAACCGCATACTCCTTGAGCCATGTCTTCAATTCCAACAAACTTTCAAACTTCACTCCCTTACAAATGCCATACTTTTGGGGATCCATATCCTTCTTCGAACTTGGCCTTGGTCCAAGCATTTTACTAGTGCCTCCATCCACCACGGCTTTTGTCGGCGAGACTAAGATCATGGAACAATGATATGCGATGATCCCGGCCCAGTACCTTCTTGAAAACTTCGGCTTCTCTAGCCGTTAACCCATCCTCATCAACATCTTCCTCGGGACCTTCATCATCGGAGTCATTTGCATAGCATCGGTTGTAAGGAATTAGAGGAACCATGTCCTCTTGCAAACAATATGCCTCCACATCACCAACATCATTGGTATGAAGCTCATCCTCCAACTCATCGTCTTCCGATGATACATCTTTATCATCTTGAGAAGGGTTTGGAGGGCGGTTGATTTCATGTTGAGTCATTGTTGGTTGGCTCATGTCATGTTGGGTCATTGGAGGTGGACTCGATGATGTGACATGCACTTCATGCTCATCAAATGGCTCGTTAGGAATAGGGCTCCTAACATCACTTTGGGAGGCACACCGGTTCAAGTCAAAGTGCATGAGAGGATCAACCTTCTTGGTGGCAAATAATTCACGAGCTTTGTCTTGAGATTCCGCCACGATGTCCTTGTATGCACTCCAACGTGACTCGGAGTTGAGAGGCATGACCTTCCAACGAGAGTGCATCCCGGTGCCAACATTATGCCTTCCCACCACTTCAACAACATCATTTGGCTCCATCCAATTTAATTCAATCCTCACTTTTTCCACTACCTCCGCATAGCTAGGATTACGATCAAACATCAACACAACCTCCTCCGGGTCATGGTCAACATTCCCTCTCAAAAAAGAATCCTTACCCACATGATGAACACTAACAAATTTCTCCATCTAAAAAATAATTACAACAACACAACAAAATTTTCTCATAAAAAAAAATACACATTCAACATTGAATTCAAGCTACTAAAATAATAGTACCATACATCCCACTAACTACACCTAACCCTAAGCATAATGCTAATTATTTAACACTAACCATAATTAATATAGCTCACTAACTATATCTAACAAAAATCATAACCCCTAACATTAAAATCATGTGCACACCACTATATAGCTCTCATACACAAACATTGAGCAATTCAACCACAAATTTCCCCTCATATGCAAAAGATAGGGTTTCCTAGATCTACACAAATGCCACCTCTAATTGCAAAAATTAATTGGACACAAAGCTTAAGAATAGGGGGAATACCTCTTGCACAAAGGGGGGACCAAAATCCACCAAGTATGGACCAAGAAATTGATTGATTTGGTAGTGGGGTGACTTGGGGGAGTGAGAGGGAGAGAGAAAATGGGGTCAACCCGAGTGGAAGAAGAACAATTGGAGTGGAGAGAGAGAGGGAGGGTCGGGTTGGCTGGTTTTCCTATCCTGGGAGGACCACGCCCTGCTCCGCGGCGCTACCCTCCTAGGCACCGCGCCGAGCGAGGCGGCGCTACCTTACCGCACATGGGCCCCGCTTGGCCTACGTGGCGGGGTGCACCGCGCCGGATCCAGGGCGCTACCCTTAGAAGCACCGCGCCGTGGTGTTGGGCGCTACCCAAAAGGGTCAGATCCGAAATTTGTTTTGCTTCGGTTCCATTTTGTGCTGAACATTGTCCCCAAGGTCAATTCTGTGATTTTCACAAAAGAATGAGGCTAGCATCACATGACAATACGGTGTCACAAAAGGAAAGCAAATGAGGATCCAAACTGGAAGGGGAGTTGATTTTGATCAATTTAAGGAGACTACATGCAGGCCTATGATACTCTGAAGAGATATATCGCTTTTTTTACTTTCCATGCTCATCATGACCTAGCCTTAAAGAACAACTTTTGGGGGAAAGATCCTGCCAGCGTGTACGTAAGTTTGCAGCCCTAAAGAGGTCCCCGCACCTAATCCTAACCACGCCGCCGGCCCTGCTCCCCCGCCCGCGCCGCCGGCGGAGGAAACCGCCGGGCGAAGCCCGCGCGGCGGACGGTGGCGGCGGGTGTCTCGCGCTCGCGCGCGCGCGTGGTCCTGCTCCGGGTGACGCCACCGATGGGATCTGGGCGTCCCGGCCTGGAAGGCCGGTATCCCTCTCGCCTCCCTCTCCCTCAAGCCTGCAGCGCCCCTTGAGCGGCTCTGTCGATGGCCTTTTGCGGGGCGGTACCGCTGGATGGTGGGCGCGGGGCTGGTGGCGGCGGGGTGTCCACGTGCTAGGCTTCGGTGGCGGCACGACCTGCTGCTAGGTGGCGGGGCTCATCACATGAGCTCGGCGGCGGACTACGCAGGCGGCTCGGCGTCTTGGCGGCGGCGGCTCCTTCGGCTTGGCTCCCGGGCGACGTGGCCTCCTCCATCCTTGGCGGTGGGAGGTGGTGGTGCTAGGCACCGTCGGCGGCAGGGCTCCAGGTGGCGGCAGATGCGGACCAGGAGATCTTTCCCATCCCGCAAACGTCGCTGCGGGGAGTCGTTTCGCAGCATCGGGGCTGCGAGACATCATAATAAAGGAGGTGGTCCTAGGGTTTTCCATCACGCGAGGACGAAGATCGGCCTGATGTAGGTCCTCTTTGATCAAGCCAGGGTGTCGACCTGGAAGGCTCCGCCGGCGAACTCCCTTGGGCAATGCCTGGAGATTGCTGGATCGGTGGAATTTGGGCGCACTGCATGGTCATCGAAGGTGAGATTGGAGGACTAGCAATGGTGTTCAGAGTCTTTGCAATGACGGGGAACTGGCTTGGAGTTACATGATTCGTGGCAGCGGTATGTAAGAGGGGGCGACAGTATGCGTGTAGTCCAAAGTCCTACCTTTCAGGGTGAAAACCCAAGGTCTGGCCTTAACTAGTTGTGACTGGCACTGGTTTTGTTGGAGACATTGTTTTGAGAGCGAGGATTCTCTTCAGGGTGAAAACTCAAGGTCTGGCCTTAATTGGTTGTGCCTAGCACCGTTCTTTTTGAAGACGTTGTTTTTGAAGAGCTGGACATCAGATGTTGTTTATGTGGTGGTTGTGCGGCTGCTACAAGGATTGTAACTCTGTAGCGGGACATTTCCTTTTAGTTCTTCTTTTTATTGTCTTTCGGCTGTGTGCATCCGTAATGGCTATGGCTATTGCGTTGTTGCAGAGGCTCGATGTAATTTGTATCTTCGCGATATTAATATACTCCCTTTATAAAAAAATGACCTAGCCTTACAGGTGGCGAATAAATTTTCCCAAAAAGATTATACTAACTTCACATTGATGTAAGATCTACCCCTTACAGCTTTGCTAATTCCTTCCTTAAATAATTTAGAGCTGAGCTTCCGACCGCATGCGCGTGCCGCTCCGAGGCGACCATGCCTTTACCCAAAAAAAACCCTAACCACCGGGCATCTCCGGCCGCCGCTGCCGCGCTGGCGGTGGTGGCGGCGTCCTGGCCGTCGACGGCGGTGAGGGCGAGGACGGCGCACTCCGTTCTACTTCTTGGCGCGGAGATGCGGAGTTGATGGGTCGCGGGTGTGGCGCCCGATCCGGCGAGGCGGCGGGCTGCGATGGTGGAGTGCCGAGTCTGGGCAACGATGGTGCGGCTGTTGGCTGTCAGGGTCCGGCTCCGCCGAAAAGACCGCGGCTTCTGCGCCCGTGTGTGGCCGTCTCGTCTCTGCCGCAGATCCGACAGTATCCATTTTGTTCAAAATAATCGTTCTGGACATATTCCTGCTACTCATGGTTGTAGCTACACTAATATGTCTTTACTATGATGTAGGTAGTATCTATCATGCCGGAGAGTATGTACGGGTAGTATGAAGTATATATTACTATTCCGGTAGTATATATAATACTACCTCTATACCAAAATGTAAGACTTTTTAACAAACAAAACTAGTTTACTAAAAAAGCGAAGGGAGAAATTTTTAGGTAGTATGTATACTTTTTTACATACTCCTTTCATACATATAACTATAATGGTATTTTGAATATATATAGTGCAAATTACATGCACACTTTCATTTTTTCACTTAACTTGTTTTAAAGTATTTTAGATATAATATATTAACATACTCAAACCGATAAAATATTCTACATACTTTCTTATGGCAGTATATAAGACATGGGTGTAGCTACACCGAGAGGTAGAAATCATTTTCCCTAATCGTTATATAATAAATTATTTGTTTCGGTCAAACTTTGTGTCGAAAAACGCATCCCCTCATAAATGGGAAAGGTGGGAGCGGATGTTTGTTGATTCGTGCGCTCTGTTTCTCCATATCTTATCTTATTTATCTGTGTTTCCTCCATGCTGCTCCCCTCATCCCTAACCTGCTCACTTCTTTTGGTATTCCATTATTCTGTTAGTGCAATTGTGCGACCTCTAGCTTGCCCCCATCTACTTCACGACAAAGGGAGATGTTGAAAGTTAGCTAACTAAAAGCCATGGGCATGTCCTTGCACGGTAATCAGTTTCATATTCACACGGAGAGTAATTCAGTTTATTTATCTTATATTTATACCTAAAATCTGAAATGCATAGAAAATTGTTATTGACCAAACTACATTAATGTTGTGTGCGTCAAGGCACTTTTTTCATGCTATTACAATTACGCTGTTGCAAATGAACTATGAATCGTTGACACCACCACTAAGGCAGTTCACAATGGGGAGTAACATACTCCCTCCGTCCACGAACAAGTGTACATCTACTTTTACACATAGTCAAACTTTTTAAACTTTGATCAAATATATAGAAAACTGTAGCAATATATATGACATCAAAATGATATATTTTAAAACTTCATGTCAAGACAAATCTATTGATACTAATTTGGTATCATAAATGATAGAACTTTTCCCAATAAAGTTTGTCAAAGTTTAATAAATTTGACCGCCAAAAAAGGAAAACGTACACTTTATCGTGGACGGAGGGAGTAAGCTAGTAACATACACACTTTACTAGACTATGTTCCTACCTCCACAATTAATGGGGAGTAACATGTATGTAGTGTCATGCAACGATGCATTTATTAGGCTATAGACTCATTGTTTCTTGGAATGTGTGATGTTCTGGTAACTTAGCTAGTTATACCACAAGCACATCTCTCTTCATTAAATACGTGCCACATAAGCAAAGTTGTATTGGAGTGTGTGATGTTACTGCTAAGTTCCTCCCCATTGTGACCAGTCTAAGGCTAGTCACAATGGGGAGTAACATTGAGTAGTAACATACACGTTATTCTATGCTATGTTACCACTACCACAGTGGGTAGTAACATCATGCAAACCTCCATTTATTAGCTTATAGACTCATAATGTCTTGAAATATGTGATGTTCCGGTAACTAGATATGTTACCACTACCCTCTCTTTCCTCATTAAATACTTGCCACATCAGCTTTTTATCCTACGTGGCGTTGATGTTACTATTAAGTTCCACCCCACTGTGACCAGCCTAACCAACAACTTAAGTATCATGACAGATTCACACCATCGATGGACTCTAGTGAGAATGATTTGCAACCACGTCAGCCGTAGTCAAGCCAATAATTAAAGAAATGTAGATGAATAGCACTTTAGAGTATCAGCTTAAGATTGTGCATCACAATTCAATTAAAAGTTATTTTTATAAGATAATGAAAACTTCTAGATACCACTTTACATTTTACCAGCAACTTCTGAGCTAGAAAAAAAAGAATAAAAGGATGTATGTATTTATGGAGAATAAAGGAAAAGAAAGAGATACAATGCTTAAGGTACATGTTCAATGTTATGGGTTGGAGACTGGAGTACGGCCAGGAGGAGGGGATGAATATCATGTCAGTCAGAGTCAAACCTATAAGTAAAATGAAAAATAGATGTCACGACCCCGGACCCAGAGATATACATACTGTTATGTGCTCCTAGCCATGGACTCACAAGGGCTTCAGGGTTACCAGCCCCGGCCGCAACAAACAACGGCAGGCAGACCGGATTCATCGGCACGTAGTCCGGATCCCCGGTCTACTACTCCTTGTATCCATGCTAGTCATAACCAACTATGCATATCAAAGCGTCTACGAATCGAATGAAACTGAAGGAAACGGGACCAAGGTTATACAGAGCTGCTATGTGTCCAGAAAGTGCAACAACAATCGAGGGTTACTGGGGTTACCTCGCCCCAGGCCGATCAAATCGACAGGCGGGCTCGGACATGGATCATCGGCTCCACAACCCCTCGACTGCGACAACTATGCAGGCATAGCCAAAACTGTATAACAATGAGCTCGAAACCAACAACCGATCAAAGCAACACTCTAGACATGAAGCTGTATTAAACAGGTGTTACTAGGGTATAGCTTACAAACAGAGGTCACACGACCCAACATTACATCAGACAACGGAAGGCAAATTATGTTGCTAATCAACAAGAACCAAAAAGGCCTAAGAGGCCGCAACATAAGGCGACGTCCCAGCCCATAGATTCCAGGCTGCTACCTGGGAACCCCGAACTACTCGTCGATGTCCACGTTGAATCACCACTGATGTGAGATCTTCTCCTGAACCAAAATTAAGCAAACCTGAGTACGGGAGGTACTCAACAAGACTTAATTAACCTATTATATATCTGCTATTTCGAAAAGGGTTTCATGAAGGCTGATTTGCGTAAAGCAATCTTTGTTTTGCAAGTTGAGGAAGGAATAGCACGTCTCTTGGAGTGTTTTGAAAACAGATGAGAAAGCTACTCAACTACTGATATCATCATTTTTTAATCCACCAAAACATTTCAGCACCTCGTGCTTCAAAGATCACCTCCTCCAGTTGTTCCACACTACCTCATGCTACAAGGTAACCCCTCTCGGCATCTCCGAGGAGGCATTCCTTCAATCGTTATCAGCAGGTTTTAGTCATTCCGTTCAAGTTATCTATGATCACAGAATCCGTCACCAAGTCGTCTTTAACCGCAGACACGGCTTTTCGAAAAGATTTAACCCTGCAGGGGTGTACAACTTTACCCACACGTACCAACCGACTCTTAGTGCCACCGGGTTGGCACTAGTCCGGGAAGTGCCGGCAGAGGGTGGTCGATTCCCAGCCTTTACCTTGTCGAACCATATCCATGAGTCAACCCAAACAGGGCCACCCCGTCAACAGGGAGTTGGCCACCTCCTGACGGCACCTGTTCTGTGAGTCGGGAACAAGATCCGTGTACATCCATCACTTGTCCCGGTCACGACCTAGTTTTCTCCAAAACATTTTCCGACTCACACGCAGATGGAAAGCTCAAACTACGTGGCTCATGGATAAGGTTAAACAAGTTAGTCAGTCGGGCGGGGTTCATCGGCCCACGTGTGGCTGTACGCTCAGTCTTGGCTCGAAGGCGAGAACTCGCTCCTAGGGGCATGAACAGGACAAAACGCCACAACCCATTGTGGCCTCACATCCATGCCGTGATTAGTCAAGTTATCAAAGGGAACTCAAATCATAAACACCTGACATGGTAGATTCACGCATTGACCAGAATCATCAACTAGGCATGGCTAAGCAAGACTCACAAGGTTTAGCGGAGCGCGCACAAACAAGCCTATAGCTGCTAGGTGCAGTGGATCAGGATATCTAGGTTATGCAAGATATAGGAGAACTCTATCTACTGACATCAAATAGTTTGGAACCGAACGCAAAGTACGAGATTCAAATCACTTTGAAACCATATATGAGCAGATAAGAGGTTATGCTTGCCTTGGTTATAAGAAAACCAGATAAAGACTTCAGGAATAAGTGCTTGACTTGTCGGTTAGGATCAAGTATTCGTCATTGGATTGCTGGCCTTCTCTTCGGAGTCACGTTCTACCGAGGGGGAACAAACACCGAAAAGAAGAAATAACAATCAACACATGGCATCGATGCAATGCGCAATATGTATGCATGAGCGGATTAATGCACTGTAATAAATCCCTAAGCATGATCGTTGGGTTGCTAGGGTTCATATGACGGTTACACATTTTTACTGAAATTAGCCCGAAATGGACCTCGGAGGGGGTTTTCGGGCGATTATGGAAGTGAGTGCAATTTAAAGTGCTCAAATGGGTTTGAAAACACCATAAATAGATTGCATTTGTCATTTTGAGCAATTTGAGATATAACTTTTAATTTTCTAATTTTAGTGAATAAAAACTTATTTTCTCCATTTTAAATGATTAAACAATATTAAATAAAGGCCAAAATTCAACTTTGTCAAATATGTGTGAAAATTACATAAACATGTAGAGTACATTTTTCTGAACAAAACCATATTTTTATTTTATTTTTCTGATTAATATTTTAACAGTTATTCAAATATTAAAATTTATCATTTTCTGTAATGATTAAACATTTTCTAGGAATATGAAAATAGGATTATGATGTCACTGTGACGCAAGCGTGACATCACCTGGCCAGTTCTTCACAGATGCCACCTCCAATCCGGCGATTCCGCGCGCCAAAAGGAAATTAAACCATACTATGGGCTGGAGGGGGTCGAGGACGAACTATAGGTGGCGGCGCCGCTCCTTTTGGGTCGCCGGAGCGACCACGCCGTCCACCAGCGCGGTGGCGGACAGCAGCGCACGGCGGCGGTGGGCTACCGAGGGAGAGGGGGCAGGGCAAAGGTACCAGCAGGTTCAGGAGCTCACCGCGGATGCAGTGAAGAAGACGGAGGAGCAAGGCGAGGTAGGGGTTGGCCGGAATCCATGGAACCGCCGGCGGCCGGAGTGGAAGGGAACAACACGATTCCGGCGATTGGGGGCGTCCCGGCTTCCGAGACTTGACGAGGAGGGCAACGGGAGGACGGAAGAGAGGACTAGGTGATCGGCTTGGCCTCGGATGACCGGAGGCGACGGTGATTCGAAGCGGCCGGAGGGCTAGGGTTCGGTTGCAGGCAGAGAACAGAGAGGGAGGGAGACAGGTGAGGGGGCGAGTCAGGAAGGGGGAGTTGTGCACGACATGCTCTCCTCGCTCCACTTCTCGCGAGGAAGGACGAAGCAGGCCGTGGCATCGACGAGGGCGCCCAAGACACGCAGCTGCTCTGCTTTCTGGCCAGAGGTAGGAGAAGCAGAAAAAGAAAAAGAGATTACAAAAACCCCCTAAAGCTTCTGTATTTTACGAAGAGGTCCTTTTCTCTTTTAAAACAGCAAAGAGATTTGAAAGATTGGGGTCCTTTTTGCAACAATAAAAATTAGCAAAAATTATCTTTGAAAAGCTCATGAAATTTCCAACAACACCATATGTCACTTTGGTGTAATTGAAATACTTTTCAGAACAGAATTTTGGAAACTATTTTAAGTACTTTTTGCTGGAATTTTCTCAAACCATTTAAATTCCAAATTTAAATTGGTTGAAACATGATTTAAAATTTTGGTTTCATGCATGAATGATATGAACTCAACACCACAACACTTTGGTACCAAAAATTGGGATGTTACAAATCTACCCCCCTTACAAGAATCTCGTCCCGAGATTCCCGAAGCAGAAGAAAGAAGGAACACCGGTTTTGAACGATCTTCTCGAACCTTACGGTTCTCTTATCGAAGAGGTTGATCCGTAGCATCTTGAAGTGTTGCACGGATACACCTTAGGTAAGAGGGAAACTCTTAGGAAATGATCTTCACGAAGATCGAGTATCTCATGGCTAACTCACGGCAGGAACGTTCATAAAGAACTATTGAGTTATCGTGCATGAAACACATTAAGGTAACAGAGTGAATAGAATATGGTTTCAAGTTTGCGGACGATTGGTTCTTGAAAGGATTTGGAATATGAGCTTTGCACAAGACTTTAAATCCTTTTGGAAGAAGAAGGTTGGTCAACTTGTGAAACCGGGGTTTTCTTCAAACAGATGACCAAGATGGAAAGAATTGTCTCGGATATCACAACGCAATATCCATAGACGAGGGAGAACACGAGAAAACACTGTAATCGTGAGTCGGAGAGAATTTGATACATGATCATGTTCACTCCTCGGAGTGGACACGGGAGATAACGGAACTTTCAACCATTCCGTCAAAGTTTGTCGAAAACTTTATCAAGAATCGGGATGTTACATCACTGCATAAGATGAGTAGCCCAAGGATGTTGAAACACCGTAGTTAGGGAGGAATTCTTGGTCACACCTTAAGAATGGATAACCAACGGGGACTGAGACACCGAAAGGAATAAGGAATCTCTTTCCTACTGTGGTTTGGACGTAGCAATACGTTTACCACATGGTTAAGATCCCATGGCTGAAGTAACTGACAAATTCACACAATGTGTGAGATGAACAGAACTTCAGGTACTAACAACTTGAAAAAGGGAACTGATCAACGGCGGTTACAAAACACCAAGAGATGGTTATGATAAGCTTGTTTCCACCAGAACAAAGGTTTTGGAGGTTCAACGGAAAGATCAACTTCCAAGTTATCTTGGACGTTCTAGGTACCAAGATCAGGCTTACGGTAGACCGTGAGTAGACCTTTAAGTGAAAGTAGAACTCCGGTTTGGAAGAACGGGGAGGAAAACTTGTGCAGAACGAGCCACACAGGAATTCCGACTGAGAGTGGTTGTTCTTACGGACTCAAAGAGATATAATTAGGTCTTCCGACTAATTGTGTCAACCACCACATCAACCATGCTGGATTTTCGAATGGACCTAATCCAATAC
The DNA here is from genome assembly GCA_028641055.1 of Alopecurus myosuroides. Classification (NCBI taxonomy): domain Eukaryota; kingdom Viridiplantae; phylum Streptophyta; class Magnoliopsida; order Poales; family Poaceae; genus Alopecurus; species Alopecurus myosuroides. The sequence continues at coordinate 297,506,184 of CM054063.1, read as the reverse complement.
CCTTGAGGAAACACCAACCATCGTTGCTGCTTGAGATTCAGCTCTGGTTAGTGGATTGAATAACTGAGACTCGACGTGTTTGATTGAAGAGATTGCACCGGTTACCAACGAGATACATATGCTAGATTCTCAAGGTATGGACTACGATGTCACACTCAAGAGGATGAGTGAGATTACAAAACTTATGTAGTAGCAACTTGCGAAAGACGGTTGCACCTACATGGACTATTTGCAAAGAAACACATCGGAGTCCTTGTTAGGAAGATGGTACAAAGATAACGAAGTTCTTGGACTTCTTCTCTTTCACGGAAGATCAGTCAGTGGCTGGGTGTGGATGCAACTTCTTCAAATGAATGGAGGTAACACCCCACCATCTCAAGGATAGACCTCACGTGCATGACCGACTTGGAGTTATTCCCGAAGGAACAAGAAAACTCTACTCGGACTCACGGCGACATCTTTCACCATAAGCACATGAACCGGAGTAGGTTACTTCGAACATCTGGAACCCAACTTCGTGAGGACACAAAGATGGTTCTCGAGAGTTTCCAACATTAGTGCCAAGTGTTCAACATGATCCTCGTGCAACTCTGATAAATAAGAATGTCATCGATGGGCTCGACAACGCGCTTATCAACACTCCAAGATGAGGGATTCATATGATACATGAACAAGGCAAAATATTGGTCAGATCAGAGGACATGAGGTGTACTCGGGAGAAGCACCATGAGTGATAACACCATAAAGATAGTCCTTGGATCTTGTCTTGATCTGACGATAGCCCAACTCAAATCAAGGGTGGAAAGATAGCATGTCCATTAAGGAGATACTATCATGTTTCAACAGGATGAGAACTAGACATCTCATTCCAACGGAACAAGTTAGGATGAGCTTTTGCCTTTCAACTCTCCAAGTTGTTGTTTAATCTCAACCAACTAGTCCAGGGTGTCCAGCGGAGTTCCTTGGAGAAAGAAGTAGTTCAAACTACTCCTGGTTTAGACATCACGGTCAGGTAAAACCTGGTGAAACTTCTGGAAAGACAACCAGAATATCACAACCCACCGGTATGTCTTAGAAATCGAAAGGAGGCGTGCTTTTCAAAGCAACCGATATGGTCTGGAGAGCTTTGGCATGAACCTAACTCTCTGATCAAGAATGTGCACCGGAATGAACGGATTTGACAACACGGTCAATTTCAAATAGAGACCGGGTGACCAATAGTGCTAAGAAGGATACAGATGTTTCTTAGATTTTTTCAAAGCAGTAAGAATTGCTAGGAATAGCAGATACACATGTCGATGAACAAACCATCATTCTCATGCATTCGAGCTTAGAGGAAGGGGGAGTGAAGATGTGTGAGAGCATCACTTCATCATTAAGGCCATGAAACTTAACACGACCTCTTAATACAAAAGAGTGTGATACTCGAAGGTGGAACAGATTGGAAGTTCATGAAACTTCTTTAATCTGCGGATTACAAACTTTGACCTGGTCCTAGAGGTGAACGAGGTACTGGAGTTTGTTTCTCCTGACATCCCAAGGTGGAATGTTTTGACAGAAAACAGGAGCAAATGCATTGGAAATATCCAACACACATATGTAACTTGGTTTCCAAAACAACGGATGGAGTTCGGAAAGCAACTAAAGAGTAGGAACGTGCTCTGGAGAATCCTGAGATCACGTTGGATGCACAGGGTAATACTCATTTGTAAAACCCATGCTAAAACGAGAGGTGTAACAGAGTCAAGAACAAGGATATGGAATCATAAAGAACACTCTTGTTGTGATCCTCTTTTGGTTCCAAAGGAAAGCCTACGGCTATGAGAGTTGGAATTTCCTAACCACCCTAAGGTACAACAGATTCCTCAGGATCCAAAGAAACAGAACTTGGGTTAAAGATCGGCATCCTGTACTGATAGAGTGAGCATCACATGGTTATGAAACCACATGGTTCAACCCACCACAATTCAGCACATTCCGGGACCTTCGGTTCAAGTCCAAGGTTAGAAACCAAAAGAAAAGAATAACTACTATCTTAGTGCCTTGAAGGACACTACGAATAGCAATCACGAAGTATCTTCCCAAAACAACGATAGCTCCGGAAGAACTTGAGCAGAGGATAACGAATACATTTGAGATGAAAAGGAAATCTCGAAGGTTTAGGATTTAGAACTTCGGAACATGTAGGAATGTGGAATCCAGATAACTCTGAGAGATTAGAATGGAAAGGAAATCTCCCAGTTGAAACGAGAGATAACGGAATATGGAACACACACGACTCTAGAAACTTTAACACTAGGTCAACTTGGGTAAAAGACGTCCTTGCCAGAGAAGGCACCTAGTTTTGAATGACTAGAAGAGATAGAAAAACCTTTTCAAATCAAAACAGGTAAGGAGACCCAGAGTTAGAGCGATACCAGGTAAGGAGTAAAAAGAATCCTAAGAAGGTTTTTCACAACTCATTTGAGGTTTCAAAGTAGTTTTCACAATCACTAGACTCGACATCGACCAAGCAATAAGGTTTTCCTACAGGCAGTCCTGCTCTGATACCAAGACTTGTCACGACCCCGGACCCAGAGATATACATACTGTTATGTGCTGGCCTTAATTGGTTGTGCCTAGCACCGTTCTTTTTGAAGACGTTGTTTTTGAAGAGCTGGACATCAGGTGTTGTTTATGTGGTGGTTGTGCGGCTGCTACAAGGATTGTAACTCTGTAGCGGGACATTTCCTTTTAGTTCTTCTTTTTATTGTCTTTTGGCTGTGTGCATCCGTAATGGCTATGGCTATTGCGTTGTTGCAGAGGCTGGATGTAATTTGTATCTTCGCGATATTAATATACTCCCTTTATAAAAAAATGACCTAGCCTTACAGGTGGCTAATAAATTTTCCCAAAAAGATTATACTAACTTCACATTGATGTAAGATCTACCCCTTACAGCTTTGCTAATTTCTTCCTTAAATAATTTAGAGCTGAGCTTCCGACCGCATGCGCGTGCCGCTCCGAGGCGACCATGCCTTTACCCAAAAAAAACCCTAACCACCGGGCATCTCCGGCCGCCGCTGCCGCGCTGGCGGTGGTGGCGGCGTCCTGGCCGTCGACGGCGGTGAGGGCGAGGACGGCGCACTCCGTTCTACTTCTTGGCGCGGAGATGCGGAGTTGATGGGTCGCGGGTGTGGCGCCCGATCCGGCGAGGCGGCGGGCTGCGATGGTGGAGTGCCGGGTCTGGCAACGATGGTGCGGCAGTTGGCGGTCAGGGTCCGGCTCCGCCGAAAAGACCGCGGCTTCTGCGCCCGTGTGTGGCCGTCTCGTCTCTGCCGCAGATCCGACAGTATCCATTTTGTTCAAAATAATCGTTCTGGACATATTCCTGCTACTCATGGTTGTAGCTACACTAATATGTCTTTACTATGATGTAGGTAGTATCTATCATGCCGGAGAGTATGTACGGGTAGTATGAAGTATATATTACTATTCCGGTAGTATATATAATACTACCTCTATTCCAAAATGTAAGACTTTTTAACAAACAAAACTAGTTTACTAAAAAAGCGAAGGGAGAAATTTTTAGGTAGTATGTATACTTTTTTACATACTCCTTTCATACATATAACTATAATGGTATTTTGAATATATATAGTGCAAATTACATGCACACTTTCATTTTTTCACTTAACTTGTTTTAAAGTATTTTAGATATAATATATTAACATACTCAAACCGATAAAATATTCTACATACTTTCTTATGGCAGTATATAAGACATGGGCGTAGCTACACCGAGAGGTAGAAATCATTTTCCCTAATCGTTATATAATAAATTATTTGTTTCGGTCAAACTTTGTGTCGAAAAACGCATTCCCCTCATAAATGGGAAAGGTGGGAGCGGATGTTTGTTGATTCGTGCGCTCTGTTTCTCCATATCTTATCTTATTTATCTGTGTTTCCTCCATGCTGCTCCCCTCATCCCTAACCTGCTCACTTCTTTTGGTATTCCATTATTCTGTTAGTGCAATTGTGCGACCTCTAGCTTGCCCCCATCTACTTCACGACAAAGGGAGATGTTGAAAGTTAGCTAACTAAAAGCCATGGGCATGTCCTTGCACGGTACTCAGTTTCATATTCACACGGAGAGTAATTCAGTTTATTTATCTTATATTTATACCTAAAATCTGAAATGCATAGAAAATTGTTATTGACCAAACTACATTAATGTTGTGTGCGTCAAGGCACTTTTTTCATGCTATTACAATTACGCTGTTGCAAATGAACTATGAATCATTGACACCACCACTAAGGCTGGTCACAATGGGGAGTAACATACTCCCTCCGTCCACGAACAAGTGTACATCTACTTTTACACATAGTCAAACTTTTTAAACTTTGATCAAATATATAGAAAACTGTAGCAATATATATGACATCAAAATGATATATTTTAAAACTTCATGTCAAGACAAATCTATTGATACTAATTTGGTATCATAAATGATAGAACTTTTCCCAATAAAGTTAGTCAAAGTTTAATAAATTTGACCGCCAAAAAAGGAAAACGTACACTTTATCGTGGACGGAGGGAGTAAGCTAGTAACATACACACTTTACTAGACTATGTTCCTACCTCCACAATTAATGGGGAGTAACATGTATGTAGTGTCATGCAACGATGCATTTATTAGGCTATAGACTCATTGTTTCTTGGAATGTGTGATGTTCTGGTAACTTAGCTAGTTATACCACAAGCACATCTCTCTTCATTAAATACGTGCCACATAAGCAAAGTTGTATTGGAGTGTGTGATGTTACTGCTAAGTTCCTCCCCATTGTGACCAGTCTAAGGCTAGTCACAATGGGGAGTAACATTGAGTAGTAACATACACGTTATTCTATGCTATGTTACCACTACCACCGTGGGTAGTAACATCATGCAAACCTCCATTTATTAGCTTATAGACTCATAATGTCTTGAAATATGTGATGTTCCGGTAACTAGATATGTTACCACTACCCTCTCTTTCCTCATTAAATACTTGCCACATCAGCTTTTTATCCTACGTGGCGTTGATGTTACTATTAAGTTCCACCCCATTGTGACCAGCCTAACCAACAACTTAAGTATCATGACACATTCACACCATCGATGGACTCTAGTGAGAATGATTTGCAACCACGTCAGCCGTAGTCAAGCCAATAATTAAAGAAATGTAGATGAATAGCACTTTAGAGTATCAGCTTAAGATTGTGCATCACAATTCAATTAAAAGTTATTTTTATAAGATAATGAAAACTTCTAGATACCACTTTACATTTTACCAGCAACTTCTGAGCTAGAAAAAAAAAGAATAAAAGGATGTATGTATTTATGGAGAATAAAGGAAAAGAAAGAGATACAATGCTTAAGGTACATGTTCAATGTTATGGGTTGGAGACTGGACTACGGCCAGGAGGAGGGGATGAATATCATGTCAGTCAGAGTCAAACCTATAAGTAAAATGGAACAGAACTTTGAAATATCAGTTGCAGCTTTACATCCCGGTCTGTGTAAAGTTAATTTTACAATATAATGACAACTTCTTTGTACCATTTTACATATTACCAACACCTTGTGAGTGGAAAAGAAACAAAAAGGTAGTTTGTCTTGATAGAAAAGAAAGTAAAAGAAAGGTCTACAATGTTTAAATTACATTTTCAATGACATGGGTTGGAGACTTAACTATTTTTGGGAGGAGGATCACATCCATATCATCCGGAGTAAAGACAAATAAAAGTAGATAAACATCACTTTAAAACATCAACTATATCTTCGCCTCGCAACCAAGTAAAGGTTACTTTTATTACAAGATAATGGAAACTTTTCAGCACGACTGTACATATGACCAACTCCTTTTGAGTGGAAAGAACAAGAAACATATGCTCAGCTTGATGGACAAGAAAAAACAACTTAAATTGACGTGAAAGGAAAACCACCTTATATTTATAATAAAGGAAAAATAGCTTGATGGACAAGAAAGGAAAAAACAACAACTTAAATTTAAGAAACTTCCATTTCTTAAAAATTAACTACATCTTTGCATCCCAACCAAGTCAAGGTTACTTTTAGAAGATAATGGAAACTTGTCAGCACCAATTTATATGACCAACACCTTGCAAGCGGAAAGAAGAAACAACAAAAGCTCATCTTGATGAATAAGAATGGGAAAACAACAGATACAATGCTTATGATACATGTTTGACGTGGTGGTTGGAGGTTGGTCTATTGTTGGGAGGATAGGATAACAATTGGATAGAATCAGATATGTTCGGCACGCATATGAGTCCGATGTTGTTGGTTCCACAATGATCTAATTAATTTGACACAGTATGCTTGCAAGAAACTCAATCTTCCTTAAATTGATGGACACGAAAGAAAAAGAAATCGGTACTATGCTTAAGTTACATGTTTTTAATACTTTACATATGATCAACACCTTATAGATGGAAAATAAGAAGAAAAGGAAAATCATCCGGTGGACAACAAAGCAAAGGGAAGGAAAACAATGCTTAAGATACATGTCACTCAATTTGCAGGTGATGACATTATCCACGAAGTCTTGCTGCCTTCCTATAAATGGGAATGCTTCCTTGCCAAGAATATAGTGGGGTTTAAATGCAAGAAACAAGAGATTAGATTGGTAAACATGGAGAAATCATAGTGATCGAAAGAGTGAGCAATTAAAAAGAACAATAAAGAAAGATCTGATCCCTCTCCGCATGCTTCTACGATTCCATCTCTTCATCAACAAAAAGTGAAAAGTATCATCTTTTCCCTATCCATTCTGCTTCTTCTTTTGAGTTTGTAACTACATCTAGAGGAAATTTAGGTATAAATCATTCATTTATCAGCACAATGAGATTGTGGGTAGCATATTTGAGTACTAAACTCAGTAAGTATGCATGTGATATGTGTGGTTATTTTTTAAAATTTTAATTTTCTTGTTAAGTCTATTTCCTCTATCTCTGAAAGCTATCTTTGTGATCAGTTTCATATTTGATATGCAAACAAAAACCCCAAAACTATAGTGCGTATTTTATATATATTTTACGGTGCCTAATCTATCATGTCCCCTTTACTTGCTTCTTCCCTATCTCAGTCCATCGTCAGTGGAAATTTGCTTGGTGGTTATTTTTATGTGTTATTTTCAGTACTTGTATGTGTGCGTTTGTAATGGTGCAAACTGCTTGTGTGTTTCATCGTTAAATACACATGTCTATATGTAATTTCTAGGTTATTTTTTTATCCCATCTTTATTCTCTTTTGTCAGGTAAAATAGATTCTATATCCCCTTCTAAAAGCTGCTAGCTATCATCCTATTTTCTTGTCGAAGTGTGTCTCTTTTAAGTGTTTTCGAAAAAGTATGATGCATAATTTTAAAATATAAAAAATAGTGCCCATATGGATTTATGATTGTTTTGTGTTAGTGACCATCCTCAATTATATGATCCTACCTTTGGAGTTATGATTGTCCAGTGTTAATAACTATCTTTGGAGAACAGACAGTTTACTCACTGAGAAAATCACTTTGATAACATGACAACTAATGTGGCCAAACGTCCTCATGTCCATCATGATCTAGGTTTTCAGGACAGTGGCTTGAGTTTCATGTGTGATTTTCCAACAAAATACATATGAGTTTGTAACAATTAGAATAAAATGTATGCAACATGGAAAAATTGGGTGGGGAGGGGGACACAAACTTTTATGCAACATTTCGTGAGTGATTTATCAACAAAAATTGAGCGACTTTGTTTCACAATTAAAACATGCATGCAACATTTTAAAAATCGTGAAAAATAACTTAAATATACCATCGCGCATGACAGTCTAGTTTTGCCGATTCACCATCGCCTTCCATCTACTGTCGTTACATCTCTCTAAAATATCTTACACCTTCGAGTAATTACTATGTGTCATGTATTTTTCTTGGCATCTGGTGTGGTTGTCAAAGATTGCATGAAACGTAGTTTTAAAAAATGCATACATGCACTAGAGCTAGGGGTGTAGATGACATGTTATGCGGCACCGCCAGATATCCTATTAGTGGGCTCAGTATTTCATTTTTTCAGTAAACAAAATGCTTTTTTGAAATGTTGACCAATATAAATGGGATTAAATGTCCGTCGTTTACTTCCCTAACTGGAGCCCGGTTCAATGAATGAATAATTTGCAGGAATCCAACGACTCGGGAAGAAAATACACTAGCGATGGCCTTGCAGTTCATACGAACAACCCAGCCGACCCACTTACACATGTGCTAGCTTCGGTCTCTTGACCCAAACTGTTTGCCGAAGTTTAAATGCCAATTATTTCTGATCCACCGGAGAGTCGGTGGAACATTACCTTCTGATACTTATCTTCTTATGCTAACATTTATTCACCTCTTAACTTGAAGTGTATTACTATTTCATTCTTCTACGTAAAGTCATTTTTCCTTAATCCATTCGTTCACTTCTATAAGAAATTTCAATTTTAGCCATATACATTCGAAAACGAGTGAATCTAGACTCATTTTGTACATAGGTTCACTTATTTTATTACGCATGTGATCAAAATTGAAATGACTAGTGTTACTTATAAAAAATAGATGGAGGGAGTATCACAAATAATTTAATGTTTTTAAATGCTAGTTTATCCATATATCATACAGCGTACCTGAGAGAAAAATATTGGAGCTGATGTTTATAGTTGTGGTACAACTACTTGCTTTTCTTATTTGATTTCATCCATGATGTTTAGGAATGTTAGTTAATTGCATTGATTTCTGTTTTATTTTATACTCCTTAACATTCTAGATGATTGAATGCATAATTAATTCTAGTTAATGTTAATTAACCAGGTAAGTACCTTCAAGAACTTCCATGAACCTTGGAACATCTATATATAACCGGGATCAAAAGAAGCTACACCAGCCACATTCAGCAACGACCATGGCCATTAACATCGTAATGTCGGAGCTTGTCAAGCCGAGTGAGGCCACCCCCCAAAGCCCAGTTTGGCTATCCAACCTTGACCTTGGCGCACGAAACAGCTATACGCCGATGATCTACTTGTTCCGCACCCGCAGCGATGACTGCATAGGGTTTTTCTCGACGGGTGTTCTAAGGACAGCACTGGCTAGAGCGCTGGTGCCGTTCTACCCTTTGGCTGGTCGCCTTAGCATGGCCCCAGATGGGCGGGTGGAGATCGATTGCAATGCCGAGGGTGCAATTTTTGTTGCCGCACGGTCTAATGTTGCGCTAGATAATATGGGGGATTTCGTCCCATCTAAAGCGATGTGTGACATGTTCGTGCCTCCCTATGAGAAAGAGGCAGGCGCTGGCAGCCCCTTGCTCCTCCTTCAGGTTCGATTTCATCCTTTTTTCCTACACATATATATGTAGATGTAAACATATTTGCTAGAGGGAAACCGATATTTTTTTTAATTCAGGTTACCTTCTTAAGTTGCGGAGGAGTGGTACTCGGCACGGCCATGCACCACTATGCCTTTGACGGTCGCAGCTCTTTCCACTTCATCCAGATGTGGGCAAGCATGGCCCGGGGAGCCTCCGAGGCCATTGTACCTCCGTTCCTTGATCGAAGTTCCCTCTGTGCACGCTCCTCACCGACCATCCTCTTCGACCACAACCATGAGTACCTCCACAAGGACGGATCCCTAATCTCCGACAGATCGCCAGAGTTATCCAGTGCCATCCTACGAGTGACTAATGCGCAGGCTGCCGCGCTCCATACCCGCACGGGAGAGTCCTTATTCCGCACCCTCGCGGCCCACATATGGCGTTGCACGTGTATGGCGCGTACGCTGGCCCCTGATACCGAGTCCCGGCTCTACACAATGGTCGACATGCGTGCCCGCCTCTCACCGCCACTTCCAGACGCCTACTTTGGAAATGCCTCCGTGCGCACGTCAGTGTCAGCTAAGGTTGGAGATCTCCTCTCCAACCCGCTCAAATTCGGTGCCCAGCGGGTCCGCATGGCGACGTCCCAGAGGGATGATTACGCACGCTCATTGGTGGACTACCTGGAGACCGCGGATGTACGGTCTAAACCGGGGAGGGAGCTCCCAGATACGGACCTCCGAGTGATAAGGTGGATGGGCATGGCGTCGCAGGATGCCGACTTTGGGTGGGGCGAGCCTGCACTGATTGCACCAGCTGTCATGTCGTACACGTGGTTCATTTACAACATTGGGAGCAGTGGTGATGTTGCGGTGGCTGTGGCGATGAAGCCGGATCACCTTGAACGGTTCAAGGAGCTCTTTTTCGACGAGAATGAGATGACATGGTGACTTCAGCACATGCACAAGAGTACCATGTTATGCAGACACCTACAGCCGACACAGTTATGGAAAGGTTTGATTCCATATATACAAGGTTTCTCCCGCAGATTCCAAATCGATGAAGAGTTTGTTCCTAATTTATGTGGAGTGTGGTATAGCCTCTAAGTTGTAATTTGGCTAGTCATAGCCTCCCCGGTCAATCAATAATGTAAAATATTAATAAGAAAACCAATTTACTCTAGCTGTATTCGATCTGGTATGCACATTTTTGTTTTCTAAGTTCTAGCAGAGCCAACGTGTCATACGTACACATGCACGTTATGTATCGAATTCCTAGAGATTGTTTCTGCAGAGCGACAGGTGGGAACATAATCTGGCATGTTACGCGTCGCATTCCAATCATAGAGATTATTTTGTAGCGCATCTAGTACTCGCGTCTCATCATACTTACTCCTAATCCATCCATACGCACATTGTCGATCACGGCGACTACCGCATCAAGTGGTCAACGCCTAGGTGGTCCAACCACCCCGACGACATCCTCGGCGTGATCTCGTGCGCAACCAGCACGTACTTCCATCTCAGGTTGCTAGTAAGACGTACGGGTTGCGGATGTCCGCTACAGCAATATGCGGGACAGTGCCACGCTGGCGGACCCTCGCGACTGTCCGTCACAAACCACTTCAATTTGTGCGAGACGAAGTGGCAGCCCGCTTTATCCAGCGAGTGGCAACACAATATGGTAACAGCGGGAAGGAATTGTATCCAGAGCAGCTCACATCAGTACTAGAAAGAGCTCAGCAACACTGAAATTGATATGGCGCTACCAATAGTCACAGATTCTAATACTTCTATGTGCGTGCATTCTGCCGGTTTGCATGACATGGAAGTAATTTTGAATAAATTTTGTAATCAAGGAAGTGCACTCAAAGAGTTAGAGGCATTGGCTGGTACGTTTCAAAAATCCAAAGAATTAATGGACTACATGGACCGTGACATGCAAACTAACCAAGGTAATATGCAGCTTGGTCGTTTCTTTAGATTGGCACATTTGCAGGACCAAGTCGTACACGTACAGGAGATCTCCTATTATTTCTCAGAGCCACGTCCACCCGAGAGGATGGAACAACAAGCTACAAGATTGTTGCCGATGGATTATTTATCCCTGCATGCATGCGGCTGGGGTCCACCTTTAGCCGTATGCTTAGAGGAGACGCACCAACTTAGGAGTCCTATGTATTTTATTTTCCTAATTAGACTCAATATACTCAGTTTGTTATTTTTGGTTTCTTTGTTCGCAAGTCAAGCTAGGAGTCGGCTATACTAATATAAATAGCCAAGGTACGGTCATGGTAAGGGAGTTGAAATTATTTGAGATTGAGAATACAGAAAAGGTCCCATGTCGGGGGACACCCATATCATTTGTTTTGCTTGCTGATTCGTGAGGATCTGTTGTGCGTGTCGTGGAGTAGATCAAATCTGCTCACCGACCGAAGTTATCTTTTGTCGTTCTTCGATCGCCGTGAAAGATTGGGCCAAAACCCTTTCGGATCACGTTGATCCGTATCATCTTGGTATCAGAGCCGTCGGGTTTCTCACGGCGTATTCTTGCTGAGAATTATCTGCTAGACACCGGTGAGTTCGTGTGCCGTTTGCTACCGGAGGCGATCAAGCCAACACACAGGTTCTATTTGGTTCTATTTGTTCATCTGTTTGTGTTCTGCTGAAGGCGTATTGCATCGTGAGGGTCTTGGTCCCTTTCGCCGACACGATCGTGAGTTCGCTCGACTCGAGGCGTTTCCGCTGGTTCATGCGTGCGGAGTCCTCTATTCGCTCGCTGCGATCGAGAGTCCACGTCTACAGGGAAGAAAATTACCAGGTTGGAGTACAGAGGAAAAGCTGGTTCTGTTCCTAGTATTTCGGGATTCTGATCAAACGTGGAGTGTTTCTACGTACGAATTGCCAAGGGACAGGAAAGTAAGGGGAAAAAAGGTGTAAGTGCAGATTCGTTCCTAGCTACCTTGTACGTGTATGTATAAGGCAAAGTTAGGTTCTAGATTGGGTTTTTTTTCCCCAACTGGTCACGTAGTACAAGAAACCAAAAGAAGGGCTAATCAGGTGGTGATCGTTTTGGTCCTCTAGACTATAGATTGGTACAGATCCGATTGTTACCTGAGGGCTTATTTTGTCTTACCTGATTGGTGTTTGGTGTTAGATAAGACTGGTACTACAATTTGCTGCTAATTGCCGTCGGACGTGTCTTTTTTGCTGATTACTGTGAGTCTGTGACCTAAAGCTCCAGCGGAGTCCGATCGTTGACCGAATATTTTCACCAGGACACAATGTTCTGCCGCTACTACTCACTTTTGCCAAGTACTATGGATGATATGACCGTCATGTCATCGGGGTTTCGGCTCGAAGAGGGAGGTCTTCATGATAAACTGTTTCACACAAAGGCGCTTGTGTGCGACATAGCGTGTGCTCTGACGATCGACCATTGGAGTGCAATCAACATTGTTAGCATTGAGATGGTGGAAAAATTGGGGTTGCTCAGGACGCCACATCCGCATCCATATTTTCTGCGTTGGGGTTCCAATGAGTTCACCGTCACTCAACAGACCAAGGTACAATTTTGTATGGGAAAATTTTCTGGAGAGGTTTGTTGCGATATTATTCCGGTTTACATGGTGTCATGTCATTTTCTTCTTGGGAAACCTTGGTACAAAGATCACGGTGCAATTCCCTACCTCGATAACACATATAGGTACTATAAATATGTTGTTAGAAGTGGTCAGGTGCAGTACAATTTATTGTCCATGGATATGGCTCCGTTCAAGTCTTGGAGAGATGACAGAGTGCAACAAAAGAAAGCTGAAGAGCAAGTAAAGAAGAAAGAACAAGAAGAGGCAAAGAAGAGGGAAGCTAAAGTTGCTCCATTTATTTTTACGCCTACTCAGCCTATAGAAGATGACTCGAAACCGAGGACGGTTTCGCCTGAAGCGGGGGAGGATGATATGGCGCTACCAATAGTCACAGATTCTAATACTTCTATGTGCGTGCATTCTGCCGGTTTGCATGACATGGAAGTAATTTTGAATAAATTTTGTAATCAAGGAAGTGCACTCAAAGAGTTAGAGGCATTGGCTGGTACGTTTCAAAAATCCAAAGAATTAATGGACTACATGGACCGTGACATGCAAACTAACCAAGGTAATATGCAGCTTGGTCGTTTCTTTAGATTGGCACATTTGCAGGACCAAGTCGTACACGTACAGGAGATCTCCTATTATTTCTCAGAGCCACGTCCACCCGAGAGGATGGAACAACAAGCTACAAGATTGTTGCCGATGGATTATTTATCCCTGCATGCATGCGGCTGGGGTCCACCTTTAGCCGTATGCTTAGAGGAGACGCACCAACTTAGGAGTCCTATGTATTTTATTTTCCTAATTAGACTCAATATACTCAGTTTGTTATTTTTGGTTTCTTTGTTCGCAAGTCAAGCTAGGAGTCGGCTATACTAATATAAATAGCCAAGGTACGGTCATTGTAAGGGAGTTGAAATTATTTGAGATTGAGAATACAGAAAAGGTCCCATGTCGGGGGACACCCATATCATTTGTTTTGCTTGCTGATTCGTGAGGATCTGTTGTGCGTGTCGTGGAGTAGATCAAATCTGCTCACCGACCGAAGTTATCTTTTGTCGTTCTTCGATCGCCGTGAAAGATTGGGCCAAAACCCTTTCGGATCACGTTGATCCGTATCAGAAATATTAACAGCCTGCAGCAGCGGTACTGAAATAGCAACAGTCTACACATGGTGAGACCATGATGAAAGGGATTGCTATTTGTTAATTCTACTACTCCAAACTAGTCTAGATGTTCATCGGTGGTGACTCTAGGGTTGCTTCTGTAATATTGATTCGAGAGAGAAAACTGAGAAGGAGAGAGAGAACATAAAGAGGGGAGAGATACCACCTTCAGATCCTTTCGAAGACGACGGCGTGGAGGTGGCCATGGTGGCGATGCTGACTGTGAGGAGTTGCGGCGGTGCTTCCCGTGCCTAGCGCTTAACCTAGATCGATGTGGTATTTCGGTGGGGGTTACTGGCAGCGATGAACCTCGTAGTGTGTGCCCGGCCCGCCCCCATCTCTTTATATACCGCTTGCAGAGGGGCCACCAACCATACGAGCGGTTGGGCTTCGTCGATCAGGGCGCGTAAGACCAAGGGTTCCAGTAGGCCGTTGGGACTACTGGGGAAATCAATCTAACATTCTCCCCCTGATCGCAACTTTTACTTTTTAACTTTATACCTTTTAATTTTACTCGTTTCAACACATATTGGTACATAGAGCATGTTTCATCGTCACGGCTCAAATTGCCGATAGAATCAGACAGCTATAATATACCTTTTTGTCTTAGAAACAAAAACTGTCCTTTTCGGGTCTCTCTTGATCTAGAAACCATAGGTTTTCCCTTAAACCCATGTTGGCTAAGTGTTCCTTGAACATATTGGGTGTTAAGTCTTCCGTAAGAGGATCGGCAAGCATATACTTTATCGCTATATGCTCGAGACTTATAGTTTCATCCTGAATTTTATCTTTCACAACATAGTACTTTATTTCTATTGACTTTGTAGCATTACTCGACTTGTTGTTGTGAGCATAGAATACCGCGGCTAGTTGTCACAATACATCTTTAGTAGTTTACCAATACAATCTACCACTTTCAAGTCGGGTATAAATTTCTTTAACCATATTGTCTGCCCCGTGGCCTCATAACATGCAATAAATTCTGCATACATCGTGGATTACACAACTATTTACTGTTTGGAGCTTCTCCACGAAATAGTTCCTCCTGTGAGAGTAAATAAAAATATTTCGGGATTTTGAGAATTGATGATGTGGTTCAGTCCAAGTTTTAACATAATTGATTAATTCGGCCAAGCCACGACTTTGGGGCCTCATGGTGGTTGTGAGGAGTCCCTAGGAAGGTTCTAGAGGTGCCCAAGAGCCATTGGATCAAGGGTTCATCCATCGGAGGACCGGAGAGCATTTCCCCATCAATGTTCCAAACGCCCAATAGTCCATGGAGATTCCTTCAATCTCCACCTAAAGTCAGGTGAACGAACTTGCAAGATTATAGCCGATATTTTGAGTATCTACCTGGTCACTCTTCAGTCCCATTGTGTTTGGGAAAAATGGAGAGAGAAGAAGATACCTTGGCCATGAGCTGTTGCAACTGAATATCGAAAACAATTGAGCGAAGATGTATCATCACCTGATACACCGAGTTGAGTAACACATCCGACACTCCATTCTTCACCTAGTTGATTTCTCAAAAAAATGCTGCAAAATAGAATTGAGCTCTTCTATCTGAACCAAACACCAATAAATCTGAAACCAATCAACAACAGAAGAATCAACTCGTAAGAAAATTTGGAGAGGAGGACGGAGATGATCTGAGACGTCAAAAATTTACCTTGGAGCAAGAGGAAGACGAGAACACACGGATCTGATTCTCTATGCCGCCCATCCATCACCGCTCCGCTCCAGCTTCCGGTCCCCTCAGTTGTGGACGAGGGAAGAGGCACCACCTTCTTCCGCACTCTATAAGGTTGTGGACGAGGGAGGAGGCACCACATTCTTCAGCACTCTCCGATCCCGGACCGCCCAACCTGCAACCCAAGCTCAGGGGAGGAGCAGCGACGTCGGAGACCGCAAGCAGCGGCGACATGGAGGAGCAAAGGCCCAATCAGCAGCGGTAAGTGCGCCTGTAGAGCACTGGAAGAGGGTGGAGGGGACACGCACAGTCAGCGGCGCGAGCTCGTCGCCGTGTAAGAGAAGAGACATGAGAGTGGTGGCGATAGACTGTCGTGCGAGTGGCATCCCACACTCCTCCGTGTTGAGCGCTGGGTATGAAGGAGAGGCGACACCGGCATGCGGAAGGGTGGCGGCGGGGTTGTGGAAGATTGGGCGTGAGAACCCGGGGGGAGATTGGCCCTAGGGATTTTGAGTCAACGATCGAGAGCGCCACCGCACCTAGGCCGACGATCGAGGCGCGGCACCGACGAACGCTTCTGTGGACAGCTGCAATGCGCAGAATGAAGAGTGACGTGGCCCACATCCAGCGTAATAAGAAAAGAGAGGGCCACAGACAGATGGACAAAACGTATCAGGAGGGCTGAGAGCGCTCGGAATCTACCGAACTTACAGTTGAAGGGAATATGCACGTACACAATAACTATTCGCCTAAAACGAGCAACATACGGCTAGTTCAGCCAACTAGTTATTGACGCATTAACTAGTTTGATTTGCTGCCTTGATATCTTTAATTTGAGATAGTGGCTTTGTATATAAAACTAGAGGGAGTATAATAAAGTATTATATACTCATTAATTAAATAATTATATCATTAACTAGTAGATTTTGGAGTATCTTTTTATCCCTAGTTTTAAGGGTTATAATTGGGAGTAATTGAAAGATAATGATGCTAAATAAAAATAGCGGGGTCTGCTCTATAAATCAGTGTCGTCCGCGTTGTGCTTTCTATAGCTCAGATCAGCTGCACATCACTTTCCATGGCTTCTCCGTTCATGTACATCCTCTTCCTATGCAACTGTTGTTCCATTGCTTTTGCAATCGGTGGGCATGCCAACTTTGCTCAGGTGTCAATGACCTTATTGGAGCCTGAAGATGTGTGCTCGGTATCAACAGGTACATGAATATTGAACCGAACTCGACATTTCTATTTTAGAACCTCTAGATTTTCAGGGCTTCTTTGGTATGTGTGATTCAAATATGAGACATGTACCCAATCAGTATCTATGTGAAAAAAATCTAAATCTATCAAACAATTAATGGGAACAATGAGGATTGGATTCATGTTTTAGGTTCACCAGCATATATGCCCCCCCCCCCCCCCCCCATGTGAGAAGCATTTCTAATATGGGTATCAATTCATGCATGGAGTGAAATTTGCAACCCCTGACCAGAGCTCGCTGGCACCCATTCGATCCATTGGCAAAAATCTACTCTGTACTATATCGAGGGCACGTATCCATGTTAACATGCCAGTCCTTTTGCTAAGATAGTGTAAACCTGGAGAATACAAAACGATTAGATAGATGCATGGAGCCAATGAGTTTAGGACTAGGATAACATTGATAGACAAGAAAATAAAAAATAAAAATGTGAAACCAAACTATTTAGTTTATGTTGTTTGCTTGCTTTTATATTTAGCTTTTATCGTCCTATATATGTTTCTCCAAGTTTCCTATATACAACTATTTTTGTCCATGTTGGATGTCTTGTATCCGGTACTGCTAAGGAGTAATACATGTCCATTCATCTTTTGTATAACTAGTCATCAACCCGTGCGTCTGCACAGGCTAGCCTGGTTTCACATGCATATACTAAATATTTACAACTATTCTTCACGTGTGCATATTTATTAACTTGGAACATTAAAATAATCTTCATGATCATTTGAAAAGCTACTTCCGGAAACAATAACAAATCACATTGCAAAGGATATGTCAAAAATTCATACTTATGTTCAGTTTGAATCCTTTAGACTTTATTATTTATGATCATACTACTCCCTCCGTTCCATATTAGATGAATCCCACATAGATGTATCTAGACACATTTTAGTGTTAGAACATCTATTTGAGAGTCATCTAATATAGAACGGAGGGAGTATAAATGATTACATGTTCATGTTTTTTCGTTGTGTTACTGTTGGACTATTTTATATTGTTGTCAAAAATTAATTACACTATTTTTTACCTATGGTGATGCACCAATATGCAAAAGAGAACGACACCGGTAACAAATATTCTTCTAAATAGTAGGCGAGTCTGAAATATTAATCCATGAAGTATTTAGCATCATAACTAACAACTAAATGCAAAAGTGAAATATTTGAAAAATAGAACATTCAAATTCGGTCAAAATAACCAGCTTGAATTTTCAATTGGCCAAATATATAATAATGTAATTTAGCTCTTACCAAGAACCTAGAAATACGTACCATGTTTTTTCTGTCAAAACCATTCACGCAGATCTAAAATTTCCCTAATTTCATGAATTATAAAGTTATAATTTCGAATAAAGTTGGACAATACAGTCTTATATATATGAAGCGTGTAACACATGGTACCATGAAATATGTTGTAGTAGAGGGATACAAAAAAGGTCCCATTCCATACATGAGCCAATTGAGGTACCAAATATCTACCCACATCATTGTTTGACATTTTTGCACCTTTTGGCTAATGGCTCCGTTGGCTTCTCTTTAAAATGACCATGTAGATATTCCTCATACATTATAATTTTAGAAAGCATCAGGAGACCGGCTGCTATGTGAATCCTATAAAAGTATAAAACCAGCAAGATGATAATAAGACTTCTATAAGAGGGTACACACTTTGAAACTGAAAGCCCGCTGCAGCTAACATAATATGAAGAAATACAGGACTAATTACCAGACTTGATCAGCAATAATCGACGGTAGGTGATTCTGCTGTCGACGTGGGTTGCTAAATATTCTTGTAACTTTGTTCTAAGGCCATGTACGGACAACCTAGTCTTCTGCTTTGTTTCCATCTTCCTGTAACTTCGCCTTCAAGCTATTCTTCTATCGATAGCGTGGCGAGTTGTAAGCTCATCCACAAAACTGAACCGAGGAAACCTCAATTTAAAGATGTTCACTTATCCTGCGAGAACACCTAGATACATGCGACATATGATAAATTAGTGACGGTAGTATAGAAAGATATTAGACTTCTCAGCTGATTTGATGAGGTTGAGTGAGTTGCTCAAAGGAGTTTCTACGCTTCTCCAACGATGATGGCTGCCGAAACGGCTTTAAACTACTGGCGGTCGGTTCATTAAATAGCCTGAAATTGTTTGGACTTAAACAAATTCAGATAAAATCTCATTAATTTTATGTTTAGCTCATACACAGTGTCAAAATAATTCAGTTGAGGACCTCAGATGCTAGGTGTAATGCATAACACAACAAAGTGTTAAGAGTTAGACACATCCAAACCATACCTTCATATATTGATGCGACATGGGAAATCAATGTGATTTTCTTCGAGTTCAGTACTACAGAATTGGACTATTCGGGGAACTGAGCTTGGACTACTTGCCTGTTGAGCTGGGGCATGAGGATGTCGAACGAAGTGAAATAAACTGAACCGTATGCACGACCGTGTACCACAACATCACCTGCCCAGAAGTCCACTGCAGTGCCTCGATTGGGCGAGCTTAATGAGGAAGATGGCTGCACGACCTGCTTACAAATTCTGTCAGTATACCTCCCTGCCTACTTCATGGACTATTATGGTCTGGAAAAGAGATGGTCGATTGCATGACGTATGGAGTCCTCTGCTTCAGTTAAAACCTTGGTAAAACCTGAAACGTTGGAGGACAGAAAGCTGACCATACAATTTGCAACATATGATTCACAGGAAGAACTGTATGCCCCGGCATAATAATACAATACCTGCAGTTAAATCTTTCAAATTTGGCGCGTGGTTGTTCCTCCGTGATCTTCACATTGTGTCTACATGAGCATCCAGTTTCTGTAAAAATAGGCTGTAAAGACGTACAGTAATAGGCACAGTAGTAGATCAGAAGTGCTACGGAATAAAAAGATGCACCATAGTTGGTGATAATGATTACTAACGACCAAATTCCCACAAAGACATATTAACGGGACCTCAGGCTGATGCGTGTTGCATCTTGATTGGAGATTTTTGGTCACCGCGCTCGCGCCAGGAACTTTTTTTCTTTTTGCAAATCTCTCACGACAGGAGCTTAACAGCTTCTTTCACATAGCCACAAAATCACGACGTGATGTAGCCTTAGAACACGAAGCCTTACAACACACAACCTAGGCTGCTACAGGCGATAAATCCTGAACGGAGATTCATCTCACCGCGCATGCTCCTCAGACTTTTTTCCTCGGATTTGACCTTACGTAGCACGGGATGGGATCTTGGGGAGGCACAGGAAGGAGTAGATCGGGAAAACATAGGCAATCGCGAGAGACACAGAGGAGAGGAGGGTCGATGTGCATGAGGCGTCCATGGAGAAAGCGGCTACAAAAAGGGGTAGGTTTTTGGATTGTTTAGATGACGGGGGAGACGTGCGTGTTGTGGAAGCCATATATTAATCTTACGGCTATGCGAAGACAACGATACAATCAGACGGCGCAACTTTATCTTTACCTGAGGATTAACGTGGAGCCTTTTACGGTGCCTCCAATTAGTAAATATAAGATTTAGATTCAGTACAAACTAACACTCAATGTTTGGAATGTTCAAACTGACATCGAAGAATGTTCAAACTTTTCAGTGAGGCCGGGAACAAACACTGCACCAATAACGCACAGATATGGACCATGTGCGCCGTCACAGTCCACCGACAAACCATCCACCATCGAGAGGCTTCACAGAAGCCGTGCCCGCGCGAAGCACATCATAAGTGGTGCGTCGAGGGGCAAAGTGCGTATCCCCACGTACCTAGGAGGCTTCGTAGATTCGCTGGATTATATGGCGACGGTGGCGCTGGGCACGCCGGCCGTGCCCCAGACCGTCCTCGTCGACACCGGCAGCGACATGACGTGGGTGCAGTGTGCGCCGTGCAACAGCCCAAGCTGCTACCGGCAGAAGGATCCCCTGTTCAACCCGAGCAAGTCGTCCACCTACGCCCCCATCCCCTGCGGCTCAGATGCGTGCAAGATACTATACGATGACGTCTACGAGCTGGGCGCCTGCGCCAAAGACACTGACATGTGCAGGTATGAAGTCGTCTATGGCGATGGGGCGAACACGACAGGGGTGTACAGCAACGAGGTGCTAACTCTTGCTCCCGGGGTCGTCGTGAAGAGCTTCCACTTCGGGTGCGGCAACCACCAGCGTGGCCCCTTCGACGCGTATGACGGCATCCTCGGCCTCGGCGGCGCGTTTGAGTCGCTGGACACGCAGACATCTTGGGGCGGTTTCTCCTACTGCCTCCCGCCGGTGAACAACCGTGCCGGGTTCCTCGCTCTGGACGTGGGGCGCGACAACACGTCGGGCTTCTCTTTCACGCCCATGCTCCGTGAGGACTTCCAGTCGTGGTTCTACCAGGTGACGCTCACTGGCATCAGCGTCGGAGGGAAACCGCTCGACATCTCCTATTTCTCGCATGGTATCCAAATGATCATAGACTCCGGCACGATCCCGACGGCGCTCCCTCCGACGGCCTACAAGGCGGTTCGGTCGGCGTTCCGGGCTGCCATGGCAGGGTACCCACAGCTAGTGCTAAATGGCCCTCTGGACACATGCTATAACTTCACCGGCCACGGCAATGTCACCGTGCCGAGGGTCGCGCTGACATTCAGTGGCGGCGCGACCATTGACCTCGACGTCCCCAACGGGGTTCTTTATGAAGGATGCCTAGCATTCCACGATACCGGGGAGGACGGACCTTGGGGAGTCCTCGGCAATGTGAACCAGCGAACCCTCGAAGTCATGTACGACGTTGTGGGGAGTCAAGTTGGATTTCGAGCTGGTGCCTGCTGATCAATGGTGCGCTTGTACTCGTTCTACTTTACTAGTTATAATGATATAGACCTTGTGGTGTGCCTCTTCTACTATAGTTAACTGGTTGTTGTTGTTGCCAAACCTGGTGTAAACTGCAACTAGTGTTTTAGCCAATTGAATCAACAAGAAAGGTACATCATGAGCTAATGTTGTCTTTTATTTCAAGTTAATCAATACTCCTCCGTTCAAATTAGTTATCCCAAATTTATTACTCCCTCCATTCCTAAATGTAAGATGTTTTAGCCTTTTTCCATATACACACACATGTCTACATGTATCTAGACAACTTTTAGTGTACATGTTCACTCATGTTAGCATGTATCTAGACAACATGAGCAATAGCTACAACATCTTATATTTCGGAACGGAGGGAGTGCTAAGTTATACCAAATCTACGAAAATTAATTTGGAACGGAGAACGTATTTGCTAACTCAGCATGAAGTTACATCATCAAGCTGGAAAGAAGATCAGGGAAATTTGGAGAGGTTCCTTGGTGCTACCCAGAGGGAAATACTTGATGCTTCGTTTTCAATCTCGAAGTGGGAATCGTGATCCCACACCTTTTGTCCTTAGCATCCGTCCGCCGTGTGCACTCCACTTCTGCCACCGGTGTGTCCTCACCCTCGGTCGGTGCGTCACATGATCTCTCGCTCCGTCGGACCCTCGCGCTCCGTCATCCTCTCATTCTCGTCCTTCGCCGGCACCGGCCATGAGCCCATGACCGATCGCTAGCACTGGCTCCTCTGCAATTTCAACCCATGCAACACCCTTGTTCGTGGACTCGGGGAGTTCGGTCCACAAGGGAAATAAATCAACCTTCTCATTTGAGTTATCTTGGCTTAGACATGAGGGCTTTTGTGATATGGTTACAAAGGAGTGGTTGTCTCAACAGATGGGTGATTCACCTATTGAGAGATGGCAAAACAAAATTAGACATCTTCGTAGTTTTTTACGGGGATGGGCTAAAAATATGAGTGGGGACTATAAGATTCTGCGGGATAAACTTATTCTCTTGATTAATGAGCTAGGCATAAAAGCCGAGACTATGACTCTTTCTGATGATGAGAGAAAGTCCAAGAGGGAGGCTGAGTTGTATTTAGCTAAACTTAGAAGAGATGAAGAGTCCAAGTGGGCTCAACGTGCTAAAATGAGGCATATTAAATAAGGGGGAGATAATACAAAATACTTTCACCTAATGGCTAATGGAAAACATAGAAAGAAAAAGATCTTTCAACTGGAACAGGATGAGGGGACTATTGTTGGTCAACAGAATCTACAAATTTTCATATCTGAATATTACAAAAAATTGTTTGGCCCATCTGAATATTACTGGAACAGGATGAGGATAGGACTGCTGATCTACCTCAAGTATCTTTAGATGAAAACACTCTTTTAACTGCTCCTTTTTCTGAAGAGGAGGTTTTTGAGGCAATCGCTCAAATGGAACTTAATAAAGCACCGAGACCAGATGGGTTCCCTGCTGAGTTCTATAAGAAGTTTTGGGATGTGATTAAGCTTGACATGATGTCTATGTTTGCTCAATTACATGCTGCAGAGTTGCAGCTTTATAAGTTGAACTTCGGGGTGATTACCCTTTTACCTAAGAAGTAGGATGCGGCTAGAATAGAACAGTATAGACCTATTTGTTTACTTAATGTAAGCTTTAATTTTTTTACTAAGGTTGGGACCAATAGAGTTACTGCGATTGCGCAGCGTATAAAACCCACTCAGTCTGCATTTCTACCTGGCAGAAATATTTTAGAAGGGGTGGTGGTCTTACACGAAACTATACATGAGCTTCACACTAAGAAAATGAATGGGGTTTTATTTAAGATTGATTTTGAGAAGGCTTATGACAAGGTCAGTTGGTCTTTCTTGCAACAAACGCTTAGGATGAAAGGTTTTTCTCCACATTGGTGTGACTGGGTAGCGAGATTTGTTCAGGGAGGGAGTGTTGGTATTAGGGTGAATGATGATATTGGTCATTATTTCCAAACTTTAAAAGGATTAAGACAGGGGGTCCGTTATCTCCTATCCTCTTTAATCTCGTAGCTGATATGTTAGCAGTCCTAATTGCAAGGGCAAAAGAGGATGGTAGTGTTGGGAGTCTTGTACCCCATTTGGTGGAAGGGGGGTCTCAATTCTACAATATGCAGATGATACAATCCTGTTCCTTGAACATGACCTCAATAAAGCAGTCAATATGAAACTAATTCTTTCACTATTCGAACAACTATCTGACCTTAAGATCAATTTCCATAAGAGTGAATTTTTTTCTTTGGTGATGCGATTCAGTCTGAGGAGGAGTACCGTCACATTTTTCGGTGTGATGTGGGTTAGTTACCCTTTATGTACTTGGGCATCCCGATTCATTATAGAAAACTATTGAACAAAGAATGGCGTCCGATTGAGGACCGTTTTGAAAACAAACTCAGTGCTTGGATAGGTAAATTACTCTCTTATGAAGATAGATTGGTTCTTATTAATTCGGTTCTTTCGAGTTTACCTATGTTTTTCTTATCCTTTTTTGAGATACCTATTGGGGTACGGAAAAATTGGACTTCTTTAGATCTCGCTTTTTTTGGCAGAGCGATCAAAAGAAGAAAAAATATAGGTTAACACGGTGGAATATAATATGTCGACCCAAAGATCAAGGGGGTTTGGGGATTGAGGTTTTAGAGATAAAAAATAAGTGTCTCCTAAGCAAGTGGCTTTATAAACTCGTTACCGAAGAGGGGGTGTGGACTGAGATACTTCATAGTAAATATATCAAGGATTTACCATTACAACAGGTGGAAGAAAAACATACTGACTCACCCTTCTGGAAAGGGTTGATGCGAGTCAAAAGTGATATTTTTTTGAACGGGTTCAACACACGTTGGGTGATGGTCAGACCATACGTTTCTGGAAGGACGTTTGGTTAGGGGATACTACTTTAGCTGCCCAATATCCGACTCTCTATAATGTGGTGCGGCATAAAGATGTTTATGTCTCACGGGTCTTATGGAATGATCATCCAAACCTAGCGTTCAGAAGAGCGCTAACAGGGATAAATGGGACACATGGTTGCATTTAGTTGAACGCTTAATGAACATATCCTAAGGAAAGTATCTATGCAATATAAGTTGTGTTTTCATTTCACTCACTTGAGAATTTTTTTCTCCTAAGGAAAGTATTTGTTTTTCCTGAGTTTTCAGCTGTGCCCTGATGTTTTCGACTGGAGTTCTTAAGGGAATATTTTCAAAACTTTGGGACATCACTTGATATCAGCTTATAATTGTGTTATTGCTTCTTAGGAATCAATTTGTCCTTGTAACAAAATTATTTGGGGAAGCTTTCATTGGATTTTTCCTATATAGTTTTGTCCTGAAAAATCAGCCAAGTAGCTGTTTTCCACCCCTGTTTTCCACCACAAGGAATATTCAGTTATGGATTTTCTTTGATCAATTTTACTCTCTGTTATGTGTACAACAAAACCACATTCTTGGAAAAATTTACAAATATATTTAACACACATATCCATGCTTGTTTTTTAGCCATCTTGTTAAGACAGATTTTTAGGCAGTTTAAAAATAGAGAAAGTGCTAACTTTGCCATCTGTTTTCAAAGCCTTAAACCCCTCAATTTTCAAAAACAATTGTTGTTTCTGAAACTTGGATTGTTGCTCTTTAATGTGCATTTTGAATCATTCATTTTGGACTTGGTTTGCTTGTTGAAAACAGCCTCAACTTTTGCACTCTCTGTCTGTTGCCAACACTTAGAAAAATTTCGAAACTGTCGAAACTGGATTTTTCTGTCAGAACAGTAGATGCACACTTTTTAAAGTCGATGGATCTGCTTGTGTGTGTTGATCTAGGATTAGTGGCTTTGCCATTCCTGTTCTCCATGGTACAGGCTTCTAGAAGCTGGCCTTGGATGCGATTTTGGTTGACCAAGGAGGGAGGGAGAGACCAGCCAAGTGGGCTGTTTGTGAGGTAAGCAGAGTTGGTGAAATAGTGTGCAAGTGCCATGCCTTGACCCTTCCTATAGCCATGGTCGTCCACCTGCATGTTGGCAACCCAGAGGCACCCCCCCCATGCCCATGCCACCTCTGGCACTCACCCAAAGGGCAAGCAACACCCATGGCGTGCCTTCCCGAGTTGCCCGTTGCCAAACCCTGCATAAGAACCACCCCGGACCAAACCATTGCGCCACTGCCCTCTCCTCACTCCACTGAACCACCCCGAGGCAGCCACGCTTGCTCGTTCGCTCCCAGTGAGCAACGCGAGCCGCGTTCTTCCTCAGACCCGGCCAGATCAACCTCGAGGTAGCACGCATATCACCGCACCATCTGCCGCCGTTTCTTTTCGTTGTCGAGCCCCTGTCCAATGCACACCTCCTTGACACGGTCGTGCACGCGTTTGGTTGCAGGAACGCCGGCGCCATCGTCGGGAACTCCTCAGATCTCCGTCGAGCCGCCGCCGTGCCCGTGCAACATCACCGCCCGTGACTGCGCCACTGCACCGAGCAAGGACCCCTCTTCCACCGCAGCACCTCCCCCTGCTTCGCGCGAGCCCTAGGTGAGCGAAAACCCGACCCCGCCAGGTGTTCGTTCACAGTACAGAGAGAGAGAGAAGAGAGCACGGGGGAGGAAGAGAGAAGGGGAGCAATCGTTCTGCGCATCGATGGTCTCCTTTGAACGCGCCCGTTCGCGCGCGCGCGCAGGCAGGCTGGCGAGCGCCGTAGTGGGCTGCCCTGTGCAGATCTAGCCCATTAAGGCTAGTTTTTTTTCATGTTTGTTTTTAGCAGAAATGTGTATGCTTACTTTAGCTCTGTTTGTCCTAGCTAGGTTAAACTTTTTGCTCAGACAATTTTTGTGCAATTAGCCACACATTTTCCAAACCATGTCACACTCGCAGATTCAATTTTTGAGCCTTTATGATTTTTATTTAAATCATATGCCAGAGAGTGTCTATAATTCTTAGATCTAGTATAACTTTAGTTTTAGGTATCCAAAAATTGCAAACTAAACTGTTTTGGATAGCCCAAGTCAATACCTACCAGTAGAATTTTACCTTGTATCAAGGTGAGCTCTAGATTTAAAACGACATGTTGTTTACCAAAAGCTTTTGTCTGTGTTTGGGCATTTTTCATGCAAAATCTGTGATGTTTTTTTGAGTGAATACAATTGGACATGTTAGTATATGTTTAGGGCTATCTAGATCTAGCTTGGTTTGATGTTTGGAGCTCTGTATAAAATTTGGTGGACAGATCTTGTTTCATCTGTTTTCTGCCTAGAATTTTTGTGTGAATATTAAATAGTATGGTTATGTGTGTGTGATGGATTTTTGTTTTCCATCAAGTTTAAGTTGTTTTATGTTAGTATAAAGCTGTTTTCTTCCAGTACTAGCATGCTAGGAGTTTATTGGGTAGTTGGAGATAAAATGGGAATAGCTATGTGAGCATATTACTTTTTCTAGAATTATTCATGCATATATTTTGCCTTGTTTTCCACTAGGGAAAAACATGAATTTTTGTAGTTGGAAACAGAGGATGAAATGTCCTTGTGGCATCTTTATCTTAGTGTTTTCACCTCTGTTACTTTTCCCTTTGATTTGTAGAAAAGCATGAGTAGCACTTGTGTAACTAGAAAATATTTCTCTCACATGTGTAGCATTTTAGCCTAGTATTTCCTTGTTTAATAGCTAGAATTTTTATTTTGTTTTGTGGGATCCAGTAGCATTTTGGTACTGATTAGATGATTATTTTACTTCTGTTAGTTTGCACACTTGTGCATAAAATTAGCATGTGTAAGTGTAGACTAGCTTAGTATTTTTCCTAGTTTTCTACTAGTATGAGTAGGAGCTTTTGAAGCTTGTTCTCTTGTTTTGAGAACTTTTCAAAATGTGACCAGGGGCTTACTAACCTCTTTGTGAGTAGTTTGCTAGTGGAACACCCACTGGTCATTTTTGCATCATGGTGGAATTTGAGCTTGGCTTATTGTTATGCACCTTTTCCACCACTTGCAAAAATTAGCATAATATATGTGCTTGCCATAGAAATTGTTGTGAGTGTTTTAGCCATCAAATTGTGTTTTGTGTGACACCCTACTGCCTAGTAACATGGATTTTACCCCACTGGTCCATGGTGCTCTTAGCTAGAATTATTGATTTTTGGCCACACATAAACACTAGGAAAAAGAAGTTTTTCCCACTATAGTTTTCATGCCAATTTTTCCTATGGGAAAATTGTGTATTTTGGGTGATGAATTTTAATTGCTTGTTGTATGTATCACTTGTAGCATTGTTTGCCTTGGTTGGTTCTGAATGTGTGTCTTTACTTTTATTTTACGACGATAGAAAACGAGGGAGGAGGATTTGAAGAAGAGGCTCACTTTAACTCCTGTTACTACCAAGACCAGGACCACCATCTGTATCAAGGAAAGCCATCCTAATGCTTGCTGTCTAAATACTTATCATTATCTATCATGCATGTTTTTCACTTCTGAAGTTTTCACAAAATTATACTCTCAAAACTATTTTTGTTGTGACTACTACTACTATTAATATTACCAGGTAAATGATCATGTCAATAGTCAACTTGGTATTACCAAGCCCATAGCCACCAAATGGTATATAAATACCATCCACTAAATTAAAACTTGAGTTCTTAATTGAACTACTTAAATTGTGTTTTTGTAAACAAATGCTTTATGGAGGAAAACCTCGGTGGAAAGGTGAGACCTTGTCTACCGGGAGGATGTCAAGTTGGAAAATTTGAGAAATGTTTACAAAAGACACAATAACCTAGTCTTCGCTGGACAACCATTATCGTACTGCCACTTTACCCCAACATGGGTACGGGGCTTGATTAGATACTTGCTATGGTTAGTATGTGTTCTATCTCAAGTGCTGTAGTAGATTTGGCTCCTCTGAACCGAAATGTCGCTAGGAGTTAGGATACGGGACATATAAAGTGTGGGATTAATTTTCCCTCCGGATGCAGCAGTTGGGTCTCCTTTCTTGGCGGTGTGCGACACGGATTGCCGGGGAGAATAAACCCAATTGAAGAGATAGTCATATACTAGCTTGTACATAGTGGATAGTCAAGATCAGCTATCTGATGTTCTCATACTGTTGAGAACAGTCCATGGTTGTTTTCATGGCGGATTCTGGATCTTGTGGAATGTGTACACCTCTGCAGAGTAGAACTATTTCGGAATAGCCGCATCCTCAGATATGGACGGTTGAATGGCCATGTAGCTAGCATCTGTCAATTTTCAAAAGAGCTGTTTTGAAGGAAGGTTTGTACCTGCGAGGTACTGAAAAGGAAAAACTTGGTATCTGCGAGATACTGAGGAGAAAAAGCTGGAGCATTGTTTACCAGAAGTTTTGCAAAGAAAACTTTCTTTTCTCAAAACAATCTTATAAAACCTCTGAGATATGAGATATCTACGAGAGAAACTATATTATTTTTAATAATCTTTTTAACAGAGATATAGATATGTTAATCAACCATGATAAATCTTTTATCTATAATGGGTAGCTGAACCTTATGTATAGCCTACCCACTTCACCAAATAAGCATGTATGCATTATTGTAAGTTCATAAAAGATGTCTTGCTGAGTACATTCAAATGTACTCATATTGGTTTCGCCCCTGGAATTTCATTGCCAGACTATGAGGAGTCACCTCAGGAGGAGTTATACGAGGAGGAGTTCTACACTGATGACCCTGTGAATTAGGATCGTCTCGCAGTCAGCAGCCTGTAAGTTAAGGCATGACTTGGGTTCTACTACGCTATGCTTATCGTCTTCTGCTGTGTTATTGTTATTTGCCTGTCCTGCGTGACAGTTGTCAAGAACTTGGTCATGTGACCATTTATGTAAGACTCTAATATTCGTGTATTGGATGATGTATTCTGTATGCCAACTTCGTATGTTGTTCACGACTGGTTCTTCTAGGATCGTGAATGAATGCATATGAGGGGTTATGGACCTCCGGTCTGGGGCCTCTACAAAGTTGGTATCAGAGCCATCCTGACTCCAGGAGACCTTAGTTAGCATGGACGTTAGTGTATACTCCGAAAATCTAAGTTATAAAGGCAAAGTTATATATATGACTATGTATTAAAATGTTCCATAAATCCCACCAGCTCTCTGGGTTAAACTCTACTTGCATTAAAGTTACTCTTTGCATAAACTTAAAACTTTGCACACTGTGGTCTAACTTAAGCTATACTTAAAATTTTGTGTAGATGGACGTGGTCATCACCGAGGCTATTCAGTTGGGACGTCCACGTGGCGAGTCTTTTCTTTTCGAGGAGAGGCTAGTAGCTATGGCTACTGTGTTGGGACGCCCACTTCCGGAGCTGCGAGGAGGACTAGTTGACGGTGCACCTCTGGAAGGATACTGGTACGCGGAGGTCACTATCCGCGCACCCCTGGCTAGCCCGAAAGTGGAGGCCTACGTTTTCCGTGTTGTTGATCGTTCTTGGAACGAGGCTGCAGTGCGTGTGATCCAGGAGTCAGTGGCACGACTGGCACACATAGGAGAGTACATGTTCATCGGTTCCCGGTTCGAGTTGATTGGGAGGTGTGATGAGGATGGCAATCGAGGCAGACTCTACCACTGTTGGTCCTCACTTGGACAAGATGGAGATTCTGCTACACCACACTCAGCGCAGGCTGGACGATCAGCGACTTAACCACCACCTCGGCGCATTGGTGCACCAGACACTGATAGCCGAAACTGACGAGCTGAGGGCTGAGCTTCACGTCAGCCAGGAGGAGAGTGGAGCACTGGCACAGCAGTTGTCTCAGTTGAGAGAGGAGTTTGAGGCCACCACCGCGAGGAACCGTGCCTTGGAGAGACAGCTGCGGACCACCCGCCTGGGCCGTGACCGTCTCACCACAAGGGTGACGGCTCTGGAGGGGGCTAACTCAGTTCTGCGTGCTAGTCTTCAGATAGCTCGTGAGGACATAGCCGCGAGAGACTCTGCCATAGAGGAGCTTGAGGAGGAGGCCGTGGAGCTCGACAGGGAGATTCAGGAGCTTCTGCCTGTGGAGGACGTTCCATCCAACTTGGATGGGATGGATATGAGTGAGGCTAGTGAGCAGGATGATCATGACCTGCTTGGCAAGGAGGAGGAGGACCCTGAGGAGGTTATGTTCGAGGTTGGGGACAGTGACGACTCTGTGTAGTCGCAACATTCTCACCCTTAGCACGTGATGTTGGTTTAGATGCTAGTTTAGTATGCTAGTTCGATTTGCTAGTAGTAGCCCTGCGATGACCCCACCAATCGCACCCCCTGTAGCTCGATGAACCTTCCTTGTATGATATGGCTTGTGATGTGTGTGTGTAATGTTGAATCCTCTGTTTAATTACTGTGATGTATGAAATGTTCGGCTTAGTTTTCTGATTATTGTCACTACTTTGCGTTCAATTCATCCGTGTTTGCGACTGCCCCGCTCTTGTTTTCGAAAATATCACTCGTTTTCCTTTTTGTTGATATTAAGGTGTTATGGGTTTTCAAAAACACGATTTTGTTGCATAAACTTACACATGTTTCACTTCAGCATAGCACCCCGTCGTGAACCCCCACCGCCACCACCACCCTCAGTGGAGGCACTGTTGGCCCTGTTGATGGAGGATCGCCAGGCCACCCGAGCTGAGAGTGCGGCTACCATTGTCGCCCTGCAACAGTTAGCTGCTGCCACCAACCACAATGGCCATGGCAATGGAGCTCGCTCGAAACTGAGAGATTTTGAGCAGACCAACCCTCCAATCTTCACTAAGATTGTGGAGCCACTCGATGCTGACGACTGGCTCCGCACCATTGCAAACAATCTGGAGGTAGCTGCAGTTGAGGAGAATGATAAGGTCCTGTTTGCCACCCATTTTATTGCTCGTCCTGCAAGAACTTGGTGGGAAACTACACGTGAAACTGTTGTTGCTGGTCACGTGTTCAACTGGGAGGATTTCTCTGCAAGATTCCGCAAGTACCATATTCCCCAAGGAGTGATGGGACTTATGCGGGAGAAATTTTTGAAGCTGACACAGGGGAGTATGTCTGTGTCTGAGTATTGGGAGAAGTTCAGTACTCTGTCCAGGTATGCACCTGAGGACGTGAACACTGATGCCAACAAGAAGGAGAGGTTCTTAAATGGGCTGGATGATGAGCTCCAGTGTTCTCTAGTGGTGATTCCATTCCAGGACTTAGAGACCCTTGCTGATGCCGCTATGATGCTGGAGCACAAGCAGAAATCTGCTAATGAGAACCGCAAGAGGAAGATGACTTTGCATGGAGGATTTAGTGCACACAGGACTCGCAGCACTCCGTATGCGAGGCCACCACCCTACAAGGCGCCTGCTTATGCACCTCGCCCCGGCCACCACTATGCACCAAGGCCCAACAGCTACAACAACCCTGCACAGTATGCACCAAGGAACGGAGAAAATAACTATGGTGGTAACCATGGTAATCATTCTGGGAACAACCATGGGAACCGTTATGGAGGCAACAATGGAGGAAATGGGAACAACTCCAACTATGCTCCCAAGCCTAACCCAAGCCCGAAGCCTTCTGGAGGTTGCTTTGTGTCGTGGGATAATCACGGCAGATGTTACCAGGGGTAACTGATCTAGGGGCAAGTCGACACTGGCGTTTGGGAGAGGGTTTAGCTCGAGGGAAAACATGGTGCAATTCGATCTGATAGCCGGTAATCGAAGTCGCCGGATCTCTATTCTCGATATGATTACTTGATTAGGGTTTACACTGGATGCTCGATATCACGCGATATTGCTAGGGTTCTTAGATCTCTACCTAAAACTATACCTGGGGGTCGGTTTATAAAGCACCCGTACCCCCTAGCTTATTCGGCAAGGCATATTTCGGATCCTACCTGGACACGGCGCACTAACCATAACTTTCCTTTACAATAACCCATAACCCGGGCCGTTAAGCCCACAAGTTTGGGCCTTCACAAGCTTCTTTACTCTTAGCCGAATCCTGCACACCATCCTTTGGGCCGGGTTATTCCTCAGAGCTTGGCATACCGGGTTAGCATCCCCCTGTCAGTAGTCCCCAGAATAGCCTGGGCTTCATGGATCCTCCTTGAAGCGCTTGCTATTCCCCGCAAAGATGTCGAGCATACGGGCATATGGAAGCCGAGTTAAGATGTTTTGATATTCTGCTAGGCCTCACTCCATGGTGGCCATGTAATAACCCGGATTTGGCCTCCAGACACTTAGGTTCAAATTCCCAGGTCCAGACTACAACAAAAATGCCAAGATCTCATGCTCGATAATCAGTCCCGTCATTACGGGGCAAATCCCTTCCTTCTTCTATCCCAATGCCTTGCCCGATACTTGACGCATATCTCGCAAAATCTTCGCTGATAACCATTACCCCGCGGTTTCCGGCTTCTGGCCGTTAGGATAGGCTCACCCTTGCCTTATAAATAGCACTTAATGGGTAACCCTAAGCCCCTCACCACGCCACAACTTCCCCTCTTCTTCCTTGCTCCTAACACCCTCACAGCACCACCGTGAGGAGCTCGTACCTGCTACCAACGCAAGATCGCCAGCGGCCGCGCCCGCCCTTGAGTCGCCTTGCGCCACCGTCAAGTGTCACCGTTGCTCCTCCATTTCTCTCATTCGAGCCACGCCGCTCGTCGCCATCGTATTAGACTCCAATCTCCCCGGTAAGCTTCTCGCAACCAGTTAATTCAACCTCACAACTTTCAATTTATCCAAGATCAGATCTAGGTCAACCCGCAAGTCATTTGTCCGATTGCACCAAATTAGATCGATTCGATGCTTGCCAACTCCTTTAATCATCTGCCCTATAGTCACAAATGATCCTCCAACCATCATTGATTACCAATTTTACTTAAAAATCATCCGCAAGCATTTCCATCTAGATCCGTTCCTCCTCGATTTTCCGCTTATTGCATTAACACCCGGAAAAACCCTCCTTTTCCAGCTATTTCATTTGCGGTATAAATATGGGCAACCATCCGTCATCCCCAAATACCTTTCCCTACGTAAGTGACCAACAATTTCCACAAGTGTGCTCAATACCCGGACAGTTCTCAGCTTCGTACCTTCTTGATACCTTTATACTCGGATATTTCAGCATTCCCAGGTCTTATTTCACACGCCTCTTCTCTTTGTGTTTTGCAGGCTGGCCCCATGGCTCCCAAGCGACAAGGAAAACAACCGGCTCCAGCGAGGACCACCCAAACCATATCCGCCAACTGGGGGCGTTCCACAACCACGAAAGCCAAATTGGACGAGCTAGCCGAATTAGGAACCCTCCCTTCTCAAAAAGACATCCACTGGAGGGTACCGGGTAATGAGACTCGTCCCACCCCCAAAGAAAACGAGGTAATCTGCTTCGTTGACCACGTGACCCGAGGATTTCGTCCTCCGGGTCATCCTTTCTTTAGGGAGGTCTTAGATCATTATGGACTCCGGGTGTTCGACATAGGGCCTAACTCCATGTTGAACATTACCCACTTCATTGTTCTATCTGAGTCGTACTTGTGCATGCCACCGAGTCTGACTCTTTTCATTGAGTTATTCCAGTGCAAGCCGTGCCGCGAAAGCGGCGACGGAGCGCTTCTCACTTGCGGCGGGGTATCCATCCAACGCCATAAGAATTCTTTGATGCCAACCCTCAACCTGCACTCCCACGTTAAACATTGGCAGCTATCTTTCTTTTACTGCCACGACACCTCCCCCGACAGCGAAAAGAAGCTGCCGGGTTACTCAGAGACCCCCCTCAAGCCCTCCGAGTCTTTCAATGCCTTCGCATCAGACTCAGACAGGGAGGCAATCCTTCCTTCGCTAGCCAAGATAGCCATTCTCTCAGCCCAAGGCCTCCTAGGGCTCAATTTAATAAAAACTTGGGTCGATTTCCGAATCCAACCTAATTCCATTCGCACCAAACTGATGTGCGAGTATTCGGGGCACACCACAGACGCACTCCGCTACTCCACCAAGAGCTTTGCGACCGGTGATACTATAAAGACCATCAAGGGCTTCTTGGCGGAGAAACTGGAGGTGATAAAGGGCATCGCCGGGTTACCCCCGTTTACCCGGGAAAATCCAGCTCCAGCGGTAATACCCGGCGCTCATAACTTGTTTCCACATTTCAACTCGATACTGCTTCTAAGCCTTAATCTTATCTTTTTACCTCAGGCTGATGACCCTTTCTGGAGAGTTGAACCACTCCCCCCCTCCAGAGACCCGGAAGAGGAGAACGAGGCGGCTGACGATAGTGAAGGTACTCACTCAGGATCTGCATATTTTTACTTGCATTACTTTCCTCTCGTCTGTCTTTTTTCCAATGAATACACACCTGGTTCGCAGGGCTAGAGGACGAGGGTGGAAACAATGAAGACGACCCGGAGAGAACCGAGTCTGACCCAGAGGCAACAGTCGGGGCCAAGAGGAAAGGCAGGGGGACAGTGTCCAAGGTTCCTTTTTCCTCATTATCCTCTGAACCTTACTCCTTTGACGTCATGCGACGCCTTAACCATCAATTATCAAATTCGTCATGCTTGAAGGATTCTTTCCCAGCCAAGCGCAGAGTAACTCGGAGCTCCCCAGGTGAAGATCCCCTTAACCCGGGCATCTCCGCCCTCTCGGTCCCTCGTGGCAGTGCTCCTCCATCTCGTTCTTCCAACTCTCCTCAGCGCCACCCTTCTCCTAACCACCCACGTGCCGGGCAATTCCGGGTTCCACTAGTGGTTCCTGCGAAGACCTCATCTGCTTCCAGTGGCGAGCTCCCACCGGATTACACCGTAAATGCCGGGTAAGTTTTTGCTATATTATTTCTTTTTGCATCTGACGAACTTTCATTCAAGCCGCCGTCATCATTAATAACTGCCTTTTCTCATCTTTCCTTCAGCGCTCAAGTCACCGTCAGTGACCCGGAAAACACAGAAACGGATAACCTCCAGGTGGAGAAGCCGACTGACGACGCAGACGCCGCAACTGGTGGTGATGCGACAACTAACCGGAAACAAGGCCCTCTGAACAATCCACTTTCCCAAACCGTCGGATCTCCTTCCTTATCGGAACCAGTAGACGAAGAGATAGAAATTCTAGATACAAGGATGAGTTCTCCCAACCCGGACACTCAGACTGTCCGAGTCTCCACTCCAAATGCGAGGAGAACCCCCCTACCAGATGATCAAGCTGCCGGCTCTTCCGGGACTCACTCCGAGGAGTTAACTTTTGCCCAGATGCTGGAAACTCTGCGCACCTTAAGGGCTAACGAGGAAAACATCTTGGGGTCTTTAATAACCAAACACGAGGTAAATTCGATTAATATTGCTTGTACCTTTGTCCAGTCCCCAAGTTCCGAGTGAGTTCATTCATGACTTGCTCGGGACTTTTATTATACCAATGACTGATAACTGTGCTCTTCTACCTGACTAATGCTTTTTTAACATCCGTGCAGTCTTTCGTGACTCAATACGAGGAGAAACTTGCGGACGCCGCCAAGCTCATTGAAAAGGAGATATCTTTACGTGAAGCAGCCGAGGCTGAAGCCAGGAGGAATAGGCAATTAATGAAGAAGTACCGAAGAAGGGCTCACCAAGCCGAAGATGACCTGACAAGCCTTTCCGTCGAAATATCTGATACCTATCGTTCTTTGCTTGGTACGCTTCCTTCTCCGGGTTTATCCTTTTGACAAACAGCAAAAAATTTCCAACTTATATCTTCATTTTACTTCAGGCCCGGACGAAGCCATGCCGGATGAAGATGACATTGCCAAGCTGAAAACCATAAAGAGTGTTATCCGGCAGCTATGTGCCGGAACCAGATGGATCCTTGATGAGTTGCGGTGGCCGGGCAGAGGACATGTTGATCTGAAAAGGCTATTGGACGCCCTATCCACTGTTCCCGAGTGGATTCGGCACTGGAAGCGCTCATCTTGCCGGGTTGGAGTGACCCGGGGGCTTGCACTTGCGAAAGCTTATCTCCCCAAGCTCGAGCTAGCGAGGCTTATGGGCGGCTTCCCAGAGTTCAAGCTTGACGGATCCAAGTTTTCAGTAAAGGATTTTCAGGCCGTCCAGAAGGAGGTCCGTTACCCGGCCAGCGTAATTGCTGATGAACTGGATGTTAACATATATACTTGTTCCAGCATATGATTCTGCCGATAAAGTAATTAAGTCGGATCTTCCTGAGCCGTATGACATGCTGGCTCGGTGGAAGGAGGAAGCCGCTGCGATAAGGGCGGAGGCTGCCAAGAAGCAAGCTGAAGCCGGCTCTGCTCCTGCTGCCTCAACACCAGTCGTTCCGCCCCCTGCAGGGGCTGGTACCGCTGATCCAGGTGCTGCTGCTGCCACCAATGATGGCAAGGGTAAGGCCAAGATGGATGCCGAGTGATATATGGTTTCTAATGCCTCTTCTTAAGCGCCAGTCGGTCGACATACTTTTTGAAATAGTCATATTTTGGGCGGTGCGCCTGTGCACCTTTGATATTTTTTCACCAGGATTTTGTAATGCACGCTAAGGCCTTGACATACTCGATGCCTGTTCCGGCCTTTTTAAGTTTAAGCTCATCTGTTCTCGATATCTGGTTTTACTTATTGTTCCTTTTGTGAAAACTCAATTTCCGGGTCTCATGGGTATTGACAAGCGGATTTTGCTTCGAAGTCCCCAAGTCCCCAAGACTCGGATATTTGGATTTTTGCAACTATACAAGTAAGCCAGTTTTTCTCTTTTCAAGATTTCAAGCTACCGGGCCCGGATTGCCGAGTCTAGGACACTTGATCTTGAAAAGGGAACAAAATGCTTATTGCTATTTTCACAAAGATCCACGAGTTGTTTCACATAGGTTTTGAAGTTATGCTTAATAGTCGTTGAGTTTCCAGCTATTCAGCCTTGTACTCTGCATAACTTGTGGTTTAGATGACCCTTTTGACTGTCTTGTACTGTAAGCCGGCTTTCGCGTGGATACCATGTTGTTACATCAATACGAAGACGTAGCCAGCCAATCCCCGTCGGGTTTCATGACTAACTGCCATCGTAAGCGAACAAATCATGCCACTTTAATGCGAGTCACATCGAGCTTAAGTAAGAATAGCCAAGAAATTTGGACTTCTTTGTCCGGTTATAAGATTGCAGCCTTACTCGTTTGCAAGTAATCGGCCCTTATAACTCATAGGCATCATGGCCGGGTCTTTGAGTTTGTAACTGTGCTATTTAAGCGACCAGCCCCCAAGACCTAGATATACGCATCGTACTGAGAATACATAACCTGATAACAACCATCTCTTTTCTTGATAACCATCTCTTTTCTTGATAACCATCTCTTTTCTTGATAACCATCTCTTTACTTGATATGAAAAATGTAGGTCAGCAAGCCGCCTCATTAAAAACCCGTCCAGTCCCCAAAGGTACCCTGGATAGGAAAAGAGTACGTCAGAAAACCTGCTGCCTATTACATCGTGCAATTCCACTTGCCAATATAGTCTTTACTAAGTATAATACGGACGTAGCTGAGCCACGTTCCATTGTCTATCTCTTTCTTGCATAGATGAAGTGGTGTGTGCGGTGTCGTTGACTGTAGCCGACTCTTCCCTTGCATCTATCAAATAATATGATCCGTTATGCAGATTCCGGCTTATGATAAATGGTCCTTCCCATGGTGGTGATAATTTGTGTTTTCCTTCGTTTGACTGTACCAAGCGCAGAACCAAGTCTCCTTCCTGGAATACCCGGGTCTTCACATGCCGGCTATGATACCTCCGTAGATCTTGCTGATATATGGCTGATCTTTCCAGGGCTTGTTCTCTTTGCTCTTCTAACATATCTACGGCGTCCTGCCGGGTTTTTTCGTTCTCTACTTCGACGTAAGCTGATACTCTCACTACTAGGGAAACCCTTATCTGTGGCGCACCAAAATCCTGTTCTGTGGCGCACCCTGGGGCCACAGGGGTGCGCCACAGAACACACGCCACAAAAATAATTTCTGTGGCGCACCAGGCCCGTGCGCCACAGAAATAGTGGATTCTGTGGCGCACCTCGACCGTGCGCCACAGAAATGGAGGATTCTGTGGCGCATCCCTTAACGGTGCGCCACAGAATTGGGTGCGCCACAGAATTCTCCAACGGTGCGCCACAGAATCATCTGCTATATTTCGAAATTTAAATTGTTTCTGCTGTATACAGTTTGAATATACAGGAATTATACAGGAATTATTCACAGCAGTGATATTTGACAACATATAACATATTACTGATATTTTACAAAGTTACTTAATCACAATAGTGATACATAGTGCAAAGTATCGAATTTGGCTCAAAGTGATCACATAGTTACTCGAGTTGTCAAACACATCATCGAACAATAATTGTCACCACATAGTTACTCGATCGAGTTGTCAAGTTACAAATGCCTAAGCTAAGATGAAATAGACTACAAGCACGGCGACGATGGTGAGCAAGAACGGTAGCTTGTAGGAGGCCTCCATCTTGTTCATCTTGTTCATCTTGTTCATCTGTTTCGACTGGTGGTCCCTCCACTTCGCAACCGCCTCGTGTCTAGTCTTGTATCCTTTATAGCAGTTGCCGCTGAACTTGTCGACCTGTGCTTTGCAGTCCTTCCACTCGTCATAGACTCCTGGAACCCGACCCTCGAACACCACGTAGTACGTCATCTATATAGATAGACACAAAGCATATTAGTAAGTATAATGCAAAAAACAACTAAGGAAACAAAAAATAAACATCAAAGATATACAAACATAAAGCTAGCTAGGCCTAAGTTAATTTAGAGCAAACTAATAGTAGCTAGCTAGGAGTTTAGAGCTAACTAATAGTAGCTAGCTAGGCCTAAGTTTAGAGCAAACTAATAGTAGCTAGCTATGCCTAAGTTTAGAGCTAAACTAATATAGTAGCTAGGCTTATATAAGTTAAGCAAATTTTGTTAAACAAACTAATAGTAGCTAGCTACGCACACCTCGATCAACGATACCTCAA
Source organism: Alopecurus myosuroides (assembly GCA_028641055.1). NCBI lineage: Eukaryota > Viridiplantae > Streptophyta > Magnoliopsida > Poales > Poaceae > Alopecurus > Alopecurus myosuroides. Next base: position 297,466,290 of record CM054063.1, on the reverse strand, counting down.
CTGGAGCGGCGCCGGAAACGGCTTATATAGCTCCTTCGTCATCCACGACCTACGATCAGCCTGCCGCTCTAGGCGTTCCTGGATATCCCTCTGGCATAACCCTATGGGTTGGTGCAAGGGCCCTCCCTTTTTGTTGACATCTTCAATGATTATCTCCGACAACTTGACTTTGATGCGATGAAAATCTTGTATAAGATCTTCCTGTGAGATTTCCCCCGCCATTTTGTTGGACCAGTCTCGGAGTCTAGAAGGATGATTCAAATTGTTTGCATCGCGGACAATCCCTTTGAGGTGATGGAGGGCATAGAAGGCCTCTTTCGTGCTCCAAGCCGGCTGCTTGATGCAGGGGAAATCGGTCACGTGCCTGAACCCGTATTTGCCAGTAGCCGGCCTGATACATTCTTGTTTCTTTTCGAATGTGCCTCCATTTTGGGCGTAGCCATTGATAGCCTCATCGAGAACACCCCTTATTCTGGTGTAGTCTTTCCTCTTCGTCACATTCGACGAGTCGAAGTATTGGGCAAGTGAATATTGTGGGCAAAGCACGATGAGTGTGCAGTATGTGTCCCTGCTCAACACATGCAATTGAATCCAGGATAAGCAATGGATGAAACCTAGAAAAAAAACATTAGCTAAGACGATCGCGAGACTTACTCGGGGAAGACAGGCAAAAGAATGTCCGTCTTGTTCTGACCGTTTCTCAACATGAAGCTCTCGAGGTACTTCACTGCCTTGGTCCGTGTACTTGATCCTTCCTCCAGCTGGCTATCACGCATGTAGTAGGGATCCGCTACCATAACGTTAGGGGGTAACTCTCGCTGGATCTGCAGCTGAGCATTGAGCGCGTATAGGCGGACCAAGTTATAGTCCAGCCGTCTCGAGTGAAACAGACTGAAGATATCCTCATACGCTATGAAGAACAGTCCCGCGGGGTCTTCGTTGACGAAGTCCGGGCCCTCTGGCACCTTGACCGTGAACACAGGGTAATTTGGACACTTGTCTTGAAGAAGGAGACCCTCTAGCATCACGATAATGTTCTGCAATGTGAGCATTGGTCCAGTTGCCCCATGTATCTCGTCCGGACCCAGTATCGGTTTCCCAGCTTCATGCAAGCGGGTCAAGCCATCCTTAGGGGGTCGTATCACGGCGTCGGCCAAGATCTTAGTATGCTGGACCTTTTTAGCAGGTCTCTTCCTAATCTTCTTGCTGGCGGTGGCTTGATCTGCTGCGGGAGCTGGGGGTGAGGGAGCTGGGGGTGCGGGTGCTCGGGACGACCCTTCGATTGTCTTATGCAGTGTGCCAGGGCTGAATACTGTACCCTCCGGGTAGGTCAGACGCTGCGTGACTTCAGTACGTCTAGGTTGATCGTCGTGACTGCGGAAGGCTTCGTCGTCACGATTCATATCAGGCATGTACCTATCTTGGCTGTAGCCCGTGTTGAGGTAGGCATTGATGTCGACATTGTCATCGTAATGATAGTCTTCGACACCGGCGGCTGCAGCAAACTGGTTGTCCACGTCCTTTGGTGGTGACGGCGGCTGTGATGCCGGCGGCTGTGATGCCGGCGGTTGAGGCACAACTGCTTTTGATGATCTTTTGGGCGGTCGTTGCGGCATATTTCCCAACAACACTTTGTGCCTTGTTGTGGTGGCAACAACCGCCGGTTCCTTCTGGGTGGTGGTGGCAACAACCGCCGGTTCCTTCTGGGTGGTGGTGGTGGCGACGAGTACTGTTTCCTTCTGAGGGGCGGCGGCCTTGGGTGCAGTCTGAAGGGCTCTTTTCTTCATGGGCCGGACGATCTTATTCTGCGGGGCCATAGGGGATGTGGCGCCGGTGTTGCGCTTGATCACAAGACCCCCCCCAAGACGAATCTGGCTCTTCGGCCATTGCATCACCCAAGTCGTGCACTCTCCAAGTACCAAGTTTTCCTCGTCGCAGCCTGGAGGTTGAAAGGGGGGGAGGACGTCGCGATACTCCGGCACTACATTGGCCAACTTCACCTTCATCACGTTCTGGTCCATTCGAGAGTGGTGCATAGTGCGTTGCATGGGTTGTATAATAGTGCCGGTAGCAACATCCACCAACTCTCCGCCCGGCACCACACGATGCAGTAGTACGCAAGGTTCGTCCTGTTGTGCAACATACCAGGCATCATGAGATGACAGTCATCTTGAGAATGCGTAGTTAGATCACGATTAACTAATTAGTTACCTTGGTGATGGCGTCTAGCTCGGCGGGTGTCGAGACAAGGGCGACGGTGCCCTGCCCATCATTCTTCGGCATTGCTGCCGAAGGGGGCGGCGATGTGACCAGAAGGAGTGGCGCCGGCGTCTGGGGGGTCAGCTGTTGCGGCGGCACTTGCTGGTTCATGCTTGAGTTGCTGCCGATGAAGCTGGGCAGATGGATCGGTCCAATTTGACCCCCCGCATTCCAGGAAGCTAGCCCCTCCATCAGCCCAGCGGGGATGACTTCCTTGAGCCTCTCATCCACTAATCGGTTGAGCCTGTCGGGGTCCACCTCTCTGCTCTCCAGTTTCTTCTCTAGAGCCGCCATCTTCTTCTTCAGCTCCGCGACCTCCTCATCATCCTTAGTCGATTTCGTCTTCCTCTTCTTTTCTGACTTGGCATCTGAGTAGTACTCGGCTACCTTCATGTTTAGCCCAAAGCCGGAGATGCGGCCAGCTGACGTCGGCGGGGCATCCAACGGCCTTTGCTTGTATGCGTTCGTCGCTCTGTTGAAAGGCGTGTCCCACCGACTCGTCGACCCTTCGGACGAGTCAGATTTCCGCAACTCCCTCTCCTTCGGACAAAAGGAAATTAAGGTGAGCCCATTATCTAATTATTAGATCAATGCAATATACATGTACTTGAGATATATGTGTCCTTACCAAATGTTTCTCAAATTCCTTCACGTCCTCGTCTTTCGTCACGAATTCCCCCGTCTTCCAGTCTAAGAAGTACCGGGATCGGACAAAGTTCCTAACTTGTAAGTCCGTGATTTTGTGCCAGGGGTTATCTCTTCCGAGACGTTCCATCTCGCGGTCCTCCTTCTCCCAAGTAGCCTGTTTTCCTTGGTAACCACCGCTTCCGAGATGTTGGTGCCCTATGTTTTGGTCCCGCATATCCTGCCCCCATTTTGTCCATTTTTTACACTCCTCGGTGTTCAAGTACTGCTTAAATATCTCGAAATCTTCTTTCAGAAGCGTCGGGTCTTTTCGACTGATCTCCTCCCAGCTTTTACCTTTTTCAATCTTCTTCTTCACCCGGGATTTCCAGCTGCTCAACGCGGTGCTCATCTTCGTGATGGCTAAAGAGTCCACATGTTTGTTGAACGGCTCCGGGAACGTGTATCGCTGGTGAAGCTTCTTCAGAAGGATTTCGACCAAAGCCTTGTTGTCGTCGCTTCTAAGGTCAAACGTGTTGATCGACATGCTTTCCCGCACGATGCACCCTAGCTGCATGCCGTACCCTGAGGTAACAGATCGAGGCGCCAATGGTAGGCCACTCGGCGAGACCTTGGTGATTGTATCGGTGACGTTCGCGAGCACTTGCGGCTTACGATCCTTCCTTGGGGCCCGGGGCTTCTTATTCTTCTTATCGGTCGTCGGGGCGGCGTCGCCGCTACCACCAGCCGCCGTGCGGTCAGTGCCACCACCATCGGTGCTCTTATCCTGGTCCTCTTCCTCCAAGTACCCCCAATCAACGTCCTCTTCCTCACTTCTGGTTGCAGCGTGGGCCTCCCAGCCCTCTTCCTCGGCACCGGCTTCGGGCACGGACACGTGCTTGGAAGAGCCAGACATGTTTCTGTAATAACATTCAAATTTGAGTTTTTGAGTTGGATTTCAAATTATTCAATATAGACGTGCTTGGATAATACACACACAAAATCATTTTGTGGTAAAACCATCTTGTGAACTTGGGTTAGTAATGTGGGCTTGCATAATTGTGATAATTTAGACCACTCTGATACTAGACACACCTAGTTCAATGCATTTTGTGGTAGTTTAAGAGGGGAAATTACCGCCGGGGTCCCGTTTGAATTTAAGAGGGGAAATTACCCATAAATAGTGCCCATTGCACTTGCCAAAAATACATGCTGTTTACTGCTGTGTCAGTGGTTTCTTATCTATGCCGACATCTACATGTGCAGGTTCCTGACCCAAAGGTTGTGAAGCCGGCGAGAACCACTCCGGCCAAGAGGCGGCAGCAGCTGGATCAGGCGCAAAAGCAGAGAGAAGAGCTTGCTGCTTTGCAGGAGCAGCTTAGTAGCCTGCAGGGGAAATTGCTTGAGAAAGATGAAGCTCTGAGGTCCGCGGAGAACTTGATCGGACGGATTAGTGAGGCGAATTTGGAGGTTGATGAGTTGAGAAGCCAGCTTTCTGATAAGGAATCGCTGGTCGAATCCACTGGCTCGGAGTTGCAGGATACAAAGGTATATTGGCTTTGTTTGGTAGTTCGTGTATTTCACTGCAGATTATGTTGCCAAACCGCTATTAATGCATTACTATAGTTACCCATCGCCTTCATTCCAGAAAACACCACCCTTGCTACCACATTAGTGTCTTAACAGAAAATATATACACCAATGAAGATGATGAAGTTGCTTCTGGTACAGGACAACTATCATTCAGAGGACAAGTCTGTCGCTCTTTCTTTTCTTCTCACTGCTGCATGGTTTTGATAATCCAAGGCAATGGATCCCAAGTAACATCTTATTCAAAATCGATCGAAAAAAATCTGAGATTAGATACTAATTGTACGCCATGTTTTATGAGCCCATAATGTTCCCACTTCGGTTATCCTGTCTGTGCACCATCTATTATTGATTTGACTGAACTGTACTGATAAAAACTTATGCAGATTAGAGGTTCTACCTGCACTGCTCGGCATTCAATGCTGAACTGTGATGTTCATGGAACCAAAAGTGCAAACGCAAGTATGCATTAAGCTCCATTTGACTTTTCTTTTCGAGAATACCTATTTGGCATTCTCATACTTCTACTTGGTTAGTAATATATGTTGCCATCATTGCCTCTGAATGCCATGTCAAAGATGCTTATGTGTCTCTCTGATTTTTTTAAATGTTGAACAATATATTCTAAAGAAGAAAAGAGGAAAAGGCCAACACAGTTCTTTATATTTGAACTGGCCTGTGCTGTAGTGATGTATGGGAATATCAAGTTTGCTACTTCCGAATTATGTATTTATGCTTGCTTGTGTAAGATATTGGGCATTCTCATACTTCTACCTGATTAGTAATATATGTTTCCATCATCCTCTCTCAGTCGCATGTTAAAGATGCTTATGTGTCTTTTTTATTTTTGTAAATCTTTAACAATAGATTATTCTAAAGAAGAAGAAAATGAGGAAAAAGGCTAACACAGTTTGTATTTGAACTGACCTCTACTTAAGTGCTGTATGAGAATATCAAGTTTGCGCTACTTCCAAATTTTGTATTCATGCTGGTGTATGTGTCACAAGATATATTGCTAGTGTGTAATCTAACATCATGTTAAATCGCTTACATGTTCTTTATCTCTGTATCGTGAAAGTATAGACTCAATGCTGCAACTTCATTAGTGTTAGAACTGCTAATTAATTTCTGACTTATTATTGTTGTAGATTATATTGGCAGAAAAGCAAGCAGCATTGGAGAAGTTAGAATGGGAGGCAAAGATTACTGCCATATTCACAAAATTCATTGCACAGACGACTCTACAGAGGATTTAGAGCCTGTAACATTTACTGAAAAGGAACAGATAAAAGACAAGTTGATGTTTCTAACAAAACCTAGCGATATCAAACCTTACTGGTTACATTCCTAATGTTACAACTTGCTGCAGGTTTACTACAGCCAGAAGCACAACGACCAACCTCTAGGTCAGGTACTATGTAATGTAACAAGCATACATAATTAGTACAGGCGTACAACACAGGCACAAGCCTAGAAAAACAAAACAGTGCAGGAGATGGATTACAGAGCAGAAGCAAGAAATGGACTTAAATTCAGGTTTGATTATTTATTTACAAGCCAAAGTCCACTTCTAATATGAACACTATGTTAGTAAAATGTTTTCAGGAAGAAAAAACAACATATAATTTTCCATAACAACTTGAACCAACTTTTATGTTACTGACATGCGTACAATTGTTTGACTAAGCCGGGAAACCCATCAACTAGGATAACCATTCCACTAAAATATTAAAAATAGTTCTACCCTGTTACATAACTGATCATTGAATTACTCTTGCAACTAAGCATCTGAAAAATAATTTTAAGAATAGGAAATATATTACGAAGGTGGGAAGTTAAGGACTGAGGATTCTATTTATTCAGGCACTAGTTCAAATAGGAAGTAGCTTTCGATGTTTGCTCCAGCAAATGTTCAGTTGCAATGCCGGGCTACATGGATTTTGTTTACTGGTACAGTTTATTATGCAACATACAGTTTCGGATTCTGAAACTAAGCATCTGAACACGATTCTTGAAACTAGTCAGTAATCCCAACTTGTGTAACTGCAAGAAAATAACATATTCATGTCTTATATAATCCCTGCTGTCAAGTCTATGCTGCTGTCATTGTTGCTGAAACTTAAAACACTGCATCTCTTCGTTTCAAAAAAAACACTGCATCTCTTAATTGTTTCAGCTATTTTTCATAGAATTCATAGAAAATTTGGGCATGACCTATGCTATTTTTCCTATGTCTAGGAGTGCCAGAAATTCGCTCGGAAGGAAATGAATCAACTTCCTCGCGAAACATTGGCATCTCAAAAAGAAAAAAACCTGCACAAAAAACCTGGTATTTGCACAGTTTACCACAGGTACATCATCTTTGAACTCCTCTAAAGTGTTCCAGCACAAAAATCTGCACAAAATTTTCCTCTAAAGTATCATTTTATCAAACAGAATTATTTGCAGATGCTTGCCAGTTGCCAGGAACAATTTGATTAGTGTAAACAGTGCCACTGTTCCTTGATGCGCGATAGTCAGAGCTCCAAGTTCCCCTTTGCAGTAGAGGTAAGACTAATGATACAGTATGTCATCTAAACTGCAGATGGTGTCAGTGAAGGAAAAAACTTAATAGGCTTTCAAAAAGTAAAATTCTCTGAAGCACTCAATTGCGCACTAATCACAGTATCGTACACAACAGTCAACACCTAACAGCAACAGATTCCCCATAGCACGCCATCATTTGCTAAACCACACAAGACACAACTAGAGACTTCACCCATCACAACTTCACAACCACAACAAGGCAGGCAATCAGCCGAAGCAACGAATCCTGATCTCAAGTAATACCATACAAGCAAAATAATTCCATCCTGAGAGGAGAGAGAGAGAGAGAGATCGAGGACTGGCCTGTGGAGCTCGAGACGACGGCCGGGGCGTGGACGGACTCGAGATCGAGGACGGCGCGGCGGCGCTCCTCCTCCTAGCTAGGTCAGGGCGCGGCGCTAGCTCCTCCTCCTTCACGGTGCGGCGCTCCTAGATGGGGACACGGGGCGGCGCTCCTCCTCCACACGGATCCTCCACGACGGCGAGCGCAAGGGAGAAGATCAAAGGGGATCCACCGGAGATGTTCGTCGTCGTCGTCACGCAAGAGAGAGGGGATGAGATGAACTGCTGATCGAAAACTGTTAAGTGTGGAAGAATACCGGGCGGGGCCACATGTCAATGGCTGAAAGGCATATTCTGTGGCGCACCAGGTGCCAGTGCGCCACAGAATTGTTGAATTCTATGGCGCATCACATAGGTAGTGCGCCACAGAATTTCCTTGGCCTATTCTGTGGCCACGATGAGCGGGGCCACATGTCATTGAGTCCAAGCAATTTCTATGGCGCATGCTTCCTGCGGTGCGCCACAGAATTGGGTCGGTATATAAATAAAACAAACGAAACGCTGGATCTGACAGATATCTATTACTAGCCCAGTTGGTTTAGCTGTGAGGTAGTCTAATGGCATGGGTTCGAATCCTGGTTGCCCCACATTTTTTTAATATTTTATTTAATTAAAAAGAAAGAAAGAATCACATACACATACATATATGCACATATATAAAAAAAATCACATACATAGATGCACATATATAAAGAAGTGATTGTCTCACATACACATATTTATATATAGAAAGAAGTGCTTGTCTCACATATACACACATACACATGCATGTATATACACACAAAATTTTTCTTAATTTGTCTCGATCGGTTCCGATCTAGCTTAATTAGCGTCTCTTTCCCTTTTTGTTGGCGACTGGATACTTTATACCGGCCACCTTGAGATTTCTTCGCGTGAACGGACAACCGTGTGTAGGTAGGGATGTCTTCCTTCTTACTTTACCGGTAGTAGGCATGTCGAAGTGCTTGTCGAACTCCTCCTCGATCTTCGGATCACCGTTCTTGTGGAAGTCTTCCTCGTTGGCGTCTCCTTCCATTCCGATGATGCTCCTCTTGCCCCTCCTCACGACAACACGGCTAGGCCTTGACGGGTCGGTGATGAAGAAGCATTGGTCAACTTGGCTAGCGAGTACCCATGGCTCATTTTTCGCGGATGCGTTCTTCGATTTGGCATCGGGTATAACCATTGTGGTGAAATACCGTCCTTCTTTCTTGACATTCTTGGCCCATCTCACACGGAACATTGGCACCACCGTCTCTCCGCAGTAGTTGAGCTCCCATATCTCCTCGATCTTTCCAAAGTATCTTTCTTCCACATTAGTCTCGGCATCGCCATATGATAGCATAGTTACTCCTGAGTTTTGATTTTCGCTACTCATGTCCTTGTCCTCGGTGGAGAATCTGTAACCGGAGATGTCGTACCCCTGATAGGTCCTTACGTTCTGCCCGGGGCCCTGTGATAAGATGTATATGAGTTTTTCATCTTCCGTAGAAGGCATTTTTCTCCGTGCTTCAGTCAGTTGACTTTGCTTGAACCAACGCGTGAAGCCGGAGTTGTGCTCTTTGGTTACGTCTCCCATCTTCCTCGGCCCGCCCATTTCAATATAATTCTGATTGATTAAGCTTTTGTGCTCTTCCACGAAAGGCTCGATCAACTTTAAGTGTTGTAGCGCGACCCGGTGAGCCCTATCAAAGTCGTCGCGTCGTTTTTGAATGCCGACATGGACGTCGCGGCAGCCCTCGCGGTGACCGACTCCGTTGAGTCTGCCACGGTGCGTCCTGGTGGACAAACCGACATCCTGATCGTCTTCGGTGCTTAGGTAATTGTCGCAGAAAGAGATGCACTCGTTGGTTAGAAATCCTTTGGCCATGCTTGCGTCTGGACGGGCCCTATTGCGAACGTATCCTTTCAGGACACCATTCTGCCTTTCCATCGGCATCATGTAGTGCAGAAACGTCGGGCCGAGATGCCTGATGTCATCAACGACATGGAGAAGGAGATGTACACATATATCACAGAATGCCGGCGGGAAGTAAATCTCGAGCTCGCATAGTATCACCACGATCTCATCCTGTAGCATCTTGAGCTGCCTCACGCCGATCGATTTCCGGGTGATAACGTCGAAAAAGTTGCAAAGGCCAAACAACGTATCACGGACATGCTCGTCCATTATCCCTCGGATCGCAACAGGAAGTATCTGCGTCATGAGCACATGACAATCGTGAGACTTCATCCCGGTGAACCTCTTCTTCGCTAAGTCCAGATATCTGCTTATACTCCCTGAGTATCCGTGAGGAACTTTGACTTCTACGAGGCACCTGAAAAACTGCTCAAGCTCCGGCGGACTCAATGTGAAGCAGGCAGCGGGAAGCACCACGGTGTTCTTCTTAGCCTTTTTGCGGGGAGGACCTTCCGTCTTATCCTCATCGTCATCATCATCATCACTATCGGCGGGGACCTGTAGATTTTTCCTAATGCCAAAATGTTTTAGATCGTATCTTGCTTTCGGCCCATCCTTGGACTTCTCCGAATTGCAAATAGTGCCAAGCAGACTCTCCGTAACGTTCTTCGTAATGTGCATCACATCAAGGCTATGAGGCGCGTGGAGGACCGGCCAGTACTCCAAGTCGTGGAAAACAGACCTCGCTTTCCATACACCCAGCAGCGGCGCTGGCTTGGGTCGTTTCTTTCCCGGCGAAGGGCACTCGTCCCAATTTTTCAGAAGCTCGTCGATTTCTTCGCCGCTCCTCGTGCGCGGGGCTCCATCGGGCTCGTCTTTACCATTGAACAACTCACCGCGTTTTCTCCATGGGTGATCCAGGCGAAGCCACCTTCGAGCCCCTGGGTACACGGTTTTCGAAGACCCGGGATCCCTTGGTAGCTGGAGATGCGGGGTCCCGTCCATGCACTTCACGCAGCCGCAGAATCCGTGGCCGACCTGGGCAGATACATACGCGTAACCAGGATAGTCTGTGACCGTCGTCAGCAACGCGGCTCTCATATGGAAATAATCTCTAGTGTACGCGTCCCACGTACGGGGTGGCGTCTTCCACAACGTGTCTAACTCGTCTTTCAGCAGCCCGAGATACAAATGCATGTCGACACCTGGTTGTTTTGGCCCCTGGATGAGAATACTCAAGTGTATGTACTTTTCCTTGGTGCACAGCCACGGGGGTAGGTTGTAAGGCCATACAAACACGGGCCAGCTGCTATGTGTGCTACTCTGGTTGCCGAACGGATTGAGTCCATCGGTGCTCATACCCAGCCTGACGTTCCTCGCGTCGCCCCCAAAACTCGGGAAAGCTATGTCCAATGCTTCCCACTGGGCAGCGTCTGCAGGATGTGTCATGATATAGCCCTTCTCCGGATCTTCTTCCGGCTTCTCCCTTTTTGCGTGCCATTGCATGAGCTTTGCTTCCTTAGGGTCCACGTAGTACCGTTGAAGACGGGGAGTGATAGGAAAGTACCATACCACTTTTCGAGGAATTTTCTTGTTGTTGGTTAGCTTGTATCGTCCGTGGCCGCACTTCGGACATGCGATTGTGTCCTTGTACTCCCCCCGATAAATTACACAATCATTGATGCAGGCGTGAAATTTTTCGTGAGGTAGGTCAAGAGGGCATACGACTTTCTTAGCCTCGTTGATACTGCTTGGCAATGTGTTCCCCTCGGGAAGGCGATCGTGCCAGAATTTCAAGTTCTTGTTGAAGCTCGAGTCGGTCCATTTGTTTTGCGTCTTCATCTTCAGAGCAGCAAGCGTTACATGCAACCGCGTATCCTCGGGGCGGCACCCAGGAAACAACGGAGTCACCCCGTCTATCTCCATTTGCGCCAGTTTGGCTTTCTCCCTAGCTGCAGCTATGTCGTTGCTCGTCTCCTTAAGCAGCAGATCCTGAACATGAGAGTCCCGCAAGGCCGAAATTAGCGGGGTCTCCGTGTTCTCGCCTTCATCGTCATGTCGATCTTCTCCACCGACATATCCTTCTTCATGATGATCTTGTTCGCCGTCATATCCTCGCTCGCCCTCCTCTTCGTGCACAACTTTTGCTGCCGGCGGTGCCACGTGGTTGCGGTCGTCAAAGAAACCGCGTCTGAGAAGGTGCTCCTCCAATTGTCCGGAATCAGGGTCAATCCAGCGCACGAGTTTGCATGATCGACACGGGCATCTTATCTGCCGCCTGTTGCACCGAATCATGTCCGCCTTCGCGTCTTTTTTGTATCTAGCGATTCGAGCAGAGCTCATTTCTAGTACCATGGTTGCCTGCACAGACACATAGAGAGCAGAAAATTAGAACCACAACATGCATGCATAGTCGCCGGAAAAATTCGGCATGACCTCTCCTATAAGTAGGACATATGGGGTGCAAAAGTTTGCCGAAATGGAAGTGAATCAACATTTCGGCAAACATCCATACACCACCCGCGCCCGCACGCGCGACAATCGATCGGTCCACCTGCACATGCATGACAAACACCCATACACATCGATCGATGGCCACACAAGACATATGAACTTCCAACACTATACTCACCGAGTAGATTCGATACCGACACGCGAAAAGAGCGAGGGAGAGGGAGGCACCGGAGTATAGATGCAAGGTAATTAGGCCCCCCCAACAACAACAAACTTCACCAACAATTATACATCGAATAAATAGGTTCACCTACCTAAAAAGGAGAACTAAATGTGCAAAAATAGAGTGGAGAGAAGGAGGGGCGAATGAGCAACATCCACTTTGCAATGAAGTGAGTGGGGGGAGAGAGGGGGCAGCCACCTTTATGTGCACAGTGCGCATATTTCTGTGGCGCACCTGTATGCTATTCTGTGGCGCACGGCAGAGGTGCGCCACAGAAACAACATATTCTGTGGCGCATTTGGCAGGATGCGCCACAGAATATGGTGTTTCTGTGGCGCACCTGCGCTGTGCGCCACAGAAGTGGCCCTTTCTGTGGCGCACGAATGACGGTGCGCCATAGAAATATGGCCTCTGACACCCAGCCCACTGATTGGTGTGGGGCCCACACGATTTCTGTGGCGCACCCCTATCTGGTGCGCCACAGAATTACATATTTCTGTGGCGCACCCTGGTCCGTGCGCCACAAAATAATATTTCTGTGGCGCACCAGATGGAGGTGCGCCACAGAATCAATTCCATAGAATGGCAATTCCCTAGTAGTGTCTAGGCGAATCGTGAATAATGTCACTCGGTAATACTGCTTCCGCACCATAGACCATGAAGAAGGGTGTCATCTGAGTGGATCTGTTAGGTGTAGTGTTGATACCCCAAACCACAGAAGGAAGTTCTTCGACCCATGCACCAGCAGCCCTGACACAGGGAACTCGCAATCGTGGTTTTAATCCGCGAAGCAATTCTTGGTTTGCCCTCTCCACTTCTCCATTGGCCTGGGGATGAGCCACCGATGCCACATCGAGCCGGATTCCATTGTTGCCACAAAACTTCTCCATCTCACCAAGGGACATGTTGGTTCCATTGTCGGTAATTATGCTGTGGGGGTACCCGAACCGGTAGATAATCCTTTTCAGGAACTTGACTGCTGTAGCTGCTTCGCAATTAGTAACTGGCACAACCTCAACCCACTTGGTAAACTTATCAATAGCCACCAAAAGATGTGTCTTCTTGCATGGTGACATATGAAAGGGGCCAACCATGTCCATACCCCAGACGGCAAACGGCCAAGTTAACGGGATAGTCCGCAACTCCATAGCCGGCACATGGGTTTGGCGAGCGTACCTTTGACATCCGTCACACCTTGCTACCAATCGTTCCGCATCCGCTAGGGCCGTGAGCCAGAAAAACCCGTGTCGATAAGCTTTAGCCACAAGAGACCTTGTGGACGCATGATGTCCACAGTCGCCCTCATGGATTTCCTTGAGAATCTGTCTGCCTTCTTCCGGCGCTACGCAGCGCAAAAAGACTCCTGCTGCACTTCTCTTGTACAATTCCCCATTGATGATAGAATATCCCTTTGCTCGCCTCAAAATTTGCCTTGCTAATACCTCCTGTTGTGGTAACTCGCCTCGTGATAGGTAGGCCAAAAACGGTTCTGTCCACTCGGGAATAGTACGTACAGTGGCTACGAGTCCTGAATCCGGGTCTTGATTTGCCAATTCCTCCTCTGACTCGATTTTAACTGATGGTCGCCATAATTCGTCCAGGAAAACGTTAGGTGGAACCGGCTCTCTGCGCGAGCCGAGTCTGGCGAGGGCGTCGGCTTCCTCATTCTTTCTTCTGTCTATATGCTCCACCTCATACCCGGAAAAACATCCTGCAACCCTATCAACTTCCCTGCGGTATGCTGCCATAGTTGCGTCCTTTCTATCCCACGTTCCTGACACCTGCTGTACCACAAGGTCCGAATCTCCGAAGCATCGTATCCTCTTGATGTTCATCTCTTTGGCTACCTTTAAGCCATGCAACAGGGCCTCATACTCGGCCACGTTGTTGGAACAGTCGAAGTGAATTTGTAGCACGTAACTCAATTTGTCCCCTTTGGGTGATGTTAGCACCACCCCAGCTCCTGATCCCTCGTACTGCTTTGATCCGTCGAAGTGCATGATCCATGACTCGGAATTTGGAACCGTTGCAGTCATGCCTGTATGTGTCCAGTCGTTAACGAAATCAATTAAAGCTTGAGATTTGATTGCTGACCTGGGTTCGTAGTTGATATGATAATCCTCCATCTCTATCGCCCATTTGGCTATTCTTCCCGTCGCGTCCGAGTTTCTGATGATATCCGACATTGGTATTGAACTAACCACTGTTATGGGATGTTCTTGGAAATACGGCTTCAGCTTCCGGCTGGCCATAAAGACCCCGAACACCAACTTTTGCCAATGTGGATAGCGCTGCTTTGCTTCTGATAATACCTCGCTGACGTAATAAACCGGCCTCTGAACCGGGTATCCTTTCCCATCCTCTTGGCGTTCCACGACAACCACTGCGCTAATGGCTCGGGGGCCAGCTGCCACGTATAGCAACATAGGCTCTTTAGGACCCGGCGCCGCTAGTACTGGTGCTTCAGATAATTGCTTCTTTAGTGCTTCAAACGCTTCATCTGCTTCTTCGTCCCATACGAATTTATCTGATTTCCGCAAGAGCCAGTACAAGGGTATTGCTTTTTCTCCGAGTCTAGATATGAATCGGCTCAAGGCTGCTACGCAGCCCGTGAGCTTTTGAACATGCTTCAAATTTTCCGGCTTTTTCAAACTCTGGATTGCCTTGATTTTATCCGGATTTGCCTCGATTCCTCTCTCGGAAACTATGAAGCCGAGTAATTTCCCAGCCGGAACTCCGAACACGCACTTCGTTGGATTAAGCTTCATCTGGTACCTCCTCAGGTTTTTGAACGTCTCCTTTAGATCATCGATAAATGTTTCTACCTTCCGGGTCTTAATAACCACATCATCCACATAAGCATGCACATTGCGCCCAATCTGGTCTTCGAAGCACTTTTGAATACACCGTTGGTAAGTTGCGCTAGCGTTCTTCAACCCAAACGTCATAGTTTTATAACAAAAGGCCCCAAAAGGGGTTATGAATGATGTTTTCTCCCAATCCTCCCTTTTGAGCTTAATTTGATGATACCCGGAATATGCGTCCAGGAAGCATAACAGATCGCTTCCAGCTACTGCGTCTATCCTTGGTAGCGCGAACGGATCCTTTGGGCAATGTTTGTTGAGACTCGTAAAATCAATGCACATCCTCCACTCATTAGTCTTTTTCATCACTAGAACCGGGTTAGCCAACCAATCCGGGTGAAATACTTCCATGATAAAGTCGGCTGCCAATAGCCGAGCGATCTCTTCGCCTATAGCCTTCCTTCTTTCCTCATTCATTTTCCTCAAACCTTGCTTCACGGGCCTGGACTTGGGATCCACATGCAAGCTGTGCTCAGCCAGTTCTGTAGGGATACCCGGCATGTCGCTAGGTGTCCAGGCAAACACATCTGCATTCGAACGAATAAACTCCACGAGCGCTTCCTCCTGCTCTTTTCCCAAGTTAGACCCTATGGTAAACTGCTTAGTGGAATCCCCTTCGACAAAATCCATCTTCTTGGTGTCCTGCGCTGCCTTGAATTTTGCTCTCTCATCCTCGGTATTCGGCTTTTTCAAGGCTGTTCTATCGTCCGGATTTACTTGAGACCGGTAATATTCGAGTTCTTCCTTCCTGCATGCCTGCTCGGCCATAACTGAATCTCCTTCGTCGCACTCGGCCGCTATATCCCGGTTCCCATGTATAGTGATGGTCCGTTTAGGACCCGGGATTTTCAGCTGCAAATACACGTAGCACGGCCTAGCCATGAATTGGGCATAAGCCGGCCTTCCAAACAGCGCGTGGTAAGGACTGCGCAATTTGACCACCTCGAACGTGAGCCACTCAATTCGATAATTATCCGTCGATTCTCCAAAAGCAACTTCCAAGGTGATCTTTCCCTCGGGGCTCGCCGAGTGACCTGGCACGATCCCATGAAAGATTGTCGAACTTTTTTGTAACTGAGACTCTTTGAGACTCATCCGTAAGAAGGTTTCCCAATAGAGCATGTTGATGCTGCTTCCACCGTCCATCAGGACCTTCTTCAATTCGTAACCATTAACCTGTGGAGCAACCACCAATGCCAAGACTCCTGGACGCTCTATTTTCTCCGGATGGTCTTTTCTACTCCATGTTACCTCTTGTTCCGCCCATCTGAGATGTCCCGGCGCGGCCAACGAAATCGAGTTTGCCTCTTGTTTTAATGTCTTCTCGTTCCTGCTGGAAGTTCCTGTAGTATGCACATGATATTGTCCCTTTAAATCAGGCGTACGTACCATACCGATGAAGATGCTGATCCGGCCGATTGTCACGATCGATCCGGATTCGAGGTGATCCGACTCCGGCCCCCAGCCGGAATCGTTCACCATCTTCTTTCCTTCATGGTCGTCGTAGATCTCTCCGACGACGAGGTTCTCCATGTTCTTCCGAGCTTCTCCCGTGATGTAAACACCTTTGGACGCAGGCCCCACGGTGGGCGCCAACTGTCGTGGGATAATCACGGCAGATGTTACCAGGGGTAACTGATCTAGGGGCAAGTCGACACTGGCGTTTGGGAGAGGGTTTAGCTCGAGGGAAAACATGGTGCAATTCGATCTGATAGCCGGTAATCGAAGTCGCCGGATCTCTATTCTCGATATGATAACTTGATTAGGGTTTACACTGGATGCTCGATATCACGCGATATTGCTAGGGTTCTTAGATCTCTACCTAAAACTATACCTGGGGGTCGGTTTATAAAGCACCCGTACCCCCTAGCTTATTCGGCAAGGCATATTTCGGATCCTACCTCGACACGGCGCACTAACCATAACTTTCCTTTACAATAACCCATAACCCGGGCCGTTAAGCCCACAAGTTTGGGCCTTCACAAGCTTCTTTACTCTTAGCCGAATCCTGCACACCATCCTTTGGGCCGGGTTATTCCTCAGAGCTTGGCATACCGGGTTAGCATCCCCCTGTCACTTTGCCTGTGGAAAGGAAGGTCACTTCGCTCGTGAGTGCCCTAACAAAGCTACTGCTCCAGCCCAGCCAAATGCAACCAAGATGAATCATGGTCCATCCACGGGAAGGCAGAATAGGATGAGGGGACACCTGAACCACATCAATGTTGCAGAAGCTCAGGAGGCACCAGACATGGTGATGGGTATGTTTCCTGTCAACTCCGTGCCAGCCGCAGTACTGTTTGATTCTGGTGCATCGCATTCCTTTGTCACTAAACCGTTTGCCGAGAAAAGTGGTATGAAGCATACCCGTATGCACAACCCTAGTACTAAAGCCAACCTTGTTTGCAATGAGGTACTAGTAGAAATAAAAGGGAAAACTGTTCATGCTGATCTTATAGCACTGGGATCCAAAGGGATAGAAGTGGTACTTGGTATGAATTGGATGACCAAGTATAAGGGAGTTATTGACTGCACTAAGAAATCTATTGAAATGATTGCCGAGGATGGAGAAAAAGTTGCGTACACTGCAACCAAGCCCTCGTCAAAAGTTCACTACCACACTGGTATAGCCCACCCTGTCCTTGAGGAAGTCCCGGTTGTTTGTGAATACCCGAATGTTTTTCCTGAAGAATTACCCGGTATGCCACCTGATCGGGATATCGAGTTTGTTATCGAGTTAGTTCCCGGAACTGGACTCATAGCATAGAAGCCTTATCGGATGAACCCAAAATAATTAGATGAGTTGAAAAAACAGCTGGATGACATGTTAAGGAAAGGTTTGATTCTCCCTAGTGCATCGCCATGGGGATCTCCTATCATTTTTGTAGATAAGCGGGACGGTACCACTCGTTTATGTGTGGACTACCGCAAGTTGAATGATGTTACCATCAAGAACAAATACCCATTGCCCAAAGTTGAAGACCTATTTGACCAGCTGAATGGGGCAGGAATCTTCTCAAAGATCGACCTTCAAACTGGTTATCACCAATTGAAATTTCGTGAGACCGATATTCCCAAGACTGCTTTCATCACTCGTTACGGGTTGTATGAGTACACCGTGATGTCCTTTGGTCTGACCAATGCCCCTGCCTATTTCATGAATATCATGAATAAAGTATTCATGGAATTTATGGACAAGTTTGTCGTGGTGTTTATTGACGACATTCTCATATATTCGAGGAGTGAGGAAGAACACGAAGAACATCTAAGAATTGTGCCCGGAACACTTCGTGAGCATCAACTGTATGCTAAGTTTAGTAAATGTCAGTTCTGGTTGACGGAAGTCGGATTTCTTGGACATGTGGTATCTGCTGGGGGAATATCTGTTGACCCTGCTCTAGTTCAGTCTGTGGCGAAGCGTGATGCTCCGACAAATTAGACTGAAGTCAGATCTTTTCTGGGTTTGGCAGGGTATTACCGCAAGTTTGTTCAGGGATTCTCGAGTATAGCCAGACCACTCACTCAGTTGCTCAAGAAAGATAGCAAGTTCGTGTGGACGGACAAATGTGAAGAGAGTTTCAATGAGTTGAAGCGTCGACTTGTGTCTGCTTCGGTCCTTATAATGCCGGATATCACCAAGAGTTTCGACGTCTATTGTGACGCTTCTAAGCTTGCACTGGTAGAAAAAAGGCCTTCCATACGCCCCCATCAGTCCCCAAACTTTCCGCACCATGACTAAAGGGGTTTTAGTCCCGGGTCGGGAGGAGACCCGCGACAGAAGGTCATGCGTCGTGGGTTGGGAAGCGCGTGGAGGCACGTGGAGGGCTTTAATTCCGGTTGGCCTGGCCACCCGCGACTAAAGGTCCAGTCTGCTGGCCTCCCTGCCTTTAGTCCCGGTTGGCGTGGCCACCCGGGACTAAAGGTACAAACTGCTCGCCTATCGCGCGGCGGTTTTATTTCGCGAGCGAGAGGCAGAGGCCATTGCTACAGTGCGCGCACCCGAGAGTCTCTGTTTCTTCTTCTCTCTTCTCTGTTTCTTCTCCTCTCTTCGATCTTCCTCCACCAAGCACCCATGGCTGAAGTTTGGAACACTCTACGTGTGGCCACACCATGCCGCAAGAGTCTCCACGTGGCGTACACCAATATGTGCGAGAGGCTCCCCGATCTTCTTACGCATTTCAGCAATCTCTATGAAGAAGCTGATGAACACCATAGGTTCTTCGGGCTTGATTTAGAGTATACGGCGGATCAACGGGATGTTGCCGTCATCCAAATTGCCTTCTAGGAGATCGTGTTGGTCTTCCAATGGGCAAGGTAACGCACACGTACAATCGATCTCTCTTGTAGGATAGTGTTGCATTTCCGATTTGTTTGTTGCATTGGAAGAATACATGTGTTGCAACATATCTAACACGTTCTATTTTTGTTGTTGCAGTAGTTCAAAGGATTCTACGGCCCTTGTTGATTTTTTTGTCAACAAGGGGTACGACTTCTGCAGTGTTGACATCACTCAAGACCGGTAGAAGTTGATGCGATTGGGTATTGTGATACCTGAAGATCACTACATTGATCTTCAGGATCTTATCCATTTTGATGATTTGTGCGGTCACAAGACCGGGATGGCTCCGATGGCAACCGCCTTCATCCACGCCGACTACAAAACCATGAAGTCTGGTTTCCCCTCCATGAATCACATGCGTTGGGGGAAGAACCCACTGGACCGGATCAACCTCAACTATGCAGCCATAGATGCATACGTTTCCTACGAGTTGTTCCGCATCTACTCGACGGAGCTCGAGTAGATGGTGTTTGTACCGCATCTTGCGTTCGATATATGCATGTACTGGATATATTTGTATGTAATGGATATATATTATTATGTAATGGATATTATTTCTATATTAATTAGTAGCTATATTATTTCTATATTATGTCAAACACACATTTCAAAACAAACAAACAAAAACACATCAAGAAAACAAACAATAACACATCAAGAAAACAAAACAGGAAAACTACCGTTTCTAAATTAATCTAAGCCATAGATGCATACGTTTTCTATGAGAGTTGTTCCGCATCTAATCGACGGAGCTAGAGTAGATGCTGTTTGTGTACCGCATCTTGCGTTCGATATATGCATGTAATGGATATATATTATTATGTAATGGATATTATTTCTATATTAATTCGTAGCTATATTATTTCTATATTATGTCAAACACACATTTCAAAACAAACAAACAAAAACACATCAAGAAAACAAACAATAACACATCGAGAAAACAAAACAGAAAAACTACCGTTTCTAAATTAATCTAAGCCAGGAAAACATAGATCTAGTCAATACCAAACTCATCCAGTTGGATTTACTTCAAATACATTTTTGAACTCATTCTAAAAATAATAGAAGAGACTACTGGTTTTTTGATATATTATTTGTATTTTTAAGATTTTAAAATGTATTAGTTTTATTTTTCTGAATATTTTGATATATTATTTGTATTTTTAAGATTTTAAAATGTATTAGTTTTATTTTTCTGAATATTTTGATATATTATTTGTATTTTTAAGATTTCAAAATGTATTAGTTTTATTTTTCTGAATATTTTGATATATTAATAGTATTTTTAAGATTTTAAAATGAATTAGTTTTATTTTTCTGAATATTTTTTAGAAATAATACAAATTAAAAAGTTAATGTTTATTTATTTATTCAAAATCATTAATTACATCATTACTTTTGTTTATTAAAAGATTTATTTGAAATTCAGACAATAAAGAAATGTGGCATCGACCAACATGTTAATAGGATTGATATGATATTAGTATCACATACATGCGTGCGAAACACTTGGATGCGGGACGGGATGGAACTCGGAAGTTAAGCGTGCTAGTGCTAGAGTAGTGGGAGGATGGGTGACCGAGCGGGAAGTTTGACCACGAGTAAGAAATTTGACTAGAGATAATTGTAGTTAGACACTAAGCAAATAATAAAAAATTCTGAAAAAAGGGAGTGAAAAAATGGGAATGAAAAAAAGGGAGTGAAAAATAATTAGAAACCCCAAATGAATTAAAGAAATAACGAAAAAGCATGTAGTCCCGGTTCGTGTGGCCAACTGGGACTAAAGGTCCCCCGCCCCCGGCGCACGCCACCCGCCCACGTGGACGGGCCTTTAGCCGCGGTCCGTAAGTGGCGCGACTATAGTGGGGGGGGTCTTTAGTCACGCATATCTAGTCCCGGTTGCGCGGCCGGGACTAATGGCCTTTGCGAACCGGGACTGAAGGCCTATTTTCTACCAGTGTTGGTCTTGGAAGTGTACTTATGCAAGACGGGAAGGTGATATCTTATATATCACGCCAGTTGAGACCCCATGAGTTGAATTATCCCACTCATGACTTAGAGCTTGCTGCAGTTGTTCATGCCCTCAAGGCATGGCGACACTTTCTTATGGGAAGAAGAGTGGAAATTTACACAGATCATAAGAGTTTAAAGTACATCTTTACTCAACGTGAACCTAACATGAGGCAGGGCCGCTGGATTGAGCTCATTAAATATTATGATCTGAGTATTCATTATCACCCTGGAAAGGAAATGTTGTTGCTGATGCTCTTAGTCGAGAGCCGGCCTCTCTGAATGCTATGATTCTAGTAAGGCAGCCCGAGTTGTGGAAAGAACTAGACCAGCTTGGCATTGAAGTGGTCAGCTATGGTATGTTAGACGCCATAGAGGTTAAACCAACTCTGGTTGATCAGATCAAAGAAGCTCAGAAATGCCAGAAAAGAATTGATGGAATTAAGGCCCGCATGGAGAAGGAGAAAATTGCTGGGTTTACCATCGATTCTGATGGAGTATTATGGTATGGAGGCCGTATTTGTGTTCCCCCTGAGTCTGATCTCAAGCAGACCATCATGGCTGAAGCTCATGATACCATGTATTCTATCCATCCTAGAGGAACAAAGATGTATCAAGACCTGAAGGAGAGATTCTGGTGGCATGGAATGAAGCGTGAGATTGCTTCATTTGTAGCTAAGTGCCATGTCTTCCAGCAAGTGAAAGCTGGGCACCAGCGTCCCGCTGGCTTGCTCTAGCCTTTGCAAGTGCCTGTTTGGAAATGGGATCAAGGAGGAATGGACTTCATCACTGGACTTCCTAGGTCCAGCCGAGGAAATGATTCTATATGGGTTGTCGTGGACAGGCTCACGAAAGTTGCTCACTTTATTCCTATCCGGACCACCTATCGTGGAGACCATCTTGCTGATCTTTACATTACTCGGATTGTCAGCCTACACGGAGTCCCAAGCAGGATTGTGTCTGATCGAGGTACACAGTTCACGTCTAGATTTTGGAAGAAGTTGCACGAGAATTTGGGAACCAAATTAGCCTTTAGCACAGCCTATCACCCGCAGACTGAAAAACATAGCGTGTGAACCAAATTCTGGAAGACATGCTCTGTGCTTGTGTGTTGTCTTATGGAGTTAAATGGGAAGACTTCCTGCCTTTCGCGGAGTTTTCTTACAACAACAGCTATCAGTCTAGCTTGCAAATGGCCCCTTTTGAAGCCCTGTATGGACGCAAATGTCGTACACCTCTGAATTGGACTGAGACTGGTGACAGTCATATTTTTGGTGTGGACACTTTGAAAGCTGCAGAAGAGCATGTCGAGCTTATTCGTGAACGTTTGAAGACAACTCAATCTCGTCAGAAGAGTTATGCTGACACGAAGCGCCGTGATGTCTCTTTCAGCATTGGAGACTTCGTGTATCTCCGTGTTACGCCACTCAAAGGGATGCATCGTTTCCATGTCAAAGGAAAGCTGGCACCCAGGTATATTGGCCCTTTTAAGATCTTGGCACGTCGTGGTGAAGTTTCTTATCAGTTAGAATTACCTGAGGAGTTGCCTGCGTTTCACAACGTTTTCCATGTATCATTGCTCCGGAAATGTCTTCAAGTACCTGAAAAGAATCTCTCATATCAAGATGTAGACTTCAGGACCATTGATATCAATGATGACTTGACCTATTGTGATAGACCCCTGCGGGTTCTCGAGGAGAATGTGCGCGTTACCAGGAAGCGTGCTATAAAATTCCTTAAGATTCAGTGGACGAATCACTCTGAGGAAGAAGCTACCTGGGAGCATGAGGATGAGATCAGGAAGGAGTTCCCTGATTTTCTTAAAGCCTAGACCCGCGAATCTCGGGACGAGATTCTTTTAAGGGGCGGAGATCTGTCACAACTTAGTTTTCAAGCACCTGTATTATAGTAATTTAGGAAGCCTCTTAAGACTTTTGTAAGTTAATTAGGTGGAAAACATGTTTTTGTAATCATGATTATCTATGCAATATAAGTTGTGTTTTCATATCACTCACTTGAGAATTTTTTCTCCTAAGGAAAGTATTTGTTTTTCCTGAGTTTTCAGCTGTGCCCTGATGTTTTCAACTGGAGTTCTTAAGGGAATATTTTCAAAACTTTGGGACATCACTTGATATCAGCTTATAATTGTGTTATTGCTTCTTAGGAATCAATTTGTCCTTGTAACAAAATTATTTGGGGAAGCTTTCATTGAATTTTTCCTATATAGTTTTGTCCTGAAAAATCAGCCAAGTAGCTGTTTTCCACCACAAGGAATATTCAATTATGGATTTTCTTTGATCAATTTTACTCTCTGTTATGTGTACAAAAAAAACCACATTCTTGTAAAAATTTACAAAAATATTTAACACACATATCCATGCTTGTTTTTGAGCCATATTGTTAAGACAGATTTTTAGGCAGTTTAAAAACAGAGAAAGTGCTAACTTTGCCATCTGTTTTCAAATCCTTAAACCCCTCAATTTTAAAAATCAATTGTTGTTTCTGAAACTTGGATTGTTGCTCTTTAATGTGCATTTTGAATCATTCATTTTGGACTTGGTTTGCTTGTTGAAAACAGCCTCAACTTTTGCACCCCCTATCTGTTGCCAACACTTAGAAAAATTTCGAAACTGTCGAAACTGGATTTTTCTGTCAGAACAGTAGCTGCACACTTTTTAAAGTCGATGGATCTGCTTGTGTGTGTTGATCTAGGATTAGTGGCTTTGCCATTCCTGTTCTCCATGGTACAGGCTTCTAGAAGCTGGCCTTGGATGCGATTTTGGTTGACCAAGGAGGGAGGGAGAGACCAGCCAAGTGGGCTGTTTGTGAGGTAAGCAGAGTTGGTGAAATAGTGTGCAAGTGCCATGCCTTGACCCTTCCTATAGCCATGGTCATGCACCTGCATGTTGGCAACCCCAGAGGCACCCCCCCATGCCCATGCCACCTCTGGCACTCACCCAAAGGGCAAGCAACACCCATGTCGTGCCTTCCCGAGTTGCCCGTTGCCAAACCCTGCATAAGAACCACCCCGGACCAAACCCTTGCGCCACTGCCCTCTCCTCACTCCACTGAACCACCCCGAGGCAGCCACGCTTGCTCGTTCGCTCCCAGTGAGCAACGCGAGCCGCGTTCTTCCTCAGACCCGGCCAGATCAACCTCGAGGTAGCACGCATATCACCGCACCATCTGCCGCCGTTTCTTTTCGTTGTCGAGCCCCTGTCCAATGCACACCTCCCTGACACGGTCGTGCACGCGTTTGGTTGCAGGAACGCCGGCGCCATCGTCGGGAGCTCCACAGATCTCCGTCCAGCTGCCGCCGTGCCCGTGCAACACCACCGCCCGTGACTGCGCCACTGCGCCCACCAGGGACCCCTCTTCCACCACAGCACCGCCCCCCTGCTTCGCACGAGCCCTAGGTGAGAGAAAACCCG
Organism: Alopecurus myosuroides; assembly: GCA_028641055.1. Taxonomy (NCBI): domain Eukaryota; kingdom Viridiplantae; phylum Streptophyta; class Magnoliopsida; order Poales; family Poaceae; genus Alopecurus; species Alopecurus myosuroides. The sequence goes on along the minus strand of CM054063.1, from coordinate 297,441,668 downwards.
ACCCCGCCAGGTGTTCGTCCGCAGTACAGAGAGAGAGAGAGAAGAGAGCACGGGGGAGGAAGAGAGAAGGGGAGCAATCGATCTTCTCATCGACGGTCTCCTTTGAACGCGCCCGTTCGCGCGCGCGCGCAGGCAGACTGGCGAGCGCCGTAGTGAGCTGCCCTGTGCAGATCTAGCCCATTAAGGCTAGTTTTTTTTCATGTTTGTTTTTAGCATAAATTTGTATGCTTACTTTAGCTCTGTTTGTCCTAGCTAGGTTAAACTTTTTGCTCAGACAATTTGTTTGCAAGTAGCCACACATTTTCCAAACCATGTCACACTGGCAGATTCAATTTTTGAGCCTTTATGATTTTTATTTAAATCATATGCCAGAGAGTGTATGTTTTTCTTAGATCTAGTATAACTTTAGTTTTAGGTATCCAAAAATTGCAAACTAAACTGTTTTGGATAGCCCATGTCAATACCTACCAGTAGAATTTTACCTTGTATCAAGGTGAGCTCTATATTTAAAACGGCATGTTGTTTACCAAAAGCATTTGTCTGTGTTTGGGCATTTTTCATGCAAAATCTGTGATGTTTTTTTGACTGAATACAATTGGACATGTTAGTATATGTTTAGGGCTATCTAGATCTAGCTTGGTTTGATTTTTGGAGCTCTGTATAAAATTTGGTGGACAGATCTTGTTTCATCTGTTTTCTGCCTAGAATTTTTGTGTGAATATTAAATAGTATGGTTATGTGTATGTGATGGGTTTTTGTTTTCCATCAAGTTTAAGTTGTTTTATGTTAGTATAAAGCTGTTTTCTTCCAGTACTAGCATGCTAGGAGTTTATTGGGTAGTTGGAGATAAAATGGGAATAGCTATGTGAGCATATTACTTTTTCTAGAATTATTCATGCATAGATTTTGCCTTGTTTTCCACTAGGGAAAAACATGAATTTTTGTAGTTGGAAACAGAGGATGAAATTTCCTTGTGGCATCTTTATCTTAGTGTTTTCACCTCTGTTACCTTTCCCTTTGATTTGTAGAAAAGCATGAGTAGCACTTGTGTAATTAGAAAATATTTCTCTCACATGTGTAGCATTTTAGCCTAGTATTTCCTTGTTTAATAGCTAGACTTTTTATTTTGTTTTGTGGGATCCAGTAGCATTTTGGTACTGATTATAGGAGTATTTTACTTCTGTTAGTTTGCACACTTGTGCATAATTAGCATGTGTAAGTGTAGACTAGCTTAGTATTTTTCCTAGTTTTCTACTAGTATGAGTAGGAGCTTTTGAAGCTTGTTCTCTTGTTTTGAGCACTTTTCAAAATGTGACCAGAGGCTTACTAACCTCTTTGTGAGTAGTTTGCTAGTGGAACACCCACTGGTCATTTTTGCATCATGGTGGAATTTGAGCTTGGCTTATTGTTATGCACCTTTTCCACCACTTGCAAAAATTAGCATAACATATGTGCTTGCCATAGAAATTGTTGTGAGTGTTTTAGCCATCAAATTGTGTTTTGTGTGACACCCTACTGCCTAGTAACATGGATTTTACCCCACTGGTCCATGGTGCTCTTAGCTAGAATTATTGATTTTTGGCCACACATAAACACTAGGAAAAAGAAGTTTTTCCCACTATAGTTTTCATGCCAATTTTTCCTATGGGAAAATTGTGTATTTTGGGTGATGCATTTTAATTGCTTGTTGTATGTATCACTTGTAGCATTGTTTGCCTTGGTTGGTTCTGAATGTGTGTCTTTACTTTTATTTTACGACGATAGAAAACGAGGGAGGAGGATTTGAAGAAGAGGCTCACTTTAACTCCTGTTACTACCAAGACCAGGACCACCATATGTATCAAGGCAAGCCATCCTAATGCTTGCTGTCTAAATACTTATCATTATCTATCATGCATGTTTTTCACTTCTGAAGTTTTCACAAAATTATACTCTCAAAACTATTTTTGTTGTGACTACTACTACTATTAATATTACCAGGTAAATGATCATGTCAATAGTCAACTTGGTATTACCAAGCCCATAGCCACCAAATGGTATATAAATACCATCCACTAAATTAAAACTTGAGTTCTTAATTGAACTACTTAAATTGTGTTTTTGTAAACAAATGCTTTATGGAGGAAAACCTCGGTGGAAAGGTGAGACCTTGTCTACCGAGAGGATGTCAAGTTGGAAAATTTGAGAAATGTTTACAAAAGACACATAACCTAGTCTTCGCTGGACAACCATTATCGTACTGCCACTTTACCCCAACATGGGTACGAGGCTTGATTAGAAACTTGTTATGGTTAGTATGTGTTCTATCTCAAGTGCTATAGTGGATTGGCTCCTCTGAACCGAAATGTCGCTAGGAGTTAGGATACGGGACATATAAAGTGTGGGATTAATTTTCCCTCCGGATGCAGCAGTTGGGTCTCCTTTCTTGGCGGTGTGCGACACCGATTGCCGGGGAGAATAAACCCAATTGAAGAGATAGTCATATACTAGCTTGTACATAGTGGATAGTCAAGATCAGCTATCTGATGTTCTCATACTGTTGAGAACAGTCCATGGTTGTTTTCATGGCGGATTCTGGATCTTGTGGAATGTGTATACCTCTGCAGAGTAAAACTATTTCGGAATAGCCGCGTCCTCGGATATGGACGGTTGAATGGCCATGTTGCTAGCATTCTGTCAATTTACAAAAGAGGTGTTTTGAAGCAAGGTTTGTACCTGCGAGGTACTGAAAAGGAAAAACTTGGTATCTGCGAGATACGGAGGAGAAAAAGCTGGAGCCTTGTTTACCAGAAGTTTTGCAAAGAAAACTTTCTTTTCTCAAAACAATCTTATAAAACCTCTGAGATATGCGATATCTACGAGAGAAACTATATTATTTTTAATAATCTTTTTAACAGAGATATAGATATGTCAATCAACCATGATAAATCTTTTATCTATAATGGGTAGCTGAACCTTATGTATAGCCTACCCACTTCACCAAATAAGCACGTATGCATTATTGTAAGCTCATAAAGGATGTCTTGCCGAGTACATTCAAATGTACTTATATTGGTTTCGCCCCTGGAATTTCATTGCCAGACTATGAGGAGTCACCTGAGGAGGAGTTATACGAGGAGGAGTTCTACACTGATGACCCTGCGAATTAGGATCGTCTCTCAGTCAGCAGCCTGTAGGTTAAGGCGTGACTTGGGTTCTACTACGCCATGCTTATCGTCTTCCGCTGTGTTATTGTTATTTGCATGTCCTGCGTGACAGTTGTCAAGAACTTGGTCATGTGACCATTTATGTATGACTCTAATATTCGTGTATTGGATGATGTATTATGTATGCCAACTTCGTATGTTGTTCACGACTAGTTCTTCTGGGATCGTGAATGAATGCATATGAGGGGTTCTGGACCTCCGGTCTGGGGCCTCTACAGGTTGGCTCATCACTCACTCCCAACCCAAGACCTGTTACAGCATAGAAATATGGCAGCGGTGTCGACATGCAAACTGTGTGGTTGTGTGGACTCATGGAGGCATTCTCTGTTGGAGTGCAACATGGCCCGCTGCGTATGGGCATTAGCACCGGAGGATATTACATAGTTCATAGCGAATGTGCAAGAAGCAGATGGTAGAGCGTGGCTTGCGACTATCTTCAAAGCTATGCCACATCCGGACCTGACGAGAACATTGATGACTCTCTGGGCTATGTGGCACGCGAGAAGGAAAACAATTCACGAATATATTTTTCAAAGCCCGTTGTCGACGAATTGTTTTGTCGAGCGGTTCCTGGCAGAACTACAACAGTTGGCTTCACCTGTGCCGGGAAGAGAGAGATCGAGGCCAGTACGTGGCCCAGTATGGATACCACCGCCATAGGATATGGCTAAAATCAATGTGGACGCAGCTATATCGAAGAACTCCAGCAAAGCTGCTGTGGGGGCGGTTGTGCGCAGTGCTAGCGGGAGTTTCATGGGCGCATCGGCGGTGGTAGTGGAAGGAATTTCAGAACCAGAGACCCTCGAAGCATTGGCATGCCGGGAGGGGTTAGCAGTTGCGGCGGATTTTTTGGTCCAACGATGTAGAGTCGCTTCAGATTGCAGCAACGTCATTAGAAGCATCAGAGGAAAGGGAATGACAGCCTATGATCATATCACCAAGGAGATCAGAGCTAGAGCGGCTCAAATGAATCATGTTGAGTTCGTTCATGAAGGAAGGGAGGCAAATACTGATGCACATAACCTCGCGAGGACCTCTACATATCTTAATATTGGTAGGCATGTGTGGTTCGATTCTCCACCTGTGGGTGTCCCTGTAACTCATGTTATTTTCAATGAATAAATAGACAAAGAAACTCAAAAAAAAAATCAGCTTATTAATGAATACATTTTCTTCCCCTCTAAAACAGCAATGATGCCTTACGAAAAAATTCTAAAAAAAAGGCCTTACGAACGCCATGCAGAAATTCCTAGATTATTTCATCGAGCAATTCAAACATTTTCACCTGTCGTTAAAGAACAAAGATCTTGACAACTTAGGTGAAGTTAACCAAAGTAGTCACGGACGTAAGAGATCATGGAGCGGACTACAAATTCCAACTGAAAAGGCTCGTGCGGAGGATCCCAGACCCAAGAAATCGCGGGTTGACTCGTAACACCGAGCACAATCCGGGAGGTGGGCGATATCCCTCCTAGTAATCATTTCGCGTGTGTCTTCCATTGACGATGCTCATGTTATGTGTTGTGGTAGCTCGTCCCCTGCCGGAGGATATTGCTCGTCGCCTGCCGGTCTAGGCATTCCGAGGTCATAAATGCATAAGCATATCTAACGCACACTCCTCCCGACTTCTCCCCACAAGCACGTACAAAACATGGTCAACTCGACCAACAAAGCTAGCGAAAAATAAAGGTGGAGTTTAGTTGTTAGCCAACCACGACATGCCATAACTCATGGCTTTGTTCTAAGGCCGGTTAAAAAAATGTTTACAAATATTTTTCCACTTTTCCAAGGCTGACTTAGAATTGCCCATTTTCGATGCCTCCATATCACTAGTGGAAAAAAATATATGCTTTACAAACGAGGTAATGCATATTGCATTGCATGTATTACTCACATAATTTGTTCTCAAACGGTAAAAAGCATCAAAATAATGGTTTTTAGAGACCTCTATAAAACCATATACCTGGGGTTACTAGACAAAAGAATCTACCCTAAAATTTTACGTTGTAGCCTTTTTAGGATTAGGACTTTCTCGAATAACCCGTAGCGGATGCATGCCACTGGTAGAAAAAAGGCCTTCCATACGCCCCCATCAGTCCCCAAACTTTGCGCACCGTGACTAAACGGGTTTTAGTCCCGGGTCGGGAGGAGACCCGCGACAGGAGGTCATGCGTCGTGGGTTGGGAAGCGCGTGGAGGGCTTTAATTCCGGTTGGCCTGGCCACCCGCGACTAATGATCCAGTCTGCTGGCCTCCCTGCATTTAGTCCCGGTTGGCCTGGCCACCCGGGACTAAAGATACAAACTGCTCGCCTCCCGCGCGGCGGTTTTATTTCGCGAGCGAGAGGCAGAGGCCGGCCATTGCTACAGTGCGCACCCGAGAGTCTCTGTTTCTTCTCCTCTCTTCTCTTCTTCCTCTCTTCTTCCTCCACCAAGCATCCATGGGTTCTCAAGTTTGGAACACTCTCCGTGTGGCCACACCATGCCGCAAGAGACTAGACGTGGCCTACACCAATATGTGCGAGAGGCTCCCCGATCTTCTTAAGCATTTGAGCAATCTCTATGACGAAGCCGATGAACAACATAAGTTCTTCGGGCTTGATTTAGAGTATACGGCAAATCAACGGGATGTTGCCATCATCCAAATTGCCTTCAAGGAGATCGTGTTGGTCTTCCAATGGGCAAGGTAACGCGCACGTACAATCGATCTCTCTTGTAGGATAGTGTTGCATTTTTGATTTGTTTGTTGCATTGGAAGAATACATGTGTTGCAACATATCTAACATGTTCTATTTTTGTTGTTGCAGTAGTTCAAAGCATTCTCCGGCCCTTGTTGATTTTCTTGTCAACAAGGGGTACGACTTCTGCAGTGTTGACATCACTCAAGACCGGCAAAAGTTGATGCGCTTGGGTATTGTGATACCTGACGATCACTACATTGATCTTCAGGATCTTATCCATTTTGATGAGTTGTACGGTCACAAGACCGGGATGGTTCCGATGGCAACTGCCTTCATCCACGCCGACTACAAAACCATGAAGTCTGGTTTCCCCTCCAAGAATCACATGCATTGGGGGAAGAACCCACTGGACCGGATCAACCTCAACTATGCAGCCATAGATGCATACGTTTCCTACGAGTTGTTCCGCATCTACTCGACGGAGCTCGAGTAGATGGTGTTTGTACCGCATCTTGCGTTCGATATATGCATGTAATGGATATATTAGTATGTAATGGATATATATTATTATGTAATGGATATTATTTCTATATTAATTAGTAGCTATATTATTTCTATATTATTCCAAACACACATTTCAAAACAAACAAACAAAAACACATCAAGAAAACAAACAATAACACATCAAGAAAACAAAACAGGAAAACTACCGTTTCTAAATTAATCTAAGCCATAGATGCATACGTTTCCTTCGAGTTGTTCCGCATCTACTCGACAGAGCTCGAGTAGATGGTGTTTGTGTACCGCATCTTGCGTTCGATATATGCATGTAATGGATATATTAGTATGTAATGGATATATATTATTATGTAATGGATATTATTTCTATATTAATTCGTAGCTATATTATTTCTATATTATGTCAAACACACATTTCAAAACAAACAAACAAAAACACATCAAGAAAACAAACAATAACACATCAAGAAAACAAAACAGAAAAACTATCGTTTCTAAATTAATCTAAGCCAGGAAAACATAGATCTAGTCAATACCAAACTCATCCAGTTGGATTTACTTCAAATACATTTTTGAACTCATTCTAAAAATAATAGAAGAGCCTACTGGTCTTTTATTAAAAAGGATGGTATTTTCATTTGATTGTTGAACTTGGATCTGCAAATTTTATATGGTTTAGATTTCATATGGTTTGGTTCATGAATTTTATCAGATTTTATTTTGCATTTAGGAAAGGGGAAAATGAATTAGTTTTATTTTCCTGAATTTTTTGATATATTATTTGTATTTTTAAGATTTTAAAATGTATTAGTTTTATTTTTCTGAATATTTTGATATATTATTTGTATTTTAAGATTTTAAAATGTATTAGTTTTATTTTTCCGAATATTTTGATATATTATTTGTATTTTAAGATTTTAAAATGAATTAGTTTTATTTTTCTGAATATTTTGATATATTAATAGTATTTTTAAGATTTTAAAATGAATTAGTTTTATTTTTCTGAATATTTTGATATATTGTTTGTATTTTTAAGATTTTACAATGAATTAGTTTTATTTTTATGAATATTTTGATATATTAATAGTATTTTTAAGATTTTAAAATGAATTAGTTTTATTTTTCTGAATATTTTCTAGAAATAATACAAATTAAAAAGTTAATGTTTATTTATTTATTCAAAATTATTAATTACATCATTACTTTTGTTTATTAAAAGATTTATTTGAAATTCAGATAATATAGAAATGTGGATCGACCAACATGTTAATAGAATTGATATGATATTAGTATCACATACATGCGTGCGAAACACTTGGATGCGGGACGGGATGGAACTCGGAACTTAAGCGTGCCAGTGCTAGAGTAGTGGGAGGATGGGTGACCGAGCAGGAAGTTTGACCACGAGTAAGAAATTTGACTAGAGATAACTGTAGTTATAAACTAAGCAAATAATAAAAATTCTGAAAAAAACGGGAGTGAAAAATTGGAGTAATAAAAATGGGAGTGAAAAAAAGGGATTGAAAAAAAGGGAGTGAAAAATAATTAGAAACCCCAAATGAATTAAAGAAATAACGAAAAAGCATGTAGTCCCGGTTCGTGTGGCCAACCGGGACTAAAGGTCCCCCGCCCCCGGCGCACGCCACCCGTCCGCGTGGACGGGCCTTTAGCCGCGGTTCGTAAGAGGGGGCGACTAAAGGGTGGGGGCCTTTAGTCGCGCCTATTTAGTCCCGGTTGCGCGGCCGGGATTAATGGCCTTTGCGAACCGGGACTATAGGCCTATTTTCTACCAGTGTGCCTTCATATACCCGAGGTAAAAAAAATACAGGGATATTTTTTTCATGTTAAAAAACTGTTAATTTATACTTACAGACTAGGTAATGCATATTGCATTCGCACCAAAAAAATTCGTTGAGGGGGTAAACACCAAAATAATGATTTCCACAACCTCTCTAAAAACGTATATCGGGGTAACTTGACACAAAAATTGTGTCTGTACGCCCAAAATACTAACTATGACCTTTTCTAGGATGTTATAAAATGACCCGTATCGGATGCCTACATACACCCGGAGTAAAAAAAAAGGAATACTGTATGCAGATAACAAATTATTATTTTATGCTTATGAACCCATATTGCATTCCAAGTTCTAGCCACCAGATTGTTCGCCAACTAAGAAAAACACTAAAACAATGATTTTTTGCGACCTCCCTATAACCGTGTCCCAGGGGTCAGTAGACACAAAAAATGTGCCGGTATCACAAAATAGTAAGCTACTCCGCACGAGCCCATCTCGGATAGGAAGCCATCCGAGATGGGCCGTCCCGAGGAGAGAATGAAATAGGCCATAAAAACAACGCTATAAAGAAACCAACGCACCTTCTCCCAAGGAGAGAATTAAATATACCATAAAATCAGCCCCAGAAGCAATGCCAAAGGAGGAGAGACGCTGGCGGGGTTCCCTCCCTACCTCTCTTTCCGAAAATTCAAACTCTTTCTTGGTGGGTCTATCAATAAAAGAGGATTGTTAGGAGAGCCGCGTGCGGTTGCGCGTGTGACTTGTCTGTGATGAGGGGGGAGCTGTTCTTTCCACGATCAGTTGGCTGGCTGGTCGCGAGGTGATCTTCAGAGGTGACCATGGTTGCGGCAGGGGCGGGCACGGTTGTGTTGAGTCAGAAGTCGATTCAATCTTCAGCTGGCCGCAGGCTCTTGTTCGGATCTTTAGATCCAGCGGCAGGTAACCGGTCCGTCTCTTTTCTCGCGGGAGCCAGATTCGTGAGATCTCCGTCTTAATTAGGAGTTGTTGTAAGTTTTGCTCTTCTCGGTCCTTTTAGATTTGTTTCCTCACGCATGGCATCCTAGTACCGCGTAGTATTAGATGGGAGTAGTGTTGAATATACTAGAAGGATACCCCGCGCGTTGCTGCGGGGATCCCTTATAGTAAATGGCATGTGTGTTTTTTGAGGTCAAGTGTCTTAACCTCCTTTCGGTTGATCATACTCGATATACTAAATTTTATAGACATGTGATGCGTATTGTAAACCATTAGTTTGAAAAATGGATGGTTTAAGGAATGTATGATATGTAGTTTGCATAAATCATTAAACTGAAAGTTGGATGATTAAAAATATGTATGATATGTAGTTTTCATGTAATAATTAATAATATTAGGGGAGATGACATGGAAAATTGATTGCCTAAGAGGATGGATGATGTGGATAGCTTGCATGTTGAGATAGGAAAATAATTAATGCATGGTAGTGGGGTTTTGCTTTATAAGAAGTATAGATGAGCAATTTTCTAAATGATTTAATCCATGGAAAAGATAAACAACATATGGCTAGAATAACTGGAAATAAACTAGTCATATGATTTGCATAAAAACGCGACATAGAAGGGTTCAAATAGATCGGTACCAGAAGAACATGTATTGAGACATGAAGGAAAACATGAACACGTACGGTGCAGACGAAGAACCGTTGACGTTGGTCGCGTCAGACATGTCGCCGAAGAGGTTGTCGACGTCTGGGAAGAAGTCGTCGTTCGGGAAGTAGTCGTCGGCGTCCGTGATGACGATGATGCCAGTAGTCGCGCTGCAGCGCTCCCCAAAAACCTTATCGCTCTTCTCCCGCACAGGATCCGAAGAGACGCGGTTCCGGAGGCCTACTGTCCCGTCCCGCGGTGCACGCCGCGGCACGGGATGGAGATGTCCTGATCGGTGGCGCAGTGGTGTTCTGTTCTGTGTCTCTGGAGAGGAGCGACCTCTTGTTTTATAGGCACAGAGCAGGAGCCAAACAGGCCACGCGAGAAGACGAAACGAAAAGTCGGGAAGGCGGCAGCCGAAGCTGAGCGGCCTCCGTAATCAAAACCCACTGAGCAAAACGTTTCAGATTCTTGCGCCTGTTCATATTCTAATTCATGCGTGTGGCAAAATAAAGAGAGAGAGGGGCTCTCGGCATTCCCGCAACCCGCGGCGCGCGCGCGCGTCGTGACGAGGCGGGCGGAGGAGGAGGAGCGCGCGTGTAGTCATCTCTTTCTCATGCTCATACAACAAGTGGAAAGGCCTCCCTTATAAACAGGTAAAACTTCCACTCAACTAGCAATGTGGTACTAAACATTTGTCCCACCTCTTGCCATACATGAATGGGCCACATGGGCCTCTTGGATTTTCAGGAATTTGTGGAGCACTAAAATAGGCTGGGCCATATTTGGGCTAAAATTCCAACAATCCCCCACAAGATCCTAGAGGCACACAAAATTTGCCTTAGATTCGAAAACACTGTTTATATACTGGTTCTACAATGGAGACTGTTAAGTTGAACTCCACCAAGAACTCTGTGTTACACTGGTTTGCAACTTGAACAGTGGACTGTGCCTTGAACTGTAAGTTTTCTGCGAATCTAGCTTCACACAAAGTCTTGACCGATACTTGACTACCGTGGGACTTCCCCGCGGGTGGAGCTTATACGTCATACTCCAAGACCTTTCATGAGTTTACTAGAGAGAACCCAATTCTCATAGACTGCGATGTTTAACAGTCGAACTCATATAGGCGAATTCCTCAGAAGATGTCCTGCAAGTCAACATCTTTGCTTACAATGAAGCCTCTTGGAAAACATTAAGATTTATATCAGCCTACCTTGCAGTATAGGAGAGTATTTGATGGCTAGGTTGAGACTCCAAGTGCAGAGTGTGTAGCTAGTGGCAAGCCTTCTTCCCCACGAGGGTGACTCGAGGGTTTATATCGAACTCTTGGAGAGCCAGTATTTCAGCAGTTGTCTTCCAAGCTTCCTCCGGGATCCTGCAAACAAGTAGAGAATTTTGTGCCCTCAACCTCACCAAGTGGTTGTCAAGCACAATATGTGAGACTTCTAAATTGTAATGCAAAACTGAAAGTAAATGTGCAATAGTTAAATCTACTACTAAATGCAAATGAGAAAATAAATATGCAATGGATTGTTTTTATATTTTTGTGATGCAAGTGGCGATGGAGATAATGTAAATTCGAATTGGAGATGCAAGTAAAGTAAAGTGCAAGTAAAGTAAATTGCAGCATTGTAACTAGAGTGTTTTCTTATATTTAAAATAGGACCGGGGTTCATGGTTTCACACTTGCATTCTCTCAAATAAAGTGGTAGACGGTGGACATAAAGAATTACATGTGAGATTACAATAACATGTTTAACATTGAGCACTTTCATTTGGGCATCACGTCCTAGCATAGAGATCTCTACGGTCATATTGATCCCTCTTATACTCCACCAAGATGCGAAATAAATCATAACACCTCGATAATTAAGGAAAAACCAGAGTATAGCTTTAAGCAATGTGACATGAAGTTGAAGTAAGAACTTGCTAGATCTAGTCATGGAGATTGATTAGTGTCACTTCAAATCCCCGGTAACAAGGTACTCCTTTTTATCCCTAGTGAGGTAACTAAGAAAGGTTTAACAAAACCTAAGTGGATAGCTGAACTTCTGTCACTTTCATAGCACTAGCCACCCCCCCGTTACTCCAACTAATGCACCCATCACCCCACACACGCTCTCAAGAACTAGATTGATCAAAGCTAGCAAATAAGAACGGGGTACATAAGATACATCTACTCAAATAACTCAAGAGAAACAATTGCAATCTCAGATTCAATAACTCATAGAAAAGATCCACAACATAGGAATTACAACGGTGCCCGTAATCATGTGAGGCAGCTCATACGGATCTAATTAGTGAAGCACATAGAGAGAGAGATACAAGTGCTACTTCCACAAACCCATAGCCCTGGGGTGGACTACTCCCTATTCATGGAGATGTCGATGGAGATGACATTGGAGGGGTAGGAGATCACACCGGCGGCGCCCCGCCGGAGTTTTCCCCCTCCAATCTGGAACTTCTGGTCTCTGTTTCGGTGTTTCGGCGACGCTCCTCTCCGTAAGGGTACGTGGGACCCTTTTTATAGTCGGTTTTAGGTCAAGACGGAGTCGGTAAGTCGAAGATGGAAGGAATTGGGGCCACAAGGGCCAAAAGGGGGCCTCTCACGCGGCCAAGTAATATGGCCGTGTGGAGGGTCCTCTTTTGGGCCTCCTTGCCCAATTCTCGTGGATCCTTCGCCCGCAAGTCTTCTCCTTCCAAGAAAATGACCCCCGCAGATTTTCAGGTGATTTCGCGGAAGTTTGCCCCCTGAAACGTCAAAAATATAGAAAACGGGGTTTCTGACAGGCCGGGTTAATTCCATAAAAGTTTGGGGACATTGTAATTTAACCCCAAAATACTATAAAACATTGAATTATACCCTTATATGATGCAATATGTAATAGAAAACCATGTGAAAATATGCAAAATTCATCTATGCATTTTACATGCATCAACATCCCCAAGCTTAACCCATGCTCGTCCTCGAGTATGAAGGTGATAAAACTAAGATGGGTTTTGCATATTGAAACAATCATGGGATATCAAGGAGGATTATTCATGCTACATATAATCAAATGATTAATACTAGAAATGAGTAGCAATATACAATTCATGTTGTAAGAAATATCAAATATGCAAGCAAAGATGCTTCATGAAATTTCACAAAGTGTATAATGAAATAAAAGCACTATGGACCAAATGCATACACAAAATGAAAAATAAATCCTATATTGGTCAAAGAATAGCATAATGGAGGATAGAAAATATGGTGGACACTTTGGAGAAAATTGAGTAGAGGTAAAACATGATCAAGTCTTATTTAGCCTCTAAATTATTCAACTAAAATTACTAATTGAAATGTGGTATCCATTGATCTAGGACTCTCATTGCCCCTTTATCACTAGCATCTTAAAATTGTGAGTATTGAAGTAATGAGAATGACAAGGTGGTTGAAAGCCTCATGCCCCGTGAGTGTGAAAACCTACTCCATGATTACTCAACTTAAGATTCCTAATAAGCTTTGTACAATCATAATAAGTATTAATGACATCATAGAGAACCGCAAAGAGGTACCTATTGCCCCATGACATGGAAACAAGCCCATGTTACAATGACAAGATGAACAAACGGAGTAGACTCATCATCCTTTTTATTTTCATTCACTATTATGCATAGCTTCTTATTTTATTATAGGATGTGTTGTAGAGTCACTCAAGCTGTAAGTAAATTTCCACCATGATAAAGCATGGCTTGGGTTAGCGACCCAATGCGTTTCTCTAGTCATATAGATACTTACTCATCAAAACTTACTATTCCTCTATTTCATTTCGGCATGGCAGGAGTCCAAAAACAAAAGTACATGATATCAACCAAATATAATTTTTTTGTGCAATGTTGAAATCTTTCCGGTGATACACGTTTATAGCTAGCTCCCAACCACACACTTGTCAAATGCAAAACTTGTGGCTCCCATTATTGGGTCATGTTTATTAGATGCATAAAAACTAAAGTGTGCCTTCAAAAGTTCGTGAGAGTCCTATCCCAAGTTCAACCCATGACAATTAATAAAGTGAATATCTTAATTTAGAACATAAATAACACAATAACATGGTGAACATACTCGGAATAGCAATGAAGCTAATGGGAAGATATGGTGGACTCACTGAAATACTTGGCTAAGGAGTGTTGGAAACAAGTTTTTACTTGTTGGAATTTTTAAATTTTTGGGCTAGCAAGAGGGAGATAGTTGACAAGCTACTATGCATGCATATGTCCATAGAACTACTCATTTCATGACAAACTAAATAAACCAGCAATTAACATCAAGGACATGAATAAGAGATAGCTCAAGACAACATTATTGCAAATTTCTACACATAAAAAGCCTATAAATCATGCAAACATATGTAGCTCTTGAAATCAACCATGGCATCCCTATTCCAAGTCATAATACTAGCATCCAATACATTCCAACCCCAAACTCCAGTAGCTCAATCTCATATAAAATGATGGTGGTGGTCTTATCAAAACAAAAATAAAAACAAAAACTAGACGCTTCAAGTCTCTACGATAAATGCTTTGCTTAGAAAAACAGAAAGTAGACGTGTGCTAACCAAAAGAGTGTAGCTCCGGTGGGGTGTTCATCACATCCCCAAGCTTATGGCTTTCACCATTCTTGGATGTCTTGAGGCGCAGCTCCTCTATTCCCTGTGAAAAAACTTCACAAAACATGTTTCTCCCATTCTTTTTCTGTGGGGTGAGATTAGCAAGGACAAACAAATAACATGCTTGCTGTGCAAAATTCCAAATCAAATGCTCCAGTAGGTAGACAATTAGGTTCATTATGTTGTATGTTCACTCTCTTTCTTGAAAGAATCATGGAAATTCGATTCCCAAGCCCAAAGAGTGCATAAAACAAAAGAAGGTAGAATCTGTCCAGAAAAGCAACAGCAGCAAAACGAACGTTTTTCCCTAAGCTAGACTCGTAAAAAAATTAAGCCAATTTTTGTGCTTACAGAGGACGAAAAGGTGCAGAACATACTAAAAAATTAGCTCACTCCGACATACCAATAAAAAACGTAAAATCATACGGTGAGCAGACTCGTGCTGAAACATAAATTTCATGCACTAGGATAGCAACTTATAAGTCCAAATGGGTTTGACTTGACTCTTTATTGAAAACTCCAGAATTAAAACAAAAAAATTAATCTCTTGAGACAGCAAGAGGACACTAGGAAAATCCAAACAAAAACAACCGGTTTGCCTCCCGTAAAGCGCTTTCTTTATAGCCATATAGCTAGGCTTTACTTACTTGATAATCAAGAGGGATAAATCTCATGAGGGAGCTTGTTCTTCAGCGTGCCCCTCTTCCTTGGGAAGTGCTCCATGATTTTCTTGTGAGGGAACTGAAACTTTTTTTTTAGAAATGGGGTACACCCCGGCCTCTGCATCGAGTGATGCACACAACCTTTATTAAGTATTGAGTACCATAGTAAAAGTTTACAAGTTCACCGAGATAACGATGATTAAAACCTTACAGAACGGGAATGCTCCCTCAAAACGAACAACAGAAAAATAACTACGAAAGCCTATTAAAATTCCGCCACGTATCCCGGGAGAAAAAATCCCGTGCCACCGTAAGGAGCCGTCTGCAGCTATCCACCATAAGCTTCCTCTGATCCGAAGGAAGTAAGAAAGCCCATAGCTGGATCCAATGTGCTGCCTTGAAGATAACCTGTAAGACATGAAAATGATCTTTCTTGTTAAAAACAACATCATTCCTACAAGTCCAAATGGCCCTACAAATGGCCGATACTCCAATTCTAATCCTATCTTTAGTCTTCTTATCAATCCTGTTTAACCAATTCCCAAACATGTTTGTAACATTGGAGGGGGGAGGAATATTGTAAGAACAAAAAACCACACGCCATACTAATTTAGCAAAAGGACAAGAAATAAACAGGTGCTCAACAGATTCCCCATTCCCACAAAAAGAACAATGTGTGTCACCTTTCCATCCTTTTCTAGCTAAATTATCTCTAGTGAGCAGAACCTTCTTATCTAAAAACCACATGAAAATTTTAATCTTCAGAGGAATCTTTAGTTTCCACAAATAAGTTTTGAGAAATACTGCATGACCATTCATCATATCCTCATACATGGATTTAACCGAGAACAGCCCATTCTGTGTCAAATTCCAATGAAACTTATCCTCAGATGGAACTAAAGAAACATTCATCAAGCGCAAACAAAGGTGAGACCACATATCCCACGTAGTGCCTATTAAATTCCTACGAAAAGAAATATTAATAGGTGGAGCATTGTGAAATACATCATGTACAGAAACATTTTATATTGCACAATTTTATATAAGAGAGGGTATTGATCAGAGAGAGTAGTTGGTCCTAACCAAATATCTTCCCAAAATCTAGTTCCCTCCCCATTACCAATTTTAAAAGAACCTCTACTAAAGAAATACTTCTTTATTTTCATTAAACCTTTCCAAAAGGGAGAATCATTAGGTTGTGCCTCCACATGAGCTAAACATTTACTATAAAGGTATTTGTTTTGCAAAAGTTCCTGCCAAACACCATCCTCATTAAGAATCTTAAACAACCATTTACTAAGTAGACACTTATTTTTCAGCTCCAACACTTCCACCCCTAATCCCCCCTGATCCTTAGGTCTACAGATAATATTCCATCTTGTTAACCTATATTTTCGTTTGTTCTCATCACTCTGCCAAAAGAAACGAGATCTATAAAAATCTAGCCTCTTACGAACTCCAATAGGAATTTCCAGAAAAGAAAGCATAAACATGGGTAAACTAGTTAACACCGAATTAACCAACACTAAGCGGTCCCCATAAGATAACAATTTACCTTTCCAACACCCAAGTTTGTCCTCAAAACAACTCTCAACTGGGTGCCATTCGGAATTTTTCAGTTTTCTGTGATGGATAGGAATTCCCAAATAATTAAAAGGTAAAGAACCAGACTCACAACCAAAAATTTGCTTGTATTGATCCTCTACCTCCTTAGCCTTTCCAAAACAAAAACTTCGCTTTTATGAAAGTTAATCTTGAGACCCGACAATTGCTCAAAGATACACAAAATTAACTTAAGGTTTAGAGCCCTATCTAGATCATGCTCTAAAAATAAGATGGTATCATCGGCATACTGGAGGATAGACAAACCTCCATCAACTAGGTTAGGGATAAGACCTCCAATTTGTCCATTGTCCTTAGCCCTAGCAATAAGAATTGCCAACATATCTGCAACAATATTAAAAAGGATAGGACATAGAGGATCTCCCTGCCTAAGTCATTTTTTAGTCTGAAAATAATGACCAATATCATCATTAACCCGAATCCCTACACTTCCTCCCTGAACAAACTGCATAATCATGTTGCACCACTCCTGTGCAAACCCTTTCATACGCAAAGCTTGTTGGAGAAAAGGCCATTTGACCTTATCATACACCTTTTCAAAATCAATTTTAAAAATAACACCATCCAATTTCTTCCTCTTAAGCTCATGGATAGTTTCATGAAGGACAACAACTCCTTCTAAGATGTTTCTCCCAGGCACGAAAGCTGACTGAGAGGGTCTAACCACCTTATTCACAATTTGGGTAATACGATTAGTACCCACCTTTGTGAAAATTTTAAAACTGACATTGAGAAGGCATATGGGTCTATATTGCTGGATCTGAACAACATTCTCTTTCTTAGGAAGCAAAGTAATCACACCAAAGTTCAGTTTAAACAACTGAAGATTACCTCTCTTTAACTTGTCAAACATGGCCATCAGATCAGGTTTAATAATTTCCCAAAAAGTCTTATAAAACTCCGCGGGGAACCCATCTGGTCCAGGATCCTTATTCAATTCCATCTGCGATATTGCCTCAAAAACTTCTTCCACTAAGAAATCTGAAGTGAGAATATCGTTTTCCTCTTGAGATAACTGCGGTATATCCATAATATTGTTCTCCACTAAGGAAATATTATTGGGAACCGATGGCCCAAATAGCTTCTTATAATAATCAGTAGTATAAGTTTTTAAGTTCTCATTTCCCACAATTGTACCCTCATCTTGCTCAAGTTGAAAAATCAATTTCTTACGATGTTTTCCATTAGCAATTAGATGGAAATATTTAGTATTATCTCCCCCTTCTGAATATGTTTTACTTTAGCCCTCTGCGCCCATTTACTCTCCTCCTCTCTACGAAGAGAACATAAACGATCATTAGCAACACGAAGCTGCTCCCTCTTAGCCAAAGACAGAGGAGTACTCTCTGCTCTCAAATCAAGATCATCAATAATCTTAAGCAGCCTATCCCTTTCAATTCTATACCTGCCACTAAGATTCTTAGCCCACCCCTTAAGAAAACGTCTTAGATGCCTAATCTTATTCTGCCATCTCTCAATAGCTGACTCCCCTTTGACTACCTCAGCCCGAACCGAGGCAATCAACTCATAGAAACCATCCATTTTAAGCCACCAAAGCTCAAAAGAGAATTTGCTCTTATTTCCCACATGCGCACGATCCCCAAAATCTAAAAGAAGGGGTGTATGATCAGATCCGTTCCTAGTCAAAGCTCTAACAGAAGCAAGAGGATACTTCTGTTCCCACTCCACCGAAGAAAGAATCCTATCTAACTTTTCAAAAGTTGTATTAACCCTCCTACTTTCCCAAGTATACTGCCTGCCCGATAGCTCAATCTCCTTCAAATCTAGACTATGAATAATAGCATTGAACATTACCGGCCATCTAGGATTATAGTTACTATTGTTCTTCTCCTCAGGCTTTCGTATTATATTAAAATCCCCACCCACCAACAAAGGTAGTGTTTCATTCTCACAAATACGTACAAGACATTCCCTTCCTTGGAGTCTATGATTGCACCTGTAGTACGAAGAAAAGGTCTACCCAAAATAATAGGACTAGGGGATTTATCCCCCATATCCATAATAATGAAATTAACGGGTACGAAAGTCATGTGCAATTCAATCATAACATCTTTTAGTTGTCCTACAGCATGTTTAGTAGAGTTATCAGCAAGGACAAATTCACTTGAGCACTTTTCTAAATTTTCTAGTTCTAGCAATTCATATAATTCTTTATAGAGTACCGATACACTAGAACCTAGATCTAACATAGCATGGTGAATTTCTTTTCCAATTGAAACTAGCACCTTGGGGATCCATGCATCCCCAAGCTTAGGAGGTATCATGGCATCATTCTTGTACCTAGAAATTTTTTCTTGCAAGACATGATTAGCAATATAAGATCCAAAGCCAGGTTGATTAACATTTATAGTGGGATCACTAGCAAACTTTTGTAGAGTAGCAATAAGTTCTTGCAATATACTTTTTTCTAAATCAAGCAATGGATCCTTAATTTCAGTAAGCATCACAATTTCCTCTACTTTTCCTTTTCTATTATGCATATTAAAAATATCATAGCGATCATCAAAAATATCCTCGGGTACTTCAGCCTTTTTTAAGCTCTCTTTAATTTTAACCTCTAAGAGCAAACTTTCAAGCAAAACATGGGTATTTGCAGCATTAGTACTAGTAAAAGACCCCCCACATTCATTATTTAAAAAGGCTCTAGAAGTTTCAGAAAGTCCCTTATAAAACATATGCATAAGTATCCAATCTCTAAAGCCATGCCCTATTCCATATGCTCTACTTCTAAATCTCTCCCATGCTTGTATCATTGATTCATCTTTTTCTTGTTTAAAGGTAATGAGCAATTGTTTAACATTGTAATTCTTTTCAGCATGACAAAACCTTTCAATAAATGCAGCCCTTAAGTTGAACCAAGTAGTAAAATTGCTAGGAGGCCATCTTAATATCCAATCTAATGCTTTGCCTCCTAGTGAGTAGGGAAAGAGTTTAACTTTAGTAGTGTTGATGTTTGCATGATTCAAGTTCAAAGTTTTACATCTTTCATCAAATTTCTTAAGATGGAACAAAGGGTCTTCTTTAGGCTTTCCATAGAAACGAGATTCATAAA
The DNA here is from genome assembly GCA_028641055.1 of Alopecurus myosuroides. Taxonomy (NCBI): domain Eukaryota; kingdom Viridiplantae; phylum Streptophyta; class Magnoliopsida; order Poales; family Poaceae; genus Alopecurus; species Alopecurus myosuroides. The sequence continues at coordinate 297,421,831 of CM054063.1, read as the reverse complement.
TCAATTTAATAACACTAGGATCTACCTCTAATTTTTCAGCGGGAATATTTAGCTCTTGAGGGAAATTCCTAACACTGAATGGCCAATAAGTTCTCTGCTCCATTTTCCAAGTTTTTATGTAGTTTTTAATTTTTTATGCAAAACAAAAGTAAAGTAACTAAGCAAATTCGAAATACTAAAATAATCTAGATAACTAAATGCAAAACTAAAATGCAAACTAAAAAAAATATGCAAGACAAAACAAAAACAAGAACAAAAACAAAACAAAAACAAAAACAAGACAAGAAACAAAACAATCTACTTGAAAGAAGGTGGAGATAGAAAGGAGTGTACTCACGTAGGTGCAACCTCCCCAAGCTTAGGTGTTTGCACACCTTGTTGGTGATGAAGACTTCTTGTGAGCTCCCTTGGACAACTCCTTCACCTATGGCTCCCCGGCAACGGCGCCAGAAAAACGCTTGATGGCTAGGTTGAGACTCCAAGTGCAGAGTGTGTAGCTAGTGGCAAGCATTCTTCCCCACGAGGGTGACTCGAGGGTTTATATTGAACTCTTGGGGAGCCAGTATTTCAGCAGTTGTCTTCCAAGCTTCCTCCAGGATCCTGCAAACAAGTAGAGAATTTTGTGCCCTCAACCTCACCAAGTGGTTGTCAAGCACAAGGTGTGAGACTTCTAAATTGCAATGCAAAACTGAAAGTAAATGTGCAATAATTAAATCTACTACTAAATGGAAATGAGAAAATAAATATGCAATGGATTATTTTTGTATTTTTGTGATGCAAGTGGTGATGGAGATAATGTAAATTCGAATTGGAGATGCAAGTAAAGTAAAGTGCAAGTAAAGTAAATTGCAGCAAAGTAACTAGAGTGTTTTCTTATATTTAAAATAGGACCGGGGTTCATGGTTTCACACTTGCATTCTCTCAAATAAAGTGGTAGACGGTGGACATAAAGAATTACATGTGAGATTACAATAACATGTTTAACATTGAGTACTTTCATATGGGCATCACGTCCTAGCATAGAGATCTCTACGGTCATATTGATCCCTCTTATACTCCACCAAGATGCGAAATAAATCATAACACCTCGATAATTAAGGAAAAACTAGAGTATAGCTTTAAGCAATGTGACATGAAGTTGAAGTAAGAACTTGCTAGATCTAGTCATGGAGATTGATTAGTGTCACTTCAAATCCCCGGTAACAAGGTACTCCTTTTTATCCCTAGTGAGGTAACTAAGAAAGGTTTAACAAAACCTAAGTGGATCGCTGAACTATGTCACTTTCACAGCACTAGCCACCCCCCGTTACTCCAACTAATGCACCCATCACCCCACACACGCTCTCAAGAACTAGATTGATCAAAGCTAGAAAAAAACGGGGTACATAAGATACATCTACTCAAATAACTCAAGAGAAACAATTGCAATCTCAGATTCAATAACTCATAGAAAAGATCCACCACATAGGAATTACAACGGTGCCCGTAATCATGTGAGGCAGCTCATACGGATCTAATTAGTGAAGCACATAGAGAGAGAGATACAAGTGCTACTTCCACAAACCCATAGCCCTGGGGTGGACTACTCCCTCTTCATGGAGATGTCGATGGAGATGACGTTGGAGGGTAGGAGATCACACCGGCGGTGCCCCGCCGGAGTTTTCCCCCTCCAATCTGGAACTTCTGGTCTCTGTTTCGGTGTTTCGGCGGCGCTCCTCTCCGTAAGGGTACGGGGGACCCTTTTTATAGTCGGTTTTAGATCAAGACGGAGTCGGTAAGTCGAAGATGGAAGGAATTGGGGCCACAGAGGCCAAAAGGGGGCCTCTCACGCGGCCAAGGAATCTGGCCGCGTGGAGGGTCCTCTTTTGGGCCTCATTGCCCAATTCTCGTGGATCCTTCGCCCGCAAGTCTTCTCCTTCCAAGAAAATGACCCCCGCAGATTTTCAGGTGATTTCGCGGAAGTTTGCCCCCTGAAACGTCAAAAATATAGAAAACGGGGTTTCTGACAGGCAGGGTTAATTCCATAAAAGTTGGGGAACTTTGTAATTTAACCCCAAAATACTATAAAACATTGAATTATACCCTTATATGATGCAATATGTAATAAAAAACCAATTGAAAATATGCAAAATTCATCTATGCATTTTACATGCATCAGTATTGCATCTTTCAAGAAATGGTATTAAATAAATGTAAGGATACTCTCATCTCAGTTGATCAACAGTTTTGTCTCCCAATTCTACTTCAAGGGATCTCCGATCATATAGAGTGAGTTGCCGCTGTGAACAACTCATGCAGTGGGTCTCATTCCCATCTCCTTCGATGCATTATCGATCACATTACGTGAAAGACCCTTTGTGAAGGGATCTGCCAAGTTCATAGATGTTTGGATATAATCCAACGCAATAACTCTGGAGTTTTTCAATTTTCTGACAGATTTTAATCTCCTCTTCACATGTCTTGATGACTTCATATTATCCTTGGAACTACTCACCTTGATTATCATAGTCTGATTATCACAGTTCATTAGAATAGCGGGTATTGGTTTTTCAACCAGAGGTAAGTCCATCAAGAGCTCACGAAGCCACTCTGCTTGAACAGTGGTTGTGTCTAATGCTGCGAGTTCTGCTTCCATAGTTGACCTCGTTAAGATGGTCTGCTTGCAAGACTTCCAAGAAACAGCGCCACCACCAAGTGTAAAAACATAACCACTTGTGGCTTTAATCTCATCAGCATCAGAAATCCAATTTGAATCACTATATCCCTCAAGTACCCTTGGGTCCCCGGTATAATGAATTTCATAGCTCATAGTGCCTTTTAAATAGCGCATAACTCTTTCAAGCGCATGCCAGTGATCATTTCCCGGATTTGAAACAAATCGACTCAATTTTCTCACAGCAAACGAAATGTTGGGCCTCGTGGCACTGGCTAGATACATAAGCGAGCCAATAATCTGAGAATATCTCAACCGATCCTTAGTAATCCGTTGATTCTTTCGAAGTAAAACACTAGGATCATACGGCGTTGGAGAAGGATTGGAGTCGCTATACCCAAAGCGACTCAAGACCTTTTCCACATAGTGGGATTGAAGCAGAGTGATCCCACCATTGTCGTCTCTTAGCAGTTTGATGTTTAGTATAACATCAGCTACTCCAAGATCCTTCATCTCAAAGGATCGAGATAACAAATCCTTGACCTCTTTAATTACGTCAAGGTTGGTTCCAAATATCAGTATGTCATCAACGTAAACACACAGAATAACTCCCTTTCCCCCACCATGACGATAGTATACACACTTGTCGGCTTCGTTTACAACAAAGCCTTCAGCAGTCAAAGTCCTCTCAAACTTTTCATGCCATTGCTTAGGAGCTTGCTTGAGGCCATACAATGACTTCAATAACTTACAAACCTTGCCTTCATGGCCCGGTACTACAAAGCCATCTGGCTGCTCCATGTAAATTTCCTCATCTAACTCTCTGTTAAGGAAAGCCGTCTTAACATCCATTTGGTGAACGAGGAGACTGTATGAGGCAGCCAATGAGAGTAGTACTCGAATGGTGGTCAGTTGAGCCACAGGTGAGTAGGTATCAAAGAAGTCTTCTCCTTCTTTCTCGGTGTAACCCTTAGCCACAAGCCTAGCCTTATATTTTTCAATTGTACCATCAGGCCTAAGCTTTTTCTTGAACACCCACTTGCATCCTAAAGGTTTGCACCCATAAGGACGATCAGTGATCTCCCAGGTTCCGTTAGCCAGGGTAGAATCCATCTCGCAACGAACAGCTTCCTTCCCGTAGTCAGCAACTCAGCATCAAGAGATGCATACGCTTCTGAAATAGTCCTGGGTGTGTCATCCACGAGATACACAATGAAATCATCACCAAAGCACTTGGCAGTCCTCTGTCTTTTGCTCCTTAAAGGAACTTCATTGTTATCCTCTACGGGATTCTCAACGTGTTCTATCGGAATGGTGGGTTCGGGTATTACAGACAATTCCTGAGTAGATGAATCAGGTATCTCAGGAATCGATGAGCTAGGCATCTCCTTTTTGGGAAAGATGTCTTCAAAGAAAGTTGCATCATTCGACTCCATGATTGTACCGACATGCATGTCTGGTACCTCAGATTTTATTATCAAGAATCTATAACCAAATCTACGGAACGCGTAGCCCAGAAGAACACAGTCCACGGTTTTGGGTCCAAGGTTGCGCTTCTTGGGAATTGGTATACTGACTTTCGCCAAACAACCCCAAGTTCGTAAGTAAGAGATTTTTAATCTTTTCTTCTCTCATTACTCGAATGGAGTTATTTCTTTGTTCTTTGTGGGAACTCGGTTTAGGACATGACACGCAGTCAATATCGCCCCCCACCATGCCTTGGAAAGTCCTGATGTATCTAACATGGCATTAACCAAAGCTGTTAGAGTGCGGTTCTTTCTTTCGGCCACCCCATTAGATTGAGGTGAATAGAGAGGCGTCCTCTCATGGATTATACCATGTTCCACACAGAAAGAATCAAACTCGTTGGAGAAATACTCTCCACCATGATCAGACCTAAGTCTCTTGATTTTCCGATCAAGTTGATTTTCTGCTTCAGCTTTATAGATCTTGAAGAAGTTCAAAGCTTCATCTTTTGTTTTTAAGAGATACACATGACAATAACACGCCATGAAATATTTCTTTCCACCTTTTGTTAACACGCCATTCATCTCACAAAGATCTGAATCTATCAGCTCAAGTGGTGCCAAGTTTCGTACCTCCGCAGTCGTATGAGACTTGCGAGGTTGCTTTGCTTGCACACATACTTGACACTTAGAGCCCTTCACAGAAGTGAAATTTGGGATTAAATTCATTTTGGCCAGCTGAGTCATGCATCCAAAATTAATATGACAAAGACGTGAATGCCAGACATTTGATTCACTATTGGTGCAAACATGATTCACAACTTTATTACAAACGTCTGAAAGAGATAAGCGGAACAAGCCTCCGCAATCATAACCTTTACCAACAAAAGTTCCAAACTTTGATACTACAAATTTATTGCACTCAAACATTAACTTGTAGCCATCTCGACACAGGAGAGGTCCGCTAACAAGATTTTTATTGATAGAGGGCACATGATGAACGTTCTTCAGGCGCACGATCTTCCCGGAAGTAAACTTCAGATCCACCGTACCAACACCTCGAACAGAATCATGTGACCCGTTTCCCATCAGCACGGAGGAAGTCCCTGCGAACTGGTATGAAGAAAACAAGGAGATATCAGCACATATGTGTACATTGGCACCAGTGTCAATCCACCAATCAGGAGAATGACATACTGAAAGAATAGTAGGGAATTTACCGTACCCAGCATCCTTCATCTCAGTATCACCAATGACAACATTGACATTCTTGCCATTCTTCTCAAGTTCTCGCAGCTCATGCCGTTTAGGGCATTTCAGAGCCCAGTGACTCGGGTCACCACAGAAGTGGCAGGATCCCTTCCTTTTCTTGAAGTTGGTGGTTTGTGCAGGCTTGTTCTTCCTATCATACTTGCCTTTGTACTCAGCCTTGTTCTTGTTCTCAGGCTTGTTCTTGTTCTTGGGCTTGTAGGGCTGAAAGTTCTTCTTCTGAACGAAGTTTGCACTAGAACCTCCCTCAAGACCTTGAACACATTTGTCCTTTGCTCTCGCCTTTTCTTCCACATCAAGATAAGCAATGCGATCCATAACGGAAAACTCTTGTCTCTTGTGTTTCAAAGCAGTAGGAAAACTCCTCCATGAAGGAGAAAGTTTGGCAATCATGCCTCCGGCAATAAACTTGTCCGGTAACTCACAAGATAACTGCTCAAGTTCTTTGGCAATGGACTGTATTTCATGAGCCTGCTCAACAATGGGAGCGCTCATCATTCATTTTGTAGTCATAAAATTGCTCCATGACATACAATTCACTGCATGCGTCCGAGGCACCAAACTTTGCCTCGAGCGCATCCCACATACCCTTGCCCGTAGGAATGGTCAGATACGGGTCAATCAGATTCTCATCAAGAACACTGAGAATAGAAGCCCTCAGAAGGGTGTCGGCTTCCTCGAAAGCTTTCTCATCAGCAGCATAAAGCTCTCCTTCAGGCTTGCCCTTAGCGGCGTTGTAGCACCTCATGGTTTGAAACCAGAGAGTGGCTCTCGCACGAAACCGCTTGAAATCTTTCCCTTTGAAAACAGGGGGCTTCATAGAAGCAGCAAAGCCAACGATTGAAAATTGCCTAAAATAAGGTTTTTGGATTGTTGAATATATGAGCAATTTTATAAATGATTTAATCCATGGAAAAGATAAACAACATATGGCTAGAATAACTAGAAATAAACTAGTCATATGATTTGCATAAAAACACGACATAGACGGGTTCAAATAGATCGGTACTAGAAGAACATGTATTGAGACATGAAGGAAAACATGAACACGTACGGTGAAGGCGAAGAACCGTTGACGTTGGCCGCGTCAGACATGTCGCCGAAGAGGTTGTCGACATCTGGGAAGAAGTCGTCGTTCGGGAAGTTGTCGTCGGCGTCCGTGATGACGATGATGCCAGTAGTCGCGCCGCAGCGCTCCCCAAAAACCTTATCGCCCTTCCCCCGTACAGGATCCGAAGAGACGCGGTTCCGGAGGTCTACTGTCCCGTCCCGCGGTGCACGCCGCGACACGGGATGGCGATGTCCTGATCGGTGGCGCAGTGGTGTTCTGTTCTGTGTCTCTGGAGAGGAGCGACCTCTTGTTTTATAGGCACAGAGCAGGAGCCGAACATGCCACGCGAGAAGACGAAACGAAAAGTCGGCAGCCGAAGCTGAGCGGCCTCCGTAATCAAAACCCACTGAGCAAAACGTTTCAGATTCTTGCGCATGTTCATATTCTAATTCATGCGTGTGGCAAAATAAAGAGAGAGAGGCGCTCTCGGCATTCCCGCAACCCGCGGCGCGCGCACGCGTCGTGACGAGACGGGCGGCGGAGGAGAAGCGCGTGCTCATACAACAAGTGGAAAAGCCTCCCTTATAAACAGTTAAAACTTTCACTCAACTAGCAATGTGGGACTAAACATTTGTCCCACCTCTTGCCATACACGAATGGGCCACATGGGCCTCTATGATTTTCATGAATTTTTTGAGCACTAAAATAGGCTGGGCCATATTTGGGCTAAAATTCCAACAAGTTGTATTTGTTTTGAAGTAGGGAGTAGTTGAGATACATACACACAGAGATATCGACCGGTGCATGAGAGTTAGGTAGATAGTTTCTAGCTCCGTACGTACAATGCGTGTTTGATCAACGTGTGGGCTGGCTGTTTGTGGACTTTAAGGCCCGGAGCCGATATGCACGATTAGTGGATCGCACGGAGCCAATATGGACTCGGGCTGGCTGTTTGTCGTCTACGCGCTGATCACCACTTGATGCGTACCTAGCCGACATCGACGTATGTTTGGGTTTAATTAGGATTTAAGAGCAGTACGTATTTGCTAGTACTAGCTAGCCGACCTTGGCGAGTGATTGGAATCCGATACGGAATAAGTAAGTTCCGAAACCACGTAGAGTCTAAAATCCCACAAAAATCCGATGGTCACGGCATGCTTCCGTACGTCGCCACGTGTGCTTTTCTTTCTCCGTTTGTCCCGCGTTGGCTCGCTTCATCGTGGGATCTATCCGGCCGTGGTGGGCCATCGTTGCCTGCATGTGCGAGTTCGTGGTGGGTCAGCTGTATTAAACACCCTGTCTCACGCTGGGTCAAAGCGGCGGAGAAGCCAGAGCTCCACGACACTACCACGCGTCCCCACCCTAGAACAAATCCAGTCCTGCACCGAACACGTCCCCGTCTCTGCTCTTTCCTATCTCTCCCTCCCAATCGCGGCTGCCCGGTCTCCTCCGCCCTGCCGCCGCCTCCTTCGTCGGTGGGCTCTGCCTCTGTGGCGTCGGCGACGCGCATCCCGGCCGTCTTCGGCTCGGCACGCGGGCTTCGCTGGGCAGGCGTCGGCGAGGGACCCATCTGCGTGATGGAAAGTGGAGGAAGTCCCGGTCCGCGAGCAAATAGACGGCGTGGGCGCGCATCGAGGTGGCCGTGGTGTGGCGGCGGTTGGTAGGGTCGGCCGCGACTGCGACCTGGGTCCGCCCTGGGGTACGATGTGGTCGATCCTCACCATCTCCGCCGCCGTCACCTCAGGGCCAGGTTGTGGGCGCTGCACGCGCGGGAGGAAGGCCTTGCCTTAGCCGCAGTCCTCGCGGCCGTCACCGTCGTCGTTCTACGCTTCGCCGTCATCCCCACGTCAAGGCCAAGATCGTGGACGCCCGTCTCAACGGCTCCGCGTTCGCCACCGGACCGACAGGTGCGTCCGTCTTCGCCTTCAACATCTCTGTCGCCCTCCCGTTCGCAACCCAAGCGGGTCCGTGATGCAGCACACCCGGTGGATAGGCGGCCGCGGCGGGAGGTGGTCTTCGTCCCGAGGATTTCTCAATGTTTGTTCATCCCAACCCCTTCCTCCAATCTGCATCTCACCTCCTCTCTCTATCTAGCAGCATCGGCACCGGACGGAGACGGCCGTGTTGACAACGGGGCCAGCAGTGACACCAGCTATTGCGCGTGTTGGTGCGCACGTACATCCTCCTAACCTGTCCCTCCTGTAATCTATGTCTCTCCCGTCTCACCTTCTCTCTCTCTTTGGCAATAGCGGCAGCGAGAAAGAATGGCTTTTGCATGTGTTGTTCATCTGAATTTACATGCCTTCCACCTTTAGAGCTATAATCTGTTATTATCGGTTTGAATTAATCAAATGCGGGGATGGTTGCTGAGTATGAGCTAACTAAGTAGTAGTATTCTGGTTGATCTAAGATACCCATCGAATATATATTCTAAGAATAGATATTTAATTTATAGACTGATATTGATGTTGGTTTTCATATGCAGAATCATACTGGAGTTTATATAACTAGGTGTATACTGTTGTTGGAGGGGCAAGTCTAGGTATACATACCGCAGAATATCTCAACATACCACTACACCTGGGGAAAATGATATAAGATGCATAATCATGGATCTACCACGATACCCAGGTCAGCCACCTACAGCAGCATATCGAACTTTTATCGACAACCTATGAGTAACCAGAAATTAGCTGAAGAAAGTGTAGCTTCAGCATCAATACATCATATTTGTTCTTACCATGGTTTCATAATCGCCGATTACAATTACAAAGCGCATGCATCAACGAGTTGGCTGATTCAGGATTAATAATTATCAGGTATGCTTGATTTCCCTGACCTGTAGTCTCGAGTAAGCTTGGTCTGCTGAGATAATTGTTGCGATTGCCAATTTATACTGCAATCTTGGATGATATTTACCTAGGACTGGATTTTTCAGCAGGTGACATGTACTCACTTTACTAGCATGGAGAATGGTTTATAACGTCTTAGAGTGGTGCTTTCCTTTATTAAGCAAAACAATGCATGTGAAGGAACCTTGTTTTCTTCATTGTGATATGTGGTTCCAACACTGCATGTTTGGTTCTCCCTTGGTACTTTAGTTAGTGCCTTCAGGCAATTGTACTTAATAGTTATGAAGGGGTGTCAATATGAACTTGTGACAACCTGTTATTTTTGGCTCTACCTCTTCTATTAGTGCATGACTTCAGAACATCAAAATCTCACATCTGCTATTTTTTTCACCACTTTCTTTAGTGCCCGATTTCAAAAGATTAAAATTCAATTGTTTGCTGCCATTTGCGTGAAAAGATTATTTCATATTGTGAAACTTCAGAGAAGATAGAACCATAAGAGTACACATATAGTCATTAATACATTTTTTTATAGAAGAATACGGACGAATTTCACGTGTTCATTCTGTTATGCGATGACCATCAATTAAAGTCAATGTCAGACCATGGGCAAGGTAGATGTGTATTTACCGAAACATGTATTTTCTCATGGACAATTCTATGTCGCCACATCGAGAGGGAGAGATTAAAAATACCTGCCGTTGATGAAAATGGGGAACCAGCTACCCCGACCAGAAATAGAACAAGTACTTGATCACCAGTAGCAATCTCAAGTCATGGATTCAGATATGCCTACAGAGTTACATACCCGACAAATAATATTTCAACATTCAGTTGACAATTTGTACTTTATTTGGCTCTTTCATACTCTCCTTTTCATTTGATTTTTAAGTTTGGTAGGCGACTGGTTTGCTTCACTTGCTTTTCAAATCTGTACAATTTACAATCAATTGCACGTAGACTGGTTTGCTTCTCTTGCTTTTGAATTCTGTGCAATCATGTGAAATGAGTCAATTTAATGGAGTTGCAAGTCATCAGTTTGTTACTTTTATTTTTTGGTTGTTTGTGCTTGACATTAGGACTGTTCTGATGTTGTAAAAAATGCGCCTGGTGCAATTGTTTACTTATTTACATTTAATTTATTTTATTTCTCATGAACAAATTAGTAACATGCCAATTTGCCTGCCAAACATCATTTCCCATAGGGTTCACAAAAACAAAGCCTGGTTGGCATCTAGAATCTGTATGTAAAAATATGCTAAAGCAAAAACAGGGGATATGTCTCCATGATCCTGTAAAAAAGGTCATACGACCTATATATAGTATCTAATCTTTTCTTGTGCACACAGCGTGCTGACCAACCAGCGCCATAGCATTTCTATGGAAAAATAGGTTCGGTGTCCATGTGGTACTTCTAATACAGTCAGTGCTTTCAACCTTGGAGCAATTTTTACTGTGCATTTTAGGAATTTTCGAAGATAACATGCCTGAACAAATACAGGGTTTTACTGTAATTGCATAAAGCGTAGATATAATTGTAGATATGATTTACATGCATCATGGAATTAGTTCTTGGAAATGTATAGACTGAACCTGAAGAGGGAGGGAGAACATACATTTGAGTTCAGTTCCAGGGAATTTTTTTTTGCTAGATGCGTCTTCCTTCGCTATGAGCAACTCCTTCATAGCATCTATCAGAGAAACGAAGTGACATCAATTAGATGATCGTAGGGAGGGTGCCATCAACGGGTCGACATTTAGCTTTTTTTTGCTTACGATATTTTTCCACTCGATTCAGAAACTCTGGTCTTTTCTTCGACTCAGGGGATTTGTAGATTTAAAAACTTTTGGAAACTGAAGACGCTATCTCCTGAGGTTCACTGCCGGATGATGATTCGTTCAACGAATGGTCGTGTACACTGTAGTTTAATTATCTGTATTGTTGAGCGATGGGCATGGAAATATTGCTTTTCAACCGCTATCTACTTGAGACAAAATAAGATATAGGCTGACATTGATTTTAGAGGTGCCTATTTACCTGTTCTCTTTGCTTACTGCTATAATTTCTCTGATGGAATTCTCTTTTTGATCGCTATGCAGCTACGGAGCCAACGCGTTCATACTATCGATGGCCTGAATTTGCTTGGCCCCACTGTCAGGCAGCCTATTGATCCGCTTAGCGCTGCAAGCGTCAGTCAGTCAGCAGAGGCCAGCCTCCCACCTACAATAGATGCTGGGGTGCTGGGAAGATTTCTCTCCCTGGGTTTCATGATTGGCCAGATCCTCTCAAAGAATTACAGCGCCTTTTCCATATTTGAAGTATTAGTCGTTCTTGATGAAATAAGATAGTGCGTAGATCCAACAAACTTGTGTACATGCTATTGCAGAGTAATAAGTAATTATAGAAGGCAAGCGATGTGTTTCCTGTTGCAATCAAGCTAGGTATACAGGCAACTTCTGCAACGCAAAAAAGAGTCATGCATTTACCATTTGGCTATATCCATTAGTAATTTCATATACAGAGAAGCAGTATGACATTTAAAGTTTTAGTCGTCCTTGACGAAATAAGATAGTCTATAAGATAAAAAAAAAATGTAATTGCTATGGCAAAGTAATAATTTACTATAGAAGGTAAGAGATGTGTTATATGTTCCAACTGAGCCAGGTATGAGGACACATTTGGAAGAAAAAGTAGACCATACATTTGCCATTGGCTAGATCCAGTAGTTTTTTGTGTGTGCTGCATTTGTCTTACAGTGTGAAATCTTTTAGCCTAGGGTCCTAAACAATGGTATGGTATCTCATCGACTTTAGATATGAAGGAGTAACACGATACGGTCGATACCTATGTACTACTAGGCATGATTAGACCACTTCTCCATTTCCAGTTCTAGGGCTGATTTAATGTTTATGCAGGTTATGTGCCACAAGTAGTATCTCTGGTTTTCCCTTTTTTTGTGCTCTTTCAAACTTAATGAATTCTACTTCTCTCTGGTTTTCCCTTTTGTGTGATTTTTAAATAGAGTGTGTTCTACTTTTCCTTGTGAAGATTAACTTATCAGTTCATGAGAAATGGAATCTTCTTTTTCTATATGCAAGTGGCAGGACTTCTCCTCACACTTGCCTCTGTCCCGAACTCACTAATGTTTTACATCCAGAAGAACAAGAGTCAGTTGAGCTTCTCAGCAGAATTTTTTAGGGAGAATTAAGTACTCCTACATTAATAGGGACATGTTACCAGAAAATCCCTGAGCATATATAAACACTACAACACACTAGGCATGTAAAGACGCCTAATTTGAGGGCAAGAGACGCGATATTTCATCTCTAGATGATTGTACAGACGCTTTCATAAAGCGTCGTTAAAGCGTCTCCTTATGCACCGTCTCAAATGATGTAAAGACGTTTTCTAAGGTGTGTCTACGTATATAAAGACGCTACAAAGAGACGCTTGAAAGCATGTCTACGCATGTAAAGACGATTTAATAGACACGTCTTTTAAACGTCTCAAGTGATATAGACACGTCTTATTGTCGTCTCAACAGAGGTTAGAGATGTTTTTTTTCCGTGTATAGATTATAGTTTTATACACATACGTATTTTGTACACATGAGGTACATCAATCCTATATGCATTTTGTATATACATATTAACACCAATTTATACATTTTCGTTTTCCTTTTGATACAGCATCTCGACACATGGTGCAATATTTTTATTAGTCCGAAGTTTAGGGGAACCTAATTCTATATATATGTATTGTGCAATGGAGGACCATTCTAAGTAGCGTACAGTGAGAAGTGAGAATTGTACAATAATCCAAATAATTGCGATAACTGGAACCGGATAAAATATATTGTATTAATATGTCAAGGAGATACATCCAGAAAGCTCGTGAACAAAAAAAAACATACAATATCCTATATATCCTCAACCATATTTCTAAACTGATACTAAATCCATCCATATTTTCTAGAGAAAACCTAATGCTTTATTCCCTCAATCTTCAGTTCATTCTCGTTTAGCTCCATTGTTAACCTGAAAAGCACATGATAACGGAGGTGAGACATTGCAAGTCTGTTCTTTGCTAACAAATTCATTCGCATTGTAAAATTTGTACATTTTTAAATGATAATACTGGAAAAGAATGCCAAAAGAAAAAGTATTGCCACGAATGGTTCAATGTGCTTGCACCATCTCGCTCCTAATCTTGTTTCAAAAGACAGATGATATATCTTGGGAACCAAATGGTGTATTCAAGCATGATATGGACACTAACTAAACTAAGATGATGCAAAAACTAGAACGCGAGACTGGCAATAATTAAAAAATTACAATACAAAATCTCATAGCTTCTCGTATCAGTTCCCACACCCATGCATGCTTATCTAAGCTTCTAGTTTGTTTTACGATTACTTGCTAACCATGATTACACAAACATGCATACATAAATTCTGCATGACGTTGATCAAACTCAGAAATGGGCATTCTTCTCTTTTGCCTGAAAATAAAATAAAAGCCTAGGTCCGTACTAGTCTTTCCCTTCAGGAGAAAATCAAAATATAACATACCTGATTGTTGTTTCTCTGGTTTGAGCTAGATTTCTTCTTTTTGACCTACAAAGCAAAACAATTTATGAAAAAAAAACTAAGCTTCAAAGGTAACAAGGAAATATAGTTCTTGTAAACATGAAATACACTTACAATGAACGTAGGCCAAGCAATAACTTGACCAATCGCGTCTCTGACAGTTTGAAAATCTTTATATGGTCTAGGCAATTTTTCATCCGCTATCTCAGTAGGATGTTTAATAAGAACTCCACAATATTGATCTCCAAGCATGTTTCCTCCGACCACATATGTTTTATCTTGACTGATCAAAGTTCCTATCGCTACAACTTTATTTTTGTTTCTTGGGTTTGCCGAAAATAGATAGACTTCAAATTTATCCTGTAACGTGAAGAAATAGAACATAATCAACAATGGTGCCATTTATTTGTATGAAACAACAAAACCATTTAGAGATATTCTTTGCATATACCTTGGTAGTAGGTTTCTTATGTGGCAAAGATGATGCATCACAATCTTGCTCAGCTTCAATGGATTTTTCATTATTTGCTTTCTGCGACCAAAGATCATATTAGCTACACGTACGTCGAAAATAAAAGTTAGATCAATGACTAAGTGAAGTTCTTTTGTACCATAGCAATTATGCGTCGACGTCCTAATGATGAATTTCCGTAGCTCTCTTTGCTACAATTTTCAGGATGTCGCTGCTACAATTTTGAATGAACAAACATAATCAATAATATTACTTCTGGGAAATTTAACCACACTGATTCGAATGCACATTAGCAACAACATATACCTGCTTAGTAACCTGATCACGTGGTACACATCCCTCATGTTCTTTAGCATAAATTTCCTGGTTTTGTACCTACCATTGAAACACAATTTAGTTAATGTAAAAAATACACACAGTACATTAACCGAGAGAGAAGGTAGTGAACATACTTTAGTACTGATGTCCTCATATGGTAAGGATGAATTTGCACAACCCTCTTTTATTCTAGTGCAATTCCCAGGGAGAAATTCCTGCTTACAACATACAATACTTTGAGGAATGGAGAATCTTCCACTAAGTACTTATTAACTAAGAAAATATTAAATAAAGACCACTACATCACCTGTAAAGTATTTGATGAATTGCGAATTTTGCAGGGTGACTCTTGAATAAAATTATTCATTTCATGATGGATATTTGTATAATCATCTCTTTCATGAAATTCAACCTGAAAAAAAAAGAACATGATAAGAGTATATAGATGATGATTAATTAATTTTTCCACAAAGAGATAAGTTCAGGTTCTAACTTCGGTATTTTCTGTAGCTTCCATTACATTTCTGTAATCCTCTCCTGGGAACTTTTTTGCTATGAAAGCACGCATCATTTGGAACTCATCTTGCATGTTTTCTACATTATCTCCAATAGCTCGTAGTTTGAACTGAACATTCTTATCTCTCTCAGATTCCTCCACAAAAGTCATTTCTTGAGAAATCTTTACATGGCTCCAGTACTTATCATGATAAAAGCCTCGGTGTTTTGTCCTTTTTGCTTGTAAACTTTTAGACAATTCACTATGATTTTCGGTTGGAAGAATTTCATCGTCACCTAATTTTCTTTTAGATAACTCAACATGGGTTGTATCCTTTGAAATAAAGACAACAGTTATATAATGAAATAAATTGCATTTATTCTCTAAACACGTGTAATAAGTTGAGTCGTACCATTATTGTGTTAACATTGTTAAAATCATTTTTGTCTTCCTTTCTTTTATGGGCTCGATCCCATAGTTCAATCTTGCTAACCTTTCCATTTCTTTCAGTTTCCTGTAAAACAAAGTGAATTACTAGGTTATGTAATCTTATATTAGTAAGAAAATCTTCGGTTTTTCAATAAAAAATTATACCATCTCTTTTAGGAGCCGAGCATGGGCCTTTCTCCCGGTTGTGTGCGAATTCTTCTGTTGCTTTGCACACTCAGAATTCTTGAAACTTATTTTCTGCAAATAATGAAGATAAAAAAATAGTACTATTAGAAAACTGATTATTCGTAATCCAGGTTAAACATCAAAAGATAAAGATGAAATACCATGTGGGAATCCTGACACCAGATTCCAACAAGAGTAAGCCATTGATGTTCATTAACACCAGGTGGTACATCTTTTCCAATTTCACCCAACGACCTTTTATCACGATTGTAATATTTTTTCTTTAGGCGAGATTTGTAGGCTCTCCACTTTTTTGCAAGTGTCATTAGGATCCAGTCTCGTGTAAGTTGCTTTGTCTCAGGAGGGTAGACAAATTTTACCTACAGCAATCCAAGTGTACTGTCAAATGTACGAACATAATAATTTGTGTTACAAAATAGTGTTGTCAAAAATTTACCTCAACAAGTTTGATCATCTCCTGTTGTTTTGGCTCAAACATTGCATTGTCCCATCTTGGAATATGCAAAGGTGCAGTTGTCGAATTTTGTGCTAGTTCAGTAAGATAAGTGCTAAGAATGGAACCCGATCTTTCATTTGGTACTCCATTTTGATCGGTCCCCACAATAATCTTTCCTCCTTTCAAGTTTGACAAAAATTGACTTCGAAATACCCCAACTATTTGTCGCATGTCTCCATTCGGCCCTACATAGGAATATAACAATGATGCACAGAATGCTAGCAAAGTACAACCATACGGATTCTGGAAAAAATGTATCAAAACTTACAAATTATCTTAATTGGGCTAGTAGATTCATGAGGCAACCCTGGTAATATATTATCAATCTTTGGAGGACCTTGTAAACCATCTTCATTAAGATCTACATCTTCTGCATCATGTTCTGAAAAATTGATCTTTCGCAGTCGTCGAGGTATACTTGACATGATAATTTCCTAAAGAAAGGGAAAATCAGTCAGCATGTATGTACTGTAATTATGACTTGTAATTTAGTAAGCTAATAAGTTTATGATGTCCTTTGTTAAGCAAATAAGTTCCCGCAATCAGTACAAATGTTCAGAATGTGATATTTTGAAATCTGCAAAAAATAAAATAAGCAGAGAAAAATGATTTGGACAGCTGAGAACAAGGGTTTGTTTCGTTGAGATGTAAAGAAAGCAAAACTGAAATGACAGTTTGAGTATGCTGCTGGTTCTGAAATGACTCCAAGAGAACAATTCAACTTGCTATAAAATTCCATGTAGCTATGTACCGTATTAATTGTACAAAAATACAGTACACATTGCTGCAGTATTGCTTTCAGTATGACAAAATCAGAAACATCAGTACAGGTCACACTAGTATTTGAACTTCGTCATGTCATATTGTTAATATCTGAACTGCTATAGGATCAGATCACCACAGGCAGCTAACCACTAAATAAATAAGATCTCTACATTCAGATTAGAGCCTAATTACACAAGCAGGTTGTTTATTCAGATTATACGCTAATATTCAGTTTCAGGCATGCACTTGACAGAGAAATTCGAGACTGAACAAGGAACTCTCTATGGTCTCAGATTCGTGGTGTTTGTTTAGATGCGATCAATCAAATCCACACCCAGTCCCCATGGTACACCCACTGATCGCACGCTCAGATACCCACCGCATCGCCACATGCCGCAAAAGTTCCTACCTCTTCGCCGTCGGCGGCGGGGAGCGTTCACCGGCCGGCCGTACATTGACTTACAGGACAAAGTATAACATTGAATAGAAATGCGGTTGATCCAATCTTTGAGAGATGCACGAACCTGGGCGTAGGCACGCAGCAGCGGATCCAATCTTTGACGATGAGCGGATCAAGTAGAGGGTGGCGGCTGGCTTGATAGATGAGGACGATAGATCCCCTTCGCTAAGATGGAGGCAGAGGGGAAAACGTGACAAACTATATATATTACTAAGCGTTTTTACCCAGAAAATAAGCTGGAATATATTCTTTTAGCGCTAAAAGTACCAAACGTTAGCGCCAAAACGAAAGTTGAGAGGGAATATTTTTCTTAATCGGTAAAACTAAGAAAATGAGCGCCTAAAAAAAAGAATGTTTGATCTTGTCAATTCTAAGCGGAAATAAGTTTTAATAGTACTTCTTCGAATATATTTTTTATACCGCGATGATCGTGCCTAGTTTGGTTTCTAGGTAGGTAAGCGAGCGAGCGACTCCGCCGTTTGCCACTCCAACAACGGCGTCCACCCAACCCTCGCCAGCGGCCGCTCCGGCACCGGCGGCCACCTCCCGGGCCCCGTCCTCTCCTCTCCCCCCTAGCCATCCTCCCTCTCCTTCCTCCGGCCGGTCATGGGGACCCCCTCAATCGAGTCGCGCCGTTGGGGAGACTACTCCGACGACGAAGACTCCAGGTCATACCGTTCATACTGCGAGGTGCTCAGGAGCGGCTTGCCGCCGGCGCTGGCGCGCTTCCCTTTGCCAGCGCCAGTCTCCTCAAGGATTGCCTCGCCTCCGCCCCCATCGATGCATGCGCTGGCGTGCGGAGGTGCCTCAGCGTCGAGGAAAGAAGCCCCCCGGCGTGCTGGCTCCTCCTCCAGGCCCGCACCCGTGGCTCCATGGTGGCGGTGGCCTCAAGAAGAAGAGGCAGCTCCCGCCGACATGCATCCGCGACGACCTCCCTCCGGCCTCGCCGGCTGCTGCTTCAAGTACACGTAGCCGGGGCACATCTCCCGAGACTGCACCGGCGAGACGGTGTGTCTCATGTGCAAGCAAAAGGGGCACCACGCGCGTGACTGCAAGAAACGCCGCTCGCCGCCGGTTGACCTATGTGCACAGCTTGGGCCGAGGGCCGTGGTTGCCCCCAGGCCGTGGATTCGCAGGCCGCAAGGCGCACGCCGATGAGGGAGAGACTGTGGTGGCGTGCCCGTTCCCCGTCGCCACCGTCTGCGCCTGGAACGGCGGGTTCACGCGTGGCGCAAGTGAGGGCGGAGGCGCTTCCGGTGCGTGGTGGTTCGGTCTTCCCACCGGAGGAGGCGAGGCGCGCTGCGGCCGTCATCGGGAGACGCGAGGCGGTGCTGGCGGGTCGCGGAGAGGTGCGGCTGGACGACAGTGATGAAGGGATGGACCTTGGACCCTGCGAGTAAGGACACCCCAGTCCTAGGCCCAAGGCTAAAGCCCAAGAAGGGAAGCCTTTGGAGTATTCTGGAAGGCCCATTTGAAGCCCACCCGCAATGCCTTGCGGGCTAAGATAGGAAACTTGTAACCGACATAGGGTTAGAATTCGAGTCCTCCCAGGGTAGGGTTTGAGACCTGGCCATCTATATAAGGCCAGGAGAACCACCGGAAGAGGACCAAGCAATACCACACCACCAAAGCCTTGAGCTCGAGATCGTACTCTCGACTTGAGCAACCACCATTGTAACCGATCTATTCGATAATACAGATCGACAGAGGCAGGAGTAAGGGTTTTACCTCTACGAGGGCCCCGAACCTGGGTAAATCGTGCAATGTTCAAGGTATCGCTTATCGGGAACTTATCGGTCGATCCCCGATAAGTGGTAAATCGGTCGATTTATCGGAATATCGGCCGCAATATCGGAATATCGGACGAAATATCGGCCAATTTATCTTATCGGCCAGACACCGGTAAGCTATAAATCGGCCGATTTATTGGAATATCGGCCGATATCCTTAACAGAGCTCCTATCTAGCCGACGATCGTCACCAACGCTCATGGGTTCTCCTATTCGAAACCCTATGGGTTCACCCGAGGGATTTGTTGAGATGCAGATTCGACAATTGGCGCCGTCTATGGGAACGGATCTGATCTGTCGTGGTCACCCCTCACTCGCTGGGATCACGCCCGGTATTTAGTGATCTGGAGAAGAGCGTCACCTCGACGTTCGGGAGCTTGAAGTTCTACACCAGCAAGTTCGGAAGGGATTAGGTATGGCAGCCGCGAGGCTTGCCTCCTACGATCGCAGGAAGGCCGCCGAACACCAGGAGAAGGAAAAAGAGAAGGAGGCATCGCGCAAGCATAGGAGCGCTTCGCCCAGAAGAGACAAATCACCTCGCCGTGGTCGAGGAAAAGAAGCCCGGCGACGCGATGACAGTCGAAGCAGCAACGAAGGTAGCCAGAGAAGGGAGGGGCTCTACTGGCGCGCATGGCCGGGCAGCTCGGCTACAGTCCCGTGGCATGGCGGAGGTTGCTCCCGAGGTGGCGCCAAGGCCGATCCGCGTGTTCCTTCTCGCTTCGACGAGGTCTCGACGGCGGAGAACGCCTTGCGCTGGGCTCTGGTTGCGTTTCGTTCGGGCAGAAGGACTCGGGTGGCCCTCGGCGAGGTGGCGAAGGCGATCGAGGATCGTGTCTCGCGCGCCGGGGACAACTTTTCGACCCACTGGTTCTGGCCGGCAGACTATTTGGTCGTCTGCTCTAGTCGGCGAGTTTGGGACGAAGTGCTCGGAGCTGGGGACGCGGACGTCGATGGCTTCTCATTGCGGTTCGCCCCCATGGAATAGACAGTTACAGGCGGAGCGTGTCCCTCTGCGCTACCGCGTGGTGGTTGAGCTTACAGGCGTGCCGGCGCACGCGTGGAACGCCACGACGGCGAGGGTGGCTCTCGGACCGACGTCGTGGGTGGAAAGGCTGGCACGGCGACGGCGAGCCGAGAAGATATACACTGCATGACCGTCTACGCGTGGACCGACGAGCTTGAGCTCGTCTCAGCTGTGCGTGAGCTCTGGATTGAGGAGGCCGATGACCTCATGGCGTTCCCGGGCGCCATCAGGCCGCAGGATTTCGTCTCCGATGACATTCTCGACCACGTCGAGAGCGTCATCCGCCAGTGGAGCGAGCGCGAGGAGCACAGCGCGGCGAAGCCCACCCAACAACGTTTTTTGGCGCCGGCGGACAGAATATGGCCAAGTCGTGCTCCCACGAGCTCGATTAGCGCCGGTTTGGTCAAAATTTCGACAAGGCCTAAGACGGGTTCATGAGAATTGATGAAGAAGGACCAAATTGCAAGTTATATTTTCTTTGTATTGTCTTTCTATAAAACATAAGCACTACGGTGTATTTTATCTTTATCTCCGGGCCCTATTTGTGATTTATACACTGTCTTCTAGCTCAAGTGCGTGTCGAGCTCATGCCGATCTCCGCGGCCACGTTGTCCTCCCCGCCTCGATACACCACTCTGAGCCTTTCCACCTTGCCTGATAGCTCCGTCGCGCCGTTCTTGTTCGATCTGCTGAAGGAATGGACCCATCTGCCTTATGTTTCTGTAGCCGAGCACATCTGCCTCCGCTCCGGTCCGTCACCGCCGCCTCGTCGATCCCCTCCTGTGGGGAGACCTCGCGCTTATTCTCGTCTCCCGCGGCTTTTACTGGAGTCCCTGAAGCTTCCTGACCTTCCCCTCGAGCTTGGTCATCGCCGTGTCGTCCCCGCCCCGCTAGTGTGCCCCGCCGTCCACCGGCGTCGTCCATGGCGTCAACGCCGTGCTCCCTTGTCCACTCCGGCCACGCCTACAGATTCCTGGTGAGCTCCCGATTCCGCCCCCACCTCTCCCTTGTCTCTCTCGTATCCTCTGTCCGGTTCCCCGCCTAATTCTGCCGCTAGCTACCTTGTAGTGCTAGCTGCATATTTTCAGTGTAGGCAAACTTGGTTCAGAGTAGTACCAGCTGTATATTGTCAGTTTGAACAAATAACTTGGTTCAGATTAGTACCAGCTGCGTATTTGTTAGTTTCGACAAACTTGGTTCAAGAACTTACGGACCCATTTTGGCACAAGCAGCTGGTTACCATATTAAATAATGCTTCATTTGGCAAGCAAGTATTTCCTAGTCATGTCAACATTCGGTATATGTAAAACGAATATATATCTTAAAAAGGGTAATATTTAAGTACACTTGTTTGACAATTGTATAAATTAGTGATCTCTAAGAAAAAAGGCAAATACATCCAGTCTAGTTGCCTACAAAGTGGTAAAAACACATTGCTCTAATATATTTCATCCGAAGATTGCTCCCCACTACTATCATCAGATTCGTCTGATGATTGATCTGCACCCATATCAAAAAAATCACGTGGTGGGTTGCCTCCAACCACTGTGTTCCATCCTTCCTGTTTTGGATCTTCCACATAGAAAACCTGTTTCACTTGAGAAGAAAAGACAAAAGGATCATCCTGTAAATTCTCACCGGTGTGTATTTTCCGAGAGAAGTTTACAAGAGGGAATCCAAACTCATCTTCCTTAAAGCCAGCTTTATGATGAACATCATACCAATCGCATTTGAAGAGCACAACTTTATAGTCCTTATATGATAATTCCCAGATATCAGATAATCTACCATAATAACTAACTCCATCCGCTGCAATGTTCAGTATGCCGCTATTTTGTGTGACGTGACCAATCTCGCGTATCATAGTGTGGAACCTAAAACCGTTAATGATATATCCACTGTAACGCACACCATATTTATTTGGTTTTGCAGCCAGTGCTCTTATCATTTCAGGGAATCCCAGTCCATCATGTTCTAAAACCTGTATATAAAAAATATTTGCATTTAGTTCATGACCTATTTATGTCCATTGTGTAGAAGCCTAATTAATTGTACCTTCTGTTCCAACCAATCAGCAAAGTGTTTGTTAATCAACATATCAATGTCAGCATCCTTCAAAGTAGCCGCAGGAGATTGTTTGCCCTTCTCATGGTCTAGAAATTCTCTGTGATAAGTAAAGCAATTCAATATTGACTTCATTTTATCAAGTTTTGTAAAAAGAGTAAGTATATAATTAATACATACCTGCGCAAATCATTAAGCTCATCACAATGTCGCAAGACATATCGATGTGCATGGAGAAGAAGTTGGTTATCGAAATGTCGTACTATGGTTCCCTTTCCAATTGATTGACCAGCACTATCAAACATATACATGTCATTTGCATTATCTGAACGATCTGGGTTTCTAGATGGTTTTGTAAAACGTGTAGTTCCTTCTAGAAATCTTGAACAGAAGGTCAAGCATTCATCAGCAATATATCCTTCAGCGATTGAACCTTCTGGATGAGCTCTATTGTGTACAAATGACTTCAGCCGAACAAAATATCTAAATATAAGAAAATGTTATTTTCATGATTCCTTGAAGATACAAAATCAAACTGACATTTCATACCTTTCTAGAGGGTACATCCAACGGTAGTGCACTGGACCGCCAAGTTTAACTTCTTCGACTAAGTGCACCATTAAATGCACCATGACGGTGAAAAATGATGGAAGAAATATTCTTTCCATATCACAAAGTGTCATCACAATACTCTCTTGTAGTTCGTCAAGTTCAGATACACGTAAAACCTTGGAGCATATCTTCTTAAAAAAATTAGCCAACTGGATAACTATTGTCATGACCTCTTTGCTGGGGTAACAAGATCGAAGTGCTATAGGAAGAATTTCTTGTATAAGAACATGGCAATCATGACTTTTCATACCACTCAATGTACAATATTTCATATTAACACACCTAGCAATGTTGGACGCATAACCATCTGAGGTCCTAATCTTCTTGAGGATGGAGCAAAGAATTTCCTTCTTTTCTCTAGACATAGTGAAAGGTGCAGGGCGGTATGTCTCTTTGCCTTTATCATCTGGAAAAGGCTGAAGGTGTGTTCGAATTCCAATTTCCTTCAAGTCATCTCGTGCATTAAAGCCATCCTTTGTTTTCCCATCAATATCCAACAATGTCCCAATTAAATTGTCACATACATTTTTTTCTATATGCATCACATCAAGATTGTGCCTTAACTTGTTGCCCTCCCAATAGGGCAACTCAAAGAATATTGACTTCTTTTTAAACCAATCCTCTGGCTTCTTTTCTTCACGCTTACTACGCGTACTTGATTTATTCTTGGTGACATTTCTCTTGCGCTTCTGATCTTTATTATTTGCTTTCCCATTTTTAACATTTTTGCCTTTCTTCTTGCCTTTTCCTTCCTTAGGTTCTTTGAGCTTTTTGCCTAACACAAACACTCTACCCTGCAACATATTCAAAGCTGAGGTACCATTCATAGTTTTAGGTGCGAGTTCTGTCTCTTCAGTGTTATCAAACTGCATCCCGCTACTTCTATATAAATGATCCTCCGGCAACCATCGACGATGACCCATAAAACACCATTTCATCCCTTTCTTTAGCCATCTAGATTTTGTAAATGCAGCACACGACGGACATGCATATTGACCACTTGTGCTCCAACCATAAAGGTACGCTAATGTAGGGAAATCGTTCAAAGTCCACAATAGTGCAGCTTTGAGAGGAAAGTTCTTCTTCGTAGAATCATCATCTGTGTCCACACCTTTCCAGAGTTGTTGGAGCTCATCAACCAATGGCTGCAAATATATATCAATATCATTACCAGGGGAATGTGGTCCTGGAATGATCATTGACAAAATTAAAGATGTTTGTTTCATGCAAACCCAAGGTGGTAGGTTGTATGGAATAAGCATCACTGGCCAAGTACTGTGTGTTGAACTCATGTTTCTATAGGGGTTAAAACCATCACTTGCAAGACCAAGTCGTACATTACGGGCATCCTCGGCAAATTTAGGATATCTGAAATCAAGATCTTTCCAACACTCACCATCAGCTGGATGACGCAAAACATTATCTTTGGTGCGTCCCTCATCATGCCAACGCATGTCATCAGATGTTCTGGTAGTTGAAAAGAGCCTTTGTAGCCTTGGTATCAAAGGAAAGTACCGCAACACCTTTGCTGGTATCTTTCTGTTCTTCTTAGATAAGATTGGAGCATCTCCCTCGTTATCAGTCAACCAACGAGATGTACCACACACATGGCAAGACTCTTGGTTAGCTCTTTCACCTCTAAAAAGCATGCAGTCTCGAGGGCATGCATGGATTTTCTCATACTGAAGTCCCAAACCACGAATAATCTTTTTGGCTTCATGATATTTCTTTGGTAACTTTGCCTCATGAGGAAGTGCTTTAGACAATACACCTAGTAGTGCCGTAAATGATTCTTGTGACCAACCATGTAAGACTTTCAAGTGATATATGGTGACTATAAATGACAACCTTGAAAAGGCTTCACATCCGTCATGCAATTTTATGTTGGCATCTTGTAAGTAGCTTTCTCTCTTTTCATCACATTTGTCGTATGGAGCACTCCAACTATCAGCCATATCAGATTCCATATTGGCAAATTCAGATTGAGTACCAGCAGATGGGCTTGATAGTGTTTCATAGCTGTTACTGAAAGTAGTACCATATACGGCATTTACGAGACCTAGCATGTCATCCATTTTTTTGTGGCCATCTTGTATAACATTATTTCTAGGAATACCAGGAATAGAAAAATTCCTATTGTTCTCTGATACTTGTGCAAATGCAACAGATGATGCATCACATTCCTCTCCATGGAAAACCCATCTAGTATAATCTTGAAGAATACCATCACACCGTAGGTGGGTTTTCACTTCATCGTAACGTTGTCTTGCTTTGTTTGCACAATTTACGCATGGACAAATGATCTTTTCAGCAAGTGGAACATCACGGTATGCAAAAGAAAGGAATTCCTCGACACCATGTTTATATTCAATGCATACTCTTGGTTTACTCATCCATTCTCGATCCATTGCACTTCAGTATGCTGTGGGGATAAAATCAAAGTAATTTAGTTATTATATGTCCTCCAAGACACAAACCTTTGGTTTAGAGAAATACAAGCATGCAAGGGGCATTGGCACTTGCATAACAGTAGAATATTGCTACAGTATGTAAAGACCCACAAAAATAAGTATGCAAGTGAAGTCTGAGAGGTAATCTTGCTAGATATAAATGCATGAGGATATGTACTTAGATATAAGTAGTTGTTGTTACTTGTCCCTTGACTGCTGTCGGTTTGTTTGGATAGACTTGGACTTTTTATTTTAACTTGATCATTCATATGGTTCTTCTCTATATTAGCTTAATCAGCCCCATGAAAGCTTGTTTATGTCAAACCACTGAAATTGCTAAACTAAGTGCATCACTTTGTTCTCTACAAAGTTCTAGATTTGTCACTATGGCTTGACAATTTCGTATAGATCTCGCCACCTAATTATATTACTGCCCTCACTGACAGGTACAGGAAAAAATCGCAAGCCAGCTTCATGTATTCCGAAGGTCCTCGGCTGAGTGGTTCGCTGATCTGAAAATCCTGAAGATAAGAACAACCGCGAATGAGGCAACACACCTGACCGCAGCCTTCTCAATATCTTCAGAAGATATAGACAAGATACGAAGAACATCATACCATTGTTGTCGGTGAAAACTGGGAGTTGCTGACACTAAAAGGCAATGGAACATAGACTCTATGCTTTACTAACGAGTGGTAACTGTATAACTAGAACATGCATGTACTACATGTACCCACGAACTGTTTAGCTTCACGTGTAGACATAGCATCTCTTCTCTCTATGTACTGAGATCTGAGTCTACGTTTTGAGCAAGAACCCATATAGTCAGACAGAGATTTCACGAGCATCCCTGCCTGTCAAGCGATAATTTAAAAGAAATACCCATTGTTGAGCCGATTCGCTTTAGATTAAGCACAACACGAACTAAGAAGATAGAAATTAACCTTGTCACGGTCTCACGGAGGAGATTCAGGGGAGGTTTGATACTGCACCAAAAGTCTTCGATTGTGTGTGCCAGCCGGTACAACCAGATCGCAAAGCGATTCAGGAGGCAGGAGGCATACGGTCCTTGCTTTGGCGGCGTAGCTGGTATATCATGTACGAAGTTTGTTTGTTTTAGGGATAATAAAAGATATTTTATACTCCACGCAAAAAAAAAGATATTTTATACCAAGGTACGTACCTATTCCTTATGTTAAAATAACGTACCACTTCGGTATCTTAGAAAAAGTACCGCTTTGTATATTTGGACCCAATTCTACCTCTTTTGCTTTCAGTTATATAATCGATGAATATAAAGCTGTGTAGTTACGTAAAAAAATATAGAGAAGGCTTGGTGCTCGGATCCAACTCTTGTCGTTCCGCATTCAGGAAAAAGTTGGTACAGCTCTAGATATATTATTCTCTATTTTAAAAGGCATATTACTCTTTCTATTATCCATGGTGATATACGTGCTTTCTAAAGCGTCTCAAGTGTGCGTCCTTAGTACCCACAAATTAGCAAAATTGTTTATTTGGTTATCTACAAAAATAAACGACGAGACGTTATATGAAGCGTCTCAAAATACGTCCTTATGCAGAGGTGCTCTATCACTCTAAAGACGAATATAAATGCGTCCCATGAAACACGTCTCTACGTGCTCGGTTTCTTGTAGTGAAAAGTATGTATTGCATAGATGGTTTTAGTGATGCATTGCTCTATCTGTTAGTTCAGAGGCAGCTCTACCAAATTTCTGCTTGGTGAATATTGCTTCTTTCTGTTTGCGGGGTATATTTCTTACTGCTGCGAAAATGGCTTCTGGTAGAACTAACATCTCATAGTGATGATCGATGCAACCGTAAGATTATCATTTCCTTGCCTCCTATAGTATTTTCTTCCTGACCGGATCAGATGATTCCACTTTGTTCTTCCATGTGTTCATGGCCTCTGGTAGAACTGCATCTCATAGTGATGGTCGACGTATCCCCTTACTGTTGATTTTCATTTATAGTCTACTTTCCAGCAAATGGACAATTTGTAATTTGTACGTTGTATTTTTTTTTTCATGATGCCGTCTCATTTTACTGTGAGACTGTGTTGTTAAATCTATACAGTAGAGCTATTGCAACATACTTATAGGTAGCTGATCTATCATATATTTTCCCATCGTATGAACTGTTCAAACCAGCCAACATGTGGTAGTGCGCTTAGTTTCTCTTCTATGCAACAAATTGCCTTCTTCGCAATATTTTGCTCCTTAGAATTACAAGACATGTATTAGGACCTTCACGCTGCGCCTAATCAAAATCCACTACAACGATAGATAAAAGGTACAAATCCAACAACGGCGCGGCGTGCGCCGCGCCCGCTTTGGCTAGTTCATTATAACTCATCATCGCTAGCTACGCTGCAAGCCGTTGGACATATACCTTCCAAGTGCCTATTTGTTGGGCGGTTAGTGCTCGTGATCCACACTACTCGTGATCGACCCAATCACATATCAGATGTTGACGCAGACGACAGCCGGCAATGGCGGCGGGTCAGCGGCTCGGTGGTGCGACCTCCCGGACGATCTCCTCGGCAAGGTCAGCTCCACGATCTTCTCCCCGCGCGATCGCGTGCGCTTTGCTGCCGTTTGCAGGTCGTGGCGAGCCGCTGCCAAGCTGCAACCCGCGCGGGCTATGCCGCCGCTGCTGCTCGTCTGCTCGTTCGGCCGATACAAGACGGAGCACCTGTGCGGCCCCGGCGATAGTTGGGAATATCATGCCCCAAGCAAGATCGCCGATATGCGTTTCGTCGGCTCCCAAGACGACGGCTGGATGGCTTTGTTGGACAAACGCACTTATACGATCGCCATCATGAATATGTTTACCGGCGCTGAGGTTGCGCTGTCAGAGAAGCAACGTAAGATCTCGTCGATGTCAATGTTTAGAAGGAACGGTCGTACCCGTTAGGGTCGCCGGCTACGTGTTATATGGCACAGGAAAAGCCCCCGTGGTGGCAATACAAGAGGATACGTATTGGGGTAGGATACTATCCTATACCCAATCCGTATATTACATAATAACTCTAATACCCCCCCTTAATCGAAACCTGGGAGAGGTTTAGATTACGTTTGAACTCATCTAACTTTTTTACACATAAAGTCTTCGTGAACCCATCGGCAATTTGATCTTTGCTGGATATGAACCGAACGTCAAGTTGTTTGCTAGCAACTCGTTCACGAACAAAACAGAAATCAATCTCAATATGTTTGGTGCGAGCATGAAAAACTGGATTTGCTGAGAGATATGTAGCACCAAGATTATCACACCATAAGCACGGTTTCTCATTGAGAGAAACACCAAGCTCACGAACTAATGCTTCAACCCAAATCAATTCAGCAGTAGCATTGGCTAGAGACTTGTATTCAGCTTCTGTACTTGACCTTGACACAGTAGGCTGTTTTCTGGCACTCCAAGACACAAGATTAGGACCAAGAAATATAGCAAATCCACCTGTGGAGCGTCTATCATCCAAATCACCTGCCCAATCAGCATCTGAATAGGCACTGAGAAGAGTAGAACTAGACTGCTGAAAAGTAAGACCAACTTTAATTGTTCCTTGAATATACCTCAGAATGCGCTTTACTGCAGTCCAATGAGCAGTAGTAGGAGCATGAAGATACTGACAAACCTTATTAACTGAGAAAGAAAGATCTGGTCTGGTCAAAGTTAAATACTGTAAACCTCCAACAATGCTCCTATAATGTGTAATATCCTCAGACCCAAG
The DNA here is from genome assembly GCA_028641055.1 of Alopecurus myosuroides. Classification (NCBI taxonomy): domain Eukaryota; kingdom Viridiplantae; phylum Streptophyta; class Magnoliopsida; order Poales; family Poaceae; genus Alopecurus; species Alopecurus myosuroides. Next base: position 297,392,617 of record CM054063.1, on the reverse strand, counting down.
AGGAGATCCATCTGTCAATCTGAGTGATTCAGTAGTGGAAAGGGGTGTTGGACATGGTGTACACGAACTCATACCAACACGAGCCAATAAGTCTGTAGCATATTTTTCCTGATTTAAGACCAATCCACTAGGCTGTTTCTGAACTTCAATGCCTAAGAAATAGTGCAGATCACCAAGATCCTTGAGAGCAAAATCTGAGCTTAAATGATGTAGGAGAGCTGCAATAGCTGGGTCAGAGGAACTACTGACAATAATATCATCAACATAGATTAACAGAAACATAGTGAGTCCTGACTTGTTGTAAAGAAACAAGGATGTATCAGCCTTTGAAGGAATGAAGCCAAGAGTGTGCAATTTAGAGCTTAAACGAGAGTACCATGCTCGAGGAGCCTGTTTCAGTCCATACAGAGCTTTATCAAGTCTGCAAACATAATCAGGAGTAGCGGAAGACTGGAAACCTGGGGGTTGTTTCATATATACCTCCTCTTCCAGAACACCATGTAAGAACGCGTTCTTCACATCTAGCTGCCGTAAACTCCAACCTCGAGAAACTGAGATGGAAAGAACAATTCTGATAGTAGCGGCCTTGACAACTGGACTGAAAGTATCCTCATAGTCAATACCATATCTCTGTTTGAACCCTTTAGCAACAAGACGTGCTTTATATCTATCCACAGTGCCATCAGCATGTTTCTTGACACGATAAACCCACTTGCAATCAATAATGTTTTTGCGAGCAGTAGGTGGTACCAAGTGCCAAGTATTATTACGAATGAGTGCATCATATTCTTCATTCATTGCCTGTTTCCATTTGGAATCATTAAGAGCTTCCTGCAAATTCTTGGGTTCCCCTGTGGATGTGAACAAGCCATATTTAACAAGATTACCGCTGTAAATATTGGTTTTCTTACCATAGGGAACAGTGCCATCTGTAGTTAATTTAGGCTTGCGAATTCCTTGTTGTAAGCGTGTACGCGGAACAGGAGCAGGAGGTGAAGCATCCTCGGGAACCGTGTCCGCAGAAAGACCAGTAGAAGTATCCTCGAAACCCATTTCTGCAGAAAAACCAACAGAACCAGAAAACTCATTGCTGTCCGCATTATTGCTGTCCGCATTAGCAATCAAGGAGTCATTATGAGCTGCAGAATCATCATTGGCATTTATGGAGTAATCATTGGCTGCAGATTCGTCATCATTGATTGCATGCTCATCATTGCAGCCCATCCCGTCAGGAGCTGGATGCGCAGCCCTGTCAGCTGCCGGCGACAGATGCCAGGTGCTGTCGGGTGCAGGACGCCCAGTCGACTGCACGGGCGACGAGACGGGAGGCGGGTCGGGCGACGGAGTGCTGTCGCTAGCAGCAGGAGACGCCGACGCGGAAATCAGAGGAGGATTCCCCTCGGGAGCAGGGCTGTCCCCCTCGAATTCAGTGCTGTCCCCCTCTGTCGTTTTTGCAGCATTAGAGGCAGTATTGGACGTGCTGTTTGATACCGTATCTTCAGAATTTTCAGTAGAGACATCCGAAGACCTTGACAAGCTAAGATCAACAGCAGCCTGGGGAGTAATGTTAGTGGGAACAAGATGCAAATAATGATCATTAGTATGCACACCCCTATCCGAACATGGAGTAGATGAATCATGTTGAGAGATGAGTAAAATTTCCTCACGTAAGCGTCTACCCGCGTTGGGATTAAGGGATGCAAAGGGAAAGATGTTTTCATCAAATACAACATCTCGAGAGACATACACACGGCCCGTGGCGACATCAAGACATTTTACTCCTTTATGACGCGGACTATAACCAAGAAAAACACATTGTTTGGATCGAAAAGACAATTTGTGTTTGTTATATGGACGAAGATTGGGCCAACAAGCACAACCAAAAATGCGAAGAGACTCATACTTTGGTGTAACTTGAAGGAGTTTTTCCGTGGGAGTGGCAAAGTTTAGGACTTTTGTAGGAAGCATATTGATGAGAAAAGTGGCTGTGATGAAAGCATCGTCCCAATATTTAAGAGGCATGGAGGCATTGGCAAGAAGAGCGAGGCCTACTTCAACAATGTGACGGTGTTTGCGTTCAGCAGAACCGTTTTGTTGATGAGCATGAGGACATGAGACATGATGAACAATGCCTACACGTTGAAAGAAACTATTCAATTTCTCATATTCACCACCCCAATCAGTTTGCATGGTGAGAATTTTACGACCAAATTGTCGTTCAACATATTGTTGGAAATCAAGAAACACTTGATAAACCTCAGAACGTTTTTTGAGCAAATAAATCCAGGTAAATTTGCTAAAATCATCAATGAAGCTTACATAATAGGCATGTTTGCTTATAGAAAGAGGAGCTGGACCCCATACATCAGAAAATATTTGTTCCAAGGGAACAGTAGAAACACTACTTGAGACAGGATAGGGTAGCTGATGACTCTTTGCTCGCTGGCATGGATCACATATGTAAGGATTTATTTCTGGGGAATATAAAAGTTTATGCTTCCTAAGAATTTGCTGAACAATAAACGAAGATGGATGACCTAAACGACGATGCCACGTAGAGGATGACGGCTTAGTGGTGACCAGTGCATGCTTGGGATCAGAAACTGGAACAAGAGGATAGAGGCCACCATGACAAGGACCCCTAAAGATGATGCGGTGCGTTTCCTGATCCTTAATCAAGAAAAAGAAAGGGTGAATTTCCATATAACAATTATTGTCAAGACTGAGTTTATGAGCAGAAAGTAAACTCATGGATGCATCAGGAACATGTAAGATATCACGAAGGTGTAGAGAACTAGCAGGGGTGTGCAAAACAGAATGACCAATATTAGCAATGTCCATACCTTGTCCACTAGCATTATTAACTTGATCACCCCCCTGATATGTTTCATGCACATTAAGCTTATTGAGTTGTCCCGTTACGTGATTTGTGGCACCAGTGTCTACATACCAATTTGTATCAACGCCACACGCACCTTTTGTCTCCTTTGGTGGCTTGTCATCATCGTCATCATCACCATAGCGCCACCAACACTCATCAGCGGGATGTCCCTCCTTCTTACAGATCTGACAGAACACACCGTCTTGCCATGGAGAAGCACGACGATCTTTACGTGGCTGTTTCTGACGATTCTGATTCTGACGTGGACGCTGTTGTTGCTGAGCTTGTTGCGGTGGTGGAGGAGGCCGTGGCGGAGGGGGCATGTATGGTGTCGGGTGGTAGGGAGGTGCATACGGAGCCGGTGGTGGATAATGTGGATATGGAGCCATGTAAGGAGCCGGATGATATGGAGGAGTATATGGAGCCGGCTGCATGTGGTGTTGCGGCTGCATAGTGTTGGGCTGATAATAAGGTGCCGAGGGCGCAAAAGGGGGAGCCGAGGGCATGCTGTATGGAGCCGAGGGCATGCTGTATGGTGATGGAGGCATATACGGTGTCGGCTGCTGGTGTGGGGGCATGTAGGGCCTATTTGCTCCACCATAAGGAACCCTTGGTGCGGCATTGACTGATGACATGAAGGATCCACCACTTGTACCAGAACCAACAGTAGCCGTGGAGAGCATGGCATCACGACTTTCATAAGAGAGAAGTTGAGAGCACATGTCATTGAGGGAAGTGGATGGAACCACTTTGAGAGCAGCCACAAATCCATTGTAAGAGCTATCAAGTCCATTCATGATATAATCCTTGAGTTCATCCTCATCAACAATTTTCCCGGCAGTAGCAAGCTCAGAGGCAAAACCTTTCATCTTGGTGATATATTGTTGTGCAGTCAGATCCTGTTTCTTGGTATTGGTAAGAGCGCCACGAAGATTAGAGACACGAGACTTGGATTGTGAAGAAAACAAGTTATGAATAGCACTCCAAACTTCAGCTGCATGAACCAATCCATAAACATGGGAGAGGATTTCCTCGGACAGGGAGTTGACGATGTAGCTGACAACCTGTTGATCACGAGTAATCCACACATCATATGCCGGGTTAGGGACCTGTGTCTTCTTCTGATTGGAGTCCTCATGTTCGAGGAACTCGGCAGGGGCCGGTTCCAAGCCTTCAAGAAGACGCATCACGCGGGCGCCACGGAGTGTGGGCAGCACCTGCGCCTGCCACGAGAGAAAATTTTCTCTTGTCAGTTGCGTGGCTGGTGGCGCACCAATAGTAGAGCCTGTAGACGAAGAAGCACTGGCAGCCATCGGAAACTAGAATAGGACCGAAGCTGGATGTGGGCGATCGGCAAGGAACAGAGGACCTGGTCTTTGATCGATAGCGATCAGAGAATATATGACAACGAGGGAAAACAGTAGACGGAGTCGTGACTTGTGTCGGGATCGGAACGGCAGGGCTGCCGCGATCGAAGTCGTAGTCGTATTCGTGATCGGAAAAAAAAGCAGCAGCCGATCCGTGTTGGCGTATGCGTGTACGAGGTCTTGGACGGAAGTGGTCCTGGAGATCGATCGGAAGCTAGCTTGAGCGATCGGAGCGATCGGAAGCTAGCTTTTTTTTTTTTTTTTTTTGCACTTGATCGGAAGCTAGCTTGAACGATCGGAAGCTAGCTTGAGTGTAGGTAGGTCCTGTAGGTCGTTGAGTCGGCGATGAAATCGGCGACGGTCGTTGACTGGCGGCGGCGGCGGAGAGAGCTCCGAGGCGGCGGCTAGATGGGTGGAAGGGAGGGGCCTGATACCATGTCAATGTTTAGAAGGAACGGTCGTACCCGTTAGGGTCGCCGGCTACGTGTTATATGGCACAGGAAAAGCCCCCGTGGTGGCAATACAAGAGGATACGTATTGGGGTAGGATACTATCCTATACCCAATCCGTATATTACATAATAACTCTAATAGTCGATATGCGTCGTCGCGCCATGCCCATACAACGTCAAGATCATCTTCTCGGGAGACCCCACTTCCTCCGACGGCTGCATCCTCGCCGCCAATATAGAGGAATGCCTCCACATCTGCAAAATTGGCTGCCATGACGGTAGGTGGACGACATGCCGGAACCACAAGTTGATCGACATTGCTTTCTGCAACGGCGAGCTCTATGGTTTAATTAGTAGTCATGACGGGATACTGATCAAGATCAAAATCGGGGTAGAAGGAGATTGCATACTAGTGCTCACCGCCATCAAATACCTGGCCATCCAAAGGCCCACATGGTACCATCTTACTTACTTCTATGTCTATGTCAGTCACATTTTCGAGCTACATGGCAAGTTGTCGATCGCAGTGAAGGCCCGGTGGCTGCCCAACCTCCATCCTTATTTCAAGGTCTTCAACCTTGCTGATGTCGATGCCGGCGAGCCTTACAAGCACAAGTGGGAAGAGGTAACAAGTTTCGGCGACTATGCTTTGTTTCTCGGGTCAACGAGGTCGAAGGCGGTGCATGTGCCGGCGATTGCCGAGCATGACGGTCTCAAGAGAAACCACATCTATCACACTATAAAGATCAACAGATTCATAAGCAACTCACCCCAGGATGCCGTATATTCGGTGACATCTGGTGATGAGATCATGATGTATTGTCAGAAAGACCAAAGTTTTGAAGATGGTATGGAAAGGACCGGATACTACGTGACAGGCGTGAATTATGCCATGTGGGTTCACCCACCAGACTTGTAGTACTTTACTGCTCGTGGATATACAGGCTTATAAAATAAATGGTTTTAAGTGAATATAACATTCATGTTAGAAAACATTAACTGATGAAAGAAATAATTTCTCTCAAGCCATATGTCTTAGTTACATGGAGAAGCGTATATACTACTACCAATTTTATGTCGCCTCCGTCTTTACTATTGAGTGTTGACCGGTGTCGCTGGCCATGTAGAAAGCTACAACCCCTCAAATTGAGTTGCTTTTCAGCATCGACGCCATGGCTACAGCCATGGCTACTGGAGAAACATTCATGTGATATGATTTTTTTTTATCAATACACGCATGACTTGAGAAATTTTAGCGGACTTTGAAATGTTTGAAAATATATTGGATGTTATTTCACTCATTTGCTTTTCTATTTCTGACCCTTAAAAGTCGGTGATCTTAGTCTACATCCTAATCCAGCAGAATATTCACTCGCTTCAGGTTCTGGTTAATGAAGTTTGAACAGCCTCCTTGCAAACTATCTCGATCAATTCTTTCGCTTGCAGGTCGTTGAATGTGTCACCTGGTCTGATTATTAAATAAAATAGGTAATCATGATCAACATCCTGACCACCATGTCAGGGTTGACAATGCTTATTCGGTATGAACTAGCATTGTCGAACAAAGGCAGGCTTATCCAATCAAACATAACAAATTCTTTTTCCGGGGTCTCCACAACTCGAACATCGGTGTAGTTTGGAGCCGAGAAAATCTACTAGATGTTAATTTCTCGTTTCCAAATAAGTATTAAACCTCCACCCCTTCCGTCACTAGGATTTACAATTTTGAAGTCCATTTTCAATCTTCTTTTCTAACAGTCCGTCAGAAAGTTGTCCAAAGTGAGTCTCCGACAAAATCTTCACTTTGGGGTTAGTGCGCCGCTGGACGTCGAGAAGCGCTCTAACTGTATGATTGTTACCCAAACCCTGACAGTTTAGTCCTAGTATCCTAATTGCTCCCAGCGGCATCAGGAGCCCACCGATTCTGAATTAGAATTGGATTGGGAGTTCACATTGTCCCCTTTCTACTGATTGAAAGTTTCTTTGATCTTCCCCTGATTAGCCTCATGTAAATCCTTTGGTCCTAGATGAATGTTGTCGCCTTTCCCTTCTGTGATCATCGGAGTCGTAAATCCTTTGGTCCTAATTTATGTCGAGTGTGGTTTAGCCTCTAAGTTGTAATTTGGCTAGTCATAGCCTCTCCGGTCAATCAATAAAGTAAGATATTAATAAGAAAACCAATTTATACTCTAGCTGAATTTGATCCGGTATGCACGTTATGTATAGAATTCCTAGAGATTGTTTCTGCAGAGCAACAAGTACTGGGAATATAATCTGGCCTGTATTGACTTAAAATCAATTCTTTTACTCAGTTCTAGCATAAACCACTGGACTGTAATAAATTTGCGAAATCCTTGGCACACCATGCTTGGAATGCTTTATGTATGCCTTTACTTGAAAACTGCTTACACGCTCTCTGATTAATAGGTATATCTAGACGACCTAAAAAAGGGTAAAATCCTTACTAGCTATTGAAGTTAGGAGGTTGATTATAAGTTGTCTCTACAACTTTATAAAAAAAGAGGTGTCTCTACATGTCCGGCGGGTGAAGCCAGGTGGCATAATAACAACCCCTCATGTAGTATCCGGTCCTTTCCATGCCATCTTCAAAACTTTGGTCTTTTTTACAATACATCTTGATCTCATCACCATCATCGGATGTCACTGAATACACCACATCGTTGGGCAAGTTGTCTAGAGATGGGTTGGTATACGTGGTGTAATAGATATGGTTTATCTCCAGGCCACGGTGCTCTGCACTCACCGGCACGTGCACGGCCTTAGACCGCGTTGGACAGATGAATAGGGCATAATCGCCGAAACTTGTCACCTCTTCCCACTTGTGTTTGTAAGCCTCATTGGTATCGACGTCAACAAGCTTGAAGACCTTGAAGAAACTATCGTGGTTGGCCAACCACCGGGTACTCACTGCCATCGACGGCTTGCTATGCAACTCGAAGATATGGCTAATGTACCATGTGGGCATCTGGATGGCCAGCCGTTGGATGGCTGTGACCACTAGCATGGAGTCTCCTTCCAATCCGATTTCAAACTTAATCAGCGTGCCGCCTCCGCTAGGATTCGTTAGACCGTAGAGCTCACCGTTGCAGAAAGCAATGTCAACCAACTGTTCGTCCCGACATGTGGTCCATCTACCATCGTGGCAGCCAACTTTACACGGCGTGATGCGGAGGCATCCCTCTATGATGGCGGCGAGGACGCAGCCATTCGAGGAAGTGGGGTCTCCAGAGAAGATGATTTTTAAGACGTATGGCCTAATGGACAAGCATATCGGTTTAATGCTACGCTGCTTCCGTGAGAGCTTAACCTCAGCACCAGAAAAAAGATTCATGATGGCGAGCGTGTAGCTCTCTATGTTCAGCAGAGCGATCCAGCCGCCATCTTGAGAACCGACTGGACGCATGGTGGCCACCTTGCTTGGGGCACGGAGGACCCAACCGTTGTCATCAGGGCCGCACAGATGCTTCATGGTGTCGTCGTACGACGAGAGGAGCAGCAGCGGGTTGACAGCCTGCGTCGGTTGCCGTGACGCGGCGGTGCGCCAGGGCCTGCAGACGGCGGCGAAGCACGCACGGTCGCGCAGGGAGATTATCCTGGAGCGGACCGTGCCGAGGAGATCGTCGGGGAGGTCGGACCATTGAGCCGCTGACCAGCCGCCATACCGGGCTATCTTCTGCGTCAACATCTGATCACGTGTGGGATGTCGCGAGTGCTAGCCGCTCAATGTCACCGATATGTAGCCAGCCTGGAAGGCTGAAACTAGGAAGCTTTATATCCCAATGTCGGAAAGAAAAGGAATATATATTCAACGGCAAGCTGAGTTGTAGATCGGTTCCATCTAGTATACTCTGATAATTTCACGGACCAGGAGTCCAGGAGTCCAGGACTTGTAGATCAGTATACTCTGATTATTCCACGGATCAGAAAAACATACATACAAAGGAAATCGACGGACGACGGACCAAAGGAAGGAAACAATAAAAACGTTAAATCTTTCCTGGTTGGTTGATCGGTCGACTAAATTGTCACCCAAGTCGATAATTTTTTTTGAAACGAACCAGCAGGAGCTCTGCTTATTATCATTGAAGAAGGGGGAAACAGCCCATGTCAAATTACAACACTCATGGCCTAACGAAAAATAAAAATTACAACACTCTGCTTATTGTCACCCAAGTCGATAAAAATGACCCTCCTACACCGCTCGGCTGGGCTGTTACGTATATTGGTCGGGTAGGGTGAGAAGCGCAGCCCAAAGTTCCAAGTTTGGTACTCCCTCCGGTCCATATTAATGGTCGCTAAATCGGATGTATCTAGCACTAAAATATGTCTAGATACATCCGATTTAGCGACCATTAATATGGATCGGAGGGAGTACCGTAGAGATGTACTACTTGAGCTCATCGTGGAGCCCAACGATTGCGACGCAGCCCATTCAAGCTAGGATCAGCAGTCTTGATGATCAACGGAAGCTACGATTTATTGTTGGGAAAATTATGACCGGGGAGCACAATACACCAATCAGCGTGTCAACACCATCGCCATAAGAGAATTTAGACGAGCAACATCCCCCAGCACACCACGTACGCAACGATGCGATCCGCTCGAGAAGCCGGGATGATTGCGATGGCCGCCGGTAGAAGCGTGAGCATGGCCTGGCTATGAGCTCCACCGTGCTGGAACACCAAGGAAGCGGTGGAAGAAAGCTATCATGCATTGGATACTGGAGGAGCAATGCTACACCTACGGACAGGTGTTACAGAATTTGTTTACGAACTCAAATCGAAACCAATCAAATCAGTGGAAGGTCCGGATTTTCAGCTAGCAATAAAAAGGAAACCAATCAAACCAAGCCACGTTCCTCCGTAACAGTGTCCGTAGTTCACACAGTCCATATGTTAGTATTTCCGGATACTGGAGGGTGGTTTTGTCGATAGCCGCCGGGAGACCTCCCAGCGTAACTCCTCACGCCTTTGTCGATAACGGAGGGTGGTTTTGTCGATAACGGCTCCAAGTCACAGCGCTATGCGTTGTGTTTCGCCTCTAAGTCCAGCGTGTCACCGGTATGCTCCCTTTTGAGGACCAGTCATGCCATGAAAGTCAGGGGCTGATCGGGGCGCTTGATCCTGCCCCGGGAGACTTGCACACGTAACTCGTAAGGAAGGGAGAGAGGATAGATCAGTTACATGGTCAGGACACAAGAAGATTTGGAGGAAATTCCCTGCAATTTTTTTTTTGACGGTATGTATTTTTTAAAATTTGTTTTCATCATGCTAATTGAGTGCATTTGGGATGTATTGTTCATCATGCTAATTGAGTATGTTATTATGTGAAGAAACTTAGTTAGCTGCTTCACTTGGACCGGGTTAAAATAGTATAAGTCGATAAAAACGTGAGCACATTTCCTTCTAACGTGTCTTTTTTTTTGATAAAGGGTTTTATTACTCAAAAGGTTTGAGCATTACACCCGGCCTCTGCATCGTGAGATGCACACGGCCGAAATCCAAAACTGGAAATAAACAGAACGACAATGTTACAAAACATCCGCTGTAGGCTGTCAATACTATGGAGCCTCTATCCGAAGATCAAGCGGCCATCCATGTGGGATAAAAATATCCCTCGCCACCTGCTCCAGTCGTGCACATGCCTCCGTAAAAACGCCTCGTAACTCCCCTCGCTATAATGTGGACCACGAACGGAGAATACCTGTGCTCCTGAATAGAACCTGCATACGAGAAAACATTTTATCACTGAAAATCTTGTCATTTCTACATAGCCAGAGCGACCAAATAACGGCAAGCGCTCCTACCCTAATAATAGTCTTAAATCGTTTATCAACCCCGTTTAACCAATTGCCGAATATATTCGCAACGGAAGTAGGGGGATATAGATTCGAAACCATTTGGATAGCGGACCATATAGAACGCGCAAATGTGCAATCAAAGAATAAGTGTTTAATTGTCTCATCATGAGAACAAGAAACACACTTAGAGCTTCCATGCCAATTACGTTTGACAAGATTATCCTTTGTGAGTATGACCCCCTTACAAAGGTACCACGCGAAGATCTTAATTTTCAGCGGCACTTTCATACGCCATACATTTTTGAAGGTATCGACTGGCATATCCGATTGGATCAGAGCCCTGTACATGGAATCCACCGAGAACATACCATTCTTAGTGATCTTCCAACGAAATTCATCAGCGCCTAGTGTAAGAGTAACCCTCGTTAATCTATCAACCAGGTTTTGCCAAGACGCAAGTCGAGGCCCGAGTAAATCTCGTCGAAACGTAACATTAGGAGGTGATGTTTGCATGACTGTAGCCAACGTATCACCTTCTAACGTGTCTGTTCGCATGAAACATACCTGTCTTATTAGCAGAAGCGCATACACAACTAACACACTTGCAAAGTCGCTATGGTAATTGTCAAAGCCGATTGTGTTCTACTTCATGAAATACAACTATTTTTGGATGTAATCAATTGTATTCCACTCCATTAGAATGTGTACTGCATTATGACCATTTTGGACATCTTTTCTCGGCGGTATGCCACACCTTTATTTGCTACAACCTGGTAAAAAATTCTGCCACTAGATAAATTGGCCATCTTACTTTGCAAGCAATCCAAAATTACATGCTATTTATTTTATTATTCAATATTTTAGGAACCACGCAACCAATATGTATCCATCACAATGCACTTTTTCACCGCGTCTAATGTCATCTAATTTGGCGCCACCACCGTGTCAATGAGAACTTTGTGTGCCTCAATGCCCGCATATTTTTCTCTCTCGTTGCAACACATGGGCTTCTTGCCTAGAACACCTGACAGATCGACGGACAGGGAGGACGGCGAGGACAGCGGCATTACGTGGTTGAAGGCCTCGGCGCACCCTCTACCATCGATGTGGCCATGTGGGCCACCACCACCATCGTTTCAGGATGCAGCTGTTCTGGCTGACCTAATCTCATGACCTCCCAACGAACTCTAAGTAGAATCATCTCAAACGAGGAACCAGAAGTGGTTGGCGGAGGTGAGAGGTGACGTCAAGGCGATCTTGATCACCTACTACTATATACAACACGAGAGGGATACGTCGCATGCGCAAGTGCCGACAGGTGTTGTTTCTGGCATCGGCGTCACGCTGTTATGACTCAGTTCTGGAGTAGCATGACTCAGTTCTGTCATTGCTGGATCCAGCATACCTGGACGAGCCTCAGCCCTCCGCTAACCCAGCTGGTTAAAGCCGCCAGATTTTCTTTTTTGAAATGGGAGAATCAGCCTCTGCACACAGCTTTTGTTATTGAAAAAGCAAGTATCAGAGCCGCCAGATATCGATATGAATATTTTTGCCTGTACTTTATTACAGAAGCTTCCCTGTTTGACTTTTTTTACTCTGATTTGCTTCGTGTTCTTCCAATCCAAAAACACTGATGTGAACGGACATATTCAAAGCTCGTTTTGATTGTTGAGAAACTAATCGCCATCCCCGTGTCAAGAGTGAGAGTGGGTGGATTTTTTGATAAAGAGTATATATTAATATCGCGAAGATATCAATTACACCCAGCCTCTGCAATAACGCAATGCCCTAATGGCATTGATTGTTGTTATTGATGTGTAAAAATTGATATAAGTATCCTTATGTGTCCAATGCATATTTCATACGGTCACGTCATTGCATATATATAGTGGCAACAATTCACAATTTCACTATTTCAAATTAGATGCTATTTTTTACGCTAACCATCAAAACCATGCACATCTAAACAATAACTTTGTTATTGGAGACAGTTTAATACAACACAGTATTGATATCACTGATGCGTCCATTTTTTTATCACTATTTTATATCATAATTTTCTGTTATTCATCGATATATTTCATGTTATGATGCATCTCTTATGTTATTTTATCTTATTTTGTATGTGTTATATATTTTGGAGAATAAACGCCGGGACCAGAAATCTGATGGAAAAAAGCACCGTCGAGATACCATATTTCAGAAGATCCGAAGAAGAAGGGGGACATCCGGGGGTTCCTAAAAGTCCAGAGGAGGAACACAGCCAGAAGGGGAGCAAGAGGGGGGCCACCAGGGGCCCACACCTAGGGGTGGCGCTCCCCCTCGGCCACGCCACCTAGGGATGTGGCCACCCTGGCCCACCTCTTGAGGTCATCTTTGGCCCCCTAGGTCCCGAGGGAACCCTAAGCCTCATTCCATCCTCGAAGAATTATTCCGTCGCCGATGCGGGGCGGAAAACACCCGAGAGAGAAAAGCTCTCTGGCAGGGAGAAATCTGCCGGGGAAATTCCTCTCCGGAGAGGGGAAATTACCGCCATCGTCACCGTCATCGCTCCGGGCATCATCAAGATCGTCATCATCATCGTGATCACCACCAGCACCATCACCCTCATCATCCAACTTCATCCTGTTGTAACAATTAGGGGTCTCTATCGTTGTTTTGCATTAGATCTCTCTCCCGGTGCGGATTACTCGTTAGTAGTTGATGCTTGTGAGATTTATCAGTGTTTGTACTTTATGACCAGATTGTTATGATCCATTATATCACCTATAATCATGATCCATATGATGTGTTGTGAGTAGGTCGTGTTTTTCTTGAGGACATGGGAGAAGTCAAGTTGTTAGTAGTGAAGTAATGTTGAATAATATTTAATATTTGATATTTAAGTTGTGGTGTTATTCTTCTAGTGGTGTCATGTGAACGTCGACTACATGATACTTCACCATTTATGGGCCTAGGGGAATGCATCATATATTTGGCTACTAATTGTGGGGTTGCCGGAGTGACAGAAACCTAAAACCCCGTTAGGAAATCTTTACACGAGGGAGCATAGGATCCCGGAGTTTAAAGCTGTGGTTAGATTTATTTCTTAATTACTTTCTTGTAGTTGCGGATGCTTGCAAGGGGTATAATCACAAGTATGTATTAGTCTTGGATGGGACGGTACGTTAGCATAGGTTCACCCACACAACACTTGTCAAAACACCAAAGTTATTCAGCTGCATGGAACAAAAGTACTTGACAGAAACCTCCCGTGTGTCCTCGAGAACGTTTGTTAATCATAAGTAAATTCACCGGCTTGTCCTTTGCTGGAGAAAGGATTGAGCCACTCGCTGCAATCATTACTACTATATTTTATTTACTTGCACTTTATTTATCTGCATTATCAAAAAACCCTACAAATCTATTTTCCACTATTTACAGTTATTCCTTCATCGAAACTGCTTTTCAACACCTTCTGCTCCTCGTTTGGTTCGACACTCTTATTTATCGAAAGTACTACGATACACCCCCTATACTTGTGGGTCATCAAGACTATTTTTTGGCGTCGTTGCCGGGGAGTGAAGCGTTATTGGGAAGTGGAATTGATAAAGGAAGCTTCTGCTGTAAGTGCTGTTTTTTTTTCTGTTTACTGCTTTATTACACTATGTTTGGAACTCCTTTTGAGTCCTTATTTGCGGGCACTGCTGCCACTGCTAGGGTAGTAAGTGACCCACTGCATGATGATATGGATCCTTATAAAATACCCATAAAGATTGTTAAACATGTTATGGATAACTGCTATTCAAGTGATGGAAATATCCATCCTGGTGATCATTTGCTCTTTTTACATGAATTATGTGAGTTGTTCAAGTGTGCAGGTATTACAATGAGCCAAGTTAAGAGGAAATTATTCTATATGTCATTGACAGGCCGAGCCTCTGAATGGTTCAAACTGCTGAAAAATAGCTAGACTATTGAATGGGAGGAAATTGTACCTCTCTTTTATTCTAATTTCTATCCTCCAAGTGAAATCCATAGAGATCAGAATTATATATATAATTTTTTGCCTCATGAAGGAGAGAGTATTGCCCAAGCATGGGGGAGATTGAAGTTACTAATTCTCAAAGGCCCCATTCAAGAGCTCCCTAGAAATATTTTTATTAATAATTTCTATGCAAGGCTTTCTCTTCATGATAAGGATTTATTGGGTGCTTCTTTTTCTGGATCATTTGCACGTATGAAGGATGAAGCTAAATGGGATCTTCTTGACCATATTCAAGAAAACACTGAAGCATGGGAGAATGACAAAGGTAGAAAGTCAGGTATAAATTATGACTATGAATGCATTAAAACCTTTATGTCATCTGAGGATTTTCATAAAGTTAGTACTGCTTATGGTCTTGATTCTCAAGTTGTTGAAAACTTATATAAGTCTTTTGCTTCTTATTTTGATATTCCTAAAAAGGAATGGGACAAGTACCATGCACCTTATAAAGATACTGTTAATTGTGTTCCTGCTAGAGATATAGAAGTTCATACTGTTGATTCTATTGTGCCTGAACCTTATATTGAGAAAATGCCTTTCCCTGCTAAGGTAAAAGAACACTCTATGTTAGCTAGTGTGTTCAATAAAATTGCAAGGAAACCTATAGAACCTGAGGAAGAAATAACTGTAGAACCTACAATAGCAATAGTAAAGGACCTTGTTTCTGAAAATGTAGAAGGGGGACACATTATATTTTGTGAAGATGCTTCTAATATTGTCTCTCATCCTAGTAAATCTAGGAAACCTAGTGTTCATGTGCTATCTATGAGGATAGATGATCACTGTTATTATGGTTTGTGTGATATTGGTGCTAGTTCTAGTGCTATTCCTTATGAGCTTTATAAAGAAATCATGCATGAAATTGGTTCTTGTGAACTTGAAGACATTGATGTGATTATTCAACTTGCTAATAGGGAAACTATTTCTCCAATTGGTATTGTTAGATATGTGGAGGTCTTGTGTGGTAAAACTAAGTATCATGTTGATTTTCTAGTACTAGGCACTTCTGCTAGTGATACTTGTCCTATTATATTTGGTAGACCTTTCTTAAATACATGTGGTGTTGTTATTGATTGTAAAAAGGAGAAAATTCTTACAAAGTTTGATGGAGAGTCTTATGAATTTAATTTCTCCAAATTTGCTAAAGCACCTTATGAAGCTGAATGACCTAATGAAAATTATAGAGTTGAACAGTTGGCTGCTATTGCTCTTGCTCCTCACAATCCTTTGCAGCAATACATGGAAGACCACGAAAGTGATGTCTTTATGGAAGAAAGGAATGAAATTGATGAGATTTTCCTACATCAGCCAGCAATGCTGAAACATAATTTACCTGTGGAAGACTTGGGTACAACATTACCACCCAAGGAAGATCATGTTTTTGATTTAAAGCCTTTGCCAGATAATCTTAAATATGCTCATATTGATGATAAGAAATTATATCCTGTTATTATTAGTTCTCAACTTTCTGATAAGGAAGTGGATAAATTATTGGGGATACTGAAGAAACACATAGGTGCTATTGGTTATACTCTTGATGATTTGAAAGGGATTTCTCCTGCTATTTGTCAGCATGCTATTAATATTGAGCCTGATGCAAAGCCAGTTGTTGAGCATCAAAGTCGTTTAAATCGTAAGATGAAGGATGTGGTAAGAAACGAGGTATTAAAACTCCTTGACGCTGGTATTATTTATCCTATTGCTGATAGTAGATGGGTTAGTCATGTGCATTGTGTCCCTAAGAAACGAGGGATGACTGTTGTGCCAAATGAAAATAATGAACTTATTCCTCAAAGAGTAGTAGTTGGTTATAGGATGTGCACTGATTTTAGGAAGGTTAACAAAGTTACTAAGAAAGATCATTATCCTTTGCCTTTTATTGATCAAATGTTAGAAAGGTTCTCTAAGAAAACTCATTTATGCTTTCTTGATAGTTATTCTGGGTTTTCTCAAATTGCTGTTAAAAAGCTTGATCAAGAGAAAATAACTTCCACTTGTCCTTATGGAACCTATGCTTATAGACGTATGCCTTTTGGTTTATGTAATGCTCCTGCTACTTTTCAAAGATGCATGTCTGCTATTTTTCATGGTTTTTGTGAAGAAATTGTGGAAGTTTTCATGGATGATTTCTCCATCTATGGAACTTATTTTGATAATTGTTTACAGAATCTTGATAAAGTTTTGCAGTGATGTGAGGAGACTAATCTTGTTCTTAACTGTGAGAAATGCCATTTTATGTTTAATGGAGGAATTGTTCTTGGACATAAAATCTTTGAAAGAGGAATTGAAGTTGATAGAGCTAAAGTTGAATCTATTGAGAAAATGCCCTGTCCCAGGGATGTTAAAGGTATTCATAGTATTCTTGGTCATGCTGGTTTCTATAGAAGGTTTATTAAAGATTTCTCTAAAATATCAACACCTCTTACTAATCTTCTTCAAAAAGATGTACCATTTGTATTTGATGAAGATTGTAAAGAAGCTTTTGAAATTTTACAGAAGGCTTTAATATCTGCCCCTATTGTTCAACCACCTGATTGGAATTTACCATTTGAAATCATGTGTGATGCTAGTGATTATGGTGTAGGTGTTTTTCTTGGACAGCGGGTTTATAAGAAGTTAAATGTTATTCATTATGCTAGTAAAACTCTTGATGCTGCTCAAAAGAATTATACTATTACTGAGAAAGAATTCCTAGCTTTAGGTTTTGCTTGTGATAAATTTAGGCAGTATATTGTTGATTCTAAAGTTACTATTCATACTGATCATGTTGCTATTAAGTACCTAATGGAAAAGAAAGATGCTAAGCCTAGGCTTATTAGATGGGTGCTTCTTTTACAAGAGCTTGATTTGCATATTGTGGATAGGAAGGGTGCTGAAAATCCTGTTGCTGATAATCTGTCTAGATTAGAAAATATCCCTGATGACCCTATTCCTCTTAATGATAGTTTTCCTAATGAATAGTTAGCTGCAATAAAAGTGAGCTCTCAAGAGAGTCCATGGTATGCTTACTATGCTAATGAATACAGTTGTTTCGAATTATTTGCCTCCTACCTTTACAGCTCAACAAAGAAGAAAATTCTTCTACGATTTGAGGCATTATTTTTGGGATGACCCACACTTATATAAAGAAGGTGTTGATGGTATTATGAGAAGATGTGTTCCTGAAAATGAACAACTGGATATATTGAGAAAATGTCATACTAGTGCCTATGGAGGACATCACGCTGGAGATAGAACTGCACATAAAGTTCTACAATCAGGATTTTATTGGCCTACTCTCTTTAAAGATGCTAGAAATTTTGTTTTATCTTGTGATCAATGTCAAAGGGTTGGAAATATTTCTAGACTTAATGAAATGCCTATGAATTATTATCTTGTTATTGAACCATTTGATTGTTGGGGTTTTAACTTTATGGGTCCTTTCCCTCCTTCAAAAGGCTATACTCATATTCTTGTTGTTGTTAATTATGTTACTAAATGGGTAGAACCTATACCTACTAAAAGTGCTGATGGTGAAACCTCTTTAAAAATGCTTAAAGGCATTATTTTCCCTAGGTTTGGTGTACCTAGATATCCTACGACTGATGGGGGTTCTCATTTTATTCATGGTGGTTTTAGAAAAACCCTTGCTAAATATGATGTTAATCATAGAATTGATTCACCCTATCATCCTCAAACTAGTGGGCAAGTAGAATTATCAAATAGAGAAATCAAATCTATCTTGCAAAAGACTGTTAACAAATCTAGGAAAAATTAGGCTAAGAAATTAAATGATGCCTGTGGGCTTATAGGACTGCTTACAAAAATCCCATGGGAATGTCTCCTTATAAAATGGTTTATGGAAAAGCTTGTCACTTTCCCCTAGAATTAGAGCACAAATCTTATTGGGCAGTGAAAGACCTAAATAGAGATTTTATACTTGCTGGTGAGAAAAGGCTGCTTGACTTAAGTTCTTTAGATGAATGGAGGAGTGAGGCATATGAAAATGCTAAGCTCTTTAAAGAGAAAGTTAAAAGGTGGCATGATAAGAGAATTATTAAAACAGAATTTCATGTTGGTGAGAAAGTTCTATTGTATAGGTCTCGTCTTAGATTTTTTGCAGGAAAATTACTCTCGAGATGGGAAGGACCTTTTGTTATTGAAGAGGTATATCGTTCAGGGGCAATTAAAATTGTTTCCCTTGAAGACAACTCTTCACAAGTGGTGAATGGACAAAGACTCAAGCATTATATCTCCCAGAGATCCTTATAATGAAAATGTTGATTGTATTCAAGCCATGATCCCGGAGGAGTTTATTAGGAAGCATATTTCAGAAACTGCTGAGTCAGTTTTCGAATAGTTAAAAGTTTTGGTAAGAAAATGTTCGCGAAGTATCTCCCAACTTATATTTTTACTGTTTTTAGAAAATATGAAAAATTATGAACCGGAAACGAGAGGGAGACGGAGCCCAGAAGCTCCACACCATAGGGTGGCGCGGGCCAACCTCTAGCCGCGCCAGCCCTAGGTGTGGGCGCCCCGGAGCCCCTCCCCGACTCGTTTTCGACATGGACTTTCCTTTCGTTATGAAAATTTTTGCTATATAATCCCCCGGACCCCCCGGGGTCCATCTATCGTTTTCTCGTCGTGTTTCTGTTTCGAGCTCTTTCTGCCAGGATCTGTTTCCGGTTTTAGAGGCCTTATTGTCTCCGCCAACGACAACAAGGGGAAGGGACGCAAGGAAGATGATGTCCAAGACCTGAAGCCGGAGGAGGAGATCGAGAGTGGAGCTGAAGGAGATGTAGAAGAAAATTCATGAGTGCATCCATGCGCCACCGTTGAAAGCATTGGGGTGGTGGCTAACCCCTTGAAGCTCAAGAGAAACATGCAGATGAGCACCGGAGGGAAGGTTCCATGTTACTCCCTGGCTTCGAAGACACCTGCTGCGAGAGTCAAGAACTACTTCCACACATTAATTCATGATTATCAGAGCAAAAAGCTGCCCAATAAAAATTTGCCCTCTATGTGGGATATGAATCGTTCTAACCGTGCAGATGAAGGAAGCTCACAACCTAAGGAAGAGTGGGAGGAAATCTTGGTGGATGGGATTCAAAATCTGATAGGCATGCAAACTATGTTGATCGCAATACGGAGGTGATGCATATGCTTATGTTTTCTATTGAAGATATGAAGAAATAAGTTGATAAGCTCATCAAGAAGGATTCACCACCACCACCGAAGAATTGATTCGTCATTGGTTTTTGCATCCCCTCGACTTGTTCCAAGCTTGGGGGGAGTGCCGCGGTATCACATCACTATCTTTCATCTTTTTAATTTTTCAGTAGATTCATATCATGAGTAGAGAAGTTATCATATAGGATGGTTTGCAGTATGGAAGTGTCTCTCCCTAGTTGGTTATCATTGTATTCGTTAGTGTGAGTTGCCGGTTTGAAATATTAATGAGAAGTTTCATCATTTACTTTCTATGCATATTATTTCAGTTTTCAAATTCTGTCATATGGCTCAGCTTGTTATTAGTAGTTGGTATCACTCTAGAGATCATCAAGTTAATCTAGTTGGTTTTGGAAAACTTAGCTTGGGTCAACAGAAATAATAATTTGAGTTGCTAGTATAAGAAAGAGGAATTTTCCTATTAGCTCATAAACTTAGTATTCACAAGTTAAGATCGCTTGTGCTTTCAATGAAGATTTCATGATTGGTTTCATCATATGTATATTTGTTTGTTTTCCTTCAACTCTTATGCTTGCTACCCATCCTTGCTAGCCAAAAACCATGTACTGAGAGGGAATGCTTCTCGTGCATCCAAACCTTAAACCCAAAACCTTTCCATTTCTGTCCACCATACCTACCTAAATGTGCTATTTCACCGCCACTCCAAGTAAATTGCTCATGTGCTACCTTTAAAACTTTCAAATTACTCTTGTTTGGTGTTCCTGTTTTAGCTCATGAGGACGCAAATAAGAATCTTTATCTCACTTGTTGATTGGACTCACACGCCTGGACTAGTGGCTTCATCCGCTTATCCAAATACTAGAAGAGCTGGCAGCGGGGTGCCCAACCCCAAAATAATAATACAAATTCTATTCACTCTTTTTGCCCTTGATTTATCAGTCAAAGCATAATTGTGTAAACAAAAGAGAAAGAGGGATGACCTTCTATACCGATTGCGTCCTTCTATGGGAGCCGCTCTTGTGAGTCTAGTTGGCTTGTGACTACTGTATTTTCTGTTTGCCATTCGTTGACATAAATATACACCTCTCAAAATTTAGACACTCCTCCACGGTTTGTGATTGTTGGCAGGCACCCGAGGATTCGGTTAGCCATGGTTTGTGTAAGATTGATATGAGGAGTTTCATGCATTTTATATCTCTGGTTATTAAAATAAAAGCTCTAGCACATGAGTAGTCCATGCTTCCCTCTGCGAAGGGCCTATCTTTTACTTTTATGTTGAGTCAGTAAACCCATTTCCTTCTGTCTCCAGCAAGCATTTGAGTTGTCGTGTTCTCACCATCTATATGTTGATTTACTCAATCATGTTTTACATCCTTCATTGTTTAGCACATGCTTTATTATCTGAATGAATATTACTTTGAAAGCTATGAATCACTGTAAAAGAGTTGTTATAATTAAACATGTTAAGCCCTACGCTATAAACCTTGCTATGAAGACTTCAGCGAAGATAAGTATAATTTCATTAAATGTTCTCTGACCAAGAACGAAGTTTGCCATTACCAATTTTGATTCTCTCTTTTGCATCTTTGTTTGTGACTCCTTTTACTTGTTTCAAGTTAAGTTATATGAGAGGAAGTTGATGTCTGTAATGATTGGTGCATAGGTAAATGTGATGCTTCTTGTCCGTATTTATTTATTGACTCTTCACTCCATAAACTTGTGGTCATGTTTTCTGAGTTCTGTTTCGCTTGGGGACAAGCGATCTCTAAGCTTGGGGGAGTTGATACGTCCATTTTTGCACCACAATTTTATATCATAATTTTCTGTTATTCATCGATATATTTCATGTTATTTTATCTTATTTTGCATGTTTTATAATTTTTAGAGAATAAACACCGGGACCAGAAATCTGATGGAAAAAGCACCGTCGAGATACCATATTTCAGAAGATTAGAAGAAGAAGGGGGACATCCGGGGGTTCCTAAAAGTCCAGGGGAGGAACACAGCCAGAAGGGGAGCTAGAGGGGGCCACCAGGGGCCCACACCTAGGGGTGGCGCGCCCCCTGACCGCGCCACCTATGGGTGTGGTCACCCTGGCCCACCTCTGCGGGTCATCTTTGGCCCCCGGGGTCCCGAGGGAACCCTAAGCCTCATTTCATCCTCGAAGAATTATTCCGCCGCCACTGCGGGGCGGAAAACACCCGAGAGAGAAACCTCCCGTGTGTCCTCGAGAATGTTTGTTAATCATAAGTAAACTCACCGGCTTGTCCTTTGCTGAAGAAAGGATTGGGCCACTCGCTGCAATTATTACTACGACATTTTATTTACTCGCACTTTATTTATATGCAATATCAAAAACTCCTACAATTCTATTTACAGTTATTCCTTCATCGAAACTGTTTGTCAACACCTTCTGCTCCTCGTTAGGTTCGACACTCTTATTTATCGAAAGTACTACGATACACCCCCTATACTTGTGGGTCATCAATCGTCATCCCAATTCAATTCTCCACTTGATATCTACACTCAGACCAAGGCTAAGATAAATTGGAACTTTTCATCACCCTCAGCATGATCTCTTTCTGTTAGTGAGTAGGGCGAAAAGCCCACCAGAACGAATTTTCACTAAATCACGGACACTTTTACAAGATGCATGGAGGAGGGTATTCCATGCAAATGATTGAAAGTTATCAAATCTAGGAGTATAATCTAGCCTAGGTGGGATGTGCAGAATCTACGACGTCAAATGCTGCAGCACATCGTGATCAAGAACGGCGACGTTGCCATGCTGATGAGAACTTACTTTGTGTGTTTTTGGTTTTTTCCCGTTGCAACGCACGGGCACATTTCCTAGTAATATATAATACTAGTAGGTATAGAATATATATAGATTCATCTGTGTGTGCTCCGTGCTCCTCTCCTCATGCATCCTGAAACTGCTCACCTTTGTTTGTATTCCACTACCCCGTCAGCTGTGCAACTACGCAATCACGACAAAGGGAGATGTTGGGGGTTAGCTAACTAAAAGCTACATGCATGTGCTTGCATGGTAATCAATGTCATATTCGCATGGAGAATAAATCATTTCATTAATCTTCTATTTGTACCTAAAACCCGAAATGCATATAAAATTGTTAATCATGCCTCAATATTGGCCAAACTACATTAATGATGTGTGCGTCAAGGCAGTTTTTTCATGCTATTACGACTATGATGTTGCAAATGAACTAACCATATGTGACTCCACCACTAGCTAACAACTGAAGGAGCATGACACATTGACATCATCCATGAGCTCTAGTAAGAACGATTTGCAACCACGTCAGCCGTTGTCAACATAATAAGTAAAGAAGCGCAGATGAAGAGCACTTTAGAATATCAGCTTAAGCTTTGCATCCCAATTCAAGTCAAGATTATTTTTACAAGATAATGAGAACTTCTCGATACCACTTTACATTTTACCAAAAACTTCTGAGTTGGAAAAGAAGAATAAAAGGAAGTATGTATTGATGGATTAGAAAGGAAAAGAAAGAGATACAATGCTTAAGTACATGTTCAATGACGTGGGTTCCCAGGTTGGAGGCTGCACTACGGCCAGGAGGAGGGGATGAAAATCATGTCAGCTAGAATAGCACTTTAAAATATCAGCTGCAACTTTACATCCCAATCCACGTAAAGTTACTTTTACAATATAATGACAAGTTCTTTGTACCATTTTATCTATGACCAACACTTTATGAGTGGACACGAAGAAGATAAGGTAGTTCGTCTTGATAGACAAGAACGGAAAATAAAGGTCTACAATGTTTAAGTTACATGTTCAATGACATGGGTTGGAGACTACACTATTGTTGGGAGGAGGGAATCACATCCAAATCATCCGGAGTCAAGCTAATAAGTAAATAAAAGTAGATAAAAAGCACTTTAAAATATCAACTACATCTTCGCCTTCCAACCAAGAGACAAGGTTAATTTTACAAGATAATGGAAACTTTTCAGCACCAATTTAGATATGACCAACACCTTCTGAGTGGAAAGAAGAAGAAACAGAAGTTCGGCTTGATGGACAAGAAATGAAAAATAACTTAAATTGATGTGAAAGGGAAACCAACTTATATTTACAATAAACGGAAAATGGCTCGATGGACAAGAAAGGAAAAAACGAACTTAAATTTAAGAAACTCCTGTTTCTTAAAAATTAGCTACATGTTGGCATCCCAACCAAGTCAAGGTTACTTTTAGAAGAGAATGACAACTTCTCAGCACCACTTTATATATTACCAACACCTTCTAAGTAGAAATAAGAAACAATAAAATTTAGCTTGATTGACAAGAAAGGGAAAACAACGGCTGCAATGCTTATGTTACATGTTTGACGTGGTGGTTGGAGGTTGGTCTATTGTTGGGAGGAGGGGATGACAATTGGATGGAATCGGATATGTTGGGCACACATGCTGTTTCCATGATAATCTAACTAGTTTGACACGGTATGCTTGCAAGCAACCCGCTCCTCCTTCAATTCATGGACAATAAAGGAAAAACAAGTGCTACTATGCTTAAGTTACATGTTTTTAATACTTTACATATGATAAACACCTTACAGTTGGAAAATAAAAAGGAAAATAAAATCATCCCGATGGACACCAAAGAAAAGGAAAGGAATACAATGCTTAAGGTACATGTCACCAAATTTGCAGGTGATGAAATCTCTACGAAGTACTGCTGCCTTCCTATAAAAGGGAATTCTTTCATGATGAGAATATATTGGGTTTTAGATGCAAGAAACAAGATATTAGAATGGCAAACATGGAGAAATAATAGAGATCTAGAGAGTGAGAAATTAAAAAGAACAATAAAGGAAGATCTGATCCCTCCCTGCATGCTTCTCTGATACCATCTCTTCGTCATTAACATCATTGCATAGTGAAAATTATCTTCTTTTCCCTATCCATTTTGCTTCTCCTTTTGAGTTTGTAACTACATCTAGAGGAAATTTAGGTGTAAAGAGTTCATCTACCAGCGCAATGAGATTATGGATCGCATATTCGGGTACTAAACTCAGTAACTATGCATGTGATATGTGTGGTTATTTTTTAATTCTTTATTGTTCTTGTTTAGTCTATTTCCTCTATTCGTGAAAGCTATTTTTGTGATCAGTTTCACATTTGATGTGCAAACAAAAACACCAAAACTATAGTGTGTTTTATATGCATTGTCCGGTGTCTAGTCTATCCGGACCCCTTACTTACTGCTTCCCTATCTCAGTCCATCGTGGGTGGAAGTTTGCTTGGTGGTTTATTGTTATGTGTTATTTTCATTACTTGTATGTGGGCGTCTGTAATGGTGCAAACTGCTTATGTGTGTTTCATCTTTAAAGAACATGTATATATGTACGTTGTAGGTTTTATTCTTTATCCCATCCTCATTCTCTCCTGTCAGCTAAAATAGATTCTATATCCTCGTCTAAAAGCTGCTTGCTATCATTCTATTTTTCTTGTCGAAGTGTGTGCCTTTTAAGTGTTGTCGAAAAAGTATGATGCATAATTCAAAAGTACCAAAAATAATGCCCATTTGGATTTATGATTGGTTTGTATTAGTAACTATCCTCAATTATGTGAGTCTACCTTTGGATTTATGATTGTCCTGTCTTAGTCACCATCTTTGGGGAACCTACGATTTACTCACTGGGAAAATCACTTTGATAACGCGACAACTAATGTAGCCATATGACCTCATGCCCGTCATGATATAGGTTTTCAGGGACAACAACTTGAGTTTCATGGGTAATTTTCCAACAAAATATATACGAGTTTGTTACAATTACAATTAAATGTATGCAACATCAAAAAAATCAGGCAGTGGAGGGGGACACAAACTTGTACGCAACATTTTGTGAGTGATTTATCAACAAAATTTGAGCGAATTTGTTAGAAACTTAAAACACACATGCAACATTTCAAAGTATCGCGAAAATCCTTGAAATCTGTTTCAGAACAGCAACTTCCTAAATCGCACTACCTCTCTATTAGAGGTTACTCTTGGCACAAAAACAAAATAAAATGATAAGGAGCGGTTGTTACAGAGGTAACAACTTCCAAGAGACAAAAAGAACAAAAGAAAATAGAAGAAAAAAAAAAATAAAGGGAAAAAATTGGTTGCCTCCCACAAGCGCTTTTCTTTAACGCCTTTTAGCTGGGCATGAAGAACGAATCAAGTATTTTCAATATATACATCATCAAGATCATCGAAAATTTCTTCAATAGTGCAGCTAGTTCTTTTAGGAGGGTTCTCTGAAATAAGTTTGTTGAAAACACTAGGTGAATCAAGAATAATGCTTTTGGCTTTGCTCACACTAGATTCCTCTTCTACAGTTTTAGAAATTCCCCCTTCTTTAGATATACTATTTTTTGGTGGGGGATTCTTTGGGACATACATGAATTTATGCTTCTTTTCCACTATAGCTTCTACCTTTTTAGTTTTAAGAGAGAACAAGGTAGACCCCAAAGTTTCTATAACCTCTTCAATTTTGTCTATTCTAGATGGCTGATTTTAATTAGCTTTTGTAATTTCAAAAAATTCAACCCTTTTGGAAATAATTTTTATAGAAACATCTAGTTTTTCAACATGCTCAATTAATTTCTTGTCTAGATTATTTTGTTCCTAAATATTAATTATATTCTCCTCAATAGAATCCAACCTATATAGCACATGTTCGATAGTTATAACAATTTTAATTTCATCAATAGGAGGATTTACCACTAGGCTTTCAATAACACTAAGAGCTTCCAAAGTGTGCGCTCCTAAAAAAATTACACCCATTAAAGTGTCAAGTATATATCTATACCAATTGGTGATACCCACATAAAAATTTCTAAGAATAATAGTGGTGGCTTCCTTTTTAGTGGATCTATTTTGAGCATCGTTAATTCTATACCAAACATCTTTTAAACTTTCCCCACCTCTTTGTTTCAAGGTGAGGATCTCAGCCTCGGGAGACCTAGAAAAATGAGTAGATCTAGACATACTAACAAAATAAACTAACAACACAAATAAAAGACTAGAAACTAGAGAACTAATTTTTTTGGGTTTTTGATAAAGATAAAACAAGACTAAACAAAAGTAAACTAAGTAAGAACAAAACAAAGGTAAGAGAGTGGAAGTGTGAGACTCCTCTTTTGGCAAGCTAGAAGTCCCCAGCAATGGCACCAGCAAAAGTACTTGATGCTGGCGTGATGACATGCTCGTTGGGAGACCCCAAGCGGAAGGTGTGATGTAGTCTAGCGGAAATTTCCCCAAAGTTAAGGAACCAAGGATTATCGAACCAGTAGGAATTCGTAATCTTGGAGAAGGTTGCTTGTTGTCTGGCACATAAACAAGCGTGGAACCTGCACACAAACACAAACTTTCTCTTGCCCCAACTTTCCGGATGGTTGTCAATCTTCCGGTCTTCCTGAAAACGAGAGAATTAAACGTATATAGTCTTGGAAAGTAATAAAAGTAAAAAATGGAACAAAAAGGAAACAATTATGAAAGTGCTTAAAATAAGGTTACAAATATGAGGAAAATAGGACCGGAGGCCACAGGTTCACTAGTGGTGTCTCTCCAAGGAAACCAAACATGCTGGCTAAACAAATTACAGCTGGTCAATTGACAAATCATTAACGTATAACAATACTATTATGACAAGATATAGTTCACGGGTTCTAACATTGTAGCATTACGTCAAGGCATATGGACTGCTATCCAGCATCTAGCAAATCTCTCTGGTATTGAGCTGCAGCAATGAAGTGATTGCTTTGTGTGCATCAGACAAGTGCATTAAGAACAATACGTAATATAAGCAGTGGTCCTCGTCGTAGAAAAGAGCACCGTTTCTTTCTCCCTAGTAGAAATAACGCATCCCTCATCCATCACGTTTCTTTCACTCGAGCACAGATGTAAGGGTGGCATGAACCTACCATCTAGCATATAAACCCTCTCTTGGAGGTGAAAACAACTACGTGGCCAAGGTAATCATAAACACCGGAGAGCATTGCAAGACAATATTAAAACTCTCTACAAATATAAGTGAAGCATCTCAGATTGACATGAACAAAATAATCATACTCTCATGGTTCATCGAATCCCTGCAAACACAACATGCACAATTACATGATGGTGGTATCGATCATGTGAGGCAGCTCACGAGACTCTAAACATAGAGGTATAGGTGATAGAACAACCATCTAGCTACTTCTATGAACCCGTAGTCCCGAGATGAACTACTCACGCATCTGTCCGGAGGCGACCATGGTGATGTAGAGGCATCGGATGACGATTCCCCTCTTTGACAGGGTGCCAGAACACGTCTGCCGAAGCCTAGATTGGACTTTCGAGGTGACGGCGCTTCTCTATATGTTTCATGGAAAATAACTCCATCACTGACAGTTTTAGGGTTAAAGGCAATTTATAGGCAAAGAGGCCCCTCTCTGGCTCTTCTTTGGACTCTGTCTTCGTTACGGGTAAAAAAAAATGATATCCATGGATTTTCAACCTTTTCCGAGAATATTTCTTTAAGAACTTTTCTAAAATAGAAAAACAGCAGAAAACATCCACTGGACTAGTGAAAGAGCATTTCTTGATCCCTAGTGTTTTGTGTATTAATTAACAATACTAGTGATATATTTATTCGGGTTTTAAGTGATGCAGATCGTTAAATTTATTTTATGCATCAAACACTAAAAAAAGTGTGAAGGTAGATCAGTTGTTGCAGTTTTAGAAGGCAATCGGAAATTCCCAATCGGAAATTTCTGGTCAACCGGATTATCCGGTTCTGAAGAAGCTCTGCAAAAACGGCTAAGGAAAGAAAAATCTCTAGCACTGGAGGTAACCGGAAATTTCTGGCCAACCGGATTATCCGGTTTGTTCTAGGGCCCGGAGAAAACGGCTAAGGACCAAGCATTTTTTGGGACAGAAGCTAGCCAGAAATGTCCAACCGGAAATTTCTTGACTACCGTAATATCCGGTTGGTAAAGAGGGACTCAAAAAATGTCTAAGTTCTAGAAACAATTTGGCACTGGAGTTACCCAGAAATTTCCATCAACCGGAATATCCAGTTTGGTCAACTCCTTATGAAGAGGCCAGATCTGAAGTTGTCAAGGCAATACTAATATCCATTTCAAGTTTGAACAGGAAATTCCGCTTCATTTCTACACTCTAACGGTCACATTTCCTGAGGGGTTATAAATACCCCTCCTTCTTCTCCAAGAGCTCTAGTTCGTCCAAACATTTAAGGCCCATTTCTTGAGCTCACCAAAAGTGATTTATCCCAATCCCTCCACCCAAACTCATTGATATTTGGAGTATTGAAGGAGAAGGCCCTGATCTACAACTTCACCAACTCGTTCTTCATTTCCCCTCATTCGCTTGAGGGATTCAAGTCTAGGGTTTCCTTGTCGAAAACCTAGAATCTGTTGTTTCTCACTTTTTGATTGTAGCAATATTATTGGTGCTCTTGGGAGCCCCCATTTCAGTTGTGGGTGTGTGCCTCAAGCTCATTGTAAACGCAACGATTTCCGCCTCGAATGGAATCAATAGTGGAAGGTGAACTAGGCCTTTGTGGCAAAGTTCATCGTAGAACAGGGTGAGGCCTTTGTGGCGTTGAGTAGGCCTTCATGGTAAAACTCACACCCCTCCAACGAGACATACTCCCCTCAAAAGGAGGAACTCGGTAATACATCCTTGTCTCCACGTGCTTCCTTTATTGGTTACCTTGATCCTCTACCTATACTTTGTGTTTGTATCTTGCTTAGTTTTGTCCTTATCATATAGGTAAATTCACCTTAGTTGCATATCTAGAGAATTTACTTTTGTGTCAAGCCTCGATCCTTTACCCATACTACCCGTTCACCTAGGACATCTCGTTAATAGGATAGGTAATGAAAACATCAGAAAACGATAGAAAACATGTGGAAAACAAAAGGTATTGGGTAGAAAACAAGCATGGGGCATAAAAAATTATAGATATGTTTGCAATGTATCAATCAGATATATATTTTGCCGTAGTGCCACAAGCAACCTACTGAGAGACTTCGATGTCCTACTAGATTGATTGCCCTGGTTCCTTAACTGGGAAAGTTTGATGCTGGACTACATCATACCTTCCTCTTGGGGCTCCCAACGGGTGTGTGATTTCACACCATCAGGCTTCCATAGAGAAACGAGAGCATTCATCATCTCCTTTGTTTATTAGAAGAAAGGTTTGGCTGATTTCCCAGGAACAAAGTGTGAAGGAGTTTATCGATTATTGTTTTTGTTTATCTTTTGTGTACTCGGCACCCGCTTGCTAGCTCTTTTTGCAATATTACGGACATGCACATTCCCCATGAGCTAAAAATATAGGCACAAATAAGAAGTAACAATAATAGTTTTGAAGGTTTAAAGGTAGCACACAAGAAATTTACTTTGAGTGGCGGTGAAATACCACGTATATGAAGGTATGGTGGACACTAGGGGAAGTGTTTGGCTCAAGGTTTGGATACACAAGTAGTGTTCATACTAAGTACATGGTTTAAGCTAGCAAAGGCTTTATAGAAAACATAAAGTGTTGAGGATACAAACAAATATACTCCCTCCGTATCAAAATATAAGATGTTTTAGTGTTTTTTAGATAACATGTATCTAGACATGTTTTAGTGTGTAGATTGATGTGTATCTTGCACTAAAACATGTATATGTACGATTTGTCTAGTAAACAGTAAAACATATTACATTTTGATACGGAGGGAGTAGTAACCAAGCAATAAGAGCAAACATGCAGTATTAAGTTGTCTTCCTTGTCGGCATATAGGATTCATTGCAAGAATATAAAACTAGAAAGCTAGCAAGCATAAACTATGTCTAAGATAATATATTTGCATGTCAATCTCTCTTCTTTGTTTTAAGTCTCTAAGAATTGTTTCTATGACCAATGCTATGTTTTCCAATACTCAACATTTTTTTTAAAGCTACACCCAATGCAAAGCCACTACTTCTCACAAAACCACCATATAAGATTGATTTCAACTGACAGAATACTAAAGTAAAAACGATGAGTTATCGTTAATATTCCACTATAGACGACCACACAATAACGGATAAAAAATTCACTCAAATAGTAGTGACAACCCATATTGCAAACGACCATCCTACATGATAACTTCCCTAATCACAATATGACACACGACTCAAATAGAGCATATTGTAAATATAACTTTGAGAGAGGTGTATGTCTATGTCAACGAATGCTAATAAATGTTTTATTATCTTTCATGTCAAATGGCTTCTAAGAGTGGAACCCATTAAGGAACGATAACATTCATCTTCTCCTTTGTTTACACAAGCTATGTTTGAACTGATTTCTCCCGAACAAAGTGTGAGGAGATTAAGTGTTGTTGTTGTAGTTTATATTTTGTGGGTTGGGCACCCATTTTCCAGCTCTATTTGCAGTATTAGGGACAAGCACACTATGTATGAAATTCAAGAGGTGAAGCCATCCAACATGTAGAAATAATAAATCATTTAATACTTCCTCATGAGCTAAAATAAGAACACAAAGCAAGGTTTAATAATTTTGAAAGTTTTAGAGGTAGCACACGAGCAATTTACTTGGAATGGATATAACATAACATGCATGGGTAGGTATGGTGGACACATTGGAATAACTTTGGTTTAAGGTAGTTAGATGCACGAATAGAGCTCATACTCAGTACAAGTGAAGGTTAGCAAGAGACTAGGAGTGACCAACTAAGAGAGCAATAACGATCAGAATCATGCATAGCGACAAAACATCAGTGATCAAAGGATAAAGTGATATTACGAGTCTAAAAATAAATGATCATCAGGGCTAAAGGTGACTATGCTTATAGTTATAACATGGTGTGAGAATGTGCCAAGTCAATCCAAATAAATCATCGAAGGAGAATAACATGATAACATGCTTCATTAGGATCAAGAACAACACGTGGTTTAATTTGAATAGTACACTAAGCACTCTCAGTTATTTAAGACTATTCATGATGAATCATAAATTACTAAGCACACAATTAAGATAACATCTAGCATGACATGTCAAAGCCTAGCCATAGTCAAAACAAGCTTCATTTGCACCACTATAGGCATGAAATATTTTTCTCCCATCCAACACCAATTAACTTATTTGAAACAACTCTCTTAAAAAATAATCAATAAATACCAGAGACATAATCATATCTAAATATAGAAAACTAACAATCTCTAAACAAAACAAACAAGGAAAACAAGAGCTAAAAACAACAGTAGCAAAAACTGAAAACTCACAAAGCAATAAGAGTGAAAATTAGTGTTCTAAACAATAAAATGGAGTGTGTTTCTCTCCAGCAAAGAATGCTAGGATAAAACCATTTATGACCAGCAAGAAAACAAATCAAATCTGAAAGAAAAATAAAATGGCGCTCCAAGAACAACACATAGTATGTGAAGCAATAAAAATATAGTGTCCTAAAAGGTGACTTGATAAGTTTTTCGATGAAGAAGGGGGTGCCTTGGGCATCCCCAAGTTTTGACATGTGTACTTCTTGCATATTATTTTGGGGTGACATGGGAATCCGTAATCTTGAGATTTTGTCCATCTTCATCTTCTCATATCATCCTCCTATCCTTACATTCGAAAACTTTCTCCACACAAAACTCCGCACAATCTTCATTAACAGGGTTTGTGCATCAAATAAATAAATCCACTTGGTTCGGTTTTAACACAATATAAACACTCAATTTCAAAATTAGGTACTGATACAACATATTTTAAAGCTCTCCCGTTAAGAGAACTAAAAATAAAAAGATTAAGAGGCAAATATAAACAAAGGCAGAAATCTGTCAAAACAGAAATGACTATAAGGATAATTTTTTTCGAGGCACTTTTGTAGCTGAAATAAAAAAGTGGCAAACTAACGAAAATTAGATAACAATCTGGGTCACGTGCCCATTTTGTTTCATAATTTTCTCGCACTCTGGCTAAGAGATACGCATTTGTTTTGGTAAGCATAAAAATTTGGACATAAAACAAAAAATTGCACTTCCTTTCAAATAGAGGTTACTCTTGGCACAAAAACAAAATAAAAACGATAAGTAGAGGTTGCTACATAGGTAAAAACTTACAAGACTCAAATAAAATGAAATGAAACAAATAAAAACATAGGAAAACCAAGAGAAAACAAGGTGGGTTGCCTCCCACAAGCATTTTCTTCAACGCCTTTTAGTTAGGCATAAAGCAAGAATCAAGTAGTATCAATAAGATCATCACCAAAAAAATTCAATATTGCAACTAGTCCTTCTGGGAGGACTTTCTGAATTAAACTTGTCCAAAATTCTAGGAGAATAAAACATAGTGATTTTATCAATAAGATTATCACTTTCAGTTTTGCTCAAATTAGGTACTTCTCCCACAACTTTAGAAGTTCCTTACCTCTTGATGGATGAATTAGTTTTTGTCTATATGTTCTTAGGAACATACATGAACTTAGGTTTCTTTCCTACCATAGCTTCCATTTTTTTAGTCTTGAATGAGGACAAAGTGGCTCCCAAGGTTTCTATAACCTCCTCAATTTTGTCTATTCTAGATGGTTGATTCTCACTAGCCTTTATAGTTTCAACAATTTTAATCCTCTTAGAAATATTCTTTATAGTGCAATCTAGCTTATCCACTTGACCGATTAACTTTTTATCTATCTCATTTTGCCTCGAAATATTAGATATATTCTTCTTCTTAACATCCAACCTATCTAAAACATGTGCCAAAGTAATCTCAATTTTAATTTCATCAATAGGAGGATTTCCCACTAAGATTTCAATAACATTAAGAGCCTCCAAATTGTGAGCTCCTAAGAAGGTTTAACCCATTAAAATGTCAAGGATATATCTATACCAATTTGTGAGACACGCATAAAAATTTCTAAGAAGGATAGTGATGGCTTGCTTTTTGATAGACTTATTTTGAGAATTATTAATTCTATACCAAGCACCTTTTAAACTTTCTCCACCTCTTTGTTTGAAGGTGAGGACCTCATATTAAGGTGACATAACAAAAGGAGTAGAGCAATACATAAAATAAAACAAAGATAAAACCAAACTAACAAAGCAAGTAAAAGACTATAAACTAGAAACTAATTTTTTGGGATTTTTTATATAAGAAAAACAAAGCTAAATAAAATTAAAGTAAGCAAGAACAAAAAAAAATAGATAAAGAGGAAGTGTGTAACTCCCCTAGGTGAAAGCTTAAAGTCCCCGACAACGGCGCTAGAAAATATCTTGATGGAGTCGTTGACGGGAGTCGGTCTTCGTTTCCCCCGACAACGGCACCAAAAAGATCTTGCTTGTTAACATGCACCACACGTTCGTTGGGAGACCCCAAGAGGCAGGTATGATGCTGCGTAGCAGTATTTTTTCCCAGTTATGCAAGTCATGCGCAAATTTGACAACAAGTGGGAAATTATGCTCGCCAAGAATCTCGTCTTCCACGAGCAATCAAACCACATTGAGTTGAAGTATTACTTCATCCTGGACTTTGTGGAGACGATGAAGATCGAGCTGGAGTTCACGCTCACCTAACACCAACTCGTAGACATGCTCACCAAGTCGCATGGGTGAGTCTCGCGACAGAGCGGCGCTCAAGTATCAGCATGGTGGAGATGTCGCCGAAACTTGGTCCTAGTGAGTGAATGTTGGAATAGGCATGTGTTCCTCGCGGCTAGAAGCAAGGAGCCGGTTTCTCGGGTTGCTCAGGAAACTGGCAAGGTCGAGGTCGGAGGAGTCGGTAAAGCTTCAGGTCTAGAGGACCCGACAAGGCCAGCTCAGGAGGAGCCGACACTGTTTTTCCGGGTGCTCACTAGGAGCCAATTTTTTATAAAGTACATAGTAGGTAGATAGGACAAGTTATCGTCACTTACAGTGTATCCCAGTTAATGGAGGTATTCCACAGTAGATTCGTTTCATGACGTTGTGATGCGGTTCCTAGTCATGACATCATAAACCTGTCATGTCAAGTCAAATTTGACAGGATAGTTGACTTAGCATGTACATGGTTGTTCCTTCCCCTTATAGGGAAATAGCAATGAGAAAAATGAGGCAAAAACCAAAATCCTTTTGGCACACACTCCCTTTCGTTTCTCTCTTATTTGGTCTTAGGGGTGACACCAAGGACATGCCACCGCCCATCTCCTCCCCCGGTGTGGCACATAGTTAACTAGACCGGTCTCGCGCCGACAGAGAAGGAAAAGGTGAAGACACCGATATCACGCCATCCTTCGAATCGCCACTCTCAGTCTGTACCATCGGCTAGTGCAAGAAATCTACTAATAGAAACTTTTAACGGCTAAAGCAAATAGAGAGCAAAAAAATGAAAATGTTAGTTTTTAAAAAAGAATGAAATCAGATTATTTTAAACGAAAATTGGAAATGAAATGGGAAATTAATCCCGGTGAAAAAAAGGGCATGGAAACGTGCATAGCATCAGCAAAAACCATGACAGGTCTTTAAAAAAACAAGAAAAACCGAAACTCACAACTTAAAAAAAATTAAAACACACTTATATTAAGCAAGCAAGCCGCCTCATTACAAACCTTGCAGTCCTCTTAGGTACCCTGGTAAGGGAAAGAGTGCGTAAGAAACTTGCTGCCACCCGATCATATCAGAGTTAAATCGTTTACAAGTTTGCCCACTAAAAAGCTAGCGGGCTCATTCACCCAATTACAAGAATTTTTATCAGTAAAGCAGAAACTAGCTAAATCATGGGCCACCTCACTTGCTTCCCTCAGACGGTATCTGAAAGAGACGTTCCTATTAAGAGATGCCAAATCCACGCAATCAGAAAAAATTGTTGATGCCTCGTCCCACCAAACCATCTCACATGTGCAAGCTGCGATAATCTTAGTGGAATCCGACTCAGCTATTACATTATTGCATCCGAGCTGCTTAGCAAGAGCTAGTCCCTCCTTCATCGCCATTGCTTCTGTCGCCAAGGGGGAAGCTGTGTGAGGAACAAGGTACAAGCTGCTATAAATCTTCCTTCATA
Source organism: Alopecurus myosuroides (assembly GCA_028641055.1). Classification (NCBI taxonomy): domain Eukaryota; kingdom Viridiplantae; phylum Streptophyta; class Magnoliopsida; order Poales; family Poaceae; genus Alopecurus; species Alopecurus myosuroides. Next base: position 297,356,838 of record CM054063.1, on the reverse strand, counting down.
ATCACGCATCACAGCTCCTGCCGCCCCAGCTGTAGCATCATAATGAAACGACCCATCCACATTAACCTTTACTTGCCTTGGGATGTGGTTTTATCCAACCTTGACGCCTTTGGGTTATTTTCCTCATTGCCATGCTCGCATTCGCCGCAATACTCAGGATAGACATTGTACATTGATTCATCAGTGGCACCTGTTCATCATGGGTTCGGCGTCGCCGTATCCACCCAAGATACCAGCAGGTAACCGAAATAATTTCTTTTATGCCCACCTCCGTTACTCCTTGCATGTTGCCGAGGTTCTGCCGTAAAAGGACTTCCTGAACTGCCGAGCCCGCTCGATCAGATACACTAGCTATAGCAATTAGATCCTTTTAAACTCACAACTTTTAATATACAGGAGCATTATCTATCTTATATGCACGTACACAATAACTATTCGCCTAAAACGAGCAACATACAACTATTTTGGCCAACTAATTATTGACGCATTAACTAGTTTGATTTGCTGCCCATATATCTTTAATTTGAGATAAGTGGCTTTGTATATAAAACTAGAGGGAGTATAATAAAGTATTATATACTCATTAATTAAGTAATTATCTCATTAACTAGTAGATTTAGTCTATCTTTTTATCCCTAGTAAATGGTTATAATTGGGAGTAATTGGGAGATAATGATGCTAAAACTAAAATATCGGGGCTGCTCTATAAATCAGTGTCCGCGTTGTGCTTTCTAGCGCTCAGACCAGGTGCACATCACTTTCCATGGCTTCTCCGTTCATGTACATCCTCTTCCTATGCAACTGTTGTTTCATTGCTTTTGCAATCGGCGGGCATGCCAACTTTGCTCAGGTGTCAATGACCTTAATGGAGCCTGAAGATGTGTGCTCGGTATCAACAGGTACATGAATATTGAACCGAACTCTGCATTTCTAGTTTAGAACCTCTAGATTTTCAGGGCCTCTTTGGTATGTGTTATTCAAATATTAGACATGTACCAATGAGTACCTATGTGGAAAAATCGATTACATAGATGGAGCCAAATTAGTTTAGGACTAGGATAACATTTACAGACAAGACAATAAAACAGAAAAATGTGAAACCAAACTATTTAGTTTATGTTGTTTGCTTGCTTTTATATTTAGCTTTTATTGTCCTATATATGTTTCTCCAAGTTTCCTATACAGCTATTTTCGTCCACGTGGATGTCTTGTATCCGGTATTGTTAAGGAGTAATACATGTTCATTTATCTTTTGTACCATTTGAATTCAGTACAAACTAACACTCAATGTTTGGAATGCAAAACTGACACTCAAAGAATGTTCCAACTTTTCAGCGAGGCCGGGATCAAACACTGCACCAATAACGCACAGGTATGGACCATGTGCGCCGTCACAGTCCACCGACAAACCATCCACCATCGAGAGGCTTCATAGAAGCCGTGCCCGCGCGAAGCACATCATAAACGGTGCGTCGAGGGGCAAGGTGCGTATACCCACGTACCTAGGAAGCTTCGTAGATTCGCTGGATTATATGGCGACGGTGGCGCTGGGCACGCCGGCCGTGCCCCAGACCGTCCTCGTCGACACAGGCAGCGACATGACGTGGGTGCAGCGCGCGCCGTGCAACAGCACAAGCTGCTACCGGCAGAAGGACCCCCTGTTCAACCCGAGCAAGTCGTCAAGCTACGCCCCCATCCCCTGCGGCTCGGATGCGTGCAAGATACTATACGACGACGTCTACGAGCTGGGCGCCTGCACCAAAGACAGTGACATGTGCAGGTATGAAGTCACCTACGGTGATGGAGCGAACACGACCGGGGTGTACAGCAACGAAATGCTAACTCTTGCTCCTGGGGTCGTCGTGAAGAGCTTCCACTTCGGGTGCGGCAACCACCAGCGTGGCCCCTTCGACGCGTACGATGGCATCCTCGGCCTTGGTGGCGCGTTCGAATCGCTGGGCACGCAGACATCATGGGGCGGTTTCTCCTACTGCCTCCCGCCGGTGAACAATCGTGCTGGGTTCCTCGCTCTGGACGTGGGGCGCGACAACACGTCGGGCTTCTCTTTCACGCCCATGCTCCGTGAGGACTTCCAGTCGTGGTTCTACCAGGTGACGCTCACTGGCATCAGCGTCGGAGGGAAACCGCTCGACATCTCCTATTTCTCGCATGGCATCCAAATGATCATAGACTCCGGCACGATCCCGACGGCGCTCCCTCCGACAGCCTACAAGGCGGTTCGGTCGGCGTTCCGGGCTGCCATGGCAGGGTACCCACAGCTAGTGCTAAATGGCCCTCTAGACACATGCTATAACTTCACCGGCCACGGCAATGTCACCGTTCCGAGGGTCGCGCTGACATTCAGTGGCGGCGCGACGATCGACCTCGACATCCCCAACGGGGTTCTTTATGGAGGATGCCTAGCATTCCACGATACCGGGGAGGACGGACCTTGGGGAGTCCTCGGCAATGTGAACCAGCGAACCCTCGAAGTCCTGTACGACGTTGTCGGGCGTCAAGTTGGATTTCGAGCCGGTGCTTGCTGATCAATGATGCGCTTGTACTCGTTCTACTTTACTAGTTATAATGATCTAGACTTTGTGGTGCCTTTTTACTATAGTTAACTGGTTGTTGTTGCCAAACCTGGTGTAAACTGCAACTAGTGTTTTAGCCAATTGAATCAACAAGAAAGGTACATCACGAGCTAATGTTGTCTTTTTTTTTTCAAGTTATTCAATGCTCCTCCGTTTCAAATTAGTTATCGCAAATTTAGTACTAAGTTATACAAAATCTACAAAAATTAATTTGGAACGGAGAACGTATTTGCGAATTCAGCATGAAGTTACATCATCAAGACAAGATGGAAACAAGATCAAGGAAATTTGGAGAGGTTCCTTGGTGCTACCGAGAGGGAAATACTTGATGCTTCGTTTTCAATCTCGAAGTGGGAATCGTGATCCCACACCTTTTGTCCTCAGCACCCGTCCACTGTGTGCACTCCACTTCTGCCACCGGTGTGTCCTCACCCTCCGCTGGCGCGTCACGTGATCTCTCACTCCGTCGGACCCTCGCGCTCCGTCATCCTCTCATTCTAGCCCTCCGCTGGCACCGGCCATGAGCCCAGGACCGATCTCTAGCACTGGCTCCTCTGCAATTTCAACCCATGCAACAACAGAAAGAGCAAAGATTTCATGTGCATCCACATTCATTCAAGTACATGAGAACAACAAAGAAGATTTTGTACATCTGCATTGATTCACATACAACAACACCAGAAACTATTGTCATTGTGGGAGCAAGGCTGGTCCCAGTGGGAGTAAAATATGTAGTAACATCAGTGCCACCTAAGTCAAATAAAATGACGCATTCGCTAACTAATAAAGAGATACGTAAATAGAGTAAGATGGCTAGTTACTGTAGCATCACACATATCGAGATAATGCAGTAAATGAACCCCTGCATGACACCACATATATGTTATCAAGCTAGTAACATCACACGTTTCTAGGCAAATTTTCTTATGTGGCAAGGAGTAAGAGGTATTAGTGGTAACATAATATGTTACCGTAACATCACATATTCCAATGTAAAATGAGTCTACAAACCGTAACATCACAAATTCCAATGTAAAATGAGTCTACAAACCTAATAAATGCACATTTGTACGACACTACACTTATGTTACTCTCCACTATGGAGACAATAACATAGACTAGTAACTTGACAATGTTACTAGTCTTCCCACTATGAGCATGGTTAATGCCTTAAATATTCACCATTGCCCTTCCAGATTCATATTTGCTTTGGATATCATTCATCAACTTTAGATTCTGATACGATTACAAATTTAACGTTAAAAGATTTAGCCGGTGTACAGCTGAGAAACTCTAATAGATTGGTGCTAAATCGCAAATGAGTTACCAGAACAGGCAATCCACAGATCACAGGTGTACAACTGTTGCAAAGAAAAACCGCAGAATGGAAGCATCAAATGAAGGAAAAAAACAAATAATGCACTAGTGGAAACAGGGCCAACCATCCCGGTTCGTAAGGGCCATTTGTCCCGGTTGTGCAACCGGGATGGGCCAGCCGGGACAAATGGCCCTCCCCCATTGGTCCATGTTGTGCCAGGACCTGGGACAAATGGGGCTGACCACGTGGCGACCCTGGCCAGGGTCATTCGTCCCGGTTCTTAACACGAACCGGGATGAATGCCTCCTCTGCCGCGGCAGCACTTTTGCCATTTTCTCTGCTGAGGCAGAGTTTTTTTTCTATTGTTTGTTTTCCTTTTTATTTTATGTTTTGCGATCAATTCGATTTCACGATACCCCTGTCACCATACACTGATAAGGAGCCTTGGTGGCCCCTCCCCGGACCTCCCGGGTCCCAGGAGAAGAGAGGAGCCCGGTGGCCCCTCCCCGGACCTCCCGGATCCCACGAGTGAATAAGTAATACATATATATAAAAAAGAAGGAACACTTATATTACAGAAGCTAAGTATATCCAGCATATTACATGACCGATGGAATGAATTACAAAATCAAATTCATGACCAGCCGGCGCTATAGTACACTCCATCTACATTTAGGACCTCTGCATCTAAGAAGCCCGCAATTTCCTCCTGAATTGCTCGTATGCAGTCCCTTGGTAGAAGACCGTCCCGGAGCCGTTCGATCTAATATAAAGAAGAGTGGTCAATATATATTAATGAAACTAAGTAACTAAAATAGATGGTAATAAGAAAAATTGACGACTGGCGTACATGAAGGTGGTTTAAATCTCTTCCCTTGGGACAGGTCGTATGACGAATGAACTCGCAGACGTATATAGTATCCACACAAGTGATTCTCGTCTCCCTGTTGCAAGCACTTTACGAGAACATGGTTTCAATCAAAATAATAATCAACCAGCCATGATAATGGTATCGACACTAGAATCAAGGAGATGCGCGGATCTAGATAGTAGTACTTACTTCCACAATATCAAATGTAAGCTCTGATTTCCATTCTCCAGGAGACTTTTTTGTGAACCTCTTCCAAACGCTGCCCGGGAAAGAAAAAGAATAAAAAGAGTTAGTAATTACTTGATATCCGAAAATGAAACAAAGTAGTCGATATAGTGCCATATATAAAGATTGAAATTAATAAAGATTAAAATTACCGCTGGATCATTTCCTGCATGTTCGCCCACATCGCTAGGGGTTTACGTTTTGGGTCCATTACTAGTACTTTTCCTTTGTCAACTTGGAAAATTAGCAGAATATAGTGGAAGCTGCGCACACAGAACTCATCAATTATACACTGAACATCGAGTAAGGAAAACAGAATGTGTACAACACAATAACACTCACCCGAAGTTGTAAGGAAATAGTATTTCTCGTCGGTGTTGTTGAAACCTTATTGCCCTCAGAATGTTATCTTCTGTATCCTTGGCACATAGCTCAAGAGTCTTATGATTAACAAAATGTTGGTCAATGAACCCAATATCATAGATTTGTCCTCTTTTGCATTCGAGCATCTTCATTCTGCAATTATAATATGATGAGTGTACTATATATATATCGTGCAGTGAGGATATAATATATAAGAAGCAATGATCGAACTAGCTGAGCTAGATACTTACAGACAATAGGTGTTGATGATCGATTTGTTCAGGGCGTCTAGATTATAGAAGAAAAAAAGATCTTCAAAATCAATAAATATCGAGTCATCGTGGAAGTAATCCTGTTCTCTAACTTTCAGCATGATGTTGTCTACTCCATCTTTTGCGGTTTGGATATACCACGTATGCAGTTGGCGCTTCAATGTTGTCATAGAGTTGAGCTGATTAGATTTGACGAGAGACTTCCCACACTCATATTTCCATGCCAATTCAGACTTTTCGAAGTTGTCGGATTGGCCTAGGAGTTGGTCAACTGTTATACCACAGTCTCTGGCAAACCTCTCAGCTGCTTCCCGATCAACTTGAGCCTGTACAGTGTCCGACACCTTGAGCGGGGGGACCGATTGTTTTGACTGCTTCCCGAGCTGGGGAATTGTTCTCCCCGCCTTCTTGGCTTTGGAATAACTCATCGTTACTCCGCGATCATAGTCAGATGGCAGATTCATCTTAACTTGGGATGACATCTCCAGCATATTCTTGAAGTGCTTCTTTACATCCGAATCTATTGGTTCCTTTGGCGGCTCCAAGGTTCTCTTTCCCCACGAAGCCATCTGACGTTTCGTGTCCGCAGTCACCCTTTTGTCTAACTCCTGGTCAGTCTTATGGTAAGGCAACACTTCTGGCAGCTTCTTGGCTTTCTTCTTCGTAGGACGTTTCTTCTTCGGGGAAGACTTAGAGGCAGCAGCCTTCCGCTTAGAGGACTTAGTGGGCGGCGGAGTCGGCTTAGACATCGGAGATCGAGTTGGACTCGGGCTACTGACGTCGTCCATGGCATCGACTTGTGCTGGCGATGATCGAGCTGGGTTGTGTCTCAGAGAAGTAGGTTGCGGTGATGGCGGTGGTGGACTGCGTCTCGGAGAAGGTGGCGGTGGTGGCGGCGGTGGACTGCGTCTTGGAGAAGTAGCTGCTTGTGTTGGCGGTGGACTGCGTCTAGGAGAAGGTGGCGGTGGTGGCGGCGGTGGACTGCGTGGGGGAAACACTATGCCACTCTTTTTCCATTGAATGATGGAATTGACGGCCTCTCCAAGTGTCTCTACCCCGTCACCTCCGAGGATGTCAAGCCGCAATATCCTCCAGTCCGGCTGAACATCATCAACACCGACACGAGCATAGCCAGGTGTAACCGGACGGCCATGCGAGGTCGCTCCCTCTACACAAGGTAAAGCGTAGCCGTCCGCCACCTTGATGGATATGTTTGAGAACGACACGTATAGCGCACAGCTTGTCTTCTCCTTGATTTCATCCACGGCCTCCGTCTGTGGAGGGGCATCAACAAGCATAACTGCAGCGGAAGCCGGTACCTCTGTTGAAGCCACGCTGCTCCGGCGTTGAGATGGTTATGTTTCATCGAATGTAGTGTGTTGCGTCAGGGAGGGCCGGCCAGTAAGCTCATTAATCTGTAGTTGCTGCTTCATCACTACGGCTTCCAAGGCACCAACCCGTTCTATGACCGCTGCATCCTTCTTTATATGTCCTCTCTCTCGGCTTCTATATGGAAAGAGACAATCTTCCGGCTTGAACCAAAGCACCACGGATATCGTCCTTTGCCTCATGTCCAGCCGCCATGTTCTGCATTCCCGAGGGCCTTTGTAAGCTCGTCATTCTCTCGACTTGGGTTGAACAATCCCTCTTTAACCTCTTTGAACACTTTCTCAAGTGCCAAAAAGGGGACCTTTATTTTTTCAGTCATAATAAGGTGCCCTTCTTCATCAAACGTCGCCCCATGCCCAAGCAACCAATTCCTTGACCTCCGCGGAAAATCCTGAGTACCTGGAATGATCCCCTTCTCTCGCAGCTCTGCCTTGAGTTTGTCAAACTTAGGCACTACAACTCTGTAGCCACCTAAACCGATCTTATGGTGATATACCTTCCTCTGAGCATTTGACGCATTCTTGGCTGACCTCAGCTTCCCCTTTTCTGATTCCTTGTACGCCAGAAATGCTGGCCAATGTACCTTCTGCTTCTCAAGCGGCCCCTCGAAATTTGGGACTTCTTTTTTCTTCTGATATTCCTTTCATAATCTTTTCTTGTAAGCATTAAAAGCCTCGGCCATCTTCTTCAGAGCCCAGTGCTTCACTGCGTCGCGCAGTTTCTGCTGTGTCGTCTCGTCTTCACATTTTGGAAGCCTGAAATGGTTCATCCGCTTGTCGAACATGAGTTATTTGGACCGGTCTGCGACAAAAGAAACTGCCAGGCGGTCAGGATCATCTTCGTCCTTTGCTGGCTCATTCCATTCTTCAATACTTATTGGGATCATGTCCCTAACAATAACTCCACATTGACTTGTAAACTTAGTTGCTGTCTTGATGGGCCAAGCAGCTTCGCCGGATCGATAGACTTGCTCGATTACCAGATGCACTTTCGAGCTCATCTCTTGAGCCGGGCCTCGTTTCCACCTCTTGCTAGACGATGTCGATGCAGCCTCCACTAAGGCTTGTTCATCACTGGTTTTCTCCGGTTCCACATCTGTTCCTTGGAGTTGCTCGTCTTCCTCAATTCCCTGACCTGATTCATTCAGGTACTGTGAGCCGTCGTCTTGATCACCTCCACCGTCATTGGGTCCACCGGGGAGTGTACTTTCTTCTATTATCGCGAATATTTGTTCTTCACCCTCTCTGCCGTCCATAGCTCAACTAATACAAATGGAAGATAAAATACTTTTGTAAGTTATAAATTCTCTTGAAAAAATAATATTCCACTAAACAATCATCACAACAGTACACTTTAATAAGGAGTATGACTAGCAGATCAGATCGAGTCTTGCCGAGTAAAGTTGTGACTCGAACGGGACATAACAGATGTAACATCCCAGATTATCCATATCATGTGCAAAAACATTGCAGATCACTTCCTCTTCTGAAGAAGAAGAGAAAGTGATCTGCAATGTTTTCACACATGACTGGATAATCTGGAATGTTATTATGCCCCGTTCAAGTCACAAGTTTACTAGGAAAGAGTGGACCTGATCTGCTAGTCAACAAGTCATATCCATAATAAAAAATCTATATCATATCTTTATTTGAACAAGTCATATCTATAATTAATAAAAATTCTATATATATAATAAATTTCTAAAACAAGTTATAATCACTATATATAATTCTAAATTTCTAAACTAAAATTATATAATCCCTATATCTAGTTCTAAATTTCTATATCTAATCCTAAAAAATTCTATACTAAAAATTCATTCAGTTTCTATTTCTAAATAAAAATTATTAAGTACTAATTATACTAAATACTAATATTCCTAAGTACAAAATCACTAATTATACTAAGTAATATTCCTAATTACTAAAAAATTCTAAGTACTAATTATACTAAGTAGTACGGCGGTGAGCACTACGGCGGTGAGCAGTACGACGGTGAGCACTACGGTGGTGGAGCTCTCTCCAGCGAGTACTACAGCGAGTAGTACCTCGAGGGCGCGGAGTCGACTCGAACGGCGAGGGGAACGGCGATGAGGACGGCGACGAGGATGCCGGCGGCGAGCTAAGGCGCGGGCGCTGGCGCGGGCTCGGGGACGAGGGGAAGGGCGCGATGGCGCGGGCTCGGGGGCGAGGGGAACGGCGCGTGGCGGTGGAGCTCTCTCCGGCGGCGCGGAATTTTTTTGCCCCGGTTTGTGTTACCAACCGGGGCAAAAGGGGGAGAGGTGGGGGCGACCCACCTCTCCCCCTTTTGCCCCGGTTCGTGTGAGGTCCAAATTTTTCATTTTTGTTTTTGTGTCCTGCCGTCCATTTTTTCCCTGCCCCGTTTAAATACATTTTCAAAATGTTTTTTGAAATAAATTTCAAATGATTTCCAATTAGGAGAAAGTTTCAAAATGAAATGTGTTTAAAATTGGACAAAGATTTCAAGCACATTTTCTGTTTAAAAAATTAATTATTCCAACTATTTAAACTAGTAACAATTTTTGAAATTTCAAACATTTTTAGAAACCTAGTTTACGAATGGTTTTGAATTTAAAGAAACTTTCAATATGAAAAGTGTTTAAAGCGCAAACATTTCAAATACATTTTCTGTTTTGAAAAATAATTATTATAACTATGAAAAGTGAGGCGCGGGAGTCCTGCCGCGTGGACGCGTGGCGCGGGAGTTCTGCCGCGTGGACGCGTGCCGCGGGAGTTGTGCCGCTTGGCGCGGGAGTCCTGCCGCGTGTACATGTGGTGCGGGAGTTGTGACGCGTGGCGTGGGAGTTGTGCCGCGTGGCCACGAGCGCGCGGTATAAACTGCCGCGCCTCGAGCGTCTTCTCATCTCAACGCGCGCACTCCTCTCCACGCACCGTCGCGCCGCCACCATGCCTCCAAGGAGGAACGGTACAACCGGCTTCTGCGGTGTCCGAGCACGGCAGAACGGAATGTTCATCGTGCATATCCGCTACGGGGACGACCGCATCCCCTCGGCTCCTTTGTGACGGCGGCGGAGGCAGCCTGCGCCTGGGACGCGGCGGCCTGACACCTCAACCGCCCGCGGTCACTGATGAACTTCAACGACTGCCACTCTAGGAAGCGGAGGCCAGGGCGCCGACGCCGCAGATCGTCACTGCCGCCGACTACCGCCAACTCCGCCACGGTGCGTTTCAGGGCCTAGTCGACGCCAGGGACGACCGCGTCGTCCGCGAGTATTACCGGAACAATTCGGGGGAGGAGAGCGCCGACGAGGAGCTCTGGCAGACCCACGCGTCTGAGCGGGCAGAGCGCCGCCTTGAACTCCACCTCGCGTTAGATGCCGCTCGGGAGGCGAGGACGAAGGCGCTGCAAGAGCTCCGCCGGGCCGACCAAGCCGGCGAAGTCTGGGCCTCCGACGATCCGAGGTGGGGGCCTATCTCGGACATACCATCATGCACCTCCGACGATGACGAGGAGGTCACCGACGACGACGAGGAGGTCACCGACGAGTTCTCCGCCGACGATGACGACGAGGAGTAGTGTTCGTCCGTTTTCTGTTTTTAATAAAAGAATTTGTATTCCAGCGAACTGCAGCGCGCTAGCGCGTCTGTTTTCTGTTTTCCGTGTGATTCTTCCTGATTGGTGGGATTCAGACGCCAGAAAGAAACACACCCCTCATCCAACGACTCACATTAGGGAGGGGGGTACATTTCGATAGATAAACAAGGCACAGTACATAATGGCAAGAGTGGATCTAAACCTAAACGGAGAGCATAGATCTAGATAAACAAGGCAGTACATAATGGCAATAGTGAATCTGATCTACTAGTCATACTCCTGCCTAGGCCTATAGTACTCCGACTCGTAATCGCCGTAGTCGCCTCCGTCGTCGTCACTATCGTCGCACGGCGCTCTGAACTCCCTCGGAGGATCACGACCCCAGGACTGGGCGTGAGGGTAGCGCAGGCGGGGGTTATCGCCGGCCCTGATGTAGTTCATGACGCTCTGAAGAGTCCATCCACCGCCCCACCACAGCTGACGACCGGCCTCGTTGAAGTTCGAAGGAGGCGGGCCGTTCTCCTCGTACCTGGCGAGCGCACTCTCACGCCGATTAATGAAGAAGGAGTCCAAAGTAGGGCGGTAGTCGGGTTTCCAACTGGGATTCCTCCGCTGCTCCGGCGTGAGCTCGTGGTTCTAGTGGTTCGTGATGGCCGTCCGACGCGTCACACCTTGAGGAACAGGAGGGACCGGCACTCCTCTGGCGCTCAGCATCCATCCGGCGGGGACGCTGTAGCTGTGCGGGCAGGGGTAGTTCGAGGCGGAAAGTGCCTCAGCCTGCAGGAAGGTTAAAGTGGGTACGGTAGAAGCCATGGGAGAGTGGTGAGTTTATATGTGTTTATGCCAATGGTAGCAATGCATGCATACATATATATAGTGAGAAGAAACAGACCCCTTTAGTCCCGGCCCGTTTTAGCAACCGGGACTAAAGGGTTACGGTTTCGTTGGGACCAATCACAAAGAATCACACGGATCGTGTGCTTCTTTCAAGCGCTTGTGAGCCGTTGGATCAGAGGTGTGTTTATTTCGAACTCTTGTCAGCCGTTCGATAAGGGGTACGGTGTGTTTGTTTCGAGCGCTTCTTAATCGTTGGATCGAAACCCTAGCACAACACTTTGTGAGCCAGAGGACCCTATATATAGCCCACCTCTCGGAGTCCCTTCATACATCATTCAGTTCATCCACCGAATACAAATCATTCGGATTCGCCAGCATACGTCCTACCGTGCATTTGATATGTGTATATGCACTCCAGGAGCCACGGTGGGGCTGTATGTTGGCGATACCGATTGTTTTGTTCTACATCCCCCATTCAAGGTTTTACAAAAGGTTTGATACATCATTCAGTTCATCGACCGACTACAAATTATCTGGATTTGCCATCATACGTACGACCGTGCTTTCGATATGCATATATGAACTCATGAGCCACGGTCGGGCTGTATGATGGCGACACCGTTTGTTTTGTTCTATATATCTACAAATCCTCCAGTTCACACGCCCGACATGTGGAAAACAGAGGTGGACTAATCCAACTACATGAACCATGCAGCTTTGATACATTATTACACAATAGTCTAGCAATATTACATGTTTGTTTTCTACGAGCTCAGATGGCATTATGCTCTCGGGCATTTCATCGAACACCTCTTATGCATATGAGGGAAAAACAAGTGAGCACACCACACCAAAAAGTGAGTGACATGAGGAGTGGAGAATGCTGGCATGTAGTGTTTATAAAAAAAGAGAAAAACTTTGGATTTGAAAAAAAAATTCTATTAATTTTCATTTTCCATCTATTTGGAAAGTTTTTATTAATGAAATTGAAATTATATTAACTAAACGGCAATATATAGATATAAAGAAACAACTTTTCATCTAGGTGGGGCTCATTTTCCCCGGTTTGAGCCACCAACCGGGGCAAAAGATCCCCCCACGACGCGCCTGCATGCGCCCAGCTCGTTGAGGGCCTTTAGCCCCGGTTAGTGGCTCAAACCGGGGCAAATGACCACCCCACCACGCGCCCTGCTCGTCCTGGCCCCACCTCTACAGTCTTTTGCACCGAGTGGTGGCCGAGCCGGTGCGAAAGGGGTGCTCGCCAGTGAGCAAAAGCCCCGTTTTCCACTAGTGTTTGCCAAAACAAATGCTTTCTATTAGCTGGTTTTGATGATGTTGGATGTATATATAGGGTTAGAGGTCAAACGCAGTAGTTGGACAACATTAATGCGGCATTGAGCCCTTAAAGCCCTAGTGGCCAATATAGTACTCCATCCTTTAAAAAATACAAGATGTTTTAGATATGTTAATATTGACTACATACGGAGTAAAATGAGTGAGTCTATCCACTAAAATGCATCTAGATACATGTGAATCATGTAAATTAGAAAAGACAAAAACATCTTACATTTTAGAACAGAGAGAGTAGGAAACAAGGAGACGAGGCTATGCAGATTGGTTTTCTAAACGCAAAACGCGTGTTTGCTTTTATCGATAGCCAAATTACAACTTAGAGGCCACACCACACCATGGCATATCATTCTTATCGAAGAAGAGCTCCTTGAAGCGCTCCAGATGATTCGGCTTCATCGCCACGGCCACCGCAACATCGCCACTATTTCCAATGTTGTAAATGAACCACGTGTAGGACATGACAGCCGGCGCAATGAGTGCAGGCTCGCCCCACCCAAAATTGGCATCGTGCGAGGCCATGCCCATCCAGCTTATAACCCGGAGGTCCGTATCTGGGAGCTCCCTCCTCGGTTTAGAACGCGTGTTCGCTGTCTCCAGGTAATCGACCAATGAACGTGCATACTCGTCCCTCTGGCACGTCGCCATGCGGATCCGCTGGGCACCAAAGTTGAGGGGGTTGGTGAGGAGGTCTGAAACTTTAGCTGACACAGACGTGCGCACAGCGGCAACTCCAAAGTATGCATCAGGAAGTGGAGGCGAGAGACGGGCACGCATGCCAACCATTGTGTAGAGCCGGGACTTGTCGTCGGGGGCTAGCGCCCGCGCCATGCACATGCAGCGCCATACGTGGGCCGTGAGGATGCGGAACAAGGATTCTCCGGTGCGGGCACGGAGCGCGGCAGCCTGCGCGTTAGTCACTCGTAGGATGGCACCGGTTAACTCGGACGGAGTATATCTGATATGGGATTCGACCTCCTGGTGGTACTCTTGATTGTGGTCAAAGAGGATGGTTGCAAGGGAGCGTGCGCGGAGGGGACTTCGGTCTAGGAACGGGGGTACAATGGCCTCGGTGGCTCCACGAGCAATGCTTGCCCAGGTTTGAATGTAGTGGAAATGACTGTGGCCGTCAACAGCATAGTGGTGCATGGCCGTGCCGAGTACCACGCCTCCGCAACGTAAGAAGGTAACCTGAATGAAAAAAAATGAATGATTACCATTAATCTATTTACATATATATTGGAAAATTTCATATATAATATATATGTGGAAAATTGGTTGCTATCACCCTTTGAGAACCGTTAGATCTAAAGCTGTGAGAATGGTGTGGTCAAACCACCAGGCTGTTTTGTTTGAGTACCTTATGACGGAGGTTAAGTCAGAAAAATCACAGCGCTTTGTCAGGACTTGTTCTTATTGCAGAGCCGAGCGCGTCAAACACAAGTACAGTTTTTCGAGAGTGGGGGTTTCCAAATAATCTACTTATTTAATGTACTCGTGAGTCGTGACTATCCTTGCATTCAAAATCATGATATCATTCGTGGACCAAGTTGCTTTTCGCGTTTACTTTTCGTGGCCTGATGAAATTTGTAGCCCATTTATTTATTTATTCCTAAAGATAACCTTTCCACTAAAACGATAACACTAATTATTGCTGACATTTTTGGCTGCACAAAGACTTCAAGGCAGACTGATAGATACTTGTTATTTTCCCGTAGAAAGAGGCGAACCAAAGTGGTTGGAAAGTGGGAGCCGTGATTAGCACGCCCTTAGATAGAAACGCCACATGTTGATTAGCGGGTTTTGTTGACAAAGTGACACGGTGCACTTCTCTCCACTATGCTTTTTACTCCCTCCGATTCGGCGTCTAGGTTGGTTAAAGTGGGAGTAACTTCATTAATAAAATAGTTGCCACATAAGTAAAAATTATGATGTGGCATCTAACTAATGAGGAGAGAGGCAAATATAGTAACTTCTAGTTACCCTCACATCATGGTTCTCAAGATAAAATGAGTCTATAAGCTAATTAGTAAGGCTATCTATATTACAACTTACAACTTTTAAGTTACTTTGCATTGCAAAGGTAGTAACACAGTCTAGATAAACGTGTATGCTAATTACTAGTCTAACTTACTTTCCATTGTGACTAGCCTAACATGTCTACGCCTATGTACGTCCAATTTAACGACAATAAATATGAATCAACGGGAGTAATAATAAGATATATAATATATATAGGACTTTTGTTATATATATTAATGTCAGTATGTGTGATAAAAAAAGGAATGAGAACGAACCTGAACCAGGAGTAAGGGGGAGCCGGCGCCGGCCTCATTCTCATAAGGAGGCACAAACATGCCACACATCACTTTGGATGGCACGAAGTCCTCCAACTCGTCTAGCACAACATCAGACTGCGCGACAACGAAAACTGCACCCTCCGCATTGCAATCGATCTCCACCCGCCCGTCGGGGGCCATGCTGAGCCGACCAGCCAAAGGATAGAACATAACCAACGCCCTAGCCATTGCTTTCTTTAGGACGTCCACCGAGAAGAACCCTAGGGAATCCTCGTTGCGCTTGCGGAACAAGTGGATGATTGGCGAATAGCTGTTCCGGGTGCCAAGGTCGAGGTTGGATAGCCAGAACGGGGTTTGCGGGGTGGGCTCACTCGGCTTGACCAGCTCCGACCTGATGGTATTGACAGCCATGGTCGTCACTGGTTATATATAGGCATCCCAAGGCTCGCGGAAG
Organism: Alopecurus myosuroides; assembly: GCA_028641055.1. Taxonomy (NCBI): domain Eukaryota; kingdom Viridiplantae; phylum Streptophyta; class Magnoliopsida; order Poales; family Poaceae; genus Alopecurus; species Alopecurus myosuroides. Next base: position 297,341,289 of record CM054063.1, on the reverse strand, counting down.
TTCATCTAGGCACCTGGTTAATTAACATTCATTCGAATTACGCACTGAGATAGGGAACAGGCAAATAAAGTGGAAGGAGTAGATGAGGCTATGTGAAATACATAGACAACATCCCCCATATTTTGTGGTTTCTAATTGCGCAAAAAGTAAGGAAATTGATCACAGAAGCAACAACTATCACTAAAAGAGGAAGCAGACTAGCTAGACTGAGCAAGAAGAATTATTAAAAACGACTAATAAACACACATATCAGATGCATAGTTACCCATTTTACCACCCAAATGAATGCTTTCATCTAAGTTTCCTCTAATTCTAGTTACAAACTCGGCAAGAGAAGCAAAGAAAAGGATAGCTAGGGAAAATATATAGGAGGAGGCTCTATATATCACCGTACGTTGATGAAGGGACGGAAGCAGAGAAGCAGGCAGGGAGGGATCAGAATCTTCCCTTCCTCTAGATGGTAATGCTTTCTCTCCATCACACATGTTTCAGCAAGGAAGCAGTCCCGTTTTATAGGGAGGAGGCAGCAGGGCTTCGTGGAGCACGTGTACCTCTTGAAGCATTGTTTGGCTTGCGTTTCTTTTTCTTTTTCTCACAGCTAATATTTGGCACGTGGACGCTTCTCCTCGAATTGCTGGAGGGGATCCCGAGGAATTGTCGTGACAAAAGTCCGAAAAATCGATGTTGACAGGGATAACGAGCACTGGATAATTTAAGAAAACGATGATGCTGTAGTGGAGTACTAGTAGCAGAGAGACAGCACTACACACTACACCCATCCAGATTCGCAGTCAAAATTAATTTGGAGTGGAGACCGATCCTTTTGCAGCAGTACAGTCCAAAGCGACGCCATACTGAAGCAGGTAATAATCGTCTCGGGACAGCACGTGGACGACTTCTGCTTCGGCGCTTCATTCGACCTGGGAGTCCTCTCTCTCTTAATTATAACTAGATAAATCCGGGAGCCTCCTGGTCTGGATCCAAAAGGGGATCGGAGACGACAAGGTCTCCATCGCCAACTGCTTCCCTGCCACCACATCCGCTCTACTCCACCATCGCTCGCGACCACTCCAGCTGCCTTCCAGCTCGGGGCCTGGATCCTTCGTTGAGGTTCTCACTCGGAAGATGATGGGTGGTCGATCTACGACGGGGAGGGGGCGTGGCAGATCTGGTGGACCACCTCCTCCGTCTGCTCCTGCGCCTGCGCGCGCCGTGAACACGGCGGCCGCGGGTGGATCTGCGGCTCCTGTTGGGCCTGCTCGCCTCCCAACAGCGCAGAACCAGAACCAGAGGTTCCACCGTCCGCCGCAACGTTTCTAGCCTAAGAAGAATCAGAATCCGGTGAATCCAAGTCAGTCAACAAGCGCTCCGCTGCAGCAAGCCTCTTCTGATAGATCTGCGTCTTCTCAGTCAGCAAGCTCCGAGGTCCCAGTGCAGCTTGAACAAGTACTTGATCCCAGGTATAGCAAGCTGATTTGTTTCAATTGTGGAGACCCTGGACATTTTGTCGGGAACTGCATCAAGCCTAGGGTGTGTTTCATCTGCAATCTGGCGGGGCACTCGGTGAATTCTTGTCCTGAATGGACAAAGGACCATCCCTCTGCAGAATACTTTGGCAGTGGGAATCCTGGACTGGGCTTTTTCCACATCGACGTTCCTCCTGTTGAATCGACCAGATGGCTTAACTTCTCAAACTGTGGAGTTGTTTCGGTGAAGAAGGGTGATCTCTCGCTCGCAGAACTGGAGGCAATTTTCAATTCGATGTTCTGTAAGGAACGAAGATGGCCTTGGCAGATGCGCGAGCTGGAATCTTGCTCATTCTTGGTTAGATTCCCACCCTGGAAGAAGGTCTCCGACTTGAGTGAGTTCCCTGCATTTGATTTGGAGAAGGAGGGAGTCACAATCAAGATTACTTCCTGGAACGGTGAAGTGAAAGAATTTGGTTTCTTGGATGAGCTGTGGGTGAAGGTCAGGGGGATTCCTCCCAAATGGTGCGCCTGGAAAACCTTCGCCCAAGTTGCTTCTATCTTAGGTGTGCTGGTTGATATCGACTGGTCCCTGATTTTCAAGTCGATGTACTCTGTTGTTCGCATGTTGGTGTCAGTCAAGGATCGCTCCAAGATCCCTTCTCAGCGTGTGGTGGAGATGAATCAAGCCCTCTACATGTTGCACCTGGAAATAGAAGCTGAAGATGAGGATCAGACTGCTCCTGATGATGGCCATGATGATCTTGACTCCCAGCTTGTGGCGATGGAAGATGATGTGCCTCCTGCTGGCTCCAATACTCTCACCCCTGCTCCCCCTCTGGTGGCCCCCCCAATGGTCAGAGAGCTGGAAAAGGGGTCATGGAAGATGATACCATGAGCTGCCCAGAAGTTACTTCGATCGAGCATTGTGTTAGTCCTACTGCTTCCCTTCCTGACAAACTCAAGTATGGTGAACTTGATGATGAGGTGTGGGACTCGGAAGGTCCTTACCCCAAACCACTGCAAGTGATTCCTGCCAATGCCCATGAATTTGAAGCTCCCAGATGTATCCTTCAACTTGAAGATTCAACAATCGACCTTGACCTCTACAAAGAAGTATTTGATGCTTGTATGGATACTGATGAAGATGATAAGGAAGAGGACCCTTGCTCAGAACATCTTGATCCTGAATTGGTTACCCTTATCAGTGGCTCCAAAAGGACCCTGCTCCCTTCACTTGATGAAGCCTCCTCAGCTACTGTCCCTCCTAAGGAAGCTAAGAAGCCTAAATGGGGACCTACTGTTGCTACTCGAAGGAGTGCCAGGCTTCATGGTGCTGGGAACATTGTTGAGAAGGCAGAAAAATACAAAATGAAGAAAAATCTTGAAATTCCTCGCACCTTTAAAGGTAATTCTTTTGCTGTCCTTGATCCCCATGTCCTTGGTGACATGCTTGATGTTTTGAACATTTCTTGTGGATCAGATGTTGTTGAAGAACGTTTGAATATTGAAAAACTTGTTCAGGATGAGATTGCTCTCAACCATAGCTTTGCTGTAGATAATCTTGTTTCAGCCCTTCCCCAGTCTATTGATTTAGATTGTTAATTGCAATTCCCTGCTTTTACTCCTCTTAAGAAACCTGATAATGCTTGTCAGACTTCTGATCAGTTATCTGATCCAGAAACTGGCCTTAAAAGCAATTCATGGACTACTGTTGTAAGGAAAAATAAACATGTTATTCATGATAGGGGGACTTTGGAATAGTAGAGGCACAGGGAGACCTGGCCGCAAACAAGCTCTAGCTGACTTTGTTTTTAAAAATAAGTTGGATTTTGTGGGGATTCAGGAGACTAAGAAGGCTAACTTTCCTCCCAGTTTCTTGAATTTCATTTCTGGACCTTGGGAGTTCTCCTGGATCTCCCTTCCTGCCAAAGGTACTGCTGGAGGTATATTGGTGGGCTTTAGGAAAGATAAGTTTGAAGTTATTTCACATACTTGTCTGGAATTTTGTGTCTCAGTTACTGTCAGGAATCTTATTGATAATTTCTCCTGGCAGCTTGTTGTAGTTTATGGTACTGCCTACTATGATTTCAAAGTGCAGTTCATTGCTGAATTGCATGAGATCATGAGTAGGGGCACTTTGCCTACTCTCCTAGGTGGAGACTTTAATCTAGTTAGAAATGCCTCAGAGAAAAACAATGGGACAGTTAATGCTAACTGGACCTATCTTTTCAATGACTGGATTAATTCTTGGGCCCTTATTAACTATGAGTTGGCTAATAGGAGATATACTTGATCTAATAATCAAGATAATCACATTATGCCCACTCTGGACAGGGTCCTGGCTAGTACTGACTGGGATAGCAAATATCCCCTTACTACTGTAAGGGCCCTTCCAAAACCAGTCAGTGACCATACACCACTCCTGTTGGATACTGGCTCTGATGCCCCTCCACCTCCTAGACTCTTTAGATTTGAAAAATGGTGGTTGGAATACCCTGAATTTCATGAAGTTGTGAAGAAAACCTGGGCTATCCCCTGTGCTCTAACCTCACCTATTGATAGGTGGCAATTTAAGTTGAGAAACCTTAGGAAGCACTGTAAGGGGTGGAGCATCAATATTGATGCTGCTAATAGGAAGGATAGAAATGATTTAATTCAGGAGTTTGATATTCTGGATACCTTCTCTGAAGAGAACCTCCTTTCTGAACCTGAAAAGAATAGACTTAGACAAATTAGGATTGATCTAGACAGGCTCCTCAAACTGGAGGAGACTAAAGCCTGGCAGAGGTCTAGAGATAGGTTTATCAAAGAAGGAGATAGGAACACTCCCTATTTCCATGCAGTAGCTAACCAGAGAAGGAGGAAAAAACAGTTGGCTGTCCTGGATGGTCCTACTGGTCCTGTAGTGCAAACCAATGATATGCTTAAAGTGGCAGTGGACTTTTATAAGTCCTTGTTTGGTGCTGAAACTAGAATGAACATCTCCTTAGGAGAAGACTTCTGGGACCATGATGACATGGTTAAGCCTGATGAAAATCTAATGCTCCAGAAACCTTTCTCTGAGGAAGAAATCAAAATTGATGTCTTTGGCTCTTATGCCAATGGGGCCCCTGGTCCTGATGGCTTCTCTTTTCTGTTCTATCAGAAATTTTGGGAGCTCATCAAGAATGACTTCATGGCCTTAGTTAGAGATTTTGAATGTGGTAATTTGCCTGTTGCCAGGCTTAATTATGCCATTGTGACTCTGATTCCTAAGGAACCAGAGGCTAGGGACATGAAGAAATTCAGGCCTATTAGTTTGGGTAATTGTAGTCTTAAGATTATTTCTAAAGCCATTACTAATAGACTTTCCTTGGTGGGTAGCAGATTGATCTCTCCCAACCAAACTGCCTTTATCAAGGGTAGATTCATTCTAGAAAGTGTTGTCTCAGCCCAAGAACTAATCCATTCTGCTCACTCCAGAGGGGATCCTGCTCTCATCTTAAAGCTTGATTATGAAAAAGCCTATGACAGGGTTGAATGGGATTTTTTAGATGATATGTTGGCCTCTAGAGGTTTAGGGCCTATCTTTAGGTCTTGGATTAGAAATCTCCTGGTGGGGGCTCCCTGTGTGTTAGGATCAATGACACTAATAGTTCCTACTTTAAAGTGGGCAAAGGGCTTAAGCAAGGGGATCCCTGTTCCCCTATTTTGTTCAATCTAGTAGGGGATGTGTTTTCAAAAATGCTGTCTAAAGCTGCTGCTGGTGGATTAATCCAAGGCCTCCTACCCCAAATAACACCTGGGGGGATTATTAGTTTACAATATGCTGATGACACAATCCTCTTCTTGGATGCCAAGGTGGAGTTTGCTAGGAACCTGAAATGGATCCTAGCTTGCTTCCAACATATGTCTGGCATGAGAATCAACTATCATAAGTCTGATCTTATGTCTGTTCATGTTGATGAAGCTCATAAAAACCAATTTGCTCAGATTTTCTGCTGTAAACTAGCAGAATTCCCATGTAAGTACCTTGGTGTACCTCTTCACTATGCTAAGCTGAGAAGAGAGGATTTACAACCTTGTTTACAAGACTTTTAAGAGATTTGCTGGGTGGAGAGGTAAACTCCTTAGTTACCAAAGTAGGCTAGTGCTTCTGAAAGCCTGCCTGGCCAGCATCCCTATGTACTTACTGTCAGTTATCAAGTTCCCAAAATGGGCTATTAAAGCCATTAACTCCCAGATGGGTCACTTCCTGTGGAGTGATTCTGAAAACAATAAGAAGTACCATCTAGCTAACTGGGACTTGGTCTCTATGAAAAAAGAATTTGGGGGGCTGGGTGTTCAAAATTTAGGAGATTTCAACCTGTGTCTGATGGCCTCTTGGATTAAGAGGTATCATAATGACTCTGGGAAAATCTGGAAAAGGATAGTTGATTTTAAGTATGACCCAGACCCTAATATCTTTTCCTCTGCCCCAAATATTTGCTCCCCCTTTTGGAAAGGAGTGATGTGGGCTGCTAGAGCTACCAAATGTGGTTACAGATGGAAAGTAGGTAATGGTAGAAAGACAAAATTCTGGAGTGATGTCTGGATTGGCAATTGTAGTCTTGCTGTTTATTATTGGGATCTGTTTGAAATCTCTAATGAACAGGACATCACAGTTGCCCAGGCTTATCAGGATGGTGAGTTACACCTTACCTTTAGAAGGAATGTGTCACCTGAAGGGTTTGCTCTCTGGTTAGAACTCTCCCAACTCGTTAACACTGTTGTGTTGACTGATGAGGAGGATACACCCATATGGATGTTTCACTCATCAGGTGTCTATAGTGTCAGATCCTTTTATGGGTTTGTCAACAATAGAGGAATTGTGCCTGTGCACACTCCGGCTGTCTGGAGTCTTAGAGTTCAACCCAGGTTGCATGTGTTCCTTTGGCTTCTAGCCAATAATCGGATCCTGACTAGAGATAACCTGGCTAAGCGGCGCCCTGTCCCAGATGGATCCTGTTTGTTTTGCTCTGAACAGGAAACCTGTCATCATTTGTTCTTTGATTGCTTTGTGGCTCGCTTGGTTTGGCCTATTGTTTCTGATATATTGGGTGTCTGAGTGGGTTCTTGTTTTGAAAGTGTTGCCCGCTGGTGGGTTAGTGAGAAGAATAACTCTCATATTAATGTCACTTGTGCTGCTGTGCTCTGGGCGATTTGGAAGTTAAGGAATTCTCTGTGTTTTCAGGGGCTCGTTTGGCCAGGTGTACGGGACGTTTGGAGAAGGACCGTGGAAGAACTGGAGCATTGGAAGATCCTGGCTACCCCCTCCTCCGCTCCGATCCTGGACATGATCATACTGAAGCTGAACAAGCACCGCGGGGAGCTCCTCCGGATCGCCTGGCGCTGATGGCACTCCCTGCATTGGACGCTGCTCAGGAGGCTACCTGCAAGCGCGTCCTTGCAAGATTCTGGGCGAAATCGCTGCTGTAGTTAGGGGTTTTCGTCGTTTGGTTGGAGCGGTTCTGTCATTGAAACTTCTGTAGTTCTCCTTCCTTTTTGTGGGCTTGTGCCCCCCGCTTCGTAAAACTAGCTCGCCGTCTCAGGTGTGTGCTCGTGGTCTGTAATAACGTAACTGCCGCTGGCTGCTTTTGGTTTCAATGAAACCGGGGGTGGTCCCCTTTTAGTCTAAAAAATAATAATACCCCGCGCGTTGCAGCGGAAATCTACTTAAGAACTTTGTTATGTAAATAATTAGTATAGGATGTATATTCATATAATATGGTCAAAACATAAATGTCTGGCAATAATATATACAAAACTAACATTTTTTCAATAAGAACACATGACAATGATGGAATGTGAATGCAATAATATATCCTTTTTTTTGCAATGCAGTATAGACCGAGTTTCTGTTATGATGGTGATATTCGGTTAAAATTGGAGAACTATACATATCATAAGAGTATTAGATTTTTTTTTGTTAGTAAACGTCATTGAGTGGACATCCCTAACATTCAGTCTCTACTTTATCTCCTTGTGTGCCTGATTCATAATGTGGAGTACCTTATAATCAGGAAGCACATATTAATAAATGATTTATAAACACGAATGTACATTTCAGATGAACATGCAACTTACTATCATTTTGCTTTTCTTGTAAACAAAATCTCATCTTCAGATGGTGCTGGTTGCTCCATATGATACGACATAAATCTTTGTAATATTCCAATTTCTATATGTATTGTAAACTACAAAGTTCAACTGTAAAGGCATGCATGTACTCTTTAAAACTTGGTATCACTGGTCATGTTGTCAAATATCTCTCACGTACGCATGTTCCTCACACTGAAAAAGAGGCATAACACGTGAAACAGAAAGAGTTACGTATGGGAGACACATCATGCAACAGAGTGATTATAGTAGTATATGGTCTAAGATTGAAAATTGGCAGGAAAAGGAAAAAATTCTCAAACAATTGATCAAGTTTGGGGAGGGAAAGTTGGAAGAAATTGGTTGCTAGATTTATCCTTTTGACAGTGAGTGTGGAACATACGTACCTGTATGTATGATTCATAAATTACCACCTGGTCGATGGAGAAACCACTGGTAGAAAAAATGCCTTCCATACGCCCCCATCAGTCCCCAAACTTTGCGCACAGTGACTAAAGGGGTTTTAGTCCCGGTTCGGGAGGAGACCCGCGACTGAAGGTCATGCGTCGCGGGTTGGGAAGCGCGTGGAGGGCTTTAATTCCGGTTGGCCTGGCCACCCGCGACTAATGATCCAGTCTGCTGGCCTTCCTGTCTTTAGTCCCGGTTGGCCTGGCCATCCGCGACTAAAGATAGAAACTGCTCGCCTCCCGCGCGGCGGTTTTATTTCGCGAGCGAGAGGCAGAAGGCCATTGCTACAGTGCGCACCCGAGAGTCTCTGTTTCTTCTTCCTCTCTTCTTCCTCCACCAAGCACCCATGGGTTCTCAAGTTTGGAACCTTCTCCGTGTGGCCACACCATGCCGCAAGAGTCTCGACGTGGCCTACACCAATATGTGCGGGAGGCTCCCCGATGCTCTTAAGCATTTGAGCAATCTCTATGAAGAAGCCGATGAACAACATAAGTTCTTCGGGCTTGATCTAGAGTATACGGCGAATCAACGGGATGTTGCCGTCATCCAGATTGCCTTCAAGGAGATCGTTTTGGTCTTCCAATGGGCAAGGTAACGCACACGTACAATCTCTCTTGTAGGATAGTGTTGCATTTTCGATTTGTTTGTTGCATTGGAAGAATACATGTGTTGCAACATATCTAACACGTGTTCTATTTTTGTTGTTGCAGTAGTTTAAAGCATTCTCTGGAACTTGTTGATTTTCTTGTCAACAAGCGGTACGACTTCTGCAGCGTTGACATCACTCAAGACCGGTAGAAGTTGATGCACTTGGTTATTGTGATACCTGAAGATCACTACATTGATCTTCAGGACCTTATCCATTTTGATGAGTTGGACGGACACAAGACCGGGATGGCTCCGATGGCAACTGCCTTCATCCACACCGACTACAAAACCATGAAGTCTCGTTTCCCCTCCAAGAATCACATGTATTGGGGGAAGAACCCACTGGACCGGATCAACCTCAACTATGCAGTTATAGATGCATACGTTGCCTACGAGTTGTTCCGCATCTACTCGACGGAGCTCGAATAGATGTTGTTTGTGTACCGCATCTTGCGTTCGATATATGCATGTAATGGATATATTAGTATGTAATGGATATATTATTATGTAATGGATATTATTTCTATATTAATTCCTAGCTATATTATTTCTATATTATGTCAAACACACATTTCAAAACAAACAAACAAAAACACATCAAGAAAACAAACAAAAACACATCAAGAAAACAAAACAGAAAAACTACCGTTTCTATATACCCGTTCACCAAAAATAAATCTAGAGGTCCAAAAATTAATCTAAGCCAGGAAAACATAGATCTAGTCAATACCAAACTCATCCAGTTGGATTTACTTCAAAATACATTTTTGAACTCATTCTAAAAATAATAGAAGAGCCTACTGGTCTTTTATTATAAAGGATGGTATTTTCATTTGGTTGTTGACCTTGATGTGAGGCTAAGTGCTATGGATAGATCTTTTCAATATCTATCCAGAACATTTTAGTTTTTCCATTTTGGTTATGTATTTTAAAAGTTAGGTTCAAATCATTCTCATAATTAGTCATTGCCAAAACAGTTCTTGTGTCCAAAATAATAGTCGAAACTTGGATCTGCAAATTTTATATGGTTTAGATTTCATATGGTTTGGTTCATGAATTTTATCGGATTTTATTTTGCATTTAGGAAAGGGAAAAATGAATTAGTTTTATTTTCCTGAATTTTTTGATATATTATTTGTAGTTTTAAGATTTTAAAATGTATTAGTTTTATTTTTCTGAATATTTTGATATATTATTTGTATTTTTAAGATTTTAAAATGAATTAGTTTTATTTTTCTGAATATTTTGATATATTAATAGTATTTTTAAGATTTTAAAATGAATTAGTTTTATTTTTCTGAATATTTTTTAGAAATAATAAAGTTAATGTTTATTTATTTATTCAAAATTATTAATTACATCATTACTTTTGTTTATTAAAAGATTTATTTGAAATTCAGATAATAAAGAAATGTGGCATCGACCAACATGTTAATAGGATTGATATGATACTAGTATCACATACATGCGTGCGAAACACTTGGATGCGGGACGGGATGGAACTCGGAAGTTAAGCGTGCTAGTGGTAGAGTAGTGGAAGGATGAGTGACAGAGGGAGAAGTTTGACCACGAGTAAGAAATTTGACTAGAGATAATTGTAGTTAGACACTAAGCAAATAATAAAAATTCTGAAAAAAAAGGAGTGAAAAATTGGAGTGAAAAAAAGGGAGTGAAAAAAAGGGTGAAAAATAATTAGAAACTCAAATGAATTAAAGAAATAACAAAGTAGATGTAGTCCCGGTTCGTTTGGCCAACCGGGACTAAAGGTCCTCCGCCCCCGGCGCACGCCATCCGCCCACGTAGACGGGCCTTTAGCCGCGGTTCGTAAGAGGGGGCGACTAGAGGGGGGCCTTTAGTCGCGCCTATTTAGTCCCGGTTGCGCGGCCGGGATTAATGGCCTTTGCGAACCGGGACTATAGGCCTATTTTCTACCAGTTAACCAAATAACGATGAATCAGAAAATCCAGAATTCCTAACTGTATCGAGGTAACATCATACAACACAACTGATGGGTTGCAACCATTTGAGGGAGAAAAAAAATATGCCGAATGAGCAGAATCTGTAGAGCAAGACCGATTCCACCTGAGATTTTCAGATGGACAACACAGCCAAGACATGAGGCTCATCTGCCTAATCCATATAAAGGTTTTGCCATCATACGTGAAAGAGCTCAGTAGCTACGAGATCTCAGTGTACTCGATACATGTGCATACCGATCTTTGCGGTGGCAGGCGGATGGACGACGCCGCAGGACTGGATTGCTACTGACGGATCGGGACAGCCAGACATAGACGTTAGAGGTGAGATAGTGAAGGTGCATGGGAGGATAGCGAAGGTGCACATGGCCATGAACGGCAAGGATCCAACCGTGGCGACTGCGGCGCGAAGGGAAAATTGGGGGTAGAGGGAGCTAGGCGGACAAACGGCTTTCTATTCTCAAGGGATTTCATTAGAACGTGGGCGATAAATAAGGGATATTTGTCCTGAAGATCGGAGGAAGCCAAGAGGCGCGGTGCGCTCTCCGTCGGGGCATTAGGACTAATTAAGCTGGTTAGTAAATACATTGTGCATTTTAAATTGATACATCTGTGAGCATGTGACAATGAAGCAGCACAAATGGACGGCAAATGATTAGAATCAAAGGGCTAAGAATAAGCGATGACGTGGATAGACTGCATGTGAAGATAGACAAATAATAAATGACTTCTAGTGGGGTTTTGCTTTATAAGAGATATAGATTATGGCGTCATCCCACACGACTGGGGAAGTACGGTTATCCAGCACTCACCGCACCACACAAAAGATATTATTTCTTTCATCAACATGTGCGTGCACGCACAACTAACGCTAATTAATCCTGCTTGGATCATCATCATGAAATCCAAGTACATCTGTAGATTCTACAAACCCCAAAGGTAATATCCACTGAGCAATGGATCTCGGCGAAAACAAACCATGATTTATTAGGATACACAATCAACTTGCGTGTATTTGCTACACCCAATTTATCCATGGATCTATCTATGCGTCAGGCACCTCTACCAGCTGAAATTCATTGTAGCCCCATTCCTCGATCCAAGTTCACTCCGCCTTCGCTCCCCGTCAACCATTCTCTTCAACCACAGCCATGAGTGTCTCCACAAGGACAGATCCCCAACCTCGAACAAGCCGTCAGCCGTCGTTGTTAACCAGTACCATCCTACGAGTGACTAATGCTTAGGCTAGGTACTACGCTCCGTGCGGGGCGAGTCCTTGTTTTGAAATTTTTGACAAAAAAGACCACCCGGGCAAGTGCATTGTCAAAAAAGACCACTTTCTAAAAAAAATTGTCAAAATAGTGGCGGCAGGACACACCAGGCGACACGTGGCACTTGCCGCCACGAAAAGAGGCGGCATGCCCTGCCGCCACAGTACGAAGTACGAGGTGGCATGTAGGTGGTCCTTTTCGTCAAATCTTCCTTGTTTCGCACCCTTGCGGCCCACATATGGCGTGTGCGCTGGTCCTAGACACGGAGTCCCGGATCTACACAATGGAGGAACATAAACCCTAATGCAGAAAAAATTGAAAAGATAGAAGATTACATTCTAAGCCGCGCTTTCAAATCCTCAACCTGAGCTATGTATGTCCCAAGCTTCTTGATTAAATCAGCATTCTTAACTTGGAGGTGACCTCCTTCTTGGAGATTCCAAGCTCATGTTGCGAATATTATCCTCACGGCAGAGTCAATATAGGAGTTTTTAGCCAACTCGTAGCCGTAGACTAGAAACTAAGGGTGTGTTGGGTTTTAGGATGGGGTGGAATGGAACGGAATGGTTCCATTCCACCGGAATGGAACGGTTCCATACTCGTGTTCGGTTCGGACCATAAAATTGTAATGGAATGGTTCTATTTTGTGTTCGGTTGTAGAACTGAAAAGTGGAATGGAATGCCTATATTTGTTAAACACCCAGTTAATTAACTATAGCTTAAACTTGATTTTATCATCTCAAAACCGAAGTTCGGAGCATGAGCATGAACATGAGCCTCGAGCACTCGAGCTCCCACTCCTCCTCGTCCACGGCCCGCCGAAGCGCCCCGCGGGGTGCACCAAGTTCTGGGAGACGAGGCACCCGGTGGCCCGTGCATGACGCCGCCATGCTCATGCTCCGCGGCCGCTCCGCCGCGTGCCTCAACTTCCCGGACTCTGTGTGGCTGCTCGTGGTGCCGCCCTCGTTCACCGACCCTGCGCCGCCTCGCCACGGGCCGCCGCGCCTCCCGCCTCGAGCTGCCTGGCCGCCGGCGCTCCTCGAGGCAGCGTGCCGCCGCTGCGCCTCGAGCTGCCTGACCACCGCTGCTTCTCGCGCCGGCGCACCTCGAGCCAGCGTGCCGCCGCCGAGCCACGGGCCGGCTGGCCGCCGCCGCGCTACGGGTTGCCGCGCCTCAAGCTGCTTGGCCGCCGGCGCGCCTTGAGCCAGCGTGCCACCGCCGCGCCACGACCGGCCGCGCCTCGAGCTGTCTGGCCGTCCGGCGCGCCTCGAGCCAGCGTGCCGCCGCTGCGCCACGGGCCGGCGCGCCTCGGAACGGCTGGCCGCCCCCGCGCCACCGGCTGCCGCGCCTCGAGTTGCCTGGCCGCCGGCGCGCCACGGGCCGCCGCGCCTTGAGCCGGCATGCCGCCGTCGCGCCTCAGGCCAGCTGGTGGCCTGCGCTGGGGGAGAGAGAGGGAGCAGTTAGCGGAGAGAGGAGAGGAGCAGTTAGCGTGCATGGTGACCGTATTTTTTTTCCATCGGGCTTATTCTAGTACGTCCGGCCGATTTGGTCGAATGGGTTGGTTCCGCATCTACACGGAATATTCGCTTTTCTGGAACCAATCTATTCCGCTCCATCCAGCAACCGAACGCTAGAATCCTTCTCAGGATGTGGAACGGTTCCATTCCGTTCCACTATATTCTCAAACCGAATGCATCCTAAGCGAGTGAGCTTGCACCACCCCCCCCACCCCCCCCACACACACACCCCACCCCACACCACGTTAAAACACACGTGCACTGCGTCTAATGCTATGGTAATGGAGGCTGCTATGCTAGACTTCCTACACACCCATCCAGATTCGCAATCAGAATTAATTTGGAGTGGAGTCGAGCCACGGCTGGAGCCTGGAGACCGATCTTTTTGCAGCAGTACAGTCCAAAGCGACGCCATACTGAAGCACGCGCAACTAACGCACTCACCGCACCACACAAAAGAAATTATTTCTTTCATCTAATCCTACTTGGATCATTATCATGAAATCCAAGTACATGTAGATTTTAAAAACCACTGAGCAATGGATATCGGCCAAAACAAACCATGATTTATTACGATATACAAAATTAACTTGCTTGTATATATTTGCTACACCCAATTTATCTATGGATCTATCTTTGCTACGAGTACACCCAATTTCTGGATCGAAGTTCTCTCCGCCCATGCTCCCCGCCAACCATCCTCTTCGACATCAGCCAGGAGTACCACCACAAGGACAGATCCCCAATATCCGACAGGCCGTCAGCCGTCATAGTTAACAAGTGCCCTCCTATGAGTAACTAATGCGTAGGCTAGGTACTACCCTCTGTGCCCGCACGGACGAGTCCTTGTTCCGCACAATCACGGCCCACGTATGGCGCGTGCGCTGGCCCCAGACACGGAGTCCGGGTCTACAGAATGGAGAAATATAAACCCTAATCTATACCTACCTACTAATAAAGAAAGGCATTAAACTTTCTGCCAAAATTTTCGTCCAACGTAAATTTACTAATTTGCCCTCCCATCAAATCACATAATCTCTACTACTTAAAAGATACTTTTGGTTCCGTCTTCTCCCCAACCAGCGGTACGTCGCATCTTTCGTCGAACGCCTTGGTCGCACTCGTACGACAGAAAAAATCCTCATCGAGTCGGTCTCTCTCCCCGCAATCACCGGCGTTTTCCCGTCTCATCTGCCAAGCCGCACGTCAATACAAACCTGCTACCATTTCAGTGAAACCCTAGCCGTGTCCGGTTGGCGCTTGGGCCGCCGCCGCAGAAATTTCCCACAGATCGCCGCCGGGGAAGTTTGTCCCACGGTAGAGGGCGTCGGCGGGGCTCCTCCTCCAGTACTTCAATCCCAGAAATCCATCCCTTCACCCAAAAAATCGCCCTAAAAGCCACCATGCAGCTAGCTGGCGTGTGTCGTCCCAGATCCAGCTCGTGCACCATGGCCAGGCGGTGACGCCCGGTGCGATGCAACCGAGTATCTGATGGGGAATAAGACAACGGCAGAGCGCCTAGGTCCATGAGTGTGGCAGGGACACAAAGGCTGCGTAGGAGAATTTCAGGGGGTTCATGATGTCAGGTAACCTTGCAGAGGAGCAGTGATGCATCGCCCTGCACTACGCCACAAGCGACGCCCACATCTGCTTGCAATCTCCAACAGCCCTCCCCCTACGAATCTAGGATGGCCCTCCTGTGTCAACGAAGGCGAGGTTGTCGCCAATAATGGCGCGCTTCTGGAAGGCGTTGACGGAGCGGGCCTAACATCATTGTCCGTGACGGTAATCGTGGCGAGTCGGTCAACTCGGGGATCCACCGTAGCGAGTGTGGCCATGGCTCGTTGCCCTGTAGGAGTTGGAGCGGGCGGCGGCTTGTCTCTGGCGGCGGCCCGGAAGGCCTAGGGTTTGGAAGGGTCAGAGGTGAGCGACGGGAAAAGGGAATACCACAAAAATGCCGTCGTAACGGTTCGTTTTTTCTTTCGCCCGGTAACAAGAAAAGTCAACCGGCAATCTATGTAGCTTCGGTTTGGCCAGGCTCGCGACCACATCTCCCACCGTCGCGCCGTCCGCACATGCGGATCGGCCTGCGGTGGGCATCGACAAGGGCCAGTGGCGCGCTTCCAGCTGCTTCCCATAACCTCTTTCTTCCCCTCGTGGCCTCCTGTATCTCCTGGCCTGGGGCTTCCCCTTGGGGCCTCCTCTATCTCCTGGCCTGCAGGCCTGCGGTGGCCATGGACTAGGACCGGCGGCGGGAGTGAGCGACAAAAATAGGAGGTGGATGAACAACAGCGACGGATTCCTCTCTATCTCCATGGCTCGTTGGCCGCCGCTGCTTCTCTTCTCTCTCAGATCTGTTTTTATCTTCGAACTGTAGTAAAGATATATGCGAGGACCCATCGTACAACTAGAGTACGACTGTGTGCCCCATTACGCCTCGGCGCATCTGGGCGCTCGTTGTTACCGTCAGAGTGGACGTGCTGAGGGCTAGGTGCGCAGGCGGCCACCCACCGTGACGAGGAGCAACCTGACGCTACCGAGGTTGGATGCACTAGAATATCCGCATGATTTATCTCAACTCCGTGTCCATCTGGCAGCCATCAGGCTTCTTGTCTTAATTCTGAGTGGTCTATGGAGAATGCGCTGCTGCAACCGTGCAAGTATCACATGTACAAGCTTCAGCCAGTCATCCGCCGGCTCTCGCACAAGTATTGCTGAACGTGATCAAGGAGTGTGCTCTCATGTTTCCAGTAGGACAGTATACTGCTTTTTAACTGAACTAGTTGAATGCCCGTGCGTTGCTACGGGCGCAAGTTTTTTCATGCCCTTTAAAGCTTTTTAATTATGTCGGTTTAATTCAACCTATGGCATATTAAATTTGTATCTAAATGGAGCAAGATTCTATGAATATCTTTTTCAGCATGTTCTATCCAACCAGAAGAACCCAACTCTGCATTCAAAAAGGAGGGAAGCAAAACCAAGTCAATATGATATGGGTAACCCTTCTTGCGCGAAATATCTTACCATTTCTCATTGAATTGGGCCACATTTATTTTTTACATTCAAAGAGTTCTTACATGTTACCATTCCCTATAATACTCGGAATAATAGTCAAACTATAATTTTCTTAAACCCAGTCCCCCGCTACGCTAGCTCCCCTATCTACGCCATTCTCGCCCCGATGGCCACGCCGTCTCAGAATACCTCAGCCCATCTTGCCAAGATGCCCTAGCTCCCGTGTCTACTCCGTCCTCGCCCGGGTAGCCTCACTGTATTGAGAATACAAGTCACCATCACGACATTGCCATAAAAAACAAGCTTTCCAGCAATACTCGGACTTCAAGCCCTGCCCCTGCACAGGTTACATTCATTGAATCTGCACACCTTATGATCGGAATAAAACAAAGAAATTTTCATAATGACACTATAGATGTGTGCAGTCTGCAAATCATGATCTAAATTAATATTTATTAACTACATGACATCATGTCACAACACATGTTTTATTACGGAAATTAAGTGGGCACCGGCCATTAAGACATGAGGCAAGTTGTCTCACCAATGGATTTATGCAGGGCAATATTGGTGTGAAGATGACATAAATAACTGCAAGTTTAGTAGAAATTCATGTCTTCTAAAGACATTATGACACTATACAGAAGATGCGTATATTTGATATGTACTATACTATTTATGTCATGTCAGGTTAGAATCACGCGCCTCTCATATTTACTTACAAATCATAAGAAATATGAGCTAACTTGTTGAAACCAAGCATATGACAGTTGACCACGGAGTTGCACACGTAAAAATAATCAGGCCATCTTCTGTAGGCAATTAGGATTGCACAAAATAGACCAAGTTGGGACATTACGTAACAATAGTAAGCTAGACGAGCATTGCTTGAAAGCTTGTTTTTTATGCAGAACGATCTACGAAGTGCACGAATTTACTTGGAGGTAGCATGTATTTAAGTAATATAATGCATCATCTTGTTATAATATATCCATATCCGCAATTTTCTGTAACAAACTATAACCAAACAATATTCTGCATTTCTATTGTACATATCATGAACATAGGAATGTATTTCTCCAGAATTTTCTTATTTTGTGTATATATAAAAGGTAAAAAAATTATTAATACCCCATTTCTTTTGATCATACAAGCACTTCTGGGCTATAAGTCGTTTGGCAAACAAAGTGATGCACTGTCCAACTTCGGACCTCATGGAGCAGAATAGGGTCCATGCAAAACGGAGATGAAAAGAGATCCAGTGCCTGTCAACATGAAATAACTACTATATCCCTAGACTTTTAATATGATACAACAATGTTTAATCTTTGCAAAAATAGTGAGACAGACTCACTTTCGATGGGCATGTAAGATGAAGTTATATATAGTAGGGCACTGCATGTCAGAATCTATATATTCACATTGTTAAAAAGCAGTACCTGGAACGTCAAAGCCCGTTTATTATATCTATAAGAGGCATGTGTAAGAGATTTAGCTTGCCAAGATGAAGACAAAGCTTCTTTTGAAGTTAGACATCTGATGCAACAGTATGTTCAGACACATGAAGGTGCCGTGTCACACTTCATGATAGAGTCTCTTCATGATAGAGTCTGCACTAACATTTTGCACCTGGATACATAAGCGTGTGGTGTGTAAAACAGATGAGAATGAAACATTGCCAAGTGCTAACTAATATGTGAAGAACGACGAACTCATACCGGTCAATAAACGGCAGGATGAAAATGTCTACAGACTATAAGGATACCCTATTTAGTGTTGCATTTATCTTTTTTGTATTGATCTACTAAAGCCAACAGGTCCCATGGTGATGTTACCGCTATTTCAACATTATTTGAACAAGCCACTACAGTTAAATGTATAAAAAGACCAAAATGTAGCATATCAGGCATTGCCAAAAGAGGCTCGATCGTATTAAAAACATAAATAATTTATCATACCAGTGCGACAAAGAATCGAGCAGCCACATTCACCAATTAGATTGCATGCACCCATGTTTTCCTTATAATCATCCACTCTGGAAACAGTTTATGGAAGAGGGAATGCCAATAAAAAATGTTATTGGTTCCTCTCGCGTAGGGTGCACCTTCCAATTATAGGACATTTCCAGACATTTGGGAAGAAAATTTGGGATGGGACTTTGGAAGAGAGGTCACATATACTGGATGGACACCAGTTGCATCTTCGAGGATGAATCCCTGATAAAGATTGAAAAGAAAAAGTAGTTAGTTTTCCACTCAAAAAACTATATGACATACAATAGTTCAATTTCAGCGGAATGAAGTATTCTTCATAAGAACAGGTAATTTTACCATCCTATGAGGAAATGAGAGAATAGGACGGCCCCACATAGATATGGTATCCATCAACCCAGGTTGGATAGTGGGAACAAACATTTTTCCCTCTCGATTCTTTGCTAGGCCGACGTACCTGTTGAACCATTATTTTTTAATCAGCCGTGTTTATCCGCTCCCATTTGTCTATTTTGGCAATCCGTCCACAACAAAGTTAACATAAAAAACATAGAAGTTAAGTAGCCATAATGTAGTAGCAGAAAGCATGATCCAGGCTACATTACAGAAGAGATCAAGAAATCAGGGAAGAAGAAGACAAATAGTACATCAGAAATAAAGAAATTGCACTACAATGAGGATAAGTATACATAGAACAACAGTTTTACACTTCCTGCATGTTAACATACAAAATATTTTGCTGGCCATTCGTCTAGAAAGAACAAATGAGGAGAAACTTACAAATATAATTGAGTTGTATTGCTGTGGGCATGTGCGGCTAGGTGCAATGTCAAACTCCTTAATCATCTCAATATCTGAAAACAAGACGAGTCTCATTGATGAAAGGAGAATGATGCTCAAAAGAAATAAGAGTCTCTGTGTGTAGCATTTCTCCTCCTACTATCCTCATTCAGATAATTCAATAAGGCCAACACCCAATCTCGACATGTCATAGAAATATATCTTCATTAGGTAAAACCCAGTGCTTGCGAATCGCATTCCTCAACCGTGGGCGAGAAGCGCGTCGGTGGCAAGTTGAAAAACTAACAAGTTGCAACTTCATTGCTAAAACTATTTTGAGGTTGACACTATCCTGTCATATTCTCAATAGTCAAGATTCTGCAAAGACGATGCAAATTAAAGTCTAAATACATATTTACTGGAACTAAAAAGGAAAAGTTGCATCTTACCATGCATAAAAGTTAATACCTCTAGACACATTTATACACGCTGCACTAATATTGAGAGGTACAAATATGGAATGGTTGAAATCTAATACAGATGAAACATGTACCTCAAGTTTTGCTCAGGCAAGTTTTGCCCCTCGAGTCCTTTACTTTTCAAGTATTCCTGACAGTGGATGAAGAGAGCTGACAGACTGCTTAATTCTTGATTAAAATAGCTGGCCGACAAAGCCAAGAAAAATCAATATTTATGGTTGCCAATTCATAAGTTTCAATTTCTTGCAACCTAGAGCACATCGAGAGAATAAAGAAATGTCGCAAACATAACGAAAATGTGTTGTAGAAAAGTTAATATACTACACCGAAAGTTTTAGCAATGCATCTGTAACAATAGAGACTGATTTATAAAACTTCAGCTTTAATATAATATCTCATTACAGAAATAAATAAATAATATAATATGTCATTTCCAAAGCAGAAAGGTGACGTGTATTCTCTTTTCAAAACAATTATCTGGCTAGTACTATTATCTACCGCAAATTCTTAACTCCAAAATCAATTTCTCACACGAAAATGAAATGAGTTGATAGATGACGGATAGATAAACAGAAACAAAATATCATGCCTTCGCTGGAACCTAGGAATTGCCAGATCCATGCCGTTGCTGGAGCCTTATCTAAGGAAAACCAAGTGCAGCAGTAGCTTATATGAAAATCTTGCTCATTGGGATTGCAGATCATCTCCAGATTGATGGAAGATTCAGCATAAAGATCAATATGAACCAATAACATTCCAAGATCAGCAATCAGCAAGATTAAATTCGTCAGTCTCCACAATTTTGCATTTTACTTCAGCTATTAGGAGAACACCCTACACCACATCTGATTGGACAGGCAGAAGGCTCTGGTTTGTAAATTTGCGGCAACAAAAAGAGAACGGTACTAATTGCTATAATTCCACTTTCAAAAAGAGAGTGCAAACCATGCAGTGGTGCCTGACAAAACCAATCCTTGTGCCGGTGGCTGCTGCTTCATTTGGTCCAGCTCTCTCCGCTCTGCATGAGAAGAACATGGCGCGCGAGCTGCCGGGAGGCCATGGTGCACGAGCTGGATCTGGGACGGCACACGCCAGCTAGCTGCATGGTGGCTTTTAGGGCGATTTTTTGGGTGAAGGGATGGATTTCTGGGATTGAAGTACTGGAGGAGGAGCCCCGCCGACGCCCTCTACCGTGGAACAAACTTCCCCGGCGGCGATCTGTGGGAAATTTCTGCGGCGGCGGCCCAAGCGCCAACCGGACACGGCTAGGGTTTCACTGAAATGGTAGCAGGTTTGTATTGACGTGCGGCTTGGCAGATGAGACGGGAAAACGCCGGTGATTGCGGGGAGAGAGACCGACTCGATGAGGATTTTTTCTGTCGTACGAGTGCGACCAAGGCGTTCGACGAAAGATGCGACGTACCGCTGGTTGGGGAGAAGACGGAACCAAAAGTATCTTTTTAAGTAGTAGAGAAAAGACGACATGCTAGGAAACATATGGTGGGCGCTACTGTTTGATAGTGTGACCGATGGCTGCTCTGCTAGCTCTGCCTTCACCAATTCCACTACACCCGTTTGGAGCAATGGTCATCCGTTTTCTCTCTCTTCTCCGTATGCACAATTCTAAATCTGATAGTACCAGGGATGAAGCTGGTGATGGTCTATTGGGTGGAGCAGTATTTCTGCAGGACCCTAAAATTCCATGATGTTGTGGAGCACATCGATTTGTAAATAATTATGACAATAATGATTATAAGGAGGGAGCAACGCTGAACGCTCATGCAATAGAATCAAAAGAAGATCAAGTGTGAACGCTAAAAAATACGTGGTATGTACACTGCTCTACATGCACCAGTATATTGATAGCTTTAGTTGATTCCGGGTTCCTTATGGGAAGAATAAAAAAGAATCAAGAACGAAACCAATTTGTATGTGCATCCCCATCCTTGATGCTATATATATTGTTCAAATTGACATGGAAATTGTTGCTCTGCCAGAGGAGTTGCTGCCAAACCACTCGGAGAATAATACCTAGGGTTAACAATGAATTCAAAAAACAGTTTCCAATTTTAGATCTTTATATATTGATTTATTGATAATCGCATTAGAAAAATACGAAGGAATAAACAATAAAATAGAATTATCGAGTCACGCGGTTGTATCATAACAACATGAAAAAGCTCTACAAGTTTCCGTTGCAAGTTGAACTAGATTTTCTATTAAAAAATTATTACAAAGATAAAAAAAATAGTTAATTAATATAAGTCGTAGCAACGCACAGTCATATTTGCTATGAAACTTATGTGTGGAGCCCAATCAGCAAGATTTGTCTGATGTCACATATCATGTGATATGTCGGACTGCGAATTTCACATGGAGAATTTTAAATCATGAAGAAAAGAATAATATATTTTTTTGTGATCACCATCAGTAATGAGGTATTCAAGGAGATAATTTTAGGTTTATCATGATTTATTTTTTTAAGTATGGAGAATTCCTCAACAACTATACCTTTGAGATAGGCCCTTGTTCATATCAACTATTGAGTTTAATTTTTTGCGTGTAACTATTGCGGTTAATTAATTAGTGACTCCGAAATTGCAGCTCTTGACGAGAAAATATTTTATATGCATATATGTCATTGATTTTTCTGTTCCGTTGCAACGCACGGGCACTTTACTAGTGCAGAAAAAATTGAAAAGATAGAAGATTACATTCAGAAGCAGTAAGCCGCGCTTTCAAATCCTCAACCTGAGCTATCTCTGTCCCAAACTTCTTGATTAAATCAGCATTCTTAACTTGGAGGTCGAAGACCTCCTTCTTGGAGATTCCAAGCTCATGCATGTTGCGGATAAGATCCTCATGGCAGAGTCGATATAGGAGTTTTTGGCGAACTCGTAGCAGTAGACTAGAAACTCGGGGGCTACACTAAGTGAGTGAGCTTGCGCCCCCAACTTGGACGAAGGCGGAAAAGGGTGAAAACACACTTCCACTGCGCCTAAGGCTATGGTAATGGAGGCTGCTATGCTAGACTTCCTCTAACGGCAATCATGCAGAAGTTTCACGTCAGGCCATGAAAAACGCACCTGCCCGTGCATGTTTTGGCCAAAAAAGACCAAAACTTGAGGAAAGGCTTGAGGAGGACACATTAGGGTGTCAACGTTAGTAATGGTCACATAACTACTATGCACCGGTAGAAAACAGAGCTTCCGTTCGGGAGTCTAAAAGTCTTTTTCCGGCCGGATAGATTTGGGCTCGGTACTAAGGAGAACATTAGCCCCGGTTGCAACGGCTAGGAGTGTAGGGGGCACGGCCAGGCTGCAGTCCCGCTTCAAATGTGACCTTTAGTCTCAGTTAGTATCATCAACCAGGACTAAATGGATTGCGGCAGGCTGCGGCCGCGGGGCCCACCTTTAGTGCCGATTGGTATCATCAAACAGGACTAAAGATGAACATTAGTCCCAACTGTTGTATCCATCCCGGACTAAATTTGAAACCTGATCGTGTTCATATGTAAACCGCATGTTAATCTCCCGCCGGTGCGCTTTGGAAGATGAAACCAGCGTCGCGATGCTTTGGAAGTTGATCAACCACGTTGCGTTGATGTTCATACGTAATTAGGATCACCGGCCAGCGGCCTGTTCATATCCCTCACCGCTCTACTATATAAAGCTACGGTAATTCATGGTCATAAGCACACCTTTCCCTCTCTCTCTAATCTTCCAAGAAGTTCTCTCTCTAATCCCTGCCAAAAACTCTCTCTCAATCCTTCTTCCATTCCAATAGAGCCGCTCGTGAGTGTACCTCCATCTTGGTTGTACTACTTCAACAAAGAAGACATGCATTTTAAGGTATGAGTCACCCTCCGTGCATCACGCGTGCAGAGGTGGAGCGCGGCGTGAAGAAGTATTTCCTCGACGCCGCACCGATCAGATGCGTTGGACTCGGCTGCGAGTTCACCGTCCCTGTCCCGGGTCGACAGAGGGATCTTCCAACAGATCAAAGGCAACACGCCGCCGTCCTTCATCTCTCGGTAGCGTCCGAGATTTTGGTCCTCCATATCTGCCGCGCTGATGCGGTGCCGCGGGTCCTCGTGGAATTCTTAGGTGACAAGACCATCAAGTTCTGTGGCGTGGCTATCCACGATGATCTGCGGATGCTGAGCTACTACGGAATTGATATTTCGTCTACGGTCGACCACTAGAGGGATATCCGGAACCCAACCGGCAATCCTACCCCGAGTCTCTATGCTCTTGCCAATGCTATTATTGAGACAAAACTTGATAAGAAGAACAACAAGAAGGACAAGAAGAAGGGCAAGGCCGACTTAGAAGACCTCAAAATATATGGTTGGGGCAACATTCCATTGAGCTTCGATCAAGTCATGTATACCGCTCTAGACGCTCGCCTGGGCTTCAAGATTGCTACGAAGTGGGGAAATCTACGTGGCTATAATAGCAATATAGATCGTCTTAATGTCGTTGATGAGTAAACAATAGAGGTGTGTGGGTTCCCATTGCGTTTGTTCGTACTGCTTATATATTTGAATCTTCTAATATCGCATGAATTATGAATTTTCTCAGTGCTTATATATTTGAATCTTCTATTTCATGAATTGTGAATTTTCTACTGCATGAACTATGAATTTTCTATTGCATGAAATCCCAATTTTATCTTAAAATGATATGAACAAACTTCCAACACAAACGCATCAAAAGTCAACACAAATATCAAGAAGTATCACAAAGAAATAAAAATACCTAGAAGTAACACATGATTACATATCAAAAGGAAACACAAAAATTTATAAATGAAATATTTTGATGCAAAGAACCAACCTACACAAGTTCGAATACAAGGATATAAGTCTCAAAAACTTAACAAAGGGGCATCAACACATGGTTGATCATAAAACTCAACAACTATTATGTGGATAACTTAGTTTAAAATCTCTAAAAATTATAAATACAACTGTTGTAGATAGCCCTTGTTAATATCTATCCATAGAAATTGTCCTTCTGTGAAAATGAATCTCCATTTGAAACTGTCATCCATGTCTCTATAAACACTAGAGAGCACTTTTGTGATTTTTATGAATTTATCTGTGATGAATTTTGGACTGAATCCAATTGGATTGTCTTCCTTATGCCTAGGAGACTATATATGTGATGAATTTTGGAGTGAATCCAATTGTGATGAATTATGTGTGCATTGTTTGCAAGAATCAGCGCTTTTCTGCCTATTGTTAGTATTGTGGTAGAAAATAGTTGTTATATGTTTTTCTTTTATAAAGGTGATTCCTAGCATGTGGTGGTTGTTACTCTATTGTTATTGAGTGTTGTGGATGCAGTAGCATGTTAGGAAAAATAGTTATGTGATGAATTTTGGAGTGAATCCAATTGTGATGAATTATATGTGTGTTGTTTGCAAGAATTAATGTTTTTTATCTATTATTAGTATTGTGGTAGAAAATAGCTCTTATATGTTTTTCTTTTATGAAGTTTATTCCTAGCATGTGTAGGTTGTTAATCTATTGTTATTGAGTGTTTTGGATACAGTAGCATGTTAGAAAAAGTAGTTATGTGATGAATTTTGGAGTGGATCCTATTGTTATAAATTATTTGTGTGTTGTTTCCAAGAATTAGTGCTTTTCTCCCTATTATTAGTATTGTCGTAGAAAATAGATCTTAGATGTATTCCATTTATAAAGTTGATTCCTAGTACGTGTAGGTTGTTCCTCTGCTATTATTGACTGTTTTGGATGCAGTAGCATGCTAGGAAAAATAGTTATGTGATGAATTTTGGAGTTAATCCAATTATGATAAATTATTTGTGTGTTGTTTGCAAGAATAGTGATTTTCTGCCTATTATTAGTATTGTGGTAGAAAATAGTTCTTATATGTTTTGTTTTTATAAAGTTGATACCTAGATAAATTTTGGAGTGAATCCAATAGTTCCCGCACAAACTCTAGTTTCGACACCTAATTTTCCTGGGGGTGACCCTATACCACACACTCAACACCCCACTTAGTAAAGTTCTATACTACCTTCGTTCCACAAAATAAGACGTATAAATTTAGTCAAAAGTCAACTTATAATAAGTTTGACCAATCATATAGATTTTTTTTTGAAAATACAAAATTAATATCATTAGACTCAACAAAGAATATATTTTCATAGTCTGCTAGTTAAATCTTGTAAATGTTCATTATTTTGTTTAAAAAAATTGGTCAAAGTTATACTATGTTGACTCTTGACTAAAAATACACATCTTATTTTGTGAAACAGAGGTAGTACATGATAGAAAAGATGATATGGATGTCATATTTGGATTTCTCTTATTTTTCTAATCTATTTAGGGTTATTATTTGTCAAATTTTGATTTACGGATATGTGGATATGAATTATTCAATATTAAATGAAAAAAGGAAAAAATTCAATTATTATTTGTATTCAAAATTATATGAATTCAAGAATATATTTTTTTGTTTAAATAATTGTTTGGATTCGCAAAATAGACGTGTGACATAATAGTCCAAGGGTTAATATGATTGCTAAGATACTATTGTAAAGAAAATATGGGGCTAGAGAAGTATGAGGATAGATGACCGATTGGGAAGTGTCACTAGAAGTGAGCAAAAATAAGCAGAAACTAAAAGATCCTCCACCCCACAGGCTCGGCCGTGGCCTTGTGGAGAAAGTTTAGACGCGGTTCGTGGTAAACCGGGACTAAAGATGGTGTTCTTTTAGTCCCAGTTAGGCAGTCCCGGTTGGCCAACCGGAACTAAAGGCCCGTACCAACCATATATGAAATTTCATTTTTCTACTAGTGATGTGTCAGGTCCTCATCCATGACAACTAGCCCAATAGAGGCGTTGTTAGACTCAGCAGGATCTGCCACCACACTACATGGCGTGTCTAAAGTGATAGATTGGTTGAGATCACCAGCTTGCAGCCCATGGCCACTCCGGCTACCTCCGGGTCTAGATCTTACAATAATTTGTAGGTGTAAGGTTAATGAGAGAGCCGGCTGCCGGCTATATAGAATTTCCATGTCACATATAGTCAGCTTGTAGCCAACATGTATAATAGTTGACTATATGTATGTACTATATTAACAACATATGGTACACTTTACACTCTCACAAAGTGATTAGAAAAATTATAGACTGTAGGATTATTTGTGGCATTATCGATAAGCATGTCAGTACACAATAATTATTTGCCAAAAACTAGAAAGAATCAGCTAGTCTGGCCAACTAATTATTAAAGCAATAACTAGTTTGATTTGCTGCCTTGATATCTTAATTTGATATAATGGACTTGTATAAAAAAACTAGAGGGAGTATAAGAAAATAGTGTATACTCATTAATAAATTAATTATCTCATTAAATAGTGGATTTAGTCATCTTTTTATCCCTAGTTTAAAGGTTCGTAATGGGGAGTGATTGGGAGTAATGATGCTAAATTAAAATATCAGTAGCTGCTCTATAAATATGTGTCTGCTCTGTGCTTTCTAAGGCTCAGATCAGCTTCACATCACTTTCAATGGCTTCTCAGTTCATGTACATGCTCTTCCTGTGCAACTGTTGTTCCATTGCTTTTGCAGATGACGGGCATGTCAACTCTACTCCGTTATTTTATGGTGATCCAAATTCATATGATGATAAAGGAAAGTTCGGCCTCCGCTACGCGGAGGCCCGTCGCCGGAGGCTTAAGGCCGAAGTTGATACCGAGTCGGAGTTGGATTCACAGTTACCGACCTAGTTAGGTCAGTACTGCCTTTATATAACTCTTGTAAGCCGCCGCACGGGATAAGCCACATATTGTAAATCCCGGCGCGATTGTAACCTCACACCGAAATAGTGAAGTATTGCTGGCTGGCGCCCGTGGTTTTTTCTCTTCCTTGTTGGAAGGGTTTTCCACGTTAAAATCTCGTGTCCCCGTTGGTTCGATCTTGTTTAACTTCATCGTTGTTTTGCTATTGCGTGTAACAAGTGGTATAAGAGCCCTATTTCAGATTAGGGATTCGCGATGGCATCGATGAAGTTTGATCTACCGTTGCTGGACTACAAGACGAGGTTTTCTCTGTGGCAGGTAAAGATGCGTGCGATTCTATCGCAAGCATCAGATCTTGATGAGGCGCTAGATGAGTTCGGGAATAAGGAAGCCAAGGATTGGACTTCTGAGGAGAAGCGCAAAGATCGTAAGGCCTTGTTGTTGATTCAACTTCATCTATCTAATGATATCGTGCAAGAAGTGCTGCAGGAGAAATCCGCAGCAGCGTTGTGGCTTAAGCTGGAATCGATCTGCATGTCAAGGGATCTAACCAGCAAGATGCATGTTAAGATGAAGTTGTTCTCGCTCAAGATGCAACATGGTGGTTCTGTCATGAGCCACTTGTCGATCTTCAAGGAGATCGTGTCCGACCTAGTGTCGATGGAGGTAAAATATGATGATGAAGACTTAGCTCTTCTGCTGTTATGTTCGCTGCCTAGCTCTTTTACAAACCTGCGTGATACCATACTGTTAAGCCGCGATGAACTAACCCTCGCGGAAGTTTGTGAGGCCCTGCAGACCAGGAAAAAGATGAAAGTTATGGTGCAGTCTAACCCATCGTCCTCCAAAGGCGATGCATTGCAGGTTCGAGGCACACCTGAGCAGCGAGATAACAACTATAACAACAACAACAGAGATAAGAGCAGGGATCGTTCCAAGTCCAAAGGACGTGACAAGTTCTGCAGGTATTGTAAGAAAACCGATCACGCCATTGAGGATTGCTGGAAAGTGCAGAACAAGGAGAAAAGGAACGGCACATACCAACCGAAAAATAAATCTGACGGTAATGGTAATGGTACTGGTAAGGCTGCTGTTGTTGCTGGTGATAATAGTTCGGATGGTGAATGCCTAGCTGTTTTTGCTGCATGTGTTACCCGTGATGATGAATGGATTCTTGATACTGCTTGTTCGTTTCATATTTGCTGTAACAAAGATTGGTTCAGTTCTTATGAGGCTGTGCAGACTGGAGATTTTGTGCGTGTGGGGAACGACAACAAATGTCACATTGTTGGCGTTGGATCTGTTCAGATCAAGACCCATGGTGGGATGACACGTACATTGACGGGAGTGAAACACATACCATCCATGGCGAGAAATTTGATCTCGCTGAGTACCCTTGACTGTGACGGGTACAAGTACGCCGGAGGGGATAAACGCCTGAAGGTATCAAAAGGTTCTCTCATTGTTATGATTGGTGATATGAATTCTGCCAAGTTATATATCCTTAGAGGTAGCACATTGTCTGGTACTGCTGCTGTTATTACTAATGATGATCCAAGTACAACTAACCTCTGGCATAAGCGACTTGGACACATGAGTGAACATGGTATGGCAGAATTGGTGAAGAGAGAACTTCTGCAGAACTGCAATATGAGTAAGTTGCCGTTCTATGAACACTGCGTATTTGGTAAGCATAAGAGAGTTAAGTTCAATGCTTCCGTTCATACCATTAAAGGTACATTGGATTATGTACATGCTGATTTGTGGGGACCTTCACGTAAGCCCTCTTATGGTGGTGCTCGTTATATGCTTACTATCATTGATGATTACTCTAGAAGAGTTTGGCCTTATTTCCTGAAAACTAAGGATGATACTTTTGCTGCTTTTAAGGAGTGGAAAGTAATGATTGAAAAGCAAACTGAAAGAAAGGTGAAGTTGCTTCGTACTGACAATGGTGGCGAATTTTGTTCGCATGCTTTCGATGATTATTGTGTGCAGGAAGGCATTATCAGGCATCACACCATCCCATACACACCTCAGCAGAATGGTGTAGCTGAGTGGATGAACAGGACGATCATCTCCAAAGCTCGATGCATGTTGTCTAACGCCCGCATGAATAGGCGTTTTTGGGCTGAGGCTGCCAACACTGCCTGCTACTTGATTAACAGGTCACCATCCATCCCTCTTGACAAGAAAACTCCTATTGAGGTATGGTCTGGTGAGTCAGCTAATTATTCACAACTGAAATTTTTTGGTTGCACTGCCTATGCTCATGTTGATAATGGAAAGTTAGAGCCTAGAGCTGTTAAGTGCTTATTTCTTGGTTATGGTTCTGGAGTAAAAGGATATAAGTTGTGGAACCCGGAAACCAAAAAGACTTTCTTTAGTAGGAGTGTTGTGTTTAATGAATCTGTTATGTATGAGGACAGTTTGTCGACTGATGTTGTGCCAGATTCTTCTGATGAGGACGAACCCCGAGTTCGTGTGCAGATGGAGCTAGAACACCTGGATGAGGAGGAAACTGAAATTGATGGGGAGGATATTGTGCCACCCTCACCTCCTATTGTGCAGCAAGAAAATTTGTCTATTGCAGAGCGCAGAGAGAAGAGGAATAAAGGGCCTCGTACTCGTTTAATTGAGGAATGTGATATTGTTTATTTTGCTCTAAGTTGTGCAGAACAGGTGGAGAATGATGCTGAACCTGCTACATATAATGAAGCTATTGCTTCGGTTGATCGTGACAAGTGGATTGGTGCAATGCACGAGGAGATGCAATCACTTGAGAAAAATGGCAAGTGGGATGTCGTGCGCTTGCCTAAACAAAAGAAGACCGTACGCTGTAAGTGGATCTTCAAGAAAAAGGAGGGTTTATCTTCAAGTGAGCCTCCAAGGTTTAAGGCAAGGTTAGTAGCAAAAGGTTTCAGACAGATTCCAGGAGTGGATTATAATGATGTGTTCTCACCTGTTGTCAAGCATAGTTCTATCCGTACTTTCTTTAGTATTGTTGCTATGCATGATCTTGAGCTTGAGCAGTTAGATGTGAAGACTGCGTTTCTGCATGGAGAACTTGAGGAGGAGATATACATGGACCAACCTGATGGGTTCATAGTGCCTGGTAAAGAGGATTTCGTGTGCAATCTAAAGAAGTCCCTTTACGGTTTGAAACAGTCTCCTCGACAATGGTATAAAAGGTTTGATTCTTTTATGATGTCACATGGCTTTAAGAGGTCTGAATATGATAGCTGTGTGTACATTAAATTTGTTGATGAATCACCTATATACTTGTTGCTATATGTTGATGATATGTTAATTGCTGCCAAGAGCATGAAAGAAATCACTACATTGAAGAAACAATTGAGTAGTGAGTTTGAGATGAAGGATCTTGGTCCTGCTAAGAAAATTCTAGGTATGGAAATTTCAAGAGACAGAAAATCTAGATTGCTATTTCTTAGTCAGGAGAATTACATTAAGAAAGTTCTTCATCGTTTTAATATGCATGATGCAAAGTCTGTTAATACTCCTATTGCGTCACACTTCAAATTGTCAGCATTGCAATGTCCTACTACTGACAAAGAAATTGAGTACATGTCACGAGTTCCTTATGCTAGTGATGTTGGTTCCTTAATGTATGCCATGGTGTGTTCTCGGCCTGATTTATCATATGCTATGAGTTTGGTCAGTCGATACATGGCTAATCCTGGTAAAGAACATTGGAAAGCTGTTCAGTGGATTTTCAGGTACCTTCGCGGCACATCCAAAGCTTGCTTGAAATTTGGCAAGACTGGTGAGGGACTCGCAAGCTATGTGGATTCAGATTATGCTGCCGACTTGGATAAGAGGAGATCCCTCACAGGTTATGTGTTTACGATTAGTGGATATGCCGTTAGCTGGAAGGCTACCTTGCAGGGTGTTGTTGCGCAATCTACTACTGAGGCTGAGTATATGGCTATTGCTGAAGCATGCAAAGAGGCAGTTTGGTTGAAAGGTCTGTTTGCTGAGCTTTGTGGAGATGATACTTGCATTAACCTGTTTTGTGACAGTCAGAGTGCTATTTACCTTACTAAGGATCAGATGTTCCATGAGAGAACAAAGCACATTGATGTCAAGTACCATTATGTGCGTGATGTTGTAGCACAACGTAAGCTGAAGGTATGCAAGATTAGCACTCATGATAATCCTGCTGATATGATAACAAAGCCAGTTCCTATTGCTAAGTTTGAGCTTTGCTCAAGCTTAGTTGGTATCACTGCTTAGCCCAAGAGGCTACTTGGCGCCGAAGGTGTTTTCTTTGTGTGTTTCAGGTGAAGGTTCTCATTTCTGCTACAAGAGGTAATTTGTCTCAAGGTGGAGTGTTATTTTATGGTGATCCAAATTCATATGAAGATAAAGGAAAGTTCGGCCTCCGCTACGCGGAGGCCCGTCGCCGGAGGCTTAGGGCCGAAGTTGATACCGAGTCGGAGTGCACGGCGGGGGGTGCGGGGGGCGGCAGCCCCCCGTGGTTCGGTACGAGTTGATACCG
Source organism: Alopecurus myosuroides (assembly GCA_028641055.1). Taxonomy (NCBI): domain Eukaryota; kingdom Viridiplantae; phylum Streptophyta; class Magnoliopsida; order Poales; family Poaceae; genus Alopecurus; species Alopecurus myosuroides. The sequence goes on along the minus strand of CM054063.1, from coordinate 297,309,259 downwards.
AGTCGGAGTTGGATTCCCAGTTACCGACCTAGTTAGGTCAGGACCGCCTTTATATACCTCTTGTAAGCCGCCGCACGGGATAAGCCACATATTGTAAATCCCTGCGCGATTGTAACCTCACACCGAAATAGTGAAGTATTGCTGGCTGGCGCCCGTGGTTTTTTCTCTTTCTTGTTGGAAGGGTTTTCCACGTTAAAATCTCGTGTCCCCGTTGGTTCGATCTTGTTTAACTTCATCGTTGTTTTTCTATTGCGTGTAACATACTCTGGTGTCAATGACCCTATTGGAGCCTGAATATGTGTGCTCGGTATCAACAGGTACATGAACATTGAACGGAACTCGATATTTTTATTTTAGAACCTCTAGCTTTTCATTGGTCGACATGATTCAAATATTAGACATGTATCCAGTGAGTATCTATGGAGCAAAATCTAAACCGATGAAACAATGGTTATTGGGACTGAGGATTGGATTCATGGTTTAGGTTCACCATCATGTGCCCTCCACATGTGAGAAGGGTATCTAATGGGTATCCATGGAGCAGAGTTCGTGGTACCTCCATGGGAAAAAAATCCCCTCTATATCTATATCAGGCATGCACGTATCCATGTTAACATGTAAACCCTTTTCCTAAGATAGGGTCATGTGAGAAAATATAAAAATAAATCGATTCATATAAAAGTGATGATAAGAGGCCATGAGTTTAGCATTAGGATAACATTGATAGACAAGCAAAAAAAAAGTGCAACCCAAATGTAAAAATCAAGACAAGTCATGAAAATATAAATCTTTCCTTGAATTGGTAATTTATGTTGTTTACTTTTATATTTAGATTTTAGTGGTTATATAACTGTCAGTGTTTTTCCAAATTTCTTAAATTATTGATTTACATAGCCACTGGCGGAGCTTACTGGAGGCGAAAAGGGCCGTCGCCCCCCAGCCCATTAGTAATCACTTCCCTATCACCAATTAGATAGCCCATACAATTAGTCAAAACTGGCCCAAGTCGTCTACTATTCGCCCCCCAGCGCACCGCCTCCCTTGAAATTGGGTCAAGCTCTTCCACTGTACATACCTATGTTTGTCCATGCACATATGTAACCAATATTAAATTGTAGAGATGAAATGAAATCTATAGCTTGATCTATATATAGTTACAAAGAGTAATAGATGCTCATTTATGTCTCGTATCATTGCACTAATTCCACATATCTGCCATTAGTACAAACTAACCCATAATCTTTGAAATACAAAACTGACACTTGAACTTTTCAGCAAGACGGGGATCAAACGGCGTGGCCACTGCGCCACTAATGCACAAATAATGTCGGATATATGCCAACTAGGGGTATATCCGGCATTGGCCAAAGGCCGGATTATCAGGGTGGCCCGCAGGCAATGGAGCAAGATCCATTGGGTGGCCCAATAAAGCTGACGCACAGGAAGCCGGATTCTAGAAGAACCCGGACCACGGCCCATTACGTGGTACGGCTTGGATAAGAAGCCGGATGGCTTACTTTCCAAGAATAGGATATTTTCCGTAGTCTTCTAGGTTTCCTTCCTGTAAGACCTAGTCCGGATATCTATATAAATCCGGACAGGAGCGAGAGACAACAAGACAATAGCTAGAAGCCAACTCGCCGGGAATTTCATCCTCGCCACTGTCGGAAGCATGCAATTCGACGGCGAAGTCGGACGTTTCCTTGACAAAGAATCATATATGCCGGCACGAAATCACTTGGTAAGTGCTTGCGTCTTACCGATTGAATCTACTAATATTTTTATCGGTTTGATAGCAGAAGCATTGGGATTCCGTGGTGAAAGTAATTTTTATCTCATCCGCCCTAAGCCCAATAGATGAAGGCTTCAATGTCGGATTCTTCACAGATCTTCCCTATTGTTACATAGGGGCAGGTCAAGCCTAAATGGGTGCATATCGCCAAAGTATGACTGGATCTGCCGCCTCTCTGGAGATGCCTGCAGCCAGATCGCACTTCGTCGGCATGGTGGAGTCAGAAATCGCCGAAAGCACAGAAGTCGAAAGTCCCGTCGAAAAGGAAGAAAATACTAATCTCACAAATAAAGTGGAAGATCCGACACCCGCCAATTAGGCGACGAACTCTGTCGAAGTTCTGACTCCGCAAATCCCTCAGGTGACCCTATCGGGTTTCGACTAGGAGAAGTCATGAGCGCTGGTGAAATCGTCGGCTTGACAGGGGGGCGAGATTTACCCAGGTTCGGGGCCCTCGAAGAGGTAAAACCCTTACTCCTGCCTTCTGCTGATCTGTATTGGATGATTAGATCGGTTACAGGTTGCTCGAATCGAGAGTAGATCTCGAGTTCCGAGGCTTTTTGGTCGTGCGGTATTACTTGGTCCTCTCCTTGGGGGCTCTCCTGGCCTTATATAGATGGCCAGGTCTCGAGTTCTACCCGGAGAGGACTCAAACCCTAGCCGGGTCGGTTACAAATTCCCTAACTTAACCCGCAAGTTGATGCGGGTGGGCTTCACATGGGCCTTCTAGAGTACTCCAAGGGCGCTTCCTTTTAGGCTTTGACCAGAAGGCCTGAGAGGGGGTGTCCTTACTCGCAGGGTCCAGGATCCATGCCTTCGTCAGTAGCCCCCGAGCGCGTGCTTGACTGGGGCTTTTCCAGTCGAGTAGGCGGTCATACTCTTCTTATTTTTATGGAAGATTGCTCTGACAGTCATTGCTTTTCAAAAGGGTGTGTTCCCTGTATCATGGGTCATCATGCTCGAGTATCGAGCAATATAAGCGCCTGTTTTACGGCTTTTTTCGTAGAAGGATGTGGCATAGTAGCTTGGCTCTCCCGAGAGATCGGGGCCAATTAATTGCGACTAGGGCAAAAACATTCCTGGCCTACTCAGATTCGAGACCTCCGACTCGAACCCGATAAGGTGATTGTTGCGACTGGGCCGTTGTGGACTTACCGAATCGAACTTAACCTATGGGGGTACCCGGCGCATCCGCTAGGATTTTTCTTCGTGTTGTTGACACGGAATTATACCGGAGGACGCAGCTTTCGAGTGCGATTCCAGGCCCAAAAGAGAGATCTTTTCGGGTCTTACCTTCATATTCGAAGAATACGGCATCCGGATGTGCCTAGTCGGCTGAACAATCCAGGTTTTTATGATGTAAAATTATCATGTGTAGGAGAGGTAGGTTTTTCCCACCCGATTGATTTGTTTGAGCTCCATACGAAAGAAATTTCGTGTTGGAAAAAACTAAGCCCGTATGAAAGAGTTTTCATGTTCGGGATGCTGTGCCCATACGAAAGAGTTTTCGTGCATAGGGTATTTTCCTCTCCGTTCGAAGAGGTCTTGCTTTATAAACTGTTCATGGAAAAGTTGCTTTTATCCGAAGGAATTGATATTCGTACGAAGATAATTTCGCGTTTGAACTTCCATTCGAAAAGATTTGGATTTTGAATGACGAATGCCATGACGTCATGGCGCACTCCTCTTCTCCCGATGGGACGTGACGGAGTGGTAGCAGATGGTGGCCCACCTTGTCAGCTTTTTGACCGGGAAACGAGACGTCGTTCCCGGTTTTTACGCGAGACACGCAGTAAATGCGCACGATCTTCTGTTAAGATCGTGGCACGAAACAGCGCAGGCCGCCGCTTCGTTTCATCCTTACGCGTGGCGGCCGTGATAGGTGCCACGTAGCGCATCGTACGGCTGAGATTGCCTTGCCCCGTGTATAAATACGGGTGTTAGCGCTGCGGTAAAACTTTCCCAGCTCTCTGTCTTCATCTTCTTCCTCGCGCCCATCTTCGTCTTCCCCGCGCTCGAGCTCTCGCTGCAAACAATGGCTGGCGGAAAGAGACGCGGTGCTGCCGGTTCTGCATCCGGTGAACCTTCCGCGCAACCCGCGCCCCGCGCCGGCGACTGGCGTTCTCCCAACACCACCGCAAAAAGCATCAAGGAGATGCAGCGGGAGGGGTTGCTGCCGGCGGAGACGGAGAAGCGAGTCCGCCTCGGGAAAAAGGAAGAGGTACCCAATCCTCAATCGAACGAGCGCGTGGTCTTTGTGGACCACGTGACTCGGGGCCTTTCTTTTCCCCTTCATCCCTTCTTCCTCGGGTTGCTGTGTGTCTATGGCATACAGCTTCACGATCTCCCCCCGAACGCGGTGCAGCACATTACGTGCTTCATCGTGTTCTGCGAATGCTATCTCGGCATTCGCCCGCACTGGGCGCTGTGGAAGGCGCTCTTCAAGGTCCGGATCTTCCGCGAGAAGTCGCGGGTGGAGTTCGAGCTTGGCGAACCGCTTCGCACCGGCGGCTTCGGGATCCAAGCTCGACAAGAAGGCAGCTACTTCAACATGCATTTCGTCGACTCCGCCCAAAGCTGGCGGAAAAGGTGGTTCTACGTCGTCGACAACAGCTCGGGTGGGATTGTAGAGTTCCACCCGTTCGCTGTTTTGACCAGGCGAAAGTCTTGGGGGCACAAGATGTCAGCCGAAGAGACCCAGACTGTTGCGCCTTTACTCGCGAGAGTAGCTGCTCTTCGGGATCAGACCGCGGGAGTTGTGCTCAACGGGATGCATCTGGCGAGCATCTTTTTGAAGCGCAGGATCCAGCCACTCCAACAAAGGCCCTCCGCCATGTGGGAGTATCAGGGCTCAGAGGATCCCAGTCGAGTAAGCCGCGAGGAACTTTCGAATGTAGAATTCGAGAAGAAAATCGCGGGTATCACCCGACTGAAGGTGGGAGAGAAATTCCCCGATTGCTCTGTTGAAGCCTTCGCCGCCTCAAATCCTCCCCCAGCCGAGGTTAGTTTCTTTCTCTTTTTTCGTCTTTGTGTTGTTCCTTTTTCTCGTTCAGAGTCCTAGTCGAGAAGATTTTCCTTGTCTTCTTCTTGCATTTGCAGAGCCTAGCCATGGCAGACTGCTACCCGCCAACTACGGGGGAAGCCGCCTCAGAGCAAGTGTCGAGTCATCAAGACGGCGCGATTGACACCAGCGTCGCCAATGCCTCTTCGAGTTCAGAGCACGATTCTTCGGATGACGTTGCGGACTCGAATGGCGCTCCGACGAAACGTCGTCGGGTAGATGAGGACGAAGCTACTTCCAAGGACAAATCCTTGGAAGCATCGCCCAGTCAAGCTCCTATCCATGCGACTCCACTTCGCTCCCTTGCTCCTTCGCCTTCGTTCCCAGTGATGACGCCCGCTTGGAACGCGGACTTGCTGGATGACGACGAGGATGACGAGTAAGTGTTTTTTCCTTAATCTTGGTCGAACATTTTCTGTGCTTCAATATCGATTGTTTCTATCTTTCGGTGCAGTCTGCAGACGATCAGTCCTCGCAGGTACGCCGCTGCCGTTCCTCCCGAGAAGAGGAATAAGGGCAAGGATGCGGGTGAAACTCCCACCGCGGGCACCGTCCAAAACTCCCCCAGAGCAGCCCCCGAAGCCGCGACGATGGTAGGTGAAGCTCCCAGCTTTGCCGCCAGGGCTTCTGCTTCTAAGGAAGTGACGGATAGCTCTGCGGATCCGCTGTCTCGCGCCTCCGGCCAGGTAAACTTCGTCTTCCGTCTTCAAACCATAATTTATTTTTATCGGGTGCACGACAGTGCTCCCGATGGGAGTAGCCCCCGAGGCTGTAGTCGATCGCATGCGATCGGCCACAGGCTCAAAGTCTAGTTTAATTCCTCTTCATGATTTCATTTTTATCGGGTGCACGGCAGTGCTCCCGATGGGAGTAGCCCCCGAGGCTGTAGTCGATTGTAAATAATCGGGTACAGACTCTAATTTAATCCCTTTTAACTCTTTTGTTTCGTACTTTTGCATTCGCTTATTGATTCTCTTGCGGCGATCGGTCGCCGCGTCGTTCTTGCCGAGTCGGATTGCGAGTCTCTTCGAGTGGACCGTAGCCGACTTCAGACTGAAAACGTTCTTCTCAAGGGTGAGCTTTATCGTTTCCCTGTCTTCCACACTCCGTCCATTCTTGAGTTTTTGACAAGCATCTCTTTGCAGCTCGACTTGAATTTGCAGAATCCGAAAAGGTCAAACTCTCTGAGCAGGTAACTGCTCGGGAGGCTGACCTGACGGCCATTCGACAAGAGCTAGAGGCTTCCCGCATGCAGTCAGAAGATTTTGGTCGACAGCTTGCAGATGCGCGGAAGTCCTTGAAGGAGTTAGAGAAAGCTGGCAGTAAGGCCGACAGCGACATTGTCGGGTTCCTCCGTCCCCTTGCTGAGCGCTTCGCGGGTAAGTGTGTTGGAATTTTGCGACTTTGATTCTTCATTTTGCTGTACTTTGCTAAGTATTCTTTTCTTCCTTCGCAGGTATTCTGGATGTTCCTCTAGAAATCCCTGGACTCCAGCGGGTGGATGTGGTAACCGACACACTTGCCCAGCTTAAAAGGCACGCTGATGGAGTTCTCTCCATGATCAATGATGCCACTCAAGTGCTGGGGCAACTGCACGGTCGCCTCCTCGCCAACGCCACTCCTGCACCCGCGCTAGATGATCTGTTGAAGGTCTTCTCAGAAGGAAAACTTCTGGATGCCTTCGCAGTCGCACAGGCGGAATCTGGTGCGAAGACTGCGATACAATTCGCTTTGGCGCATGGAGTCGAAGGTTTGGAGGAGGCGTACACAGCTCTTCCGGTCGACCCCTCCACGGGCAAAAAGGTACGGCTCTCTCGTTTTAGCGAGCAAGCCGCTATTCTTGCTCGGAAGCTGTCTGAGATTTTTGCTCGGCTGCGGGGAGGGGCGACTGCTGCCAGCGGGAGCACCAATGTAGCTTCGTAGATATTTTCCTTTTTCTTCTCTTTGAATGTAATGAACCTTGGCATGTATTCCCGTACCTTTGTTGTCTTTAATCGAAGAATTCATCTTGCAATTTGTTCCCTTTGTTTGTGCCTTGTCTCCTGATGGGAGTAGCCCCCGAGCGTTTGTCGAATAGGCGATTAGAATTGACTCGAGTAGGGCATCTTACTTCTTTCGTTTTATGCTTCCAGGCTACTGGGTTTGTCGCAGAAACGTCGAGTGGATGTGGTACTCCAGTAAATCCACTTGTTGCCGCTGTTGGCACTTTTGCGGGCCTTCGTGATAAGGTCCAGGAGGGTGAGCGCAAGCTGAAAGCTATGCGCGGGATAGCCGATGTGGCGAAGTCCAAGCAGAAATTGGCAGCTGAACGCGAACAATTCCTAATGGATGAGCTGGCTGTAGTCGCGAGGGACTTGCTTTGTAAGTAGTGCAGCCCCCGTGTCTTTTTCTTCCTTGTTTCCTCATCTGACTGAGTGTGTTTTTGTCTTCAGTCGTTAATCCGGATGACAGGGAAGAAAAGCAGTGGGTAGAGAATCACATCCTTCAAGGGGCTAGTAGCTCCAAACCTCATGCAAACAATTTTTGGTCTGATCGCAGTCGGGGTTTTGTGATGGCCACCTTGAAATTTCGAGTCCTCCAGGCGAGAATTCTCGTGAGTTCATTTCACGAGGTCTTGGTTGCGATGAACGCTGCATTTTATCCACTTGAAAAAGGTCCCGAAGACTGGGGTTATCTTCTCAGTTTGTTTGGACGTGAGGGAGAAGTTCACGCGTGTGTGCGCAATCAGATGACGTGCGGCGCGATTGTGGCTCTCTCTTTTGTCCGCATATGGCATCCTGAGATAGATGTTAACTCCGTTGCTCGGCGTCCAGATTATGCAATCGAGGATATCTCGCCATACTATGATGCCGTACGTCCTGCGGCGGAGAAGATTATCCGAATGACCTCTGAAGAGGTGGATAGAATCTTGGCGACTGAGAATGCTCAGCACTTTGACTGATTGTCGGATGTAAATATCCTGTAATCTGTTTATAATTTGTAAAAAATTGTTGTAAGGTGTATAACCTTGTATTTGATGTTGTTTCTTTGTGATGCATAGTTGTAAGGTAGCCCCCGTGTGTTTTAGGGGGTGTATACCTGTAACTTGTAGCATGTAAAGAATGAAAAGCTTCGAGTGAATACGATGAAGGAATCGCGTCTTTATTGCAATGACTGAGAAGCCATGTATTCGAACTACAGGACTGGCTAGTATAGCCTTATTTTTGTTGTGATAACAAATAAACCTAAGGATAAAATTTGCGGAGGTGTGCGATGTTCCACGGATTGGAGTAAACCCCTCCGGTCGCTGGATTCTTTAGCCTGTAGGCTCCGCCTGGGATGACTTCATGTATGATGAAGGGTCCTTCCCAGGGTGGCTCGAGCTTGTGTCCTTCCTTCTGTTTGAGCCGCAGCACCAGATCCCCAACCGCGAATGCTCTGTGGCGTATGCGGTGACTGTGATAGTTGCGTAAGGATTGCTGATACACCGCGGATCTTGCGAGTGCGATGTCGCGCATTTCGTCGAGTGCATCCATATCTTCTGCGAGCGCCTTGTTGGAAGTTTCTTCGTTGTAGGCTACAACTCGTGGGGCGCTGAATCGAACGTCCTCGGGAAGGTCTGCTTCTGCCCCGTATACCATGAAGAATGGCGTGTACTTCGTTGATCGATTAGGAGTTGTGCGCAGGCTCCAAAGTACGGAGGGTAACTCTTCCGCCCAATGTCCTGCGGCGGGGTGTAGACGATCGAGTAGTCGCTTCTTGATGCCCATCGAAACTAAGCCATTGGATCTTTCGACTTGTCCGTTCTTTTGCGGGTGAGCGACTGCGGCAAATTTGAAATTGATGCCTTTTTCCTCGCAGAATTGTTGTGTCTCCTTTGCTGTGAAATTTGTACCGTTATCTGTAATGATGTCGTGTGGCACCCCAAATCGACATATAATGGAGTCGAGAAACTTGACGGCGCATTGGGCGCTTGCTGAGGTCACTGGCATAGCCTCAATCCATTTGGTGAACTTGTCGACCACGACCAGCAAGTGTGTGTATCCACCTGGCGTGGACTTGCGTAATGGCCCAACCATATCTAGCCCCCATTGTGCAAAGGGCCAGGCTATTGGTATCATGTGTAGTTCCGTAGCAGGGGCGTGTGGCCTTGGTGCGAATCGCTGGCAAGCGTCGCATCGTTCGACCAGGCTTTTTGCATCGTTGGCTGCTGTTAGCCAGTAAAATCCTGCTCGGAAAGCTTTTCCCATTATTGTTTTCCAGCTAGCATGATGTCCGCAGTCTCCTTGGTGTATGTCCTGGAGCAATTCCTTGCCGTCTTCGGGTGCGATACAACTCTGGAGTATTCCGGAGATACTTTGCTTGTATAATTCTCCGTTGACTACTCGAAAGAATTTGCTACGCCTAATTATCTGTCGAGCCTCACGTGGGTCGGCCGGGAGCTGTCTGTGGAGCAGGTAGTCGAGATATTTCTGCGTCCAGACTGGCTCGACCATGAAAACCTGTCGTGATATATTGTGAATAAGCTCGATAAGCGCGACCTGCGGGCTGACCTCTGTTTCTGGCGCTGCTGCAGCTTTCATCACTTTGACTGATCGCTTGATCATCCGTTCGAAGTATATTCCTGGCGGTATAGGTGTATTGGTGGAACCCATGTTTGCCAGTCTATCTGCTTCTTCGTTGCTAGATCTTGCAATGTGTTTCAGCTCGCAGCCTTTAAAGCTTCCTTCGAGTAGGTTGTACATGTCACGATATGCGACCATGTTTTCAGCGATGGCGTCGCATTCTTTCATCGTCTGCTGCACGATGAGATTGGAATCACCGTAGATCATTAATCGGGTAGCTCCACAGGCGATTGCCATCTTCATCCCGTGCAACAGGGCTTCATATTTTGCGTCGTTGTTTGAGGCTGGATCGTCTGGTGGAAAATCCAGTCGCAAGACGTATTGTAGCTTGTCTCCCCGAGGCGAGATAAGGACGATTCCAGCTCCTTCTCCTTCGTTTCTCTTGGATCCGTCGAAGTACATTATCCAATTGCTCGTGTACTCGGGTGGTCCGGGCGTTTGTAGCTCTGTCCATTCGCTGAGGAATTCCACGAGTACTTGAGATTTGACTGCTTTTCGCTCTGTATAGGTGATGTCCCAGGCGCCCAGCTCGATGCTCCATTTTGCTATTCTTCCGGATGCCATAGGGTTGTTCATGATTGTCCCGAGTGACGCATCATTAACCACTGTGATGGTATGTTCCTGGAAATAATGTTTGAGCTTTCGGGCTGTGAGAACGACTCCATACGCCAGCTTCTGATAATGAGGGTATCGTTGCTTGCATGGCGAGAGCACTTCGCTGATGTAATATACTGGTCGTTGGACTCCGTATGCTTTGCCGTCTTCAGGTCGTTCGACCACGATTGCTGTGCTGATGACCTGGTTTGTAGCGGCTAGGTATAATAGGAGCGGCTCCCTTTCTTGCGGTGTTGCAAGGACGCGCCTGCTTTAAAGCGATCGCTTCATGTCTGCGAACGCTTGTTTAGCTTCGGGTGTCCACTCGAATTTGTCCGTCTTCTTTAGTAATTTGTAGAAGGGTAACGTTTGCTCCCCCAATCGTGCGATGAACCTGCTTAGGGCGGCTAGTCGTCCTGCGAGCTGCTGGACTCCGCGTAGATTGGTGGGCTCCTTCATAGTCAGGATGGCATGTATTTTTTACGGGTTGGCTTCAATGCCTCTAGAGGATACCAGGTACCCGAGGAGTTTTCCTGCAGGGACGCCGAAAACGCATTTGGTCGGGTTGAGTTTGATCCGATATGCATTAAGGGCGTCGAACGTTTCTCTGATGTCCTCGAGGAGTGTGTCCTCTACTCGATTTTTGATGACGATGTCGTCGACGTACACTTGTACGTTTTTGCCAATGAGATTGGCGAGGCATCTTTGCATGCAGCGCTGATATGTTGCGCCTGCGTTCTTCAGCCCGAAGGGCATTGTCGTGTAGCAGTAGACACCGTGGGGTGTGATGAATGCCGTCTTCTCTTCGTCTTCCTTTTTCATTCGGATCTGATTGTATCCCGAATAGGCATCCAGGAAGGAGAGGCGTTGGCAGCCTGCCGTAGAGTCCACGATCTGGTCGATTCGTGGTAGAGGAAAATTGTCCTTGAGGCAGTGCTTATTCAACGATGTGTAGTCGATGCACACCCGAAGGATGTCCGTGTTCTTCTTGGGGACCAGCACCGGGTTTGCCAACCAGGTGGATATCTTGATCTCCCTAATAAAGTTGGCGGCTAGCAGTCTGTTTATTTCTTCTCCAAGCGCCTTCTGCTTGGGTTCTGAGAATCGTCGAGTCGTCTGTTTGATGGGTTTGGCGTTAGGAAAGACTTCGAGTGAGTGCTCGGCAAACTCCCTGGGTATTCCTGGCATATCTGAGGGCTGCCAGGCGAAAATTTCCCAGTACTCACGGAGGAGTTTGACGAGCGCGCTTTCCTATGCTGGCGAGAGGGTTGTGGAAACCATCGCGGTCTTGGCGGAATCCCTCGGGTGCACTTGGTGCTTGCGGGTGTCGCTGTTGGCGCTGAATTCCAGTTCAGGCGCGTTTTTCTTCGTGAGGGGCATGACGGAGTGGTCCGTGGTTTTTTCCAGCTCTTGAAGTTCTTCTTGCATCCCGAAAGATTTCGCGAGCTCATTGAATTCTATGTCACATTTGTCTGACTTCTTGAAGTCTCCGTCGATGGTGATCACACCGTATTCGCCGGGTAGCTTGAGTTTCAAGTACGCGTAATGTGGTACTGCCATGAATCTGGCGAACGCTGTTCGGCCAAGGATGGCGTGGTACTGTGAGGGCCAGTCGACGACTTCGAAGTCCAGGAATTCCCTTCTGTAATTGCTTGGAGAGCCCAATACAACTTCTAAGTTGATTGTTCCGAGTGGACGGATTGCCTTGCCCGGAACTATCCCGTGGAAGGATGTTTCTGATTTCGCTAGGCCGTCCAGGTTCTTGTTCATTCGACGGAGTGTATCCGCATAGATGATGTTGATTCCACTGCCGCCGTCCATGAACACGCGGGCCAGGTCATAATTTCCGATTTGAGCCTGGATGACGAGGGCGGCGTGTCCTGGTCGATAGACTTGTGGTGGATGGTCTTGTTTCGAGAACGTGATGGGCTGATCTGCCATCTTCAGGTACTCGGTCTTTGTTGGCGGTGTCTGCACTGCCATGCATAGTTTCCTCGTGTTAGTCTTTTGAGCTCTGCGAGAGGGGCATACCTTCTGTATCATCGCGAGTTGTCCTGCCGGGTTCGGGTATGCATTGGCTCCATTGTTTTGTGGTGGTGGCGCAGGTAGTGCGGCTAGCGCCATGTTTGGATTTGCTGGTGGAGGTGGTGGTGGAGGCGGCTGGAACTGTTGTCCCCCTCCTGGCAGCGGCGGGTAGTTTTGAGTGGATGCGAATCTTTTCCTCGCGAGAGCATCCGAGATGTCAAGAAACTTTCGGCAATCCTTGAGAAGGTGTGTTGCCTTAGTTTTGCCCGTGCGCTTATCTGTAAACAGGTGTAGCGAGCAGTATGCATCAAGATCCTCCTCGGGGGACTTCTCTTCTGCCTTTGGTTTCCACTCGCGACTTCCGCGGCGGCCAGAGTCGCGGTTTCGCGTGAATTCTGCCGCCACTAATTCCTCCCTGTCCTCGTGGTCGTAGTATTTCCTTCTCTTCCTTCGCCCATGACGGTCTTCTTCGTGCGTGGGCGACGATGCTCTTTCATTGCGTACCGCATCTTCTCCGTTAGCCCATTTTTCGGCTATGATCATTAGCTCCCCAATGGTTTTGGGCGCAGCTCTTCCTAGCTATTCTCGAAACGCGGTTCTTCTTGCTCCTTTGGCGAAGGCCTCAATCGCCACCTCTTCCGAGATGGTTCCTGCGGTGTTCCTGAGTGTGGTCCACCGCTGGATATATTCTCGTGTGGATTCGCCACTCTTCTGTTTACACGCTCGTAGTTCTTCGATTGTGGCTGGCCTCTTGTACGTCGACTGGAAATTTTTGCAGAAATCGTGGTGCAGGTCGTCCCATGATGCGTAGCAAGATTTAGGTCTTCTTTCCAGCCAACTGCGGGCCGCGCCTGTAAGATGCAAATTGAGGTATTGCATGGCTGTGTTCTTGTTCCCACGTTGGCATTTTACTGCCATGAGGTAATCGCTTAACCACTGGGAGGGCTCGAGCGAGCCGTCGTATTTAGTCACCTCCGTGCTGAGCTTGATCCTCTTGGGTAGAGGTGCTTCTCGGATACTGCGAGCGAAACAGAGCGCTCCACAGGTTTTGTCGTCTGAGGACCTGGATGAGGAGCTTTCGCGATATCGTGAAGCTCTCGCCCTATCCACCTTCTTTTGGGCGAGATCTGATCGCGCGTCGTATTCGGACCGGTCGCGGTCGTTGTCTTTCCTTGGTTCTTTGCTTCGCTTTCTCGAGCGGCTGCTGTGGCGCCGCGAGCTTTTGTCTCTCGGGCTATCGTCACTGCTGCTTCGACTGTCGCCGCGACGGCGGGCTTCTTTTCCTCGACCACGCCGTGGCGATTTGTCTTTTCTCGGGGATGAACTTCTGTGTCTGCGGGGCGTTTCTTTATCGTTGTTTTTCTCCTGTCGCTACTTCTCCAATTCTTCTTCGGTCTTCTTGCGATCGTGGGAAGCGAGCCTTGCGGCCGCCAATCCTAGTCCTTTGCGAATTTGTTTGTACTGTTCCACCCGAGGGTCGCTGTCCGTCGGTTGGTTCATCTGCATGTAGTTTGCTGCGGCTAGGATCGTGGCAGCTGGGGTTTGCGGATAGACGTTGCCGTCATCGTCGACCCTCATGAAGGAAGACGTGGTCGACCTGTCGGTCGCAGTCACGGATTCGTGGCCCCTTGACGATGTTGCGTGTCCCTTCCTCGCTGGTCGGGTACCGACTGAGGGTGCAAGGGACTGTTCGACTCGCCGCAGGCTTGATTCATCCGCCGCTCTTCTGCGACGGGCTAGATCCGCCCGGGCTTCTTTGATGTTTGAGGCCGCTCTTACTAGGTGGTAGTGGTAGGCGGTTAGGTCTTCTTGTGAGGCTCCTGCCGCGGGTGGCTGACTCCGCCGCATGGCCTCCTTGGCCCTCTTCCAAGCCTCCCGCGAAACGCCGATTATATCGCGCTCGGTTGCGCTGTATTCGGTTTCCGAGGGTTGTTCCGATCCTGCCATGCAGACTTGGGCCAGTCGTGGCTCGTGCGTCCTAGGCGCAGATCGGAAGGCTTCCCGTACCCGAGATGGCTCCTCTGTCGAGAGTGCGTGGTAGTCGACTGTGTTGAAGCGGATGGACTCGCCGCTTTTCTCCATAGGGAAGCGTGAGTTGACGGCTCCAGATTCAGGTTCAGATTTATCCGAGAAGTGGAGGATTCCATCTCTGTTCGCCATGAAGTTGAAGCTTCCGAACGCCAGGGTGACGCTCTTCTCCAGATCCTCGAACACCGGGCGTGATTCCGGCGAGTGAGGCGTGACTATGACGGATCCGATCCGTACGGGATTGTTCGGAGCCGTAGTTGATGGTTTCCAACGGGAGTTGGATGTCGATGAAGTCGAAGATGGCGGTGATCCAGCGCCCGCGCTCCCCACGGTCGGCGCCAATTGTCGAAGTTCTGACTCCGCAAATCCCTCAGGTGACCCTATCGGGTTTCGACTAGGAGAAGTCATGAGCGCTGGTGAAATCGTCGGCTTGACAGGGGGGCGAGATTTACCCAGGTTCGGGGCCCTCGAAGAGGTAAAACCCTTACTCCTGCCTTCTGCTGATCTGTATTGGATGATTAGATCGGTTACAGGTTGCTCGAATCGAGAGTAGATCTCGAGTTCCGAGGCTTTTTGGTCGTGCGGTATTACTTGGTCCTCTCCTTGGGGGCTCTCCTGGCCTTATATAGATGGTCAGGCCTCGAGTTCTACCCGGAGAGGACTCAAACCCTAGCCGGGTCGGTTACAAATTCCCTAACTTAACCCGCAAGTTGATGCGGGTGGGCTTCACATGGGCCTTCTAGAGTACTCCAAGGGCGCTTCCTTTTAGGCTTTGACCAGAAGGCCTGAGAGGGGGTGTCCTTACTCGCAGGGTCCAGGATCCATGCCTTCGTCAAACTCGGAAGCTGAGTCCATATTAGCTGTTATTGAGACAAGATTGGACTCAGAAACCGGATCTGCAGGATACAACACAGATTTCGAGGATGAATTCGAGGACGCCTTCGAAAGAAAGGTGAACTCCATGCAGAGAAACTTCCATGAAGTACTCATGGCAAAACCAACAGAAAAGTCGGATGCCGAAGAGGAAGAGGAGGCGGATCCTAGAACACCTCCGCCAAAAAATGAGAAAGAAGGAGAACAGGAGGACGGTGAAGTTAGTCCGACTTATCCTGACGTCAAGGAATTGATGGAAGATGAACCAAACAAAAACCACCATCTTCCAAGAAGAAAAAGAAGTCCTCCAGAAAGCTGTTATCCATATCATAGAAGAAAAAGATGGAAAGATTGACAGATATTTCCAACCAAAACCTGGAAGTTGGAGGATGAACTGGCGAAAAGACGACGGAGAAGAAAAAGGCTGAAATCCCTGTTCCAAAAATGTCGGAACATGAAGAAATCGATCTAATACAAACCCCGGTTGCACGTAATGAGCCACCGGAAGTGCTGGAAACCAGGAGACAAGCAATAATGCGGTAGCAGCAACATCTGTTCCGAACTCGGGAAAACCTCCTCAAAACTCAAGCTGACATCAAAATACATCAAGAAGAAATCGAGGAATACGAACGCCAGAACATACCTGGAATTAAACCCACGAGGTTACCCAGAATTTCAAAACCATAAGAACTGCCACCCAGACTGAGGTTTGCAAACCCATCTTGGCAAAGTCGGGTTAACAACACAAATGCTAAGGGCGAGCCCATATACAAGACTGCAGCCGAAAACGCAGAGGCTGTGTTCACCATCCTTAACGACGACTTGTACTCCAATGATGAAAAGATACATGGAGTGTATGATTTCTTAGGAAAAGCATTACAACAGCAACAGCGAGGACAAGCACGCTCCGGCAAGTTACATGACGATTCAGCCATGTGCAAAACTGCCACGTGTGCCGCTGGAGCACCTAAACCAGGCGAACCCGGAGAATCAGACGATTCGAAGGAAAAGAAGGGAGATCCGAAGAAGGGCAAGAAAATCTCGGATAACAAGGATGAAGCGTCCAGAACAGGATCGCATCTGCCAAAAGGCGTAGATAATACAAAACCCCGCACCGGTATGGACCGGGAAGATAAAAACTGGAATGACGGAAAAACAATGCCGCCTCCGAGACACCCGAAGGATAAAGCCGGAAGATATGATCACCCTCACAGGCGTGATAGATCTCGAACCCCTCCTAGAAACAAGGAACGCGTAAGGAGTAAAACTCCACCTCATTCCAAAGGACGGGACGCTGGAAGAAACTATGATGATCCTAGAAAAGCGTATTCACGCAACAATGGACCAGAGAGGAGCAGATCCCCCTCTGTTCATTCAGCTAGAAGGTATTCCTCACACGCCGATAAGGCGGAAAGAGACGATTTGTATTTTGGTCCAAAGGTTTTCACTAACAGGATCCGGAGAATTAGTCTATATTCTGGCTTTGCCAAAGTTGGGCCAACTTATCAAAAGTATACCGTAAGTACCAACCCGGACACATGGCTCTCTCATTACTATACTGTCGTCAAGATCAACAAAGGAACACACTTGCAAGCTGTAAAATTCCTTCCCTTGATGTTGCTGGATGGAGCCCGTGATTGGATTAATGGCCTTCCGTCAAGAATGGTGGACAGCTGGGAGGATATGGCTAGAGTTTTCTCTCGGCACTTTTGGGGTACGTATAAACTCCCCAAGAGAATCAACCAGTTGAACCGTTGCGTCAAATATGAGGATGATTCATATGTCGACTTTATCTCACGCTGGACGGCAATGAAGAATAGCTGCTCTGGAGTAAGTGATGTACAAGCAATGCATGCTTTCATCAATGATTTGAAACCCGGTCTCCTACCGTTCATGGTTGGTTCGAAAGAGCACAAGGATTTAGGTTCTATGCTCACAACTGCCAATGAGCAAGCAACGGCCGAAGACGACATCAGAGGGAGAGGCGGAAATATTGTTGCTTTGGTTCAACCAAAAAGGCGTCTCGTTCTGAAAAGAAGGCTATTTCAGAAGTACAGCCAAAGCCCAAAGAAGTAAACATAGCCTTTGGAAAGGATTATGGCAGTAGATGGAATGATAAAACCACAGAAAGCAGGGAGCCTATCTCCTACTCCGAGGAAGAGTGGGAAAAAATTAAGTCGGAATCTTGTGTCCACCGTTCTCAATTTGGGAAGCATACCCATACAAATGCGCAATGCCGGCTTAATAAGCATATGAAAGGCAACGCAAGATCTGGGAATAAAGGAAAGAATTCCAAAAGGAAATTCAACAAGCAAAAGCATGAAGCTGATAAAGACGACAACGAGTCTGACACTGATGATAAAATCCAGGAACAACAACGGAAAAAGGGGAACCTAAATTCCTGAGAGTCGAAGGAGAATCTAACTTAACTTTCCTTGCAACTCCATCGGCAAAACAGGCAAAACGAATGCCGACAGAAATCAGCGCGGTCGTGCCTCCAACTCCAAAGTACTTGAAGTATTCGAAGACGCCAATTACTTGGGATCAGTCAGATCATCCCAGTAATATCCCGGAACCCGGCACACACGCCTTGGTCGTAAGCCCTATTTTTCAAAACATTAGGCTCAAAAGGGTGCTGATGGACGGAGGATCAAGAATCAATATCATGTACTTGAGTACTTTGAAAAAATTGCATGTCTCGCAAACCCAGCTCAGGCATAGCAATGTACGTTTTCATGGCATTGTTTCTGGCAGGCAAGCACAGTCCCTAGGAGAAATTTCCCTAGAAGTAACCTTTGGAAGGGCGGAGCACTTTCTCCAGGAGACGGTTTATTTTGAAGTAGTACCATTCGAAAGTGAATACCATGCAATACCCGGACGTTCAGCTTCGCCAAATTCATGGCAAGATCTTGCTACATCTACAACAAGGTTAAGATGCCAGGGGCCAAAAGGCGGAGTGATCACCATTGAAGGAGATTTCAAGCTGGCAAACAAGCTGGAGCGAGGAAATGGCCTTTGCGCAGAACAAGTAATAGCAAAGGAAGAGCTGAAGGAGCTAGCTAAAGAGGTTTCGCCGACAGAAATGCCGACAGGAAAAGAAAGCCGAAGGCCGGCTGACAGCTTCAAAGCATCTAAGAATACAAAGCAAATCATACTAGATCCCAAACACCCGACAAAATTCGTCGTTGTGGGAACAGGAATGACTAACGAATAGGAAAGCGCGCTCATCAAGTTCCTCCATGAGAACTGGGATATTTTCGCCTGGTGTCCCGCCGATATGCCAGGTGCACCCAAGGAACTTGCTGAGCACAAATTGAAGGCTATTCCAGGATAAAAACCCGTCAAACAAGGTCTCCGTCGTTTCGATGGAAGAAGGCGGAAGGCTATTGACAAGGAAATTATCCGGCTTTTAGCAGCTGATTTTATCCGGGATGTTATACACACTGATTGGTCTGGGAACCCAGTGTTAGTCCCAAAGAAGGATGGTATTATTCTTAGGATGTGTATAGATTATATCGGTCTGAACAAGTTGTGCCCAAAAGATAGGTTCGCGTTACCGCAAATCGATCAAATAATAGATGCCACTGCTGGCTTTGAGCTCTTATGATTTTTGGACGCTTATTCCGGGTATCATCAATACACATGAAAGAAGAAGACGAAATAAAAACCTCTTTCATAACACCCTACGGAATATATTACTACATAACCATGCCTTTTGGCCTAAAGAATGCTGGAGCCACATATCAGTGTTGCATGCAAAAATGCTTGCATGATCAAATAGGTAAAAACGTCCATGTTTACGTGGATGATATTGCCGCCGTTTCCAAGGAAAAGCATACGTTCCTTGAAGATCTACGAGAAATCTTCGACAATCTCCACACTTACAAAATGAAGTTAAATCCATTAAAGTGCGTATTCGGTTTTCCCTCGGGAAAACTTCTAGGTTTTATCGTTTCTCACAAAGGAATAGAAGTAAACCCGGAAAAGATCAAAGAAATCTTGGATATCAAAAGGTCTACGTGTCTAAAAGATGTCCAAAGACTGACGGGTTCTGTAGCCGCCGTGAGCAGGTTTATAAGCTGGCTTGGTGACAAGGCTCTGCCATTATACAAATTCTTGAAGAAATCCAACAAATTTGAATGGACAGAAGAGACGGACAAAGCATTAACCCATTTAAAATAAACTTTGATGAAAATTCCGATTTTGGCAACCCGAAAAGACGAAGAACACATGTTACTGTATATTACAGCAACAAACACGGTTATAAGAGAAGTGATAATCGTGGGAAGACAGGAAGATGAGCAAAGTATTCCAGATCAACACCCAGTGTACTACATTAGAGAAGTATTCTTGGAGTCAAAACAAAGGTATCCACATTACCAAAATCTGGCATATGGCGTATTTTTCGCATCTCGAAAACTACGTCATTATTTTCAAGAATATTCCATAGCAGTGGTAAGCAAAGCACCACTAGGGGATATTATCAACAATACGGACGCAACTGGTAGAGTAGCCAAGTGAGGCATTGAGCTCGCTGCGTTCGACATTAAGTACCAACCCTAGACGGCTATTAAATCCCAGGTGTTGGCAGATTTTGTATCCGATTGGACAGAAGCAATGGAAAACACGCCAATGACAGAGTGGGAATATTGGATAATGCATTTTGATGGATCCAAAATGAAAGAAGGCGCTGGTGCAGGTGTGGTGATAAAATCTCCAAAAGGCGACACAATGGAGTATGTGTTACAAATCCACTTCAACGCCAGTAATAATGTGGCAGAATACGAAGCACTGCTTCATGGCTTGCAAAAGAAATTGGTGTTAAACGCATACTTTGCTATGGAGACTCGGATTTAGTACAACATCAGCTTAACGAGACATGGGATGCTAAAAGACCCATAATGGGTGAATATCGGAGAACAGTCGACGAGTTCGCCATTTGCTTCCTAGGAATTGAAGTAAATCATGTCAAAAGGGAAGAAAATTGGAACGCGGATGCTCTAGCCCGAATGGGCTCGGAAAGGGTGAAAACATTGCCACCTGGGGAATTCGTCCAGCATCTGCATGAACCCTGAATAAAAGGCGGAGATGTTAATTACCCCCTAGGTTCCGGGTTAATGGAAGTTCTGCTTGTTAACCCGGATTGGGCAATTCCATACATGAACTTCTTAGTTGATCAGAAGTTCCCGGAGGGAGCAGACGAAGTCTTGCAAAGGAGGATAAAACATCGATGCAAAGGATACACGGTAATCAATGGTTGCCTGTATAAACGCAGTACTATCGGAATTTTTCAGCGATGTATTTCCTCAAAAGAAGGACGACAAATACTGCAAGAAATTCATGCCAGAGATTGAGGACATCATGCTCAATCAAAAAGCATAGTTAAGAAAGAGTTCAGGGGCAGGATTTTTCTGGCTTACAACCAAGACAGACGCAGAGCACATAGTCAATACATGTGCCGGATGTCAATACTACGCCAAGCAGACCAATATGCCGGCTCAACCACTCAAGACTATCCCCATAACTTGGCCATTTGTGGTCTGGGGCTAGATATGATGGTGCCATTCAAAACTGCAAGACGCAGACTCACGCATCTACTCGTCGCATAAGATAAGTATACCTAGTGGGGGAGGCTAAACCCATCAAAAAAGTTGACAGTATGACTGCTAGAAATTTCTTCATTGACATTGTCATGCGATATGGCGTCCCACATAGTATAATCACGGATAACGGGACAAACTTTACAATTGGAGAGCTGGCAAAATATTGCATGCAAACGGGAATTCGTATAGATCTTGCATCTGTAGCGCACCCACAATGCAATGGCCAGGTTGAACGAATGATAGTTCAATCTTGCAAGGAATACGCCCAAGACATCAAACTCCTCTTCATAGAGCAGCTGGAGCATGGGTAGAAGAATTTCCTTCCGTGCTTTGGAGTATTCCAACGACACCGAATAGATCAAAAGGGCAAACGCCTTTTTTCTTGGTCTATGGTGCAGAAGCAGTGCTTCCAACGGACATGATCCATGATAGCCCAAGAGTGTAGGCATACGATTAATCGAATGCCAAAAGTGCGTCAGGATGCTGTCGAACTTTTAGAAGAAGAGCAAGAACTTGTGTTGTAAAGATCCATAATTTATCAGCCGGGTTTACGGCGATATCATAGCCGAAAAATCAAACACCGATCTTTCAAAGAGGGTGATTTAGTGCTAAGATTGATACTAAATAGAAAGCACAAGCTAGCCCCAATCTGGGAAGGACCATTCGTCGTTAGCTAAGCTATGAAAAATGGGTCATACTACCTTGTAGATATGCGGGAGACACAAGATGACCCAAAAAAATCGAATTGCAAGAGGAAACGAAGCATAGATGTAGAACTAGGAGAGACAAACATGGCTTGGAGCATCCAGCAGTTACATCCCTTCTATACTTAGTTCAGTTCTATGTAAACATTATTGAGATCATGAAATAAAGTTACCAAAAATGTATGCAAATTGTCTTTTTATCTTTTACTGTTCAAAGCATGTTCCGTATTTTCTATTTCCCAATTATCTTTCAGTTTGCTTCAATGTTAACCCGAATTGTGTCTGCGAGCTCGGAGTTATACATCTTAATGATTTTGGCCTAAGTAGGCTACAGAACACAAGATTGTGCATGTGTTTCTGGATTTCATATTTTCAAACTCCTTACTATTCCTAAGTATTATCTAATTGTTTGTTTTGTTGGGTCACTTGATCTAGTAAGTAAAGCGCCAAATTATAATCTATGATTCCGAGTTTTGACTGATTGGTTACTTAACCCGGTCACTTGGCGTGAATATTGCATACTTTTGGAATCGCTTAAACACTAAGGAAAGTTAAAGCATACAAACCATAGAACTTAGAAGAAAACGAGTTAAAATTCCAAAACATGCAAAGTGAATCGTTACTGCAAAAGGATAGCATTGTTTATACAAAATAAATAATGCATTACACATGAATGTTACATCATAACACTAAGTAATGCATTCTACTAGCTTCTAGCTTTGCAGGGCTTAGGCGGCATCGAGGAAGTCTTCATTGTCATCATCATCCATGTCGCTCTCACTCAGATTCTGCGGAGTGGAAGTTATTTCTTTCTCCTGGTAGAAAGTCGAGGTGGTGACCATCCGAGCTATTTTGGAAGGATGCGCCTTGATGGAGTTGATGATTTCCGCTTTATGTGCCTTGGTGTATCCCTGAGTTGATGATTTCCGAGTCTTTCTCATTCAGAATACCAAGGAAGTATTTCACCTCTTGTTTCTTGATGGTAAGTTTATCAAAAAACTTCCACGTTAATGTTCTTGGCTGTTTGTTGAAAGCATACAAAGGAAAAGGCTTGTTAAAAACAACGAGCAGGCAAAGATGAAAAGTATTAAAACAAAAAAGTATACGTTTGACTTAATACTTGGGGTATAGAGATAATACATGGCTAATCCTTTGTAAACCGCTCAACATTTTCGTGAAGTCCTTGGCGTATTCCGAGAAAGAAACCCCTGTATGGTTGATTCCGTCTTGGATAACCTCCCGAGGCGAGAAGGTGTAATTATTCCGGACAACTAATCCGCCTTTTGGCCATGGACGAATCAAGGGGGCTCGGGAAAATTAATTTATTGCCCACTAATGCATGTACCCGTGTTTATCAAATCAAGCCTCCTACTTTACCTTAAACTTATCGTCAAATCAAGGAATTTCCTCGACTGCCTAGACAAGGGAAAGGCTTCCTTCTTCAAAGTTCGCCGGCCTTTCCCGCGCGTCCGTAGTAGGCGCATCGGGTTGGCTGGCCTAGCTTGGGAGGGGGAACTCTGACTCTTCTTGAGGATCTGAGTGTTCTTCGCCACCTGCCACTGGTGTAACTGGGGCAATACCAGGGAAAGGCTTAGGCCCCCTAAGAGGAGCAGCTTTGTGTTTCTTCCGACTTTTTTCCTTCAAAGGGACGCGAGAAAGGCTAAAATGAAAAAAATCCGAGATGAAAAATCTGAGAAAAAAAGGTCGTGCAAAAAAGAAGAAAGTATGCAAAGAAAAGTTCGAATTTTAATTGGAAGTGGCGACGACAAATCCGTCAAGATCAACTACCTTGGAGGACGCAGGAACTTTTTTGCTTTTCCGTCCACCGGCCGCAGAAAAGCGGGCTTTCAGCTTTGCCTCCTCCACCGCAGAGACAAGTTGATCCTCTGCCAAACATAAACTCGGATGAGTTACTAAGAAAAAACATCCGACAAAAGGCAAAGTGAAAAAACCTTCCCAAAAGAAAACATACCTTGGGAGGAGGGTTATCCGCATTAAACATTGGCAGGCTCTCCTCGTATTGGTCACGAGTAGCCACCAAGTGGTTGGCGTGCTTTTTGAACTCTTTCTGGGACAAAGACGTCTTTGCCACCCTCATCGCATCATCCGGCCCCGTATATTCGCAGAGAAGGCGGCCTCCGTGAAAAGCAAGGGGTTGAATCCTCCTTCCGAGCTAGCAAAGGACTATGTCCATGCCGGTCAGAGGAGGGGAAGAGACGACGAGCTTCGAGATTCGCCTTTTAATCCGTAGCAGGTCTAGAGGGAGAACCTGGACTGCGTCCAATGCCCGGTTGTCCCTGGGAGTGGCGGCAGAATTCTCGAAAGGCGGAATTCCCTTTTCCTTTCCAGGAAATGGAATGTCCGGGTGATAAAAGAATGAAGTCATCCAGAATTTGATGGATTCAGATGTTTTGATTTTTGGGAACCAAACTTCCCTTAACTTACGAAGGTTAAAGGAGATGGTCCCACATGTGGGGAGAACAACATCAGAGGTGTTTCGCTTCGCATTGAAGCAATATTGAAAGAAATCGAGCCTGGGTTCTATACCTAAATATCCCTCAAAGAGAGCCTGAAACCCGGCGATGTAGAGGATGGAATTTGGAGGGAGATTATGGGGTTGAACCCCATAATGGTTTAAGACTTGGAGGAAAAACGCAGAAGGGGGGAAACCCATACCTCTAACGACATGGTAGGAAAGGTTGACTCTTTCTCCGTCTTTTGGCGCGGGCTCCGTGTCTTCCTTATTGATCTCCCATTTATCTTTGGCGACAAACCTGTCGTTTTCTAAACTCCGAATTAGATCCAGCGCAGTATTGCATAGACTCCAATTGCCGGAGTTGCCGCCTTCATCTTCCTCACCTCCGGTGGTGGCGACGACCGCCGTGAGTCCGCTGCCGCAGGTAGAAGATTCCCCGCCTCCCGATTCGTAGACACGAGGAGGAGGAGCGGAGGACGGCGGCGGCATAGTTCCAGCCGCTAAGAAATGGTCTCCGCCGGCCGACACACTCGCAGGGATCATCAGCACGCTCGGGGAAGTGCTCGGGGGAAATGGCGCAGAAAAGAGCCCAGATTTTCCGCCGCTGGCTCGGGGTCGATAGTTGATTCAGTCGCGCGAGAAGGGCTCTCAGATGCCATGTTTTGGCGGCGCAACCGTGGAACGGAGCTCAGGCCACCGGTGACTAGGAACTCCGGTGAGGTTTGGGCTCAGTCGTTTTTCTTGTCTCTCTCGAGGTCACTCGTGCGCTTGAGCTCTCGGGAGTTTGAGTGGAGAGTGATACTGGTAGAAAATAGGCCTATAGTCCCGGTTCGCAAAGGCCATTAATCCCGGCCGCGCAACCGGGACTAAATAGGCGCGACTAAAGCCCCCCCCCCCTTTAGTCGCCCCCTCTTACGAACCGCGGCTAAAGGCCCGTCCACGTGGGCGGGTGGCGTGCGCCGGGGACGGGGGACCTTTAGTCCCGGTTGGCCACACGAACCGGGACTACATGCTTTTTCGTTATTTCTTTAATTCATTTGGAGTTTCTAATTATTTTTCACTCCCTTTTTTTGACTCCCTTTTTTTTCACTCCCATTTTTTTTTGAATTTTTATTATTTGCTTAGTGTCTAACTACAATTCTTCTGGTAAAACTTCCCGCTCGGTCACCCATCCTCCCACTACTCTAGCACTAGCACGCTTAACTTCCGAGTTCCATCCCGTCCCGCATCCAAGTGTTTCGCACGCATGTATGTGATACTAATATCATATCAATCCTATTAACATGTTGGTCGATGCCACATTTCTTTATTGTCTGAATTTCAAATAAATCTTTTAATAAACAAAAGTAATTATGTAATTAATAATTTTGAATAAATAAATAAAAATTAACTTTTTAATTTGTATTATTTCTAAAAAATATTCAGAAAAATAAAACTAATTCATTTTAAAATCTTAAAAATACAAATAATATATCAAAATATTCAGAAAAATAAAACTAATTCATTTTAAAATCATAAAAATACTATTAATATATCAAAATATTCAAAAATATAAAACTATTTCATTTTAAAATCTTAAAAATACAAATAATATATCAAAATATTCAGAAAAATAAAACTAATACATTTTAAAATCTTAAAAATACAAATAATATATCAAAATATTCAGAAAAATAAAACTAATACATTTTAAAATCTTAAAAATATAAATAATATATCAAAAAAATCAGGAAAATAAAACTAATTCATTTTCCTCTTTCCTAAATGCAAAATAAAATCTGATAAAATTCATGAACCAAACCATATGAAATCTAAACCATATAAAATTTGCAGATCCAAGTTTCGACTATTATTTTGGACACAAGAACTGTTTTGATAATGACTATCTGTGAGAATGATTTGAACCTAACTTTTAAAATACATAACCAAAATGGACAAACTAAAATGTTCTGGACATATATTGAAAAGATCTATCCATAGCACTTAGCCTCACATCAAGGTCAACAACCAAATGAAAATACCATCCTTTTTAATAAAATACCAGTAGGCTCTTCTATTATTTTTAGAATGAGTTCAAAAATGTATTTGAAGTAAATCCAACTGGATGAGTTTGGTATTGACTAGATCTATGTTTTCCTGGCTTAGATTAATTTAGAAACGGTAGTTTTTCTTGTTTTGTTTTCTTGATGTGTTTTTGTTTGTTTTCTTGATGTGCTTTTGTTTGTTTGTTTTGAAATGTGTGTTTGACATAATATAGAAATAATATAGCTACGAATTAATATAGAAATAATATCCATTACATAATAATATATATCCATTACATACTAATATATCCATTACATGCATATATCGATCGCAAGATGCGGTACACAAACACCATCTACTCGAGCTCCGTCGAGTAGATGCGGAACAACACGTAGGAAACGTATGCATCTATGGCTGCATAGTTGAGGTTGATCCGGTCTAGTGGGTTCTTCCCCCAATGCATGTGATTCTTGGAGGGGAAACCAGACTTCATGGTTTTGTAGTCGGTGTGGATGAAGGTGGTTGCCATCGGAGCCATCCCGGTCTTGTGACCGTACAACTCATCAAAATGGATAAGATCCTGAAGATCAATGTAGTGATCTTCAGGTATCACAATACCCAAGCGCATCAACTTCTGCCGGTCTTGAGTGATGTCAACGCTGCAGAAGTCGTACCCCTTGTTGACAAGAAAATCAACAAGGGCCGGAGAATGCTTTGAACTACTACAACAACAAAAATAGAACGTGTTAGATATGTTGCAACACATGTATTCTTCCAATGCAACAAACAAATCGAAAATGCAACACTATCCTACAAGAGAGATCGATTGTACGTGTGCGTTACCTTGCCCATTGGAAGACCAACACGATCTCCTTGAAGGCAATTTTGATGACGGCAACATCCCGTTGATTCGCCGTATACTCTAAATCAATCCCGAAGAACTTATGTTGTTCATCGGCTTCATCATAGAGATTGCTCAAATGCTTAAGAAGATCGGGGAGCCTCTCGCACATATTGGTGTAGGCCACGTCTAGACTCTTGCGGCATGGTGTGGCCACACGGAGAGTGTTCCAAACTTGAGAACCCATGGATTCTTGGTGGAGGAAGAAGAGAGGAAGAAGAGAAGAGAGGAGAAGAAACAGAGACTCTCCGGTGCGCACTGTAGCAATGGCCGGCCTCTGCCTCTCGCTCGCGAAATAAAACCGCCGCGCGGGAGGCGAGAAGTTTGTATCTTTAGTCCCGGGTGGCTAGGCCAACCGGGACTAAAGGCAGGGAGGCCAACAGACTGGATCATTAGTCGCGGGTGGCCAGGCCAACCGGATTTAAAGCCCTCCACGCGCCTCCACGCGCTTCCCAACCCACGACGCATGACCTTCTGTCGTGGGTCTCCTCCCGACCTGGGACTAAAAGCCCTTTAGTCACGGTGCACAATGTTTGGGGACTGATGGGGGCGTATGGAAGGCCTTTTTTCTACCAATGTGAGGAAGAAGAAGATCCGGATGGATCGAGGCAGGCTATCTATATCCATTTTTGCCGGGATTCGTCCCAGCGGCTAATTTAGCCATTGGATGATTGACGTGTGTCATGCCGTAAAAATCAGGATACGAGGAGCCGGGGTCATAATGTATCTCCTCATTTCTCGCGCAAAAATCTGTCAGAGATACAGTTTTTAGTCTTTTGAATGAAACCAAACGTTCATGACGTAAGCACGGTTTCATCGCTCACATCACAAGTTCCTTCTCTGCGAATATTCGTAGAAGAAATGCCAGATTTCGGATACGAGTTTGGCATTACAAGTTCCGATTAAAGAAGAATCAAGACTAAAACACCAACTTTTCTGAGAAGAATATAAATCAATAAAAGACGGCAAGATGAAGTCTTCATTCTCCTTGGGGTCTACTGTCGGATATATGCCAACTAGGGGTATATCCGGCATTGTGCCCCGCAGGCAATGGAGCAAGATCCATTGGGCAGCCCTGTAAAGCTGACGCGCAGGAAGCCGGATTCTAGAAGAACCAGGACCATGGCCCATTACGTGGTATGGCTTCGAGAAGATGTCGGATGCCTTAATTTACAAGAATAGAATACTTTTCGTACTCTTCTAGTTTTCCTTCATGTAAGCCCTAGTCTGGCTATCTATATAAAACCAGACGGGAGCGAGAGACAACAAGACAATAACTAGAAACCAACTCGCCGAGAAGTTCATCCTCGCCGAGTTAGCGAAACCATACTCACAATTGTACTCTGTATAGTTTAGGCTTCAGCCCTGATTTAGTGAGATTGTAGGAGTAGGAACGTCGCCATAGTTGTGACGTACCGAACTTGGATAAATCGTGTCCTCGTTTCCATTACTCCCAGGTTCCCCCATAGTTTTACTAGTAGGCTTATGGCAGCCCCGTTCATGATCCTAACTACAGAGTATCGATAGATACAAACCATGTGCACTGATACTTCATAAACGTATCTATAATTTCTGATGTTCCATATTCTTTTCATGCCTTATGCTAAATTTTTCCTTACACTTTATGTCATTTTTATCGATTTCCTGGGAATAACCTATTGACATGATACCACAGAGCTAGTTCCCTATTTTGTGTTGTTTTTAGTTTCAGAAAAGGTGTTCTGGAAATATTCTCAAAATTGGAAAATTCGAAGCCTAGAAGTCTTAGAATTCCCGAAGGTTCCACGGAGTCCCGAAGAGGCCCAGAGGGGGGCCACAGGGGGTCCACACCATAGGGTGGTGCGCCCCCTGGACGCTCCTAGGGGTGGTGTGGGCCCCTCGGGCATCCACCGCCATCGCCCTTTCGCCTATTTATTCCCCCCGATACGTCAAACCTAAAAATATATCAGTTTCTCCCGAGAAACACCTGAGGCCGCCGTCATCGTCAACCCGAGATCGGGAGGGTTCTGAAGCTATCGGTTTCTCCGGAGTGCTGCGTGAGTAGTTCATCCATGGATTACGGGTCCATAGCAGTAGCCAGATGGTTGTACTCTCCACCTTATGCCTCATGTTTAGATCTCGTGAGCTGCCTCACATGATTGAGATCATCTATTTGTAATGCTACATGTTGTGTTTGCTGGGATCCGATGATTATTGAATGTTATGTCTGTTTATTATCAATCTATCATGTTATCTTCATGTGTATGTTATTTATGATCTTGCATGCTCTCCGTTGTTAGTAGATGCTCTGGCCAAGTAGATGCTAGTGACTCCAAGAGGGAGTATCTATGCTCGATAGTGGGTTCATGCCTCCTTTGCATCTATGCACGAGTAAAAGAAACGTGACGGGTGGAGGATGTGTTGTTGCCATTAGGGAGAAAACAACGATGTTTACTTTGTTTACATTGTTTACATTACACATTTTTCTTACTGCGATTATCCGTTGCTTGCAACTTAATACCCAACGTTTGTTCGGATGATATTTGAAGGGTGGATTATTAGTCATAGATGCAGTTGGATGACGATCTATGCATCTTGTTGTAATTCCCGCATGAGTCTCATAGTAATCTTTATGTCATGCATGTTCTTTATCTGTCAATTGCCCAGCTGTAATTTTTTAACCACGCATGTTAGCTATCTTTTATGGAGAGACACCTCTAGTGAACTGTGGACCCCGGTCTATTTTCTCATACTGATATTACACACACTGCTTCCACTATTTTCACACTGCTACTGTTGTTTTCATATTGTTCTCATACTGTTTTCCACACGAAACATTTAACCTCTTTGTTATCAGCAAAACCGGTGAGATTGACAACCTCACTGCTACGTTGGGGCAAAGTGAGTTGATTGTGTTGTGTAGGTCCACGTTGCTGCTGAACCAGTAGTGTGCCATGCCATCTCAGCTGCATCAACCTTAAGAAGTGCTTCTTCCTCCTACTGGTCGATTAAACCTTGGTTTCTTTTCTGACGGAAAACTTGTTGCTGCACTCTTCACACCTTGCGCTTGGGGTCTCACAACGAGCGTGTGTCTACACTCCATCAAGCTATTCTGGCGCTGTTGCCTGGGATTTCAAAGTCATCAAGAAGCAAACACTCCCTCGTCAACGTCAGCCATCAACAAGCTTTTCTGGCGCCGTTTTCTGGAAGGAAGAGAATTTCCGGATTATGTTCTTATTCTAGTTGTCATTTTTGTTTCCCTGTTGTTTTCCTTCATTATGTTGCTCCCTAAGTTTACCCTGAAAGATCTTCCAGTTGGTAGTGGTTCTATATTTGGAAAGGATGCCACTAAAAAATTCTTTAATCATGTTAGTAAGCATTAAGATTTTGAGGAAAAATCCATAGTAGAGCTTGCTCCAAATTATGAAACTGCTACATCCTCTTTAGTTCACATGCTAGAATATAGGTTTGTTAACCTTCATCCCATACTGCAGCATATGTTCCTCAACTTGAATAATATTGAAGACATTGAAAAAAGGAATTTTATCCTAGAAACAATGCTAAAAGAATTTGGAGATGTTGCTATAGAGGCTAGAAAAGTTTTTGACCGATTCAATGTGCTAGGATCATGTGTAGATGTTTTTGGTGCTCTTGAAAGAGCTGAACCTAAAATTAAAAGGTGGAGAAACTACCAATCCCCTTTAAATTGTTAGCACTGCATGAAGCCCAAGAAAAGATTTTTGATTGGATTGTTCCTGAAATTTTATTTGATGAGAGTTGTAAGACTAAAAGTTCTAAGAGAGGGACATCTCAAACCCATTTATATAAAATACAATGCATTATTGATTAATTGCCTTATCTTTATTTGAATGTCTCTCCTCTAGAAAATACGTGAATCCACTTTTCTAGGCCTAGCTAAAAGTCGTTAAAGAAAAGCACTTCTTGGGAGATAACCCATGGTTTTATCTTTGCTTGTTTTTCTCTGTTTTCTTTGAGTCAAGGGGTTTTATACTTCTTTAGAAACTCCTTTGTATCTTTATTTTCATGTTTTAGCTGTGCCAAGTAAAGTTTCTGACGAAAGTTGGAGTCGGTTTTGGATTTCTGCTGTCCACCGTAAAAAATCGTATAAAATCCAGAAAGATCAGAATGATCTGAATTTGTTTGTGCTTATTACTCAGCTATTTCTGAAACTTTTTAGTTCTTTAATTTTTTCGATCTGAGCAACGTAAGTGCCCCGCAGAAATTCGTCTTCACAGACTGTTCTAGTTTTGGCAGATTCTGCCATTTTTCTTGCATTTGCTTTTTTACGATGCCAAATGGATTTCATTGCTTCACGAAATATCAGTGGATGTAGATAATGTTTAAAATTATCAATATCACTTGTGCCCATGCATAACCCATTAACTTTTGATTGTTGCACTAATCCTCTAATGTGAATTACTCTTTAAGTGTGGTGTGAAGGAAGTTTTCAAGGGTAAAGAGAAGAGGGTGATATAATGTGATCAAGAAGAGTGCAAGGTCAAAGCTTTGGGATGCCCCTGTGGTTCATCCTAGAAAATTGTGAGAAGACTCAAGCATCTAAGCTTGAGGATGCCCAAGGCATTCCCTTCTTCATCAACAATTTATCAGGTCACTTCTAGTGAAATAATATTTTTATCCGGTCACATCATATGAAGTTTACTTGGAGCGTCTGTTTGTTTTTCTTTTGTTTTCTTTTGTTTTCCTTGCTTCAATAATATAGTTGGACCCTAGAATTTTTTTGTGTTGGAGAGAGACACGCTCCACTTATTCATTTGAATACTTGTTATGCTCGTATTCTTCGTTTTTCTTCTAGCTGCTGTAAAATTCCTGTTTAGCTCCTCTTTTTATTGCATCCCTTATTCAGAATTGTTAGTTTTAGTAGATTTGTGTTAGTAGTCTCTTGTTTTATTGCTATATCTCTTGGATTTTTTTGTTGTTTGGTGTTTGGTAGAAAATGCTACGTGTGGTAGATGGTATAACGAAAAATCTTGCATATTCTTGTAGACCATTAAACTGGCTCACTTGATTATTTGCTATTGTTTTGAGATATTAATTTTCTTAATGGTAAACTTGCTGGTTTAGTAGAGGAAAAAAAATTAATGGTTGGTCTAGAAGCTTGAAACTGTGCCACACTCAAATAACCAGTTGATAGGATAATGGTATATAACTTCCTTTGCTGATAGCAATCGTAATGGCTTTTTGTTACGCGCTACGGTCGGGGTAGCTAACAGTGACTTGTCACTGCCACGGACCCTCTTGGAGTAATTTTCATTATGCCTTATGATATCATGATTTTATTTGGAATATTTTAACTTGTGAGTTCTATGTTGCGGTTTTCTGGCACTTCCACCATCCATATTTGCTTGCCTCTTCCGTACTGTGCATTGCTGATTCTCACATTGAGAGTTGGTGCAAACTTCGCCAGTACATCCAAACCCCGTGGGAGAACTTTGTTCTTCTACACATAAGCCAAAATTTATCTTCCTCAAAAAATCCAACATACCTACCTACCATGGCATTTCCATAGCCATTCCGAGATATATTGCCATACAACGTCCATCATCATCATGTTACTTGTCATGCTTCATTGTTACTTTCCATACTGCTACACTGGCAGGAGAATTTAGTTTTATACATCAGAGATATTTCAGTTTGAGTTATGAGTACTAAAACTGTGTTGATTCATTGTAAAATATAGTGGTGCCCCTACCAGTGAGGTTATATATCAAAAAAAAAAGAGAAAAAGCCAAAAAGAGAAAAAAGAGAGGCAAAAGAGAGATAAAATAAAGAGAGAGGGGGCAGCATTACTATCATTTATTCCACACTTGTCCTTTTTTTAACATCATTACTTCAGTTTGGAGAGAGTTTTCATATTATGACTTGCATAACTATGTGGGGAACTTACTATACAGAACTTGGCTTGTATATTCCAATGATGAGCCTTCTCAAAAGAGCTTTGTGTCTTTGTGAGAAAGTAGGTTGGATGCACCCACCCCCCCACTAGTTCCATTGGAGAGCTTTCATACACTTATAACTCTACGTGCATCCATTATGTGGCCATCACTACTCCTTGCATAACTCCGATTATAAGACTTCCTCTTGTCTAATGATCACATTCAGTTGTGTGAGACTTTCTTTAGATGACCATCCAAACCCCCCATAATCTTCTTTTAGCCATAACATCCTGGTGCCAGGAACCAATACAGAACGCTTGCTTTTTTAAATGCACAATTATTTTAATGAATTTCCTAGGTGCATATTGTTGTCATTTGACTTGATCCTAAGAGGAGTTGTTGTGAGAGTTTGATGCCTTGGATGATTATATTGTTGTTCTTGAAGCTTACATCATCTTTAATATACTTTGCACAATGGATTGTCTTTTAGTATTGATTCATTGAAAGGTTTTACTTTGTTATTCCTAATGGTTTATACATTACTCTTTGGTATCAACTATAAACCACAGCCTTTATTCATTTGATCCTAGTTTACATGCTTTACATTACTATGGTGATCAAGTTTATGTTGGTAGCATGTCACCTCAGAAATTATTTGTTTTGTCGTTTACCTACTCGAGGATGAGTAGGAACTAAGCTTGGGGATGTTGATATGTCATAAACATATCTATAATTTCCGATGTTCCATGTTGTTTTCATGCCTTATGCTACATGTTTTCCTTACACTTTATGTCTTTTTTATCAATTTCCCGAGACTAACCTATTGACAAGATGCCACGGAGTCAGTTCTCTGTTTTCTGTTGTTTTTAGTTTCAGAAAAGTTGTTCTAGAAATATTCTCGTAATTGGGAAATTCACAACCCGGAAGTCTTAGAATTCCCAAAGGTTCCACGAAGTCTCGAAGAGGACCGGAGGGGATTCACAGGGGGGCACACCATAAGGCGCCCCCCCCGGCCGAGCCTGGGGGTGGTGTGGGCCCCTCGGGCATCCACCGCCATCGCCCTTTCGCCTATTTATTCCCCCAGATACGTCAACCCCAAAAATATACCACTTTGTCCAGAGAAACACCCGAGGCCGCAGTCATCGTTAACCCGACATCAGGAGGGTTCTGGAGCTCTCCCCGGCACCCTTCCGGGTGGGGAATTCATCACCGGAGGGGTCTACACCACCATGCCCGCCTCCGGAGTGATGCGTGAGTAGTTCATCCGTGGATTACAGGTCCATAGAAGTAGCTAGATGGTTGTACTCTCCACATTATGATTCAAGTTTAGATCTCATGGGTAGTTCATCCCTGGAGTACGGGTCCATAGAAAAATTCTTTAATCATGTTAGTAAGCATGAAAATTTTAGGAAAAATCCATAGTAGAGCTTGCTCCATATTATTAAACTACTACAACTTCTTTAGTTCACATGGTAGAAGCTAGGTTTGTTAACCTTCATCCCATATTGCAGAATATGTTCCTCAACTTGAATAATATTGAAGACATTGAAAAAAGGAATTTTATCCTAGAAACAATGCTAAAAGAATTTGGAGATGTTGCTATAGAGGCTAGAAATTTTTTTGAGCGCTTCAATGTGCTAGGATCATGTGTAGATGTTTTTGGTGCTCTTGAAAGATCTGAACCTAAAAATGAAAAGGTGGAGAAAATACCGATCCCCTTTAAATTGGTAGCACCGCATGAAGCCTAAGAAAAGAATTTTGATTGGATTGTTCCTGAATTTTTTTTTATGAGAGTAGTAAGCCTAAAAGTTCTAAAAGAGGGACATCTGAAACCCATTTAGATAAAATACAATGCATTATTGAGGAATTTCCTTATCTTAATTTGAATATCTCTCCTCTTGAAAATACGTGAATCCACTTTTCTGGGCCTAGCTAAAAGGCGTTAAAGAAAAGCACTTCTTGGGAGATAACCCATGGTTTTATTTTTTGCTTTGTTTTTCTCCATTTTCTTTGTGTCAAGGGGTTGTATACTTCTGTAGCAACTCCTTTGTAACTTTATTTTCATGTTTTAGTTGTGCCAAGTAAAGTTTCTGACGAAAGTTGGAGGATGTTTTGGATTTCTGCGCAGGAATCATATTTCTGTTGTCCACCGTAAAAAATCGTATAAACTCCAGAAATATCAGAAAATGATTTGAAATTTTTTGTGCTTATTCCTTATCTATTTACGAAACTTTTTTGATCTTTAAGTTTTTCTATCTGAGCAACAAAAGTGCCCCAAAAAAATTCGTCTTTACAGACTGTTTTGGTTTTTACAGCCATCATTTTTCTTGCATTTGCTCTTTTACAATGTCAAGTGGATTTATTTGCTTCACGAAACATCAGTGGCTGTAGCTAATGTTCAAAAGTATCAATATCACTGGTTCCCATGCATAACCCATGATTTTTTTTATTGTTGCACTAACCCTCTAAAACAAATTACTATTTGAGTGTGGTGTGAAGGAAGTTTTCAAGGGTCAAGAAAAGAGGGTGATATAATGTGATCAAGAAGAGTGTAAGGTCAAAGCTTGGGGAGGCCCCCGTGGTTCATCCCAGAAAATTCTAAGAAGACTCAAGCATCTAAGATTTGGCATGCGCAAGGCATCCCCTTCTTCATCAACAATTTATCAGGTCACTTCTGGTGAAACTATATTTTTATTCGGTCACATCATATGAAGTTTACTTGGAGCGTATGTTTGTTTTTATTTTGTTTTCTTTTGTTTTCCTTGCTGCAATAATATAGTTGGACCCTATCATTCTTTGTGTTGGAGAGAGACACGCTCCTCTTTTTCATTTGAATACTTGCTATGCTCGTATTCTTAGTTTTTCTTCTAGCTGCTGCAAAATTCCTATTTAGCTCATGTTTTTCTTGCATCTCTGATTTAGAGCTGTTAGTTTTAGTATAGTTGTGTTAGTACTCTCTTGTTTCATTGCTATATCTCTTGGAGATTTTTTGTTTTTTGGTGTTTGGTAGAAAATTATACGTGTGTGTAGATGGTATAACGAAAAAGCTTGCATATTCGTGTAGATCATTAAACTGGTTCACTTGATTATTCACTGTTGTTTTGAGATATTAATTTGCTTAATGGTAAACTTGCTGGTTTAGTAGAGTAAAAACAATTAATGGTTGGTCTAGAAACTTGAAACTGTGCCACACTGAAATAACCAGTTGATAGGATAATAATATATGACTTCCTTTGCTGATAGCAATCGTAATGGTTTTTTGTTACGCGCTACGGCCGGGGTAGCTAAAAGTGACGCTTGACTGCCACGGACCCTCTTGGAGTGATTTTCATTCTGCCTTATGATATCATGATTTTATTTCGAATATTTTAACTTGTGAGTTCTATGTTGCGGTTTTCTGGCACTTCCACCATCCATATTTGCTAGCCTCTTCGGTACTGTGCATTTCTCATTCTCACATTGAGAGTTGGTGCAATCTTCGCCAGTACATCCAAACCCTGTGGGAGAACTTTGTTCTTCTACACATAAGCCAAAATTTATCTTCCTCAAAACAGCCACCATACCTACCTACCATGGCATTTCCATAGACATTCCGAGGTATATTGCCATACAACATCCATCATCATCATGTTACTTGTCATGCTTCATTGCTATTTTCCATACTGCTACACTGGCATGAGCATTTAGTTTTATACATCAGAGATATTTCAATTTGAGTTATGAGTACTAAAAGTGTGTTGATTCATTGTAAAATAGAGTGTTTCCCCTACAAGTTAGGTTATATATCAAAAAAATAAAAATAAAAAGAGAAAGAAAAGGAGAGGCAAAAGAGAGAAAATAAAGAGAGAGGGGGCAACATTACTATCATTTACTCCCCACTTGTGCTTTGTTTAGCATCATTACATCAGTTTGGAGAGAGTTTTCACATTATGACTTGCATAACTATGTGGGGAACTTACATTATAGAACTTGGTTTGTATATTCCAATGATGAGCCTCCTCAAAAGAGCTCTAGGTCTTCGTGAGCAAGCAGCTTGGATGCACCAACCACTAGTTCCATTGGAGAGCTTTCATACACATATATCTCTATGTGCATCCGTTGTGTGGCAATCACTACTCCTTGCATAACTTCGATTATAAGACTTCCTCTTGTCTAATGATCACTTTTAGTTGTGTGAGACTTTCTTTCATTGACCATCCAAACCCCCCATAATGTTCTTGTAGCCATAACATCCTGGTGCTAGGAACCAATATAGAACGCTTGCTTGTTTTAAGTGCACAATTATTTGAATGATTTTCCTATGTGCATATTGTTGTCACTTGACTTGATCCTAACATGAGTTGTTGTGAGAGTTTGATGCCTTGGATGATTATATTGTTGTTCTTGAAGCTTAAATCATCTTTAATATACTTAGCACAGTGGATTGACTTTTAGTAATTATTCATTGAAAGGTTTTACTTTGTTATTCCTAATGGTTTATACATTTGATCCTAGTTTACATGCTTTACATTACTATGATGATCAAGTTTATGTTGGTAGCATGTCACCTCAGAAATTATTTGTTTTGTCGTTTACCTACTCGAGGATGAGTAGGAAATAAGCTTGGGGATGTTGATACATCATAAACGTATCTATAATTTCTAATGTTCCATGTTGTTTTCATGCCTTATGCTACATGTTTTCCTTACACTTTATGTCATTTTTATCGATTTCCCGGGACTAACATATTGACAAGATGCCCCAGAGCCAGTTCCATGTTTTCTGCTGTTTTTAGTTTCAGAAAAGTTGTTCAAGAAATATTCTCGGAATTGCAAAATCTGAAGCCCGGAAGTCTTAGAATTCTCGAAGGTTCCACGGAGTCCCGAACAAGCACGGAGGGGGCCACACCATAGGGCGCCCCCCCCCCCCCGGCCGGCCCTGGGGGTGGTATGGGCCCCTCGAGTATCCACCTCCATCGCCCTTTCGCCTATTTATTACCCTCGATACATCAACTCTAAAAATATACCACTTCGTCTCGAGAAACACCTGAGGCATCCGTCATCGTCAACCCAAGATTGGGAGGGTTCTGGAGCTCTTCCCGGCACCCTGTCGAGAGGGGAATTCATCACCGGAGGGGTCTACACCACCATGCCTATCGAGACATCGTAGTAGAATTCATAGACGGGGGTGCCATGAGACTACCGATAGAGATTGTGGGGGACGTGGTCGTATGACTACAATGACACCAGGGTTTTACCCAGGTTCTGTACGTCGCAACTAGGCGGTGTTCCTACTCCTGCAATCTCACTAAATCAGGGCTGAAACCTGAAGTATACAAAGTACAATGTGAGTTAGGTTTAGCTACCCGACAATGATCAACCTCTCGGCGAGTTAGCTTCTAGCTTATTGTCTATATGTTTCTTATCTCCCGTCCGGCTTTATATAATAGCCGGGTTAGGGCTTACAGAAAAGGAAACCTAGAAGACTATGGTAAGTCCTAACTTGGAAGGCGAGAATCCGCCTTCTACTCTAAGCCGTACCACGCGGGCCGTGATCCAGGTTCTTCTAGAATCCGGCTTCTGTGCGTCAGCTTACTGGGCCGCCTAATGGACCGTAGCCCATTACCATTCAGGCCACCCTAGTAATCCGGCACTTTAGGACACCACCTGATATCCCCCTAATTGGTATATATCCGACAGTAGCCCCCAAGAAGGATTAAGAATCGGAATCACCGTATTTCATCAAATTGCATTCTTTCCGAGAAATGTTGTCTCTTCGTCTTGATTCTTCTTTTCCTTCAAATCATGCTTTAACACGAAACTTGGATTTCGGGAAATCCGGCTTTTCCTTCCACGAGCCTTCGTGGAGAAGGAACTTCCTACGTCCGCGATGAAATCATGCTGATGTCAGGGACGTTTGGGTTTTCGCGTGTGAAACCGTGAAACGTATCTCTGACAGATTCTCACAGGAAACGAGGAGATAGCCATTATCACCTGTCGATTCATTTCCCGGATTTTCCGGCGAGTGACACGCGTTGAGCATCCAACGGTCAAAAGTGTCGTTAGTACGTATCGTAAAGGATTTTTGGGTTATAAATAGCCCATTCCTCTCCTCCGGCAAACCTTCCGCTCCCTTCTCACCTTCCAGCTCAAGCGCCCCGCCCCTCGCCTTGGTCCAGTGAGAACGAAACAGAGCTCGTGCTTGTGCAAGCGCCATCCCAGATTTCACGTCAGAGAGCTCGAGGTCCTCGTCGCGCCGCCGTGAAATGGACTTACCACGCGCATCCTCGGAACGCTCCGTTGCCATGGAAATCGACGATATCATCAACGAAATGGATCCAATGTTGGATTCGCCGAGCCGCGCCACCGCCGCCGTGCCGGAGAAAACTTCCGGTGGCCAGGACCGCAAGGATCTGCCTCTCGCGGCCGATAACCTGGCCGTGTCTTCTTCTACTCCACCTCCACCCCTAGCTCCCGAAACGGCGGAGGAAAAGCTCACTCTCGTCGAAGAGGAGCTCGCCGCTGCCAGAGCCGAGGAAGAAGGCGAATCTTCCGACAATTGGAGCCGGAGCAGCATCCCTCCTTCCCTTCGCCCGACAATGGAGAAGGAGGGGTTGATAGAGAAAGGGAAATGGCGGAGCGAGGAGGACGAGTCCGAGCCCTTACCTAAGGCTGGAGAGCGGGTTCTTCTAACTTCTCATCTCTACCGAGGTATGGGATTTCCGTCGTCCGCCTTCTTTCTCCAGGTACTCAACACATCCAACCTCACAACTTGCCTCCTAATTCCAGTCTCTACTTAGCCAGATTCTAGGCCCTCTTCGAAGGGTATCTAGGTTTAGCCCCTAGGTTAGATTTCTGGACTTATTGTTTTGGGGTTAAGCGAAACCCTTCATAGGGCGCACTCCCAACTTGCGGAACCATTTCTTTCACCCTGCGTAGATTCGGGGAAGATTGGTTCCCCAAGATCAAAACTTCGGAATCCGTCAAATTTTGGACGGGTTCCTTCTTCTACCATCTAGATGTCCCCTTTCCCACAAAAACAACTGGGATTCCATCTTTCGCCAACACTACCGCCACTCCCCAAGAAAACTGGTCGACTGAAGCAGTGCAAACCCTACCGCCAGATCTCCTCAAAATCAAGCGGCGCATCACCAAACTCGTCACTTCCGATCCACCTCTGACCGGCATGGATACAGTTCTATGCTAGTTAGAGAGGCGAATTCATCCTTTGGCTGACCACGGTCCCTGGCTTTTATGCGACTAAACGAGAACCGCGGACGCCATGCGGACGACGGACAAATCTCTGACGGCGAAGGATTTACGGAAGCGCGTGAATCAATTGGTCGCAGCACGCGACCAATATGAGGAAAGCCGGCCGATGTACACGGCAGCTAACCCGGCTCCAAAGGTACGTCTTTTACATTTTGGGTTTCACATTATTTTCTTTCTCGGATAATTGTTTTAACCCGGACTTTGTCTTTTCTGACAGATCTTCGATCTTCCTGAATTGGACCTTGCAACCGATGCCAAGTTGGACGCGTTGCGTGCCAACTTCGCTGGACGGAAGCGCAAGAAAATTTACGCCTCCCAGGAAGTAATCGATCTTGATGGTGTCCCCGTCGTTACCTCCAGGTTTGACATCCGGGTTAGCTATTTTTGTCGGAACTTTTCTTACTTTGTCTCGGATTTTTAATTCTCCGGTACTTCTCTTTTTAGCTTGCCTCCTTCAACCTTGAAGCCTAAAAAGCTTAAAAGTTTTAAGGCCGTAGCAAAAAGAGGTCCACATCCTTCTCCTGCAACTGCCCCAGATACTCTAGTTGCAGATACAGAAGAACATGCTGCTGCTATATATGAACGAAGAAACCCAGCAGACCAGCCATCCCATTGTTCCGGAAATGGACACGAGGGAAAGGGCGGCCCCGGAAATGGGAGGTCCTTCTCAGCCCGCTGAGGAGGATCCCATTCCCACCTTTGATAAGGATTTCAAGAATATCCATGAAGGCCTTAGTAATGTCGGGACTCTTTTTTCCGAGTTTGCAAAAGAGTTCAACTAAACTTGGTCAGGTTTGCAGCGAATGAGCCAGGTATTACCTCTAGCCCCCAAGCAATAAGTCAAATGCATGCTTTTTCCTTAATGCCTTTTTCTTTTTTATGCTTGGTTGGAACTTAAGCATTTTTTTGTCTCTTTTCCGTGTTTCAGCAAACCGCTGAAAACATAAACACGGAAATTTTCAACAAACTTACCGTCAAGAATAAGGAGTTAAAATCCCTTCTTTCTATTCTTGAGGGTAAAGAAGCAGAACTGGCATCCACTCAGCAACAGCTGAAGAAAGCAGCAGGTAAGAAATTTCTCTGCTTCCAGTTGTGTAATTTTTTCTAAGTATTTTTTCCGAGTTTTCTTACTCGTATTTTTTTTACTTGCTTTTCAGCTTCTTTGGCGAAAGCCAAACAAGTTGCTGAAGAAAACCTGGATCTTCATAAACTGAATATGAAATTACAGCAGGACCTGGAGGCCAGCCAATTGGCCATTGGCATTGCCGAGTCCAACGCCTCCAGCCAAGCAGCCAAGGATAAGGACACCATCCAAGACTTGGAGAATGCCTTGAACCAGCGCTTGGAGGAAGGCGCCGAGATGGACAAAATTCTCGGTAAGTATTTTGCCTTTTACCGGATTTTTCATGTTGACATCTTTCTCTGTTTTTTGCTAACACTTTTTGTGTTTTACAGAAACAGGAGATAGCCCCCAGCTTATTCGGATTGAGAAAATCCGAGATTTTGGGAAGGTGTTCACCGCAATCAACGCTGCGGGGATGTTGCTGGTCAACAAATGCCTTCCCGCCAGGACTGGGGAGTTCTCGGAAGTTGCAAAACTTTCGGAAGCTATGGTGGAGGTTGCGGAGTCCAGGGAGTCCATCCTGCGCTCTGCAGCACGTGGTGGTGCACGCATGGCTCTAGGGCTCATGCGCATGCACTACCCCGACGCCAAATCTTGGCGTGTGGCGTCCGGCATCCCGCAAGGATACACGGAGGCGCAGCGGGCCGGCATCTTTGAAGCCATCAAAGGTCACGCCACCAAGATCGCCATCATGGTCAACATCTCCACCTTCCACCCGGAGGAAACTATTCCGGATATTCCCGAGGAATCCAGCAGTGGAGATGACTCGGATGCCTGAAGGATGCCTTGTCCTGGGTAGAAGATAGGAAATAGGAGCATTACTGATCTTACAATGTAAACTTATTGTAATGCTTTCTATTCCTTTGTAAAAACAAGTACTCCGCTTTTACAGCAATTTTTATTAAGTCATTTGCAAGTTTTCCGGGTTTATATTCCTTTATCTTCTACTACCTCCGTTCCGTAAAAGAAGCCGTATTTTGTTTTCTTTGACCGATGCTTTGACCAATAATTAGACTAGTTAAATATAATTTTTATGACATATAATTAATATCATTGTATTCCTATTCAAAAGTACTTCACTATGATTATTAGTTTTATCACATATGCCGCATATTATATGCGTAATCTTTGGTCAAAGCCTTGGTCAAACGAAGCAAAATACGCCTTATTTTTCGGAATGGAGGTAGTAAGTTCTGTGGTTTATATGCTTTAACTGTCCTTAGTGTTTGAAATGGCTCGATAGTATTTTAATCTTCATGCCAAGTGACTGGGTGTAACCAATCAGTCGAAACTCGAAAACATGGATTATACTAAAGACATTTTTACTTACTAGCTCCAGTGACCCAACATAAAAACAATCAGATAATACTTAGAGAACAGTAAGGATTTTTTTGAATGAAACTCAGGCACGCAGGCACAATCTGGGTTTCCTTAAGCCATTTTAGGCTGAAAATCATTCATTTTTTAACACCGAGCACGCAGACACAATTCGGGTTAACATTGAATATTTTGAAATATCATTAGGAAATAGATGAGACGGAACTATGTTTTAAACTATAATAAACATGTAAAAAACACAGATGTATGAATTCCGACAACTTTATTTCATGATCTCAAAGATGTTTACATAGAAATTGAACTAAGTATAGAAGGGACGTAACTGCTGGATGCTCCAGGGTCTTTTGGTCTCCCCTAGTTCATGATCTATCTTTCTCTT
Organism: Alopecurus myosuroides; assembly: GCA_028641055.1. NCBI lineage: Eukaryota > Viridiplantae > Streptophyta > Magnoliopsida > Poales > Poaceae > Alopecurus > Alopecurus myosuroides. The sequence continues at coordinate 297,266,589 of CM054063.1, read as the reverse complement.
TCTTTTGCGATTCGGCCTTTCGGGATCATCTTCCGTGTCTCGAATATATACAAGATAGTATGATCCATTTTTCATAGCTTTGCTGATGACGAATGGTCCTTCCCAAACTGGAGCCAATTTGTGCTTTCTTTGTTGTACCAATCTTAGCACTAGGTCACCTTCTTTAAAAGAACGATGCCTGATTTTCCGACTATGGTAACGTCGTAAACCTTGCTGATAAATGGCAGATCTTTGAAGAACAAGTTCTCGTTCTTCCTCTAAGAGATCGACGGCATCCTGTCGTGCGCTTTCGGCATCCGAGTCGTCGAAAGCCTGCACTCTTGGGCTATCATGGATCATATCCGTTGGAAGGACTGCTTCCGCGCCGTAAACTAGGAAAACGGGGTTTGCGCTGTTGACCTGTTTGGCGTCGTTCGAATACTCCAAAGTACAGAGGGTAACTCTTTCACCCATGCTCCAGCTGCTCTATGAAGAGGAGATTCGAGTCTTGGGCGTATTCCTTGCAGGATGGAACTATTCATTCGTTCAACCTGCCCCTTAGATTGCGGGTGCGCCACAGATGAAAGATCTAGGCGTATTCCCGTTTGTCGGCAATATTTTGCCAACTCTCCAATAGAGAAATTTGTCCCGTTGTCGGTTATTATGCTGTGTGGAATGCCATATCTCATGACTACGTCAATGATGAAATTTCTGGCTGTTACACCGTCAAGTTTTTTGATGGGTTTTGCCTCCACCCACTTGGTATACTTATCTACTTCAACGAGTAGATGTGTAAGTCCGCCTCTTGCAGTTTTGAATAGTCCCATCATATCTAGCCCCCAAAACGCAAATGGCCATGTAATAGGGATAGTTTTGAGTGCTTGGGCTGGCATATTTGTCTGCTTGGCGTAATACTGACATCCGGCACATGTATTGACTATGTGTTCGGCATCTGTCTTGGCTGTTAGCCAGAAAAACCCTGCACGGAATGCTTTCTTAACTATGCTTTTTGATTGAGCATGATGTCCGCAATCTCTAGCCACTACACCACGGACCAAATCTAGAGGCACCTCTGCTGCCGGGAAAAGCCAGATAACAAGGCAATGTAACTATCGGGAAAGAGTTTTTACCGGCAGTTTAGTCTGCCCTCTATAACCCTGCCGGCAAAATTTTTTGCCGGCAGTTTTTGCTTTGCCGGCAGTCTGGCTGCCCTGACCTAGAAACTATTGCCGGCAGTCCCAATTTATTCCCGGCACAGAGACTTACCTGCCGGGGAAGACTTTTCCTGGCAGGCTGACTATTCCCGGCAGTTGAACTGACGTAGAAGGGAAATCAATACAGGCAGATTACCTGCCAGGAAAGATGATAACTTTCCCGGCAGTTACCTTTCGTCCTGGCAGTTGGACTGCCACATAATTTATACAAGTCTTGGCTGCAGTTTATTAGTCCAATCCCAGTTCTGGTTGTTCACCCATGCTGCACCCAGCTTTATTTGAATTCAAACTTTCACATAACATACAAATATATATCGAGACAAGATGCAATTCTTCGAGACAGGCAAGGAGGGATGCAACGGCGAGGAGATGGACTGCGGTGGCGCGGTGCCGGAGACGGAGGGCAGTAGATCTGGTGCTGAGCTGAGACGGCTAGGGTAAAAAGCGAGAGATGCAATTGGGGATATTTCTCGGGAATGATCTGACACACGCGCGCTGGGCTTGGACATTGCGCCAAATTGGCCCAAATATTTGTGCGCTCTACGCGCGCTAAGTCTGGACGCCGCGCCAAAAAAATTCGCTACCCTTCGAGCTACCTGTGCCGTTGTGCGGCTGTGCTGTGCCGGCAGTTTTAAGTGCCGGGATTGACCTGTGCCGGCAGTTTTACTGCCTTCATAATTTTTAACTATTGCCGGTAGTAGATAGCCGGTACAATTTTCTTTTTCCGGCAGATAGTGTGCCCTCTCCAATCTTTGCCGGCAGTTTATTTTTAACGGCAGTTTAATTGCCTTGTTAAATGGATTTTTGCCGGCTGTTATTTGCCTCCAAATTTGGTCCGTGGTGTAGTGAGCATGGATTTCTTGCAGAATTTCTCGGCCTTCTTCTGGCGAAATACATCGCAGAAAAATTCCGGTAGTGATGCGTTTATACAGGCAACCATTGATTACCGTGTATCCTTTGCATCAACGTTTTATTTGTCTTTGCAATACCTCGTCTGCTCCATCCGGGTACTTCTGATCTACTAAGAAGTTTAAATATGGAATTGTCCAATCCGGTTTAACGAGCAAAACTTCAATTGACTCGGAAACGAGAGGATAATCGACATCTCCACCCTTTATGGATGGTTCGTGCAAATGCTAGATGTCGGATATATACCAATTAGGGGGATATCAGATGGTGTCCTAAAGTGCCGGATTACCAGGGTAGCCTGAATGGTAATGGGCTACGGTCCATTAGGCGGCCTAGTAAGCTGACGCACAGAAGCCGGATTCTAGAAGAACCTGGATCACGGCCCGCGTGGTACGGCTTGGAGTAGAAGGCGGATTCTTGCCTTCCAAGTTAGGACTTACCGTAGTCTTCTAGGTTTTTCTTTTCTGTAAGCCCTAACCCGGCTATTATATAAAGCCGGACGGGAGATAAGAAACATATAGACAATAAGCTAGAAGCTAACTCGCCGAGAGGTTGATCCTTGTCGAGTAGCTAAACCTAACTCACATTGTACTTTGTATACTTTAGGCTTTAGCCCTGATTTAGTGAGATTGCAGGAGTAGGAACGCCGTCTAGTTGCGACGTACAAAACCTGGGTAAAACCCTGGTGTCATTGTCCGTCATACGACCACGTCCCCCACAATCTCTATCGGTAGTCTCATGGAACCCCCGTATATGAATTCTACTACGATGTCTCGACACTGGACAAACACACCGGGTGGTAGGGTTTTTACTCTTTCCGAGCCCATGCGGGCTAATGCATCCGCGTTCCAATTTTCTTCCCTTTTGACGTGAAGTACTTCAAATCCCATGAAACAAATTGCAAACTCGTCCACCGTTCTCCGATATTCGGCCATGATGGGGCTTTTAGTGTCGCATGTTTGGTTAAGCTCATGCTGTACCAAATCTGAGTCACCATAGCATAAGATGTGTTTGACACATATTTCTTTTGCAATGTGCAAGCCATGAAGCAAAGCTTCGTATTCTGCCACATTATTGCTGGCGTTGAAGTGTATTTGTAATACAAACTCCATTGTATCTCCCTTGGGGGATTTTAGGACTACACCAGCTCCAGTGCCTTCCTTCATCTTGGATCCGTCAAAGTGCATAACCCAGTATTCCGACTCCGGCATTGGTGTGTTTTCCATTGCTTCTGTCCAATCAGCGACAAAATCCGCCAACACCTGGGATTTTATTGCCGTCCGAGGTTGGTACTTAATGTCGAACGCAGCTAACTCGATGCCCCATTTGGCTACTCGGCCTGTTGCGTCCGCATTCTTGATTATATCCCCTAGTGGTGCTTTGCATACCACTGTTATGGAATGTCCTTGGAAGTAATGGCGGAGTTTTCGAGATGCAAAAAGTACGCCATATGCCAGTTTTTGATAGTGTGGGTATCTTTGCTTGGACTCGGAAAAAACTTCACTTACGTAATACACCGGATGTTGATCTGGTATGGTTTGCTCGTCTTTCCGCCTTTCCACAACTATCACTGCACTAATAACCATGTTTGTTGTTGTGAGGTATAGTAACATAGGTTCTTTGTCTTTTGGTGATGCCAAAATCGGAGCTTGCATCAAGGTTTCTTTTAGCTGGGTTAACGCTTTGTCCGCCTCTTCTTTCCATTCAAATTTGTCGGATTTCTTCAACAATTTGTATAATGGCAGAGCTTTGTCTCCTAACCGGCTTATAAACCTGCTGACGGCAGCTGCGGAACCTGTCAATCTTTGTACATCTTTTAAGCATGTAGGCCTTGAGATGTTTAGGATTGCCTTGATCTTTCAAGGTTTACCTCTATTCCCCTGTGAGAAACGTTGAAACCCAGAAGTTTTCCTGAGGGAACCCCGAATACGCACTTTAATGGATTTAACTTCATTTTATAAGTGCGCAAATTTTCGAAGTTTTCTCGCAAATCTTCAAGGAGCGTGTCCTTTTCCTTGGAAACAACGGCAATGTCGCCCATGTAAACGTGAACATTTTTGCCAATCTGACTATGCAAACATTGTTGCATGCAACGCTGGTAAGTTGCACCTGCGTTCTTCAGGCCAAAAGGCATGGTTATGTAGTAGTATGTTCCATATGGAGTTATGAAGGAGTTTTTAATTTCGTCTTCTTCCTTTATGCGTATTTGATGATACCCGCAATAAGCGTCCAAAAAGCATAAAAACTCAGAGCCAGCAGTGGCATCTATTATTTGATCGATTCGCGGTAACGCAAACCTATCTTTTGGACATAATTTGTTCAGGCCGGTGTAATCTATACACATCCTAAGAACAGTACTATCTTTCTTCAGGACTAATACTGGGTAAAATCAGCTGCCAATAGCCGGATAATTTCCTTGCCAATAGCCTTCCGTCTTCTTCCGTCAAATCGACGGAGACCTTGCTTGACGGGTTTAGATCCTGGAATTACCTTGAGTTGGTTCTCAGCAAGTTCCCTGGGTACACCTGGCATGTCCGCTGAACACCATGCAAAAATATCCCAGTTCTCACGGAGGAACTTGATGAGCCCGCTTTCCTATTTGTCGGTCATGCTAGTTCCCACCACGACAATTTTTGTCGGATCTTTGGGATGTAGGAAAACCTGTCTTGTATTCTCGGTAGATTTGAAGCTGTCTGCCGGCTTTCGGCTTTCTTTTCCTGCCGGCATTTCTGTTATACTTCTTTTGCCAGCTCCTTCAGTTCCTCCTTTGCTATTACTTTTTCTGCGCAAATGGCGTTTTTTTTTCCAGCTCGTTTGCCAATTTGAAGTCTTCATTTATGGTGATTACTCCTCCTTTTGGCCCTGGCATCTTCAGCTTGTTATAGATATAACATGATCTTGCCATGAATTTGGCGAAAGCTGGACGTCCGAGTATTGCGTGATACACGCTTTCGAACCGCACAACCTCGAAGGATACTTTTTCCTGCCGGAAATGTTCTTTCTCTTCGAAGGTTACTTCTAGGGAAATTTCTCCTAGGGATCGTGCTTGCCTGCCAGGGACGATGCCGTGAAAACGTATGTTGCTATGATTGAGATGGGTCTCGGAGATTCGCAGATGCTTTATGTATCCAGGTACATTATGTTAATGCTGGATCCTCCATCCATCAGCACTCTTTTTAGCCTAGTGTTTTGAACAATAGGGCTTACAACTAGAGCTTGTGTGCCGGGTTCTGGGATATTTCCGGGATGATCAGACTGATCCCAGGTAATTGGTGTATTAGAGTACTTCAAGAATTTCGGGGTTGGTGGGACAACCGCGTTTATTTCGCAAAGCGTTCTCTTTGCCACCTTTGCTGATGGAGTTGCCAGGAAAGTTAGGTTGCATTCTCCTTCAACTTTTGGAAACTTAGGCTCGCCTTTTCGCTGTTGTTCCTGGATTTTTTCGTCAATGTTCGATTCACTGTCTTCTTTTTCAGCTTCTGGCTTTTTTTGGAGAATTTCCTCTTGGAATTTTTTCCCTTGCTTCCGGATCCTACACTGCCTTTCATATGCTTGTTGAGCCGGGATTGTGCGTTCGTATGGGTGGGCTTCCCAAATTGCGAATGGTGGACACAGTTTTCCGACTTTATTCTTTCCCACTCTTCTTTTGTGTAGTTGATCGGTTCTGTGCTTCGTCCTTTCCAGTTGCTCCCATTTTCTCTTCCAAAGGCTATGTTAACTTCTTTGGGTTTTTGCTGTGCTTCTGGAGTTGCTTTTTTCTTAGGACGAGGGGTCTTTTTGGCTTGAATAAAAGTGTCGATATTTCCACCTCTCGCTCTAATGTCATCTTCGGCCGCTGCATGCTCATTTGCGGTTGTAAGCATAGATCCGAGATCTTTGTGCTTTTTGGAACCGATCATGAATGGTACGAGTCCGGGTTTTAAACCATTGACGAAAGCATGCATTGCTTGTACGTCAGTTACTCCAGAGCAGCTGTTCTTCATTGCATTCCATCTTGAGATAAAATCCACGTATGGCTCATCTTCAAACTGGGTGCAGCGGTTTAACTGGTTGATGTTGTTGGGGCGTTTGTAAGTTCCCCGAAAATGCTGAGTAAGTACTCTAGCCATATCATCCCAGCTATCGACAGTTCTTGACGGAAGCCCGTTGATCCAATCTCTTGCTCCATCCAGTAACATAAGGGGGAGGAAATTTACTGCCTCTAAGTCTGTCCCATTGTTAATCTGGACGGTTGTGTAATAGTCTCAGAGTCAGGTATCCGGGTTTGTACTGCCGGTATATTTTTGATATGTTGGACCAACTTTGGCGAAGGCGGAATGTAGAGTTATTCTTTGGATCCTGTCAGTAAAACACTTAGGTCCGAAGTATAGATTATCTCTTTCCGCTCTGTCAATGTGTGCGGAGATCTACCGGCAGAATGGATAGAAGGGGATCTGCTCCTTTCTTTTCCATTGTTGCGCGAACGCGCTCTTCCGGGATTGCCTCTATTTCCTCTGTTATCGTGCCCTTTGGGATAAGGTGGAGTTCTACTCCTGTGTCTTTCCTTATTCCTAGGTGGTGTACGGGATCTCTCACGCCTGTGAGGAATATCTTGTCTTTCGGCTTTTTCAGCAGGGCGTTTCGGACGCGGCATTGCTTTTCCGTCCTTCCGGTTTTGTTCTTCCCGATCTCGGGGATTAATTCCATCTTTCGGCAGATGGGATCCGGTTCTGGACGCTCCATCCTTGTTATTGGGCTTTTTCTTGTCCTTTCTCGGATCTTCTTTCTTCTCTTTCGAATTACTTGAATCTCCCGGTTCTTCAGGTCCAGGTGCTCCAGCGGCGTAAGTAGCTGTTTTGCATAGGGATGAGTTGTCGTGCAACTTCCCTGATCTTTCTTGTCCTCGTTGTTGCTGTTGCAATGCCTTTCCTAAGAAAGCATACGCCCCTTGAAATTTTTTGCCATTGGAGTACAGATCATTGTTGAGGATGGCAAACGCGGCCTCCGCGTTTTCTGTTGCGGTTTTGTATATAGGTTCGCCCCTGGCATCGGTGCCGTTTACTTGCTTTTGCCAGGCCGGGTTTTGAAACCTTTCCTTTGGCGGCAGTACTTCCGGTCTTGCGATTCCGGGTAACCGTGTAGGTTTTATGCCAGATCTATTCCTTCTCTCGTACTCCTCGATTTCTTCCTGCTTTAACTTAATGTCAGCTTGGGTTTTTTGGAGATGTTCCCGAGCTCGGAATAGATGTTGTCGTTGCCTTTGGAGAGCTTGTCTCCTGGCTTCCAGCACTTCAGGGGGTTCGTGAGGTCCCACTGGTGTTTGAAGTAGATCATGTTCGTCCTGTTCTGACATTGGCGGAACAGTGATTTCCTTTGCTTTCTTCTCGGCTTAACTCCACTTCCTCCTCCTGGTTCTAGGTTTTCGTTGGCTGGATCAGCTAATTTTTTCTTCCGGATCTTGTATTGGAGTTTCTTGGAAGCTTTGTGTTTTTTCTTGGAAGAGGGGGTTTTTTTACCAGTTTCTTCCTCTGTCAATTTCTTGACATCCGGGTATGTTGGACTGGCTTCCCCATCTTCTGTTTCCTCTCGCGGAGGTGTTCTAGGGCTTTCCTCACTTTCGGCATCCGTGTTTTCAGCCGGTTTTGCCATCAGTACTTCGTGGAATCCCTCTTGAAAGGATTCGACCTTTCTTTCGAAAGCGTCTACATCTTCGTATTCGGAATCAAACTGGTCCGATCCAGGTTCCGACTCTAATCTCGCCTCGATGGCGGCTAGCACAGAGTCAGCTTCCAATTTTGTCGTCAGATTGACAGATGTCGTATCTTCCACCTCTATTGTGGGATTGTTGTTTTCTACCTCTTCCACGGGATTGTTTTCATCCGTGTTTTCGGCGATCTCGGATTGCACCATACCGATAAAGTGCGATTCAGCAGAGTATCGGCGATCTGAGCAAAATCCGGCGTCATAGTCTTCTTCGACTGGGTATAGGGCGGGCGGGATAAATTTGCTTCCACCACAGAATCCTAGTGCCCCTGCAGTTAATCCGATAAAGATGTTTGTAGATCCAATCGGTAAAACGCAGGCACTTACCAGATGATTCCGTGCTGGCATGTACGATCCGTTGTCGAGGAAGCGCCCGACGTCGTTGTCGAATTCCAGACTTCAGACAGTTATGGTACTGCCAATTTCGTCGAGTATCCCCGATCGAAACATAACGCCTGACGTCGTTGGCCCCACGGTGAGCGCCAACTGTCGAGACATCTTAGTAGAATTCATAGACAGGGGTTCCATGAGACTACCGATAGAGATTGTGGGGGACGTGGTCGTATGACGGACAATGACACCAGGGTTTTACCCAAGTTTGGTACGTCGCAACTAGGCGGCGTTCCTACTCCTGCAATCTCACTAAATCAGGGTTGAAGCCTGAAGTATACAAAGTACAATGTGAGTTAGGTTTAGCTACTCGACAAGGATCAACCTGTCGGTGAGTTAGATTCTAGCTTATTGTCTATATGTTTCTTATCTCCCGTCCGGATTTATATAATAGCCGGGTTAGGGCTTACAGAAAAGGAAACCTAGAAGACTACGGTAAGTCCTAACTTGGCAAGAATCCGCCTTCTACTCCAAGCCGTACCACGCGGGCCATGATCTAGGTTCTTCTATAATCCGGCTTCTGTGCGTCAGCTTACTGGGCCGCCTAATGGACCGTAGCCCATTACCATTCGGGCCACCCTGGTAATCCGGCACTTTAGGACACCATCTGAAATCCCCCTAATTGGTATATATCCGACAATGCCCACCTCCGGAGTGATGCGTGAGTAGTTCATCCCTGGACTACGGGTCCATAGCAGTAGCTAGATGGTTGGACTCTCCACCTTATGCCTCATGTTTAGATCTTGTGAGCTGACTCACATGATCGAGATCATCTATTTGTAATGCTACATGTTGTGTTTGCTGGGATCCGATGATTATTGAATGCTATGTCTGTTGATTATCAATCTATCATGTTATCTTCATGTGTATGTTACTTATGATCTTGCATGCTCTCCGTTGTTAGTAGATGTTCTGGCCAAGTAGATGCTAGTGACTCCAAGAGGGAGTATTTATGCTCGATAGTGGGATCATGCCTCTTTTGCATCTGTGCTCGAGTGACGGAAACGTGACGGATGGAGAATGTGATGTTTCCATTAGGGAGAAAAGAAGGATGTTTATTTCGTTTACATTATTTATATTACACACTTTTCTTAGTGCGATTATCCGTTGCTTGCAAGTTAATACCCAGCGTTTGTTCGAATGATATTAGAAGGGTGGATTATTAGTCATAGATGCAATTGGATGACGATCTATGTATCTTGTTGTAATGTCCGCATGAATTTCGTAATAATCTTTATGTCATGCATGTTCTTTATCTGTCAATTGACCAGCTGTAATTTGTTACCATGCATGTTAGCTATCTTTTATGGAGAGATACCTCTAGTGAACTATGTATCCCAGTCTATTTTCTCATACTGATAATACACATACTGTTTTCACACTGCTACTGTTTTTTTCATATTGTTCTCGTACTGTTTTCCACACCATACATTTAATCTCTTTGTTATCAGTAAAACCGGTGAGATTGACAAACTCACTGCTACGTTGGGGCAAAGTGAATTGATTGTGTTGTGTAGGTTTCACGTTGTTGCTGAACCGGAAGTGCGCCCTGCCATCTTAGCTGCATCAACCTTCTGAAATGCTTTTTCCTCTTACTGGTCGATTCAACCTTGGATTCTTTTCTGAGGGAAAACTTGCTGCTGCACTCTTCACACCTTGCGCTTGGGGTCTCCCAACGAGCGTGTGTCTACACTCCATCATGCACCATCATAGTCAACCAACAAGCCATCCAGCACCGACATGCTCCATAGAAGCCGCGCCCGCGCGAAGCACATCATAATTCACAAGTCGTGCGCCAAGGGACAAGATGCGTATCCCAATGTACGTAGGCAACTTCGTGGATTCGCTGGATTACACGGTAACAACAGCTTTGGGTACGCCGGCCATGCCCCAGACCGTCCTCGTCGACACCGGCAACGACATCACGTGCGTGCAGTGCGTGTCGTGCAAAAGCCCTAGCTCCTACCGGCAGAAGGTCCCCTTGTTCAACCCGAGCAAGTCCTCCAGCTATGCTCCCATCCCATGTGGCTCTGATGCGTGCAAGATACTATACAACGACGTCTACGAGATGGGCGCATGCACCAACGCCACTGACGAGTGCAGGTATGAAGTCGTCTACGGGGATGGAGCGAACTCTTGCTCTCCGGGCCGTCGTCCCAGGCAGTACTACCACTCCAGGGGTCGTCGTCCCTGGCGATACTACCGCCGCCTGAAGAAGTTTTAGCACATTTCGTTGATTTGGTAATCTGTTCAAACTCAAGAACACCATTAGTCTAAATCTTTGTGTTGTTATAAATACCAAAACACTTAAGAGATGAGGCACATTAAACCTGGCCATCCTGGATCGGTTGGTGCTGCTACTGTGTTGGCATCAGCCTCCCATGCCTGTTTTGCAGTTCTAGCCCCGGCCGACCCTTGGCTTTGACTATACCTATTCCGTGCCACGGCGACGAGCTCACCACGCCGCAACTGCAGTGGCGGCGATACTCTGCCTTGGCTACAACCTCTTGAGGTGGCCTCCACATTCCTCTCCTTGTCCAATCTCCTCCCTCTCTGGCATGGGCAATATTTTTGGTGACGAGGCTAGCAATTTCTTGCCGCATCTGTGTTCCCGGGGTCCAATTCTACCGGCTCGAGTTTTGCATCTAAATTGTGTTGGGTGGCTTGGCTGGTTGTGAGACATCTTTTGCAATTCCTTCCGGCACATTAGTTACACCGTAACTTCTGCTTAATAGCTACATTTAAATGACTAAAATAATGTGAGATCCCTATCAGAGGCTATTCTCTCTTTTTCTTAGATGTATTGGGGCCTATTCAAGGTAGGAGTTTAGGTTGTACATTCACGAGTGCTAAGGGCATCTCCAGTCGTTGCGCCCCCCCAGGACGCAAAAACCCTCGCTTTTCTTCCGCCGCGGCGCGAAACGGTGCTATTCTAGGAACTGGGGGGCGCGTTTCCCAGCCGTGAACCCAGGCCGCCCCCCCAGCGGCGACTCAGCCAAATTTGGGCAATCAAAAAAAAAAATCCCACCAAATAAATAGAGTTTTGCCACACAAATAAATAGAGTTTTGCCACACAAATAAATAGAGTTTTGGCACACAAATAAATAGTTCAACAATTTAAACAAAAAAAGTACACTAGTCATCGTCCTCAACATTGCCATTCCCCTTTCGCGCCCACAAATGCTGCACCAGGTTATTCTGCAGAGCATGATGTGTTGCAGCGTGTCGAATCTCCTGTCGCTTGGTGAGGAAGTCTGTCCATGATGCCGGCACCTGGTGATCAACATCTGCAAGAGGGCCCTGCCGGTAGTATGGTGTGCTTGCCTCACTGTCAGGCACCGGGTCATCCCGCTCACTCTCAATGATCATGTTGTGCAAGATCACACAACACTGCATCACCTCCCACATGTTGGACTTCGACCAAGTCATAGCTGGATACCGGACAACAGCGAATCGATATTGCAGCGCACCAAATGCCCGCTCAACATCCTTCCTGCAAGCCTCCTGGCACTTGGAAAACCAAGCTTTTGCGCTTCCTGGGATAGGGTTGGACATGCTCTTCACAAATGTTGCCCACTTCGGGTAGATGCCATCTGCAAGATTGTAACACCCGGGGGATTTCCCCCAATTAGAATTGGTTGTTTTCCTTTGTGCTTTGCATCAAGCATCATATGCATTGCATTTATTTTCACCCAAAATGTCATTTAAATTCAAAACTCAAACAAACTTTCAAAATTTCCAAAAACAAAAGTTTCCACACTTGGGCATTTTGAATGTCAAGTGCAAGGAAATCAAATTCATGATTTTTGGAAACTTGAAACTCCCTCAATTTTCAATTTGGTTCAAATTCACCTCAAATTCAAATTTCAAACCAAGTTTAAAATTTTCAAAAACAAACATTGGTGCAACTGTGCTTTTTCAATTCTAAACACAAATAAATTAACCCCATAATTGTCTGAGCATTTTTTAACTCCTCCAATTTCCTCTTTTCTTTCATCCAGTCTTTACCAAAAAAAAAAAAAAAAAACAGAGCTCGGGGAGGCAGGCCATTGGCCCACCTACAACCCCAGCCCAACTCGCAGCAGCCCAGCCCACCTCCTCTCCCTTTCTTCTCCGTACGGTAGCACGAGGAGGACGTGCCCCTCATGTCGCTTTCCAGCAGACCCACCCCTCACCTGCTCCCCTCCTTTATCATCTTCCCCCCCCCACCTTAAAGCCTCCTCTCCTCCTCCCAAAACCCTAACCCTAGCCCTCCTTCTTCGTTCACCGCCGCCACCCCTTCTCCCTTCTTCCTCTGCCCGAATTTTTGTCTCTGAACTTTCTGAAACCCGGAGTTGTCCTCCATGCCCGAATCTTGGAGCTCATGGCGCCGCCGCTACGGTCATCGCCGGGCCCCGTTCTCTGCGGGAATGGAACCGTGGTTCCTCCCTCGTCGCCTCCATCTCCTCGGCCGGCCCGGAGAGGCGTCAGGAGCGCCGCGCCGTCGAGATCCTCAGCCGACGAACTCATGTACATCGTCGTCGTCAACTGCGACCCGTCCTCGACGAGCCCGCCCTCTTCTTCAACCCCTTGGTGAGCGCCTCGCCCTCGGGCCCTTCCCTCTCCTCTCCCTCTTGCTCTGTGCTTCCCCGCCCGTGCAGCGTGCGCAGCAGCAGCAGATCGTTGCAGGTCGCCGGTCGCTGTCCGTCTGTCACCATCGTCACCATCGCATACCTGTTTTCGTCTTCAGTTCGTCAGAAAACCCGCGCAGCATCTCCCCATATTGGGCCGGCCTCCACATCCATCACAACCAAGCGCAGTAGCCCAGTGGCTAGTGCATCTCTGCGCGCGCACCTCGCGGTCGCGGGTTCGAATCCCCGTCCGGCCGAAAAGCCACCTCTTTTTTTTTGTCCATTTTCTTTTATTTCTCGAACTCCAGAAAAACAGAAGTGAGTCTTTATTTGTAAAATCAATAACAAATTGAAAAATGCTCCAATTTCAATGATTCAAATTGCTATGGATTCAGAATCTTGTGCTCTTTCTGTTAGTCACAAAGTTGCAACATGTTTCTGTAATAAATTTTGCACTAAATAATTAAATACAGAAAAGGCTATTAAAATTTGAAACTTTGGAAATTCATAACTTGAGTTCTGTTCACCCAAATTGAGCAAACTTGAGCTCTAAAAATTTTTATTAACAAACTCTACACAGTGGTATTTTATTTGGTCACAATTGAATTAATTTGAACATGTTTCCTCCTGTTTACTAAAAGGGGCAGAATAAAAATACTTATGAAGAATTGCATAATAAATTCAGTAATGATCCAAAAATTATGTTTAATAGCTCAAAATGTTCAGTGAAACATTTTATACATGTTTTCAACCCTTTCAATACAATTTTTTCACTTTTTTCCTAATTAAAATTGGGGTAATAATTCAATACTTTAATTACACCTTTTAAATTGCAAAATTCATAACTTGGGCAATTCAAATCCAATTCCAACATGTAAAATATGTTTTCCATCCCATTTTTCATGAACTTTGCAAATATCAACTTTGTTATCTGTTTTAAATAAGTTAATTTGCTGAAAACAACTAAATGTTTATTTAATGCATTTAAAATTGCTAATTTGATAACTTGCTCATCTAAAATCCAAATTCAACAAATGAAATATGTATTCCATCTAAAATTGTGTGTTCTTTCCAAATATAAATTTTGTTATCTGTTTTGAACATTTAAAATTGGTGAAAACAACAAATGTTTGTTTAAATCATTTAAAATGCCAAAGTTCATTACTTAACAAATAAAATTCCAAACTTGGTAAACAACATATCAAACTGAAGGTATTGTTGTTTTATTATTGTTTTCATCATCCATGCATCATTCTAATCAACTTCACATGATGGTTATTTGTAGATCTTTTAATTCAACATTAATTCATGGGCTTTTCCATATGCAATCCAAATTGCATATGGGCCCATTTAAATATGTTTACCATGTCAGCTGGTTTACTTTGATGCATCAATTAATTGTCATGCATATAAAATAGGATCATGCTGGATCTTTTTCCGTAGAAGTAATTGTTGCATCCGGTGTTTGTTCTAGCTCGTTGCTTCTTCGCGGATAGGACGTTGAGATGATGTGAGCAACGACAAGTTCTGCGGATGTACCTCTACTTGCTGGATTCCAGGCAAGTATACTCACTTGCTACCTATGGCTGCCTTTCATCACTTGTTACCGATTCTTCCCGTTGCCTTTATTCTAGCCTTATGATTCGATGCTTGTGTCTCAATCCTATCATATGTTTACCTTGCAGCCATGATATAGCCTTCCTTCCACTTCCTATTAACTGTTGTTTGTTTACCTTGTTGGCCCTCGTGTCGTAGTTGCATGCTTAGTGTTGCTTGCGCTCAAGTCTTGTTGTCCGTCTTATCACCTGTTTAGTTTGATAGTTGGGTTTCAATTCAATCAACTTCATGTTAATGTTTTGGGTAATAATAATTTGATGATAAGGCACCGGCAGGAGGCCCGGCGTGGTTTTGAGGCCTGCTAGTGTCGACCTTAATTAGGAAAAGGGTCTTGTCCTCCGATCCATGATGAGCGCACTAACCTCATGTGGGAAGCGAGTATGGGCGCCCCCCGCAACTTTGATTCGATTCGCATCTCGTCCAAATCGCCTCATTTAGTTCGGGTTTTCCATTTGCCGCATGCATATGCAGGTGCGAACCCTTGGCGCCAGGGTGGAACTTTTGTAGTCGGCATTTAGGGAGACACGTTCTTAGAGTGCTATGAGGGTCCCCTTTTCTTCGTGGGGCTTGATTAGCCGTGCGCTCAACTACACGGGGTTCTTTGGGTTTGATGCGAAGAAGAGTTGGGTTGTGTTGAGTGCCACGCTTGGTGGAAGTGCATTTCCATCAGGCGGGTCATTCTTACGTGTACGGCCAAATTGGTGCATCCCTGCAGGGTTAATCTTCTCGAGAAGCCGTGTTGTCCGCGGTTATGGATGACTTGGTGAAAGTGCTGGCTAACAAGTACTCAGACAACTTACACTTAACGATGATAACTTGACTAGTAATATAGATTACCTCCACCATAAAAAATGAATGTCATCTTAATCAACAGTGTGAGTTTCCTTGGGTTGCTTCCTTAGTAGGGGGTAACACTGGATGGGTATTGCTTGGTGAGTAGTTATAGTTGGTTTTGTCGCGCTATCTTATCCCTTCCTTTTAACCGGATGTTGTAGCGAGTCTCTGTAGTTAGTTAATGCAGTCCGCTGCCGCTTCTTTGCAATAATCCCTTCCTTCCGTTGTACCCAAAGCATTTGTATCTTCTGATGATTGGTTACGCTGGTATCTTGTGAGTATGGGTTATCCACTTGCCAGTACTTAACCGTACTGACCCACGACTCCGTTCGTGGCTGCATATTCCACATTGCAGTCAACAGGTTTGAAGTCTGATGATGTTAGCTTGGGAATCCCTCCGGCTTGGCCTGGGCAGGGATTGGACGCCATCGGTTATCTTCAGGACTCTTAGTCCAATTTGTATCTTGTCCGTAGTCGGACGTTATGTTGTTTCTTCCGCTGTTATTTGGATCTTTGTATTGTATCAGTTGTAGTCTTGACTCGTTTGAGTCGTCTTGTATATATCTTTTCTGTTGTTGTTGTGGATTATTCGTGAACTGTTGTAATGTTATCACAAGTGGCAACCTGGAATCGGTTATTATGTGGATTTTGGCGGGAATGCTGAAACTAGCATAGTGCCCGATCTCGGGGCGTCACAAATGGTATCAGAGCATGGTTTCCGATTCCCAAAGTTGTTTCGATACGAATGGTTAGCGAAGCAACGGGTCCGCAAAGCCTGTAGGATAACCTCGCTAACGGTCGTGTTCTTAGTGTGTCAAAACTATTTGTGCAAAAACCTGTTTTGGAAACATCTCAATAGGATTCTTGTTTTCTCCTTATCTCTATTCTATTTCTCCTCCCATCTTATTTGTTTTGGAGTCTCTCTCCCTCTCAATCTTTCAAAGTTCTAGGATTCTACGTGGGTGGACGTTTTCTGAGCCGTTAACCTAATAGGTTCGATCACCGGAAGATTCCTGGTGGAAGAACATCGTCGTCACTCCGAGCAGGAATATCTTGTTAGTGGTGTCGAGAAGCCCTTGTTAGTGGTGTCGAGGAGATCAACTGGAGCATGAAGAATCGATAGTCGAACTTCTTTCCCCTCCCGGGTTAGTGGGTGGATTGCGAGGGCGCAATCCCTTGTTAGTGGTGTCGTCTGTAACACCCGGGGGATTTCCCCCAATTAGAATTGGTTGTTTTCCTTTGTGCTTTGCATCAAGCATCATATGCATTGCATTTATTTTCACCCAAAATGTCATTTAAATTCAAAACTCAAACAAACTTTCAAAATTTCCAAAAACAAAAGTTTCCACACTTGGGCATTTTGAATGTCAACTGCAAGGAAAGCAAATTCATGATTTTTGGAAACTTGAAACTCCCTCAATTTTCAATTTGGTTCAAATTCACCTCAAATTCAAATTTCAAACCAAGTTTAAAATTTTCAAAAACAAACATTGGTGAAACTGTGCTTTTTCAATTCTAAACACAAATAAATTAACCCCGTAATTGTCTGAGCATTTTTTAACTCCTCCAATTTCCTCTTTTCTTTCATCCATTCTTTACAAAAAAAAAAGAAGAAAAAAAAACAGAGCTGGGGGAGGCAGGCCATTGGCCCACCTACAACCCCAGCCCAACTCGCAGCAGCCCAGCCCACCTCCTCTCCCTTTCTTCTCCGTACGGTAGCACGAGGAGGACGTGCCCCTCATGTCGCTTTCTAGCAGACCCACCCCTCACCTGCTCCCCTCCTTTATCATCTTCCCCCCCACCTTAAAGCCTCCTCTCCTCCTCCCAAAACCCTAACCCTAGCCCTCCTTCTTCCTTCATCGCCGCCACCCCTTCTCCCTTCTTCCTATGCCCGAATTTTTGTCTCTGAACTTTCTGAAACCCGGAATTGTCCTCCATGGCCGAATCTTGGAGCTCATGGCGCCGCCGCTACGGTCATCGCCGGGCCCCGTTCTCTGCGGGAATAGAACCATGGTTCCTCCCTCGTCGCCTCCATCTCCTCGGCCGGCCCGGAGAGGCGTCAGGAGCGCCGCGCCGTCGAGATCCTCCGCCGACGAAGTCCTGTACATCGTCGTCGTCAACTGCGACCCGTCCTCGACGAGCCCGCCTTCTTCTTCAACCCCTTGGTGAGCGCCTCGCCCTCGGGCCCTTCCCTCTCCTCTCCCTCTTGCTCTGTGCTTCCCCGCCCGTGCAGCGTGCGCAGCAGCAACAGATCGTTGCAGGTCGCCGATCGCTGTCCGTCTGTCACCATCGTCACCATCGCATACCTGTTTTCGTCTTCAGTTTGTCAGAAAACCCGTGCAGCATCTCCCCATATTGGGCCGGCCTCCACATCCATCACAACCAAGCGTAGTAGCCCAGTGGCTAGCGCATCTCTGCGCGCGCACCTCGCGGGTTCGAATACCCATCCGGCCGAAAAGCCACCCCTTTTTTTTGTCCATTTTCTTTTATTTCTCGAACTCCAGAAAAACAGAACTGAGTCTTTATTTGTAAAATCAATAACAAATTGAAAAATGCTCCAATTTCAATGATTCAAATTGCTATGGATTCAGAATCTTGTGCTCTTTCTGTTAGTCACAAAGTTGCAACATGTTTCTGTAATAAATTTTGCACTAAATAATTAAATACAGAAAAGGCTATTAAAATTTGAAACTTTGGAAATTCATAACTTGAGTTCTGTTCACCCAAATTGAGCAAACTTGAGCACTAAAAATTTGCCTTAACAAACTCTACACAGTGGTATTTGATTTGGTCACAATTGAATTAATTTGAACATGTTTCCTTCTGTTTACTAAAAGGGGCAGAATAAAAATACTTATGAAGAATTGCATAATAAATTCAATAATGATCCAAAAATTATGTTTAATAGCTCAAAATGTTCAGTGAAACATTTTATACATGTTTTCAACCCTTTCAATACAATTTGTTCACTGTTTTTCCTAATTAAAATTGGGGTAATAATTCAATACTTTAATTACACCTTTTAAATTGCAAAATTCATAACTTGGGCAATTCAAATCCAATTCCAACATGTAAAATATGTTTTCCATCCCATTTTTCATGAACTTTGCAAATATCAACTTTGTTATCTGCTTTAAATAAGTTAATTTGCTGAAAACAACAAATTGTTTATTTAATGCATTTAAAATTGCTAATTTGATAACTTGCTCATCTAAAATCCAAATTCAACAAATGAAATATGTATTCCATCTAAAATTTTGTGTTCTTTCCAAATATAATTTTTTTTATCTGTTTTGAACATTTAAAATTGGTGAAAACAACAAATGTTTGTTTAAATCATTTAAAATGCCAAAGTTCATTACTTAACAAATAAAATTCCAAACTTGGTAAACAACATATCAAACTGAAGCTATTGTTGTTTTCTTATTGTTTTCATCATCCATGCATCATTCTAATCAACTTTCACATGATGGTTATTTGTAGATCTTTTAATTCAACATTAATTCATGGGCTTTTCCATATGCAATCCAAATTGCATATGGGCCCATTTAAATATGTTTACCATGTCAACTGGTTTACTTTGATGCATCAATTAATTGTCATGCATATAAAATAGGATCATGCTGGATCTTTTTCCGTAGAAGTAATTGTTGCATTCGGTGTTTGTTCTAGTTCGTTGCTTCTTCGCGGATAGGACGTTGAGATGATGTGAGCAACGACAAGTTCTGCGGATGTACCTCTACTTGCTGGATTCCAGGCAAGTATACTCACTTGCTACCTATGGCTGCCTTTCATCACTTGTTACCGATTCTTCCCGTTGCCTTTATTCTAGCCTTATGATTCGATGCTTGTGTCTCAATCCTATCATATGTTTACCTTGCAGCCATGATATAGCCTTCCTTCCACTTCCTATTAACTGTTGTTTGTTTACCTTGTTGGCCCTCGTGTCGTAGTTGCATGCTTAGTGTTGCTTGCGCTCAAGTCTTGTTGTCCGTCTTGTCACCTGTTTAGTTTGATAGTTGGGTTTCAATTCAATCAACTTCATGTTAATGTTTTGGGTAATAATAATTTGATGATAAGGCACCGGCAGGAGGCCCGTCGTGGTTTTGAGGCCTGCTAGTGTCGACCTTAATTAGGAAAAGGGTCTTGTCCTCCGATCCATGATGAGCGCACTAACCGCATGTGGGAAGCGAGTATGGGCGCCCCCCGCAACTTTGATTCGATTCGCATCTCGTCCAAATCGCCTCATTTAGTTCGGGTTTTCCATTTGCCGCATGCATATGCAGGTGCGAACCCTTGGCGTCAGGGTGGAACTTTTGTAGTCGGCATTTAGGGAGACACGTTCTTAGAGTGCTATGAGGGTCCCCTTTTCTTCGTGGGGCTTGATTAGCCGTGCGCTCAACTGCACGGGGTTCTTTGGGTTTGATGCAAAGAAGAGTTGGGTTGTGTTGAGTGCCTCGCTTGGTGGAAGTGCATTTCCATCTGGCAGGTCATTCTTACGTGTACGGCCAAATTGGTGCATCCCTGCAGGGTTAATCTTCTCGAGAAGCCGTGTTGTCCGCGGTTATGGATGACTTGGTGAAAGTGCTGGCTAACAAGTACTCACACAACTTACACTTAACGATGATAACTTGACTAGTAATATAGATTACCTCCACCATAAAAAATGAATGTCATCTTAATCAACAGTGTGAGTTTCCTTGGGTTGCTTCCTTAGTAGGGGGTAACACTGGATGGGTATTGCTTGGTGAGTAGTTATAGTTGGTTTTGTCGCGCTATCTTATCCCTTCCTTTTAGCCGGATGTTGTAGCGAGTCTCTGTAGTTAGTTAATGCAGCCCGCTGCCGCTTCTTTGCAATAATCCCTTCCTTCCGTTGTACCCAAAGCATTTGTATCTTGTGATGATTGGTTACGCGGGTATCTTGTGAGTATGGGTTATCCACTTGCCAGTACTTAACCGTACTGACCCACGACTCCGTTCGTGGCTGCATATTCCACATTGCAGTCAACAGGTTTGAAGTCTGACGACGTTAGCTTGGTAATCCCTCCGGCTTGGCCTGGGCAGGGATTGGACGCCATCGGTTATCTTCAGGACTCTTAGTCCAATTTGTATCTTGTCCGTAGTCGGACGTTATGTTGTTTCTTCCGCTGTTATTTGGATCTTTGTATTGTATCAGTTGTAGTCTTGACTCGTTTGAGTCGTCTTGTATATATCTTTTCTGTTGTTGTTGTGGATTATTCGTGAACTGTTGTAATGTTATCACAAGTGGCAACCTGGAATCGGTTATTATGTGGATTTTGGCGGGAATGCTGAAATCTGCATAGTGCCCGATCTCGGGGCGTCACAAAGATAGTACCCCTTTGTATACTGGTGTCCATTGATCTCATAGTTCACAGGGGGGCATGGCCTTCGACAAGATCGGAAAAGACATTCGAGCACTGCAAGACATTGATGTCGTTGTGACTTCCAGGCATACCAAAGAATGAATGCCAAATCCATAGATCGTACGAAGCCACGGCCTCGAGAACCACCGAGCACTCTCCTTCCTTTCCCTTGTACATCCCCTGCCAGTCAAATGGGCAGTTCTTCCATGCCCAATGCATACAGTCGATGCTGCCAAGCGTCCCAGGAAACCCTCTTGCTTCATTCTCTGCGAGGAGACGAGCAGTGTCTTGCGCATTGGGTGATCGCAGGTATATTGGGCCAAAAACTGCAACCACTGCCCGGCAGAACTTGTTCAAGCACTCGAGGGCCGTGGACTCGCTCATGCGCAGGTAGTCATCTTGTGCATCTGCGGGAGCACCGTATGCAAGCAACCTCATGGCCATCATGCACTTCTGGATAGAGGTAAACCCTACCGTGCCGGTGCAGTCCTTCTTCAACTTGAAGTAGGTGTCGAACTCCCGGATGGCATGCATGATCTTGAGGAAGAGCGTGCGTTTACTCCTGAAACGACGCCGGAACACCTTTTCGTCGTTGGTGGGATCCTCCGCGAAGTAGTAGGAGTAGAGGATGAAGTAGCCCTCGTACCGCTGCCTCGGCCTGCTCTTGCGACGACCGGGCTTCGATCCAGTGCGGCGCGGCGCGGCGTCTTGGGCCAGCAATCCGGCCAGGCAGCTCAGGACGAGAAGGTGCTCCTCGTCGTCGATGGCGGCCTGGTCTTCCTCGTCGAATAGCTCGGCGAGCATCTCCTCGGCGTCGGAGTCCATGGCTCGGACAGAGCGTCGAACACCTTGCGTGCGGTGGACGCGGCTCACCGGGCACAACCTCCTCCACGGCGGAGACGCGATCGAACGGCGGCGACGATGTGGTGGACTAGTCGGCGGTGGTTTGTCTCGTCGCTCTTGTGCGATGGTGGCCGACAGTGGCGGCGTGGGCTGCGGCCGGCGGGGTGGCAACGGCGAGGCGGGCGAGCGGAAAAGACGAGTCGGGGGGATGGGAAAGTGGGCAAATAGCGCTCCCTCGCCGATAGCGCTGGCCCACGCGCGCTTTTCCTTTCGCCGCCCCCCAGGCCGAACCCAACGGGCTGGGTTCCTCCTGGGGGCGGCGGCGCTAATTTTCATCGAAACGGCGCTTTTTTAGGTCCTGGGGGGGCGACTGGTGAAAAAACGGCGCTTTTCGCGCAAAACGGCGCTAATTTGCGTCCTGGGGGGCTCTGGGGGGACGACTGGAGATGCCCTAAAGTAACATGCCAGCTGAAGTCTGGAGGGGTGAACTCGAATAATTCCGGCGCCTCGTGTACTGTCCAGTCCTTTCCATGCCATCTTCAAAACTTCGGTATTTCTTGCAGTGCATCTTGATCTCATCAATATCATCAGATATCACAGAATACACCACATCGCGAGGACACTTTATTTTTGTAGGTTCCACTGAAACAGAAAGCCAAGAGAGGATCATAGACCGGGGAAGGAACGACCACTACAGGGAACGCCAAAGACGCCAACGGCAAGACCCCCTCGGGGTAGACTGTTTCCCCCTCGGCGAAGGTCTAGCCGACGGCCCCTCGGCGTAGCCCCCTCGACGTACACATCCGTCGGCGAAAGTCATTTGGTCGTCGGCGAAGAATCCACCGTCGGCGTATCCCCCGTGGGCCCCACTCAACTGTCAGATTAGGTTCCAATCCACGGAAGCTAGATGCCGACGGCCCCACCTTGGCGTACAAGCCATTTTTTTCAAAAAAATTAAGTTTTTTTTAAATCTTTTTTCCCCTTTTTGTATTTGAATTTTTTTTAACTAGTTAATCGCACTATGGACACATTTATCTCTAAGCATTCTTAATTACAATCTAAATTACTCTCTTCTAATGACACTTCCCGACAGGCACTCATCCTGAGACTACTCCACCCCTAGCGCGCTTAACTTCTCCGTTCCTTGCCTATGAGCTACATATGAACAACACATGCTTTACTGACAATACTATCCTATCAATCCTATTAATCTATGGACTATGATGTCACGCAACTTTATTTTATGAATCTAAATAATTATTTACATAAATAGAAATGAATCATTAATAATAATATTGATTAAAAATATTCTTGAATTCAAATAATAATTAAATATTTTCCTTATTCCATTTAATATTAAATAATTCATATCTATAAATCGGTAAATCGAAATTTGACAAATAATATGTCTAAATCGATTAGAAAAATGAGACAAATCCAAATATGACATCCATATTATCCATAACCCAACTCTTGACAAAGTTATAATCCAACTATGTACAAGATTCCCTCCGGTTTGTCCGAGCTGGGACTTTTAAGCTATAAGTCATGAAACTCCCTAGAGAGAAGTGGATGCCGGTGAAGCAGGTCACACCCCGGAGTGCAATCTTTGCCATTCAAAAACCATAAAACACTTATACACACATGGTATGGAACCCCCTAGCTTGTGGTTGGATCCCGACGCTCTAGAGTCCCTCTCCGGTGAAAACCTAGTCCCGCTGGAGAAAAACTAGGATTATACGACTAAAGTTGATACCAAGTCAAAAGGGGTAGAAAAGTGCAAATAGTTTCTTGGTTGTGTTAGACTAGCCCTAGGAAGTCACAATAAAAGGTATAACCCAAATCTTAATAGGATTCCCTTCGGTTTGTCCGATCTGAGACTTTCAGACTATAAGTCATGAAACTCTCTAGAGAGAGGTAGATGTCGGTGAAGCAGATCACACCCCGGAGTGCAATATTTTTCATCCAAAACCCATAACACACTTGTACACAAATGGTATGGAACCCCCTATCTTGTGGTTGGATCCGACGCTCCGGAGCCCCTCTGTGGTGAAAACCCTAACCCCGTTGGAGAAAAACAAGGCTTATACGACTAAAGTCGGTACCAACGTCAAAAGGTGGTAGAAAAGTGTAACTAGTTGCTTGGTTGTGTTATGATAGACCCTAGGAAGTCACAATACAATGGTATAACCGAACTCTTGACAGAATTCCCTCCGATTTCTCCGATCTGGGACTTTCAGGCTATAAGTCATGAAACTCTCTAGAGAGAGATAGTTGCCGGTGAAGCAGGTCACACCCCGGAGTGCAATAGTTTCCATCCAAAACCAATAACACACTTGTACACACATGGTATGGAACCTCCTATCTTGTGGTTGGATCCCGATGCTCCGGAGCCCCTCTCCGGTGAAAACCTAGTCCCGCCGGAGAAAAACTTGGCTTATACGAGTAAAGTCGATACCAACGTTAAAAGGGGTTAGAAAAGTGTAACTAGTTGCTTTTTTGTGTTATTCTAGGCCCTAGGAAGTCACAATATAATGGTATAACCCAACTCTTGACAGGATTCCCTCCGGTTTGTCCGATCTGGGACTTTCAGGCTATATGTCATGAAACTCTCTAAAGAGAGGTAGATGCCGGTGAAGCAGGTCACGTCCCGGAGTGCAATATTTTCCATCCAAAACCCATAACAAAATTTTACACACACGGTATTTAACTCCCTAGTTTGTGGTTGGATCCCGACGCTCCCGAGCCCCTCTGCGGTGAAAACCTAGTCCAGCTGGAGAAAAAATAGGCTTATACGACTAAAGTCGGTACCAATGTCAAAAGGGGGTAGAAAAGTGTAACTAGTTGCTTGGTTGTGTTAGCATAGGCCCTAGGAAGGCAAAATACAATGGTATAACCCAACTCTTGACAGGATTCCCTCCGATTTGTCCGATCTGGGACTTTTAGGCTATAAGTCATGAAACTCTCTAGAGAGAGGTAGATGCCGGTGAAGCAGGTCACACCCCGGAATGCAATATTTTCCATCCAAAACCCATAACACAATTGTGCACACATGGTATGGAACTCCCTATCTTGTGGTTGGATCCCGACGCTCCAGACCCCTCTCCGGTGAAAACCTAGTCCAGTTGGAGAAAAACTAGGCTTATACAACTAAAGTCGGTACCAACGTCAAAAGGGGGTATAAAATTGTAACTAGTTTCTTGGTTGTGTTAGTCTAGACCCTAGGAAGTCACAATACAATGGTATAACCCAACTCTTGACAGGATTCCCTTCGGTTTGTCTGACCTGGGACATTCAGGCTATAAGTCATGAAACTCTCTAGAGAGAGGTAGATGCCGGTGAAGCAGGTCACACCCCGGAGTGCAATATTTTCCATCCAAAACCCATAAAACACTTGTACACACATGGTATGGAACTCCCTATCTTGTGGTTTGATCCCGACGCTCCGGAGCCCCTCTCCGGGGAAAACCTAGTCCCGCTGGAGAAAAACTAGGCTTATACGACTAAAGTTGGAACGTCAAAAGGGGTAGGAAAGTGTAAATAGTTTCCTGGTTGTGTTAGGCTAGGCCCTAGCAAGTCACAATACAATGGTATAACCCAATTCTTGACAGGATTCCCTCCGATTTGTACGATCTGGGACTTTCAGGCTATAATTCATGAAACTCTCTAGAGAGAGGTAGATGCCGGTAAAGCAGCTCACTCTCCGGAGTGAAATATTTTCCATCCGAAACCCATAAAACACTTGTACACACATGGTATAGAATCCAATAGCTTGTGGTTGGATCCCGACGCTTCGGAGCCCCTCTGCGGTGAAAACCCTAACCCCGTTGGAGAAAAACTAGACTTATACGAGTAAAGTCGGTACCAATGTAAAAAGGGGTAGAAAAGTGTAACTAGTTTCTTTGTTGTGTTAGTCTAGGCCCTAGGAAGTCACAATACAATGGTATAACCCAACTCTTGACAGGATTCCCTCCGGTTTATCCGATCTGGGACTTTCAGGCTATATGTCATGAAACTCTCTAGAGAGAGGTAGATGCCGGTGAAGCAGGTCACATCCCGGAGTGCAATATTTTCCATCCAAAACCCATAACAAACTTTTACACACATGGTATTGAACTCCCTAGCTTGTGGTTGGATCCCGATGCTCCGGAGCCCCTCTGCGATGAAAACCTAGTCCCGCTGGAGAAAAAATAGGCTTATACGACTAAAGTCGGTACCAACGTCAAAAGGGGATATAAAAGTGTAACTAGTTTCTTGGTTGTGTTATCCTAGGCCCTAGGAAGGCACAATACAATGGTATAACCAAACTCTTGATAGGATTCCCTCCGATTTGTCCGATCTGGGACTTTCAGGCTATAAGTCATGAAACTCTTTAGAGAGAGGTAGATGCCGGTGAAGTAGGTCACACCCCGGAGTGCAATATTTTCCATCCAAAACCCATAACACACTTGTACACACATGGTATGGAACTCCCTATCTTGTGGTTGGATCCCGACGCTACAGACCCCTCAACGGTGAAAACCTAGTCCCGTTGGAGAAAAACTAGGCTTATACGACTAAAGTCGGTACCAACGTCAAAAGGGGGTATAAAATTGTAACTATTTTCTTGGTTGTGTTAGTCTAGGCCCTAGTAAGTCAAAATACAATGGTATAACCCAACTCTTGATAGGATTCCCTCTGGTTTGTCCGATCTGGGTCATTAAGTATAAGTCATGAAACTCTCTAGAGAGAGGTAGATGCCGGTGAAGCATGTCACACCCCGGAGTGCAATATTTTCCATCCAAAACCCATAACACACTTGTACACACATGGTATGGAACTCCCTATCTTGTGGTTTGATACCGACGCTCCGGAGCCCCTCTCCGGTGAAAACCTAGTCCCGATGGAGAAAAACTAGGCTTATACGACTAAAGTCGGAACCAACGTCAAAAGGGGTAGAAAAGTGTAACTAGTTGTTTGGTTGTGTTAGGCTAGGCCCTAGGAAGTCACAATACAATGGTATAACCCAACTCTTGACAGGATTCCCTCTGGTTTGTCCGATCTGGGACTTTCAGGCTATAATTCATGCAACTCTCTAGAGAGAGGTAGATGCCGGTGAAGCAGGTCACTCTCCGGAGTGAAATATTTTCCATCCAAAACCCATAAAACACTTGTATACACATGGTATAGAACCCCCTAGCTTGTGGTTGGATCCCGACGCTCCTGAGCCCCTCTGCGGTGAAAACCCTAACCCCGTTGGAGAAAAACTAGGCTTATACGAGTAAAGTCGGTACCAATGTAAATAGGGGGTAGAAAAGTGTAACTAGTTTCTTGTTTATATTATGCTAGGCCCTAGGAAGTCACAATACAATGGTATAACCTAACTCTTGACATGATTCCCTCTGGTTTATCCGATCTGGGACTTTCAGGCTATAAGTCATGAAACTCTCTAGAGAGAGGTAGATGCCGGTGAAGTAGGTCACACCCCGGAGTGCAATATTTTCCATCCAAAACCCATAACACACTTGTACACACATGGTATGGAACCCCCTAGCTTGTGGTTGGATCCCGACGCTCCGGAGCCCCTCTGCGGTGAAAACCCTAACCCCGTTGGAGAAAAAGCCTTCATGGTTTATTGTTGGTTCCGTCTTGGCTCGTGATTGTTTTTTTGAAAAATTAGCTTGAATAATATGTATGATGATGTAGATTTTCTTCTCCTCTTCAAAACGAGGTAAAAACATCGAAATCCAAGTTAGAATGCAAAAGTTATGATCAAAATGGTGATTAAGTTAAAAAAAAACTAGGCCGAGGGTGGCCGTCGGCGTAGCACGAGCTAGGCCGAGGGTGGCCGTCGGCGTAGCACGAGCTAGGCCGAGGGGGAGCCATCGGCGTAGCTAAAATCGAGCTAGGCCGAGGGTGGCCGTCGGGGTCTACGCCGACGGCCCCGACATTTGGCTGTCGGCGTCTCTTACGTTTCCGTAGTGGACTGTGATGAAAGGGAAAGCATGAACAGAGACATGGGTGGTGGTCATGGAAGAGAGCTACTCCATAGCCGGAGCAGAGGCCGGGAGAAGGAAAGGGGGGGACAGGGGCAGGGACCATGGCAGCGACAAGATTTGGGAGCGTCGTATCGAGTGTGGACATGATCGCTACAGATGATGGATATGGCATGATTTCTGATACTTTTGTTGCATGCCACACGTCTTTTGTTTTCAGAATCTTTTGTTATATGCTACTGGAGAGATGTGATGCTTCGCAGTTTGTTAATCTTTTGGTAATGGTAATATATTAATACCAATGAAGATAACAACTATACCCAGCCTATTGTAATATTCTTAATTGGAGGTGAACATGGGAAGTACATGTTATCAATAAATAGCTAGACCATGATCGCTTGTCACACCAAGAAAAACACAAAACTATAGGAAATATCTCCACAACACCACTTATTTTGAGATTTAGGAGAAAAACATGTATTAGACACCTTGAAAAAAATACAAAAGAAAAAAATGACAACTCTCGTAGAACATCATGCGGATATTGCCAGCCTTACATGTATACAAAAAAATGACGACAACCCAACAGGAATAACAAACTAATATGATGGAATAAACACAACACAGTCACGGATTCCACTTCGATGTTTACGATATGGCTACACGGTACATCTGACTTGGTAAATGGATATTTCTGACATCAAATCTCGTCTGCGCACCTTATGACTGGCCTTGCCAAGCATAATCTTGTTAGTTAAAGTATGATCGACGCTGTGCAGAAATAGAAAACATTGAATCAATTTTTTTGCTTACCGCATAATTACACATGAAAGCATGGAAATATACAAATACGTGTACATATGTGAAGAAGAATCTATGCTATTTTTAACAAACGTTTCACGACTAATAATAGTTTCCTGGTCTCTATAATGTAGGCTGCAGATATATTGCATCCGGCACAGCCCAATGTACTTAGAAGAACCACAAATGTTTTAAAATTGTTATGTTTTAACTAGTGTGGTGCGGAAAAAGAAAAATGGTCTCCATTTGTATATTTATCAAATATATAGTCTTGCTAAACAAAACTGTAACTGTAATAAGCTTTGCGGCTCTTGTAATTTAGGCATGGACTGTCAATTAGATCTCATGCCGCGATTGTGTTTTTTTTTAGAAACACAGTACAAACGCAAACGCTTATGTACAGGCGCATACCCTCACCCCTATGAACGCACATACGCACACCCTACCCATAGGAGCATCTCGAGAGACCGATCCGGCAGGTCTTGAGATTGACGAAGTCACCACAGACGCCTCGCTGTCGACGGTAACGTCGCCTCCCACTGAAAGAATATTCCGCCTAAATGCAACACACAGTTGTCAAACCTGGGGTTTGAACTCTGGTGGGCTAGGGGTATAATCACCCTCCTAACCATCCAACCACGGATTGGTTTGCACAGGGCCGGTCCTGAGGGGGGGGGGGGCGGGAGGGGCGGCCGCCCCGGGCCCAAAATATTTGGGGGCCCATTCTAGATATGTTTAATTACGATGAGGTCTAGTTATGTGTATGTAGAAAAGAAAAATAAATTATTTTAAGTAGACAATTGCAGCAAATCATCCTGAAGGCTTCGGCTTGTTTATCTCCGCCTGCATCTTTCGATCCTCCATTGATGATCGCTCACCCGCGTTGTGCTTCCTTCAATCCACCATCGCTGATTGCTCGCCCGCGCGCGCCACCGCTGGGCTGATTCTATGATTCCTGATCGCTCAATGAGCCGTGTGCCGCCGACTGGTATTTACTACTTGTTTTTTTTCATCCTGATTCTCTATTATAGGTTTATGCCCTAATTTGTACCGCGGTTTTTTTAGCACCGCTATGAAGAAGTCTCTATTTAGAAGTTTATAAAATAAGAGAAAGCGAAAA
The DNA here is from genome assembly GCA_028641055.1 of Alopecurus myosuroides. Classification (NCBI taxonomy): domain Eukaryota; kingdom Viridiplantae; phylum Streptophyta; class Magnoliopsida; order Poales; family Poaceae; genus Alopecurus; species Alopecurus myosuroides. Next base: position 297,237,171 of record CM054063.1, on the reverse strand, counting down.
GAAATTGATAGACTCATAGAGAGGATATATTTACAAATTATTGAAGAGTAACACGAGCACTTCAACAAATTAAGACGAGTTGGCACTGGCTCTTGCAAGTGAAAAAATTAAGACGAGTTTAATTCCTCGCCTACATAATTTGCTAGTTTTGACGAGGGGCCAGATTTGTCCATCATAATGAAATCATGCATACGTGCCTCCGTGATTTCTTTTTTCTGAAGGGCTTTCCAGATAAAATTTGTGTCTTAATTTTTTCATTTGATTTCTAATTCGCTAACATATATGTGTCCGTTTGTACTTAGGGGCCCGAAATTTTAGTCTCGCCCTGGGCCCACGAAATCTCAGGACCGGCCCTGGGTTTGCATGCCGCGGTTGTGTTGATTGCGGTTTAACCCATCTTTCATTATTCACATATATATGCTTGGCTTTTCTCAAAAAAAAACATATATATATATGCTTGGCTTACCAGGGTTAACGTTAATTTGGTTATTACACATACGATGATGATGTTGACCACGTACGGTAAGAAAACTGTTTCCCTTACAAACTATTCACATATATTCGTAGTCTAAATAATCAACAGGAGGTGGCATGCATCATCGGAGGAGGAACAGGAGGTAGTATGTTCGTAAAATGTGTTGAACATAGATTTTTACGTACCTGCGGGTAGAACACCTCCCTCTTCTGGTCACCAGCCAGTCCGGCCAAGCTCCGCCCGGCCGAGACCATGGCGCTGTTCCTGGCGAATGTGCTCGACTGCGCGATCGTCAGCGCCGACATCTGCTGCTGGTACTGCTGCAGTAGCGCCGCCTCCTCGGTGGCCGCCGCGGCTGCTTTTGCCTTGTGTATTTCAGCCACGTCGATCGCCGGATAGAGAATCTTCGCCTCCATTTCCGGCACCGCGCAGCCCACGTGGGCGATGAAGACGCACTCCACGCACCCGTAGAACCACTGCGCGGTGCTGCACGTCTCGTTGCACACGTCACATACGGTGAGCGAGGGAAAGTCACTGCGCTCCTTCAGCGGGTCCTCGGACACGAGCCTGAGCGGGTGCGCGTGCGCGTGCACGGTGGCCGCATCCGGCAGCCCGGAGCACGGAAGGTGCAGATCGAACCCGCACGGGTCGCAGCGGTACGAGGGCCCGTTGATGACGCTCCCGCACGCGTCGCACCCCCGGTACGTGTTCCCCAGCGGCGGTGGCGGCGCGAGCCGGAAGGAGAGGGGGTGGTCGGGGTGTTCCGCGTGCCGCAGCGTCTTCGTGGCGCGGGCGCACGCGACGTGCATGACGTAGCGGCACGGGGCGCAACGGTAGATCGAGGAGTCCTTGCAGAGGAGGCCGCAGGCGTGGCACGCAGGCGGCGAGGCGGCGGCGGGGACCTCCGCGAGGTGGAGAGGGTGGAGGTGGGTGATGTGGGTCAAGCTGTTGTTATCTTGGTTCATCGACTCCATTTTCTTCCGGGGAGTTTCTTGGTTTGCAAAGCTGGTCTTGTGTTGAGGTGGCTCACAAGGCGAGCTCATATATAGCCGAGGGTCAACCAGGTATAACTACTGGATCGCACGATGCTCATCAAAATCTAGAACTGGATCACACGATTGTCACCCAAATGTATAACTGGATCGCACGATAGTGGGTCCGACGACCGTTCGTCATTGGTTGCAGCGGCCAAGGGCGGAACTGGCCCCGGGCTACGGAGGAATATGCAAAAAGAAAACATTGTCGTGCATTAGTAGCCATAATATGTAATTGTGCATTAGTAGCCATAATGTGATATTGCACATTTGCATGTAATTGCATAATAATGTGACAATGTTTTAGGTGCGTGTGAGTGTGGTCATGCACCCCCAGGCCTGTCCCCAGCCGGCCACAAAACTGCTGCAGCCTACCAAACGGCCCAAAAGAGTTCCCGAGGAGAATGATTTGTGCTCGCATGCAGATTATACCGTAGCCACGGTCACCCGTAAGAAAGCAAAAATATCAAAATCCTACTCTCCTTGGACATCCCGTCCATTTATTACAAGAAGGCAAACTCATTTGTAAATTATCGAAATTAAAATGGAATATAGCAACCCATCTTTTTTCTTCACGAACTTAAGTAAAATATAATAAAAACAAGAATATGTAAGCAACCTCGGTTCCAACATCTTTGTACTTTGGATATTTTTCATCATGCCACCAAATTTATGGTCCTACAGTATGCACATGGAATTGGACAAAAATAAGACAATTACCTACAAGATGCAGGTGTAATCCAAGCCGGTCCTTGCGATTAGTAATTGCAAGAAAATGTGAAATTTTATAGAGGATCCTATACGTAGTCAATTGACAAAAGAAAATGAACAGATGCAGATTAACATACAATATTGCACTCACGTAGGCTTAAATCTGCAGTTGGATCACCTTTCCATCTGAATCATTTTGTAGAAAAAAAATTCCAAAGCTGACTGAAACGCATACCTGAATCCGGCGTGTAAGGGCATCTCCAACAATGTACATGTCATCGTAAGATAGCATGCCAACTCAGCTAAAATCCTACATGGCATAGTAATAATGAGGTGAGAGAATATAGGTTGTATGATATGCAACCAACAAGGTAGCACGTATGCCAAGATACTTTTTTCTTTGGTCCCACTAAATAGACTATATGATTGGATAGATTGTACTACTTTACCAACAACTCTACCAACAACCATTGAGATAGTTGTATGATAACTTGTTGGTTGATGAGTTGGACAACTATCATACGGTCTTATCTTACAACCCATTAAAGATGCCCTAAGCGCGGGGGCAGAGAGTATGGGACCCAGTGTGGCTATACGGCACAGCGCCGTGGGCGTCCAACCTGCAGCGGATATAAGTTGAAATCACAGGATAGAAATCCGTGAGAGGAAGAAAATCGTATTCGTGCTCCTCTTCTGCAGCTAGATCTGAACGATCTTCCACGGTCTGCAGCTCGATGAGCCTGACGAAGACATCAGAAATATGTAGTGGATCCACACGCCTTGTCCTTTTCCACGCGACATGTAGAGCGAGGACTTTGCTTGGAGGCTCACGCGCCGATGGTAGGTAGGTGAAAGTGCACTATGGTCAACTAGAGGGGGGTGAATAGGTTGACTACCAATTTTTCATCTTTTCCTTTTAATTATGTCTAAGCAAGATAAAGTAAGGTTCTCTAGATGTGCAACTAGGTGAGCAACCTAAGTGATACAAGATAAGATACGCAACGGAAGTAAAACGAAAGGCAACAAGATAAACCACAAGTGTAAACAAGGAGACAAGGATATGTTTCCCGTAGTTCCTTCTCAAGAGAAGTACGTCTACGTTGGAGAGGTGGGGAGCCACCTAGGCGCTCCTCAATAGCACGGTTGTGCACACCTTATTCTCCTTGAGCTTCTCCGGTGAGGGAGATTCTCGTTTCCACTATGAGGTCGACTTGAAGGCGTTGACCAAACCCTTACATGAGCTCGAGGTCACTCCACAAGATGGATGGAGGCTCTCAAGCAATCCGAAGCTTCTTGCAACAAGGTGGAAGCTACAAGCACAAGATCTACTAAGGTTTCTAGGCCTCAAGTAGGATTCTAGATCTACTAGGATGTGGTGGATGGATTTGAAATTCCTTTGGTGGAAGTGTGGATCTAGGTCTCCTCTAGCTCTCCACAAAGTATGGGAGTGTTTGGGTGGTTGGAGAGGGAGATCTAGAAGGTTGAAGCTTTCATTAATGTCTAGGAGAGAGAGTGGGAAAATCTTGGCATTTATGAGGTAGGGGAAGGGGTATTTATAGCCCTTCCCAAAAGTGGCCGTTTGAGCAGTCCCCGCAGCACCGGAGGCTCCGGTGGTCTTCGTCTACGCGCAGCCGCACAGCTCAAATCCCTTTGCGCTGTGACCTGAGGGGCGGAGGGTCCGGTGGCTTTGGCGGAGGCTCCGCCCACCGGAGTCACACCGGAGGTTCCGGTGGAGCCTCCGCTCTTATCCAACAGAGCCCCATTTTGGCGGAGCCACCACCGGAGGCGCCACCGGAGGCCACCCCCCTAGTACGCTAGTGAAGAGGGCGGAGGCTCCGGTGGTTTCACCGGAGGTTCCGCCCACCGAACGCGCACTGGAGGTTCCGCTGGAGGATCCGCTCTTATCCAACAGAGCACCATTTTGGCGGACCCTCCACCGGAGATGCCACCGGAGGCCAGCCCCCCAGTGTGCTAGTGGAGAGGGCGGAGGCTCCGGTGGTTTTACCGGAGGCTCCGCCCACCGATGTTCACCGGAGTCTCCGCCCTGGCCTCCGCTCGTATGCACCCGAGCGCAGTTTTGGCGGACCCCACACCGGAGCCGCACCGGAGGCCCGCGCCTGGGCAGTGCTGGAAAAAGGCTGGGGCGGAGGTTCCGGTGGTTTCACCGGAGCCTCCGCTGCATGCAAAAACCACTTCCCAGCTTTGTCATTTTGAGCCCTTTTCAATCCCAATAAAATTGTAACCCATACAGATTGTATCTTTGATGAACCTGGCATTTTCATGTATAACAAGTAAATGTTAGACCAATAGGTATGTTGTCATTAAATTACCAAAACGGAAGATGATCTTTCATTCTCCCCCTTTTTGGTAATTGATGACAACATCCCTATTTGCATAAATAAACAACATGGACGGAGCTCCCCCTAAAGATATGCTCCCTTCATGTTGAGAGAAATTAAGCACAATGGAAATCTAAACATATAGGTAATAGTGAGCTCACAACAAGTGATAGAATTAAGATAATAAGTTCACAAGCTCACAATGCATAATACGAGGTTCACAACACATAATAATTTAAACAACCAAAGTTTCCAAATGAAAGACCAACTCTCTCAAGCAAGAGAAAGATGCAAATCGGAAAACATGCTTGAGAGAGACCCATGAAAATACCCGCTCCTAATAGATAGATATCTCTCCCCCTTTGGCATCAAGATACCAAAAGAGGGAGAAACGATGCTAACGCCCCGAAGATCACTCGGAGGAGATATCCAGGCTCGGAGGGCGGGCACGGCGGCGAGAGCTGGTGACTTCTTCTCCTTCTTCCTCGTCAGACCACTCAATGAGCTTCCCGGCGGAGTCCTTGGCCTGCCACTTGTCCCAGTCAGTGATGCTAGGTAGCACCGGGGACTCCACTGAATCGCCACCATCACGACGAAGCTGACGCTCTGCCTTGGCTGCCTTGCGGTGCTTGAGCTCCTTATCATAGTGAACTTCCCATTGATGCTGCTCAATCTTCTTGTTCACTTTGAACACCTTCTTGAGTGCCCTTGCCATCCACTTGAAAGCACTGTCAGAAGGAGGAGGGCGAGAGGGACCAGCTGCCTCTTCTTCTTCTCCTCATCAAGGATAACACGTGGTTTGGCCTTGCCTTTGCGGGGAGCGGGAGTGGGATGCAAGATAGGCTTCGGTGTGGTCCTTGATGAGAAGTTTCTTCTCCATGTGAGGGATCCAATTAGCATCATCAATAGGTTCTTCCGGGAACTTGTCCTCCCACACATGCAAGATGATCTTCATAATAAAGGGCCCAAAGCAAGCATTCTTTCGGTTGACAACCACGTGCCATAGCTCATTCCACAGATAATCTAGCACATCGAGCTTCTGAGTTGAACCGGCAAGCCGCTTCTCATGAGTGCAAAGCATAAGATTCTTGAGGAAGCCTTGGATCTCATCGACATTCCCCGCCTTTGGGTTGATGGTCTCGCGATAGATACGGAGCATGATATCATAAGTGGGGTAGAGACCCTTGACAAACCCAACAGCAAATTTCTTCCAGTGATACAGAGGGGTGAGTTGATCCTTGGAGAGAGATTGAGTATTGATGGCATGAATACGGAACCACCCATTGTCAAACTCCTCCCCACCGGCAAACGGTCCATGATCCGGGTATCCTCCAAGAATAGTCCCAACTTCAGACCACTTGATAGTCAGCTGCTGTCCCTTGGTCATCCAAATAAGATGACGCTCTGACTCATTGGCGAGGTGCACTGTGGCCAAGAACTGACAAACCAAACCTTCATCATAATCTTGTTGGACTTTCATGATGGGAGCAAGTCCAAATGCATCAACAATCTCTAGTGCCTCCCCAAAATACTTGGGATTCCTCTCCATATGCCCAAAATTAATAGCATGTTGAGGAGCAACATTCTCCTTGGGCTTCCTCATCAAGATCTCATGATAGATTTGGCTCTGAAAGACGGTGTGGAATCGAGGGTCCTTACCGCGGAACTGTGGCATCAAACGGTCGCGGTCAATAACATATGGGTTCTCGCGACGTTCTTTCAAGAATACCCCCTCAGACATCTTGGAAGCAGACTTTTCCCTACGAGGCAATGCCTTCTCGGTAGCCGGGAACCTTTTGCGCTTGGGCTGAGATGGGTCCAGTGTTTCCTTAATTTCATCGACCCTAGGAGCCTTGCGACGAGCCATGCTCTTGTAGCGAGTGCCCTTTCCTTTGGAGCCGGATGCATCTATGAAAGAAATAGCAAGAATAGCATGAAGAAAAGGTAATGCTCAAGTTTTAGGAGACGCACAAATCCAAGGAACAAAGATATGAATAGTATTAGGGTTGAATAACAAGGGGTAGGGCATATGAACAAATCCACCCTAAGAACCGTAGCGATTCAAGCCTAATACTCACTATCTAGGTTGCTAGGGTTTGTACTCGTGATCTTCTACTCCCAAAATCCAAATTCACGCATCTAGATGTTAAGAACATGGAACTCCTATGCATCCCCATCCATCAACTAGATGAGAGAGAGAGAGCACACATACCCGCACCATCCATGGGGGAAGGAGAGGAGGAAGAAGATCCCGGGGTGGTCCAGGGCAAGGAGGAGGGTTCCCGGCAGTGGAGCACCCGATTTCGGCAGCAGAGACCTTGGAGGCGGCGGCGGTTGTGAGGGAGAAGAGGGAGGGCGAGTGGGGGAAATAAGATTGGGTCTTGTTGACCCCCGCTCGCCCTAGGTCTTATCCCGCAGAAACGCCACGGGCGGAGCCCCCGGTGGTTTCACCGGAGCCTCCGCCCCCTGTCCACGCGGTACCGCACGAAACGGATCCGCTGGGCCAACTGCGCACCAGCAAAGGTTCCGTTGGGATCCGGTGGACAGACGTAGCGGAGCCTCCGGTGGTTTCACCGGAGCATCCACCAGACCAAGTTTACGCGCGCCAAAATCAGAAAAACAAGAGCATTACGAATGGAATAATGTTTTGGGCAAAGGAGGCTTGGGTTGGAAACTAGTAACTGATGTACGAGAGACATTACTCGATGGGGTTCGCAAGATGCAAAGAGATAAAAGACCGAACCCGCACAAGTTGTCAAGGGGGAAGTATGATACGCGTGAAAGAGCCAAAAATGCCAAAGGTCGGTGGCCGAAGCCAGCATGTTTGAGTGTGTACTTTGGCACCGCGAAGATATATCTTGGGTCCAAAAGTACTACTCACAATTAAGCACACTAAGTCACAAATTGACTAGATATGCAATGATGAATTGATTTTCGCATAATAAGAGGAGTGTATACTCATGAGTTGAGTAACGCTTCCCCTGTGTCCATGCCTACATCCAAACCTAATAGCACGTATAATGAAGGTACATATGCAAGGTTTCAAGTGAAGTTGGAAGAATCGATGACATTTAGTTCATTCCTCAAAGCTCGAAACCTTGGTTCATCAAGGGCCTTCGTGAAGATATCGGCAAGTTGATCCTTGGTGGACACATATGAGAGATCAATATCACCTTTCTCAACATGATCCCGAATGAAATGATGACGGATCTCAATGTGCTTCGTCTTGGAGTGGAGAACGGGGTTGTAGGCGATCTTGATAGCACTCTCATTGTCACAAAGAAGAGGCACCTTGTCAAAATGAATACCATAATCCTTCAAGGTTTGCCTCATCCAAAGAAATTGGGCACAACAACTTGCCGCGGAGATATACTCGGCCTCGGTGGTGGAGAGAGCAATGCAGTTCTGCTTCTTTGAAGACCAACATACTAGGGAGCGGCCAAGGAATTGGCAACCCCCGGATGTGGACTTCCTATCCGTCTTCTCTCCCGCATAATCCGCATCCGAATATCCAATGAGCTGAAAGCTTGAACCCTTGGGATACCAAAGACCAAAATTTGGGGTATGAACTAAATATCGAAAGATTCGTTTCACCGCTTCCAAATGACTTTGCCTCGGGGAGGCTTGAAACCTTGCACATTTACCTACGCTATACATGATATCCGGTCTAGATGCACAAAGGTAGAGCAAAGAACCAATCATGGAGCGGTATACCTTTTGATCTACCTCTTTACCGTTGGGGTCGGGTTTCAAGTCAGTGGTTGTGGACATGGGAGTCTTCATAGGCTTGGCATCATGCATATTGAATCTCTTGAGCATGTCTTGAGTGTATTTGGCTTGTTTGATGAAGGTTCCTTCATGATATTGATTCACTTCAAAGCCAAGGAAAAACTCCAACTCTCCCATCATAGACATCTCAAACCTATCGGTCATAAGCTTGCAAAACTCCTCATTGAACAAGGTGTTAGTAGACCCAAAAATGATGTCATCCACATAGAGTTGGCATATGAACAAGTCACCTCCAACCGTCTTGGTAAAGAGGGTGGGATCGATTAAACCAACATTAAACCCACGATCCACTAGAAACTCTTTAAGGTGCTCGTACCACGCACGTGGAGCTTGTTTAAGTCCATAGAGCGCCTTATCGAGTTTATAGACATGATCGGGGTGGTTGGGATCCTCGAAACCCGGAGGTTGCTTGACATATACTAACTCATTAATGGGACCATTTAGGAAAGCACTCTTAACATCCATTTGTTGTAACTTGAAATTATGATGAGATGCATAAGCGAAGTAAGATGCGAATGGATTCAAGACGAGCTACGGGGGCAAAGGTTTCACCGAAGTCAATACCTTCGACTTGAGAAAAACCTTGAGCCACTAATCTTGCCTTGTTGCGAATGACAATACCATCTTTATCTTGCTTGTTCTTGAACACCCATTTGGTGCCAATGACATTTTTGCAATCCTTGGGTCTTGGCACTAATTTCCACACTTTGTTGCGCTCGAAGTTATTGAGTTCATCATGCATGGCTTCAAGCCAATCTTGATCTTCGAGTGCTTCATAGACCTTCTTGGGTTCAATGAAAGAGACAAAAGCATGAGCCTTGCTAAAGTCCGCCAATTGCCTCCTAGTGACCACCCTTCCACGAACTTGCCCAAGAATCTTGTCCTCCGTGTGACCCGCTCGTTCAAGATTCTCTATCCTTCTCTTTTCTCTACGTGCTAGCATCTCCTCCAAAGATTCCTTGGATATAGATTGGGAATCACCTTCTTCATCGGAGACATGTCCATCTTCATTTCGTCCTTGATCAATCATGGGTGAAGGATCACCACTAGGTTGAGCTCTCTCAATAATGATGGAACCTTGATCATGATTAAGATGAGTAGTTTGGCCTTGATCATTAACTTGGCCTTGATTGCTCGTTTGACCTTGATCATTAGCTTGAGGGCTTGGTGCATCTTGTTGAATAGCTTGATCATCAATGGGTGTAGTCAATGGCTCCACTTGAGTGGGGCATAGTCCTTCTCCCTCCGTCATCCGGTAACCCTCAATGGGGATTATTTCACCAATCCCCATTCTTCTTATGACGATGGGAGGAATTGCATCTCCTACAACACCATGATCTATACGCCCCCCTTGGGAGCCGTTATCCTCATCAAACACCACGTCTATAGCTTCTTCAACTTGTCCGGTGGACTTGTTGTAGACTCTATAGGCGTGAGCGTTTGTGGCATAGCCAACAAAGATACCCTCATAAGATTTGGTCTCAAATTTTGACAACTGTTTACCTTTCTTGCGAATGAAGCACTTGCAACCGAAGACCTTGAAATAAGATACATCCGGTTTCTTTCCCGTGAGAATCTCATAGGGAGTCTTGTTCAAGATCTTGCAAAGATATAACCGGTTGGTAGCATGACATGCGGTGGAGACGGCTTCGGCCCAAAAGTTATAGGGAGAAGAGAACTCCGCAATCATGGTCCTAGCCGCATCCATCAAGGTCCGGTTCTTTCTCTCCGCAACACCATTTTGTTGAGGGGTATAAGGAGTGGAATATTGATGAGCAATGCCCTCTTCACTAAGAAAACCCTCAACGGTGTAGTTCTTGAACTCCGAGCCATTATCACTCCGGATGGCCAATATGGAAGCATTGTGTTGGCGCTCCACTAGAGTGATGAACTCGATGACTCTCTTTTGAGTTTCACTTTTCCTCTTGAAGAAATACACCCAACAATATCTTGAATAATCATCCACAATCACTAAGCAATACTTCTTTCCTCCGAGACTATCATAAGATAGTGGACCAAAGAGATCTAAGTGAATGAGCTCGAGAATTCTTGTGGTGGAGATAGTGGTCTTGGTTGGGTGAAGTTCTCCATGTTGCTTCCCAAAGGCACAAGAGATACACACACGATCTTTAGCAAACTTAGCCTTGGTTAGTCCTAGAACATGATTGCCACTTTGAAGGTCATGCAACATTCTCATATTGGTGTGGGCTAACCGGCGATGCCAAAGCCAACCCACATCAACTTTAGCCATTAGGCATGTCGCGGCACACGTGTCTCCTTTAGAGAAGTCCACTACATACATGTCGTTCTCGACAAACCCAACAAAGGCTACTTTAAGAGTTATTTCCCAAGTGAAAATCACATTCTCTTTATTAAATAAAGAGGTAAAGCCACAATTCGCAAGTTGAAGAACGGACATCAAGTTATAGCCAAGGGACTCAACAAGGAGAACATTCTCAATTGATAAATCATTTGAGATAGCCACCTTGCCTCGTCCCAATACCTTAAGCTCGGACTTGTCACCAATAGTAACGCAATTGAGGTGAGGTAATGGAGGTTCAATATTACTCATTGCGTCATCGCTTCCGGTCATATGTTGGGATGCACCACTATCCAGTGTCCATCTACCCGCTCCGGAAGCACTTCCCTACAAGAGATCAATTTCTTGATTTAGGTACCCATTCTTCAATGGGTCCTCTTTTGTTAGTAACAAGGGTCTTAGGAACCCAAATAGTCCAATGATAATCGTCACCATAAGAAGTACCAACGTATTTAGCATAAACATGTCCATCTCTAGATTTCATAAGAACATAAGATGGGTTATATTTTCCAGGCGAAATCATTGTGAGTGATGCTCCCCCTAGAGGTATCACCACCCACAATGGCGTTGGTCTCCTTCTCCTTGGTCACCTCTCCCTCTTTCACGAAGACAACATTTTGAGAGGAGTAAGTGACACTCTTGGATTTCTTCTTTGACTTGGCAACAAAGCCAAGTCCTTCTTTCCCTTTCTTGGCTCCTTGGGAGCTTATGGCATCATTGAGAATTTTCTCTCTTCCTACAATGTTAGTCGTAGTACAAGAGGTAGGCATGATAACAATGCTATTAGATGAAGATGTAACTTGCTTATTAGATTGTTGAGCTAGAAGCTTATTTCGAGACTTGGTAAGTTTGTCATGAATTTCTTTAAGAGACATGAACTCCTTTTCTAGTTTTTCATGATTCTTAACAAGTTCCTCATGAGCTATTCCTAGCTTCAACTCTTCTTCTTCAAATATCTTAAGTAATCAAGAGATTTTTCATTATCTTTCCTAAGTTTGGAAACACTAATAGCATAAGTCTCCTCTAGACTAGGTAGTCTCTCTTCGAGAGAGGCCCTCGTGGATCTTTCTTTTTCAAGAGCTTTTACAAGCTCATCGTCATGGTTCTCGTGGCTAGCACCATGGATCTCCAAAGTCGTGATGATTTCCTCCTTATCATCTATGAGAGACTTAGCATCATCAAGTTGTCTCAAAAGGGCCTTTACCTTTTCTCTAGTTTCACCTTCAAGACTACATAACCAAGAGCTTAGATTCTTGGCCTCCTCGTCATCAACAATGTTTTCAACACAATCCAATAATGAGGGAGAACTAGTGGCAATGGACTTGGAGGTGGAAGATATTACCACGGTGGCTTTTGCCATGAGACATGTAGGTCGGATTGATGCCTTCTCATTGGGGGATTCAAATAGAGAGACCGATGAAGAGGAAGTCATGTCTATGGCAACATGGGCAACACCTACGACTTCATCTTCTCCTTCATCTCCGGAGTATTATGTTTCCAATGTGGGTCCTTCTTGAACATATAGAGCCCTTGGGACTCTCCTAGCAAGGTTCTTGTTTTGTGAAGCTTTGTTCTTGTCCTTGCAAACAAGCTTCCCTTCATTTTCTTCTCTTGGCTCAAATGGACATTCCTTGACGAAATGGTTTGCACTTCCGCAATTGAAGAATGTCCTTGGTCGCTCCTCCTTCTTCCTAAAGATCTTGTTTCTTGAAGGTCTAGGAGCACCGGCCTTGTGAGCCTCCCATCTCTTCCAATAACCATGCATGGCAAGAGCGATACACTTATGGTCACCTTTGTATGTGTCTTCATAGTCCTCATCATCCTCATCATCCTCATCCACTTATTCTATCTTAGCAATCACCTTAGACTTCAAGGCAAGTTTTGGAGACTTTCCAACTCCTCTTGAGCGAGAGAGAGCATCATTCGCGCTCTTGTGAGATAGGGATATGGCTATGAACTCACTAAGAACACCAATGGAGTTGAGAGAGTTGTAGTCGGATCTTGTTCGAATGCTAGTGGAGAGCTTCTTATCGAACGGAGTTATGGCCTTCACAAACTTCCTCTTGATCCACTCATCGGAGATTTCCTCTTTTTCAAAGTCCCTTAATTGATTGCCAAGGGTGAAAACTCTTCTATATAGCTCCTCGGGACTTCCGTCTTCAAGCATAACAAGGTTCTCGGACTTGTCAAGAGCAACATCATACTTGGATGATTGGATGCTAGCATTGCCTTGGAACAAGGTGTCAAGTTTATCCCAAGCCTCCTTGGCGGTCTTGATACCGCGGATGTGTTCAAGATGTTCTCTTGGGAGATCCTTTTGGATAGTGACAAGAGCGGTCTTGTTGAGTTGGAATTCCACATCTTCTCTTGGAGTCAAGTTGCTTGGATCATGAGGGTGGAATCCATGGAGTATGCTTCTCCACAAAGCGGTGCAAGATCCTGAAATATGAGACTCCATATCAAACTTCCAAGATGAAAATTCATTAGTGTTAAGCATGGGAGGAACTCCAACATTAACCATGTGTGGCATTGTGGCAATGGGATGGATAGAATCATAATTGGGAGGTGGTGGAACTTTAGAGTGAGACCCCGAACCGTTAGCCGATTGAGACTTGGAGCCTTCAGAGCTCTCACCGCTCTTAGCCTTTTTATCGGCTTTTGCTTTGGCTTTCGTCTTGGCAAAAGCAATGTTAGCTTCCATTTCGGCGATGTCCGGAATGGACTCTTCATCCGAGCTAACATCATCGGCGGTGAGAGGTGGTTCCTCGGACTCCTTGGTTTTCCCTATCATGGCCTCCAACATCTTCTTTATGCTAGAAACCTCCAAGCAAACACTAGAGCTAACCTTGGACAATTCGGTTTGGATGGTTCCAACCGTTTCTTGTAGGTTAGATATAGTGTCGGCCATTTTGGCGATTTCCGCACTAGAACTCTCGAGGGCGTTTTCATTGACCATTATACTCTTGGGCGGTTAAGCCCTTAGCAAGATCCGAGGCTATGATACCAATTGAAAGTGCACTATGGTCAACTAGAGGGGGGTGAATAGGTTGACTACCATTTTTTCTTCTTTTCCTTTTAATTATGGCTAAGAAAGATAAAGTAAGGTTCTCTAGATGTGCAACTAGGTGAGCAACCTAAGTGATATAAGATAAGATACGCAATGGAAGTAAAACGAAAGGCAACAAGATATATCACAAGTGTAAACAAGGAGACAAGGATATGTTTCCCGTAGTTCCTTCTCAAGATAAGTACGTCTACGTTAGAGAGGTGGGGAGCCACCTAGGTGCTCCTCAATAGCACGGTTGTGCACACCTTATTCTCCTTGAGCTTCTCCGGTGAGGGAGATTCTCGTTTCCACTATGAGGTCGACTTAAAGGCGTTGACCAAACCCTTACATGAGCTCGAGGTCACTCCACGAGATGGATGGAGGCTCTCAACCAATCCGAAGGTTCTTGCAACAAGGTGGAAACTACAAGCACAAGATCTACTAAGGTTTCTAGGCCTCAAGTAGGATTCTAGATCTACTAGGATGTGGTGGATGGATTTGAAATTCCTTTGGTGGAAGTGTGGTTCTAGGTCTCCTCTAGCTCTCCACAAAGTATGGGAGTGTTTGGGTAGTTGGAGAGGGAGATCTAGAAGGTTGAAGCTTTCATTAATGGCTAGGAGAGAGAGTGGGAAAAGTTTGGCATTTATGAGGTAGGGGAAGGGGTATTTATAGCCCTTCCCAAAAGTGGCCGTTTGAGCAGTCCTCCGCAGCACCGGAGGCTTTGGTGGTCTTCGTATGCGCGCAGCCGCGCAGCCCAAATCTCTTTGCGCTGTGACCTGAGGGGCGGAGGGTCCGGTGGCTTTGGCGGAGGCTCCGCCCACCGGAAGTTCCGGTGGAGCCTCCGCTCTTATCCAACAGAGCCCCATTTTGGCGGAGCCACCACCCGAGGCGCCACCGGAGGCCAACCCCCCAGTACGCTAGTGAAGAGGGCGGAGGTTCCGCCCACCGGACGCGCACCGGAGGTTCCACTGGAGGATCCGCTCTTATCGAACAGAGCACCATTTTGGCGGACCCTCCACCGGAGATGCCACCAGATGCCAACCCCCCAGTGTGCTAGTGGAGAGGGCGGAGGCTCCGGTGGTTTTACCGGAGGCTCCGCCCACGGGATGTTCACCGGAGTCTCCGCCCTGGCCTCCACTCGTATGCACCCGAGCGCAGATTTAGCGGACCCCACACCGGAGCCCGCACCGGAAGCCCGCGCCTGGGCAGTGCTGGAAAAAGGCTGGGGCGGAGGTCCCGGTGGTTTCACCGGAGCCTCCGCTGCATGCAAAAACCACTTCCCAGCTTTGTCATTTTGAGCCATTTTCAATCCCAATAAAATTGTAACCCATACAGATTGTACCTTTGATGAACCTGGGTATTTTCATGTATAACAAGTAAACGTTAGATGAATAGGTATGTTGTCATTAAATTACCAAAACGGAAGATGATCTTTCAGTAGGCTCCTGAGGGGGTGTGCCGGTTGTTGGCAGCCGGTAGGCTTGTGCGACGGCAGCGGGCAGGTTGGGCTCTCAATGTGACAGTGATGCGGCAGCGCTGCCTTTGTAGAATGAAGTGCTCACGTGGTGTGAAGGCGGAGACGGCGCGTGGAAAAGGAGGGGGCGATCGCTCTCGCGATGCGAGGCAGTTTATTTCTTTCCCTTTCTCCTCGGCTGAGGGATTGCACGTCCCAGCAAGAGGAAGACTTGCGATGGAAAGTCCCATGAATGGGGCGAGGGTTGGGGAGAACAGATGAATCTTGACCGGTTGATCTATACTCCTTCCGTTCCATATTAGATGACTCTCATATAGATGTATCTAGACATATTTTTGTACTAGATACATCTAGTTGAGAGTCATCTATGCAACGGAGGGAGTACATATGTACGGTCAAGATTTGATTTTCCCACTAAATTATCTTTTTATAAGTAGTGAAATAAAGATAAAGATACGCATATATACCTTCTTGAAACATATATGTTGATCAATTATTTCGCTTGTAGGCAGTTGAACCTGTCACTCGGCGGCCCGAAAAAGCTAATCATGATCAACATCTAGACCGCCATCTGTCAAAGTTAATAATTCTTAGTTCCTGTCCGAGCTAGCATTTGCCCGTCTTCGGAAATTTGAGGCCCCGGTACGAACTATAAAATGGGTCCTAATATTTTTAAACGGTATAACTAATGAAATAAAAGCATACTTTCACTTAATTTTACGACTTCAGCATGTGCTATTTGGTACAATAATTAGAAACATATCAAATATTAGTGAAAAGGGGTAAGTGTGCACCAAATATCGTAATTAACAGTTGCTACTTAACTTGATCAGCGAGACTGTGATTAGTGGTACCATTCCTAGAATAAAATGTTTTTGCCACGTACAGCGAAAGTGAAACTGTCAAATTGGGGGAAAGCAATACCATCGAGCAGTAAAATGACCGGCGGAAATTGATTTCTCCAATTGGCGGTAGGGGGGCGTCTGTTTGCGCCCTCGCAATCAAATAACACAACAATGTCACAACGTAACGTCGTGCGGGCTCATAATTCCTACTCACTCTATCACAACCTAAAGCCTTTTTATGTTGTAAAATAGAGGGAGCCTCTCCTAATCCCGAGCTTCCCTTTTTAGCGACCCTAAAACCAATTCCGAATTGAAGCAAATGAGAGACGAGACCAATAACCTGCCTACGTACTAGTACAACCGTACCACTACGAGACGTGATGGAGCTTTTTCTTTTGTTGTTGAGAAAAACAATTGATGGAGCTGAGTAGAATGCACAACCCACGAAGGAAAAAGATGGGAAATCCTACACTCACGGACAACTACCACTAGTAGAAAACGGGCTAGTAGTACCGGTTCCAGAGCCTAATTAATCGATACTAAAAATCCACCAGGTTTTAGTACCGGTCGCTTTACGGACCAGTATTAAATGGGTCATCACGTGGCCCAAGAGGAGAGCCTGCGATCCGTGTTCCTTTGGTACTGGTTCCTGTTACGAACAGGTACCAAAGGGTTTTTGTTTCTTTTTCTCTTTTTTTTATTTTTCCTGTAAAAATTCATTTTATTTCTATTTTATTTATTTCTATTATTTAACCACTTAAACTCGTATTTATCACCCATCATTCTTAATTTCAATCTAATTTACTCCCTTATACTAACACTTCTCGCAGAGGTCACCCATCCTCACATTACTCCCGTACTAGCACGCTTAACTTCGTAGTTCATTTTCTATGAGCTACCTACAAAGAAGAGATACTAACCTAACAATAGTATGCTATCAATCCTATTAAGTCATAGACTATGATATCACACATATTTATTTTATGAATCAAAACAATTATTTAAATAAAAAAATGAATCATTAATAATATTTTGAATTAAATATTCTTAAATGGAAATAATAATTAACTTATTTGTCCTTCTCCATTTAATATTGAATAATTCATATATGCAATTTTATAATTTAAATTTCATAAATAATATGTCTAAATCGATTAGAAAAATGAGAGAAATCCAAATATGAGACATCCATAAGCTAACTCTTGTCTGATCTACTATTTTTAGGCTCTAAGTCATGAAACTCCCTAAAGAGAACTTGATACCGGTGAAGTTTGTCACACCCCGAAGTGCAGTGTCTGTCATGAAACTTCCTAGAGAGAAGTTGATATTGTGGATCTTGATATGTCATAAACGTATTCCTAATTTCTGATGCTCCATGATCATATTATGCAAATTGCTACATGTTTTCTCTCTTCTTTATGTCATTTTTATCGATTTTCTGGACTAACCTATTAACAAGATGCCATAGAGCCAGTTCCCTGTTTTCTGTTGTTTTTTACTTTCTGAAAAGTTGTTCTGAAAATATTCTCGGAATTGGAAAATTCGAAGCCCGGAAGTCATATTTTCCCCGAAAGCATCCATAAGACTGAATAGGAGCCGAAGAGGGGCAGCAGGGGGCCACACCATAGGGCGGCGGCGGAGGAGGCGTGTGGCTGGAGTCAGAGGCAGCGACTCATAGTGCGAACGCGTATCCGTCTTTTTTTTTTCTTCAGAACCAGCAGCGATCGATCTAAAACTCCCCCTTAATGGGCTTGTTGGGCCTAATCTAAGACTCTTCATCACGGCCGTCGATACCAATTCGTACTAGTGCCCAGGGGTGAGTACTAAAAGGTACTGTAGGAGATGCCCAAAGTTAATAATTCTTAGTTCATGTCCGAGCTAGTATTTGCCAGTCTTCGGAAATTTGGGGCCCGGTACGGACTATAAAATGGGTCCTAATATTTTTAAACGGTATAACTAATGAAATAAAATCATACTTTCACTTAATTTTTACGACTTCAGCATGTGCTATGTGGTACAATAATTAGAAACATATAAAATATTAGTGAAAAAGGGTAAGTGTGCACCAAATATCGTAATTAATAGGTGCTACTTAACTTGATCAGCGAGACTGTGATTAGTGGTACCATTCCTAGAATAAAATGTTGTTGCCACGTAGAGCGAAAGTGAAACTGTCAAATTGGGGGAAAGCAATACCATCGAGCAGTAAAATGACCGGCGGAAATCGATTTCTCCAATTGGCGGTAGGGGCGTCCGTTTGCGCCCTCGCAATCAAATAACACAATAATGTCAGAACGTAGCGTCGTGCGGGCTCATAATTCCTACTCACTCTTTTTTTTTGAAATTTAATTCCTACTCACTCTATCACAACCTAAAGCCTTTTTATGTTGTAAAATAGAGGGAGCCTCTCCTAATCCCGCGCTTCCCTTTTTAGCAACCCTAAAACCAATTCCGAATTGAAGCAGGATGAGAGACGAGACCAATAACCTACCTACGTACTAGTACAACCGTACCACTACCAGACGTGATGGTGCTTTTTCTTTTGTTGTTGAGAAAAACAATTGATGGAGCTGAGTAGAATGCACAACCCACGAAGGAAAAAGATGGGAAATCCTACACTCACGGACAACTACCTACTGACTGCAGGTTACGGACAGAAGTGGCCTCGTGTGCGAAGTGGCCTCGTGTTCGGAAAAGGGAAGGGAAACGCTTGTTATCAGGCGGCGGATCCCGCGTTTCCATCCTCCTCCTCGAGCGGGCGCCACGCGTCCCGTGCGTTGGCAGCAAGTAGTGGGCCCCCAGACGAAGGCAACCTCGCGCGGACTACTCTCCTCCACAAGTTCTTCTCCCGTACCTTTTTCTTCCTATCTTTTTGCCTTCTTCTTCCTCCGTCTCTCCCACCCCACACCTCTGGCTACCTCCACCATTCCGAATCACCGGCGGCGAGGAGATCGGGCAGGGCTACGTCATGGGCGAGGAGATCGGGCAGGGCGCTTGGGCGCCGTGCGTCGCCACTATTCCGCCGCCACGCGGCAGTTCCTCGCCGTCAAGTCCACGCCCAAGGCGACGCTCCGGGACGAGGCGGACCTGCTCGACCTCGCCCTGGCCGAGCACGGGCCCAGGGTGCACCTCCTCGCCTCGGCGCCACCCTGTAGCTCGGGACAGAGAGCAGCCACTCACGACGTCCGGGGATGCTCCCGGCGGCACCCGCCGATGCTCCCAGCGGCGCTCGGCGTGCTCCCGAATGTTTCCCGGAGATGCTCCCGACGCTCAGTGGAGATGCTCCCGACGGCGCCCGCCGATGCTCCCGACGGCGCCCGCCGATGCTCCCGGCGGCGCTCGGCGTTTGCTCTCGACGCTCCCCGGAGATGCTCCCGACGCTTCCCGGAGATGCTCCCGACGGCGCCCGCCGATGCTCCCGGCGTTGCTCGGCGTTTGCTCTCGACGCTCCCCGGAGATGCTCCCGACGCTTTCCGGAGATGCTCCCGAGGTTGTCCGCTGATGCTCTCGACGGCGCCCGCTGATGCTCCCGACGGCGCCCGCCGATGCTCCCGGCGGCGCTCGGCGTTTGCTCTCGAGGTTGCCGCTGATGCTCCCGTCAGCGCCCAGCGGTGCTTCCGGCGGCGCTCGGGCTCGCTCTTGACGCTTGCCGGAGTTGCTCCCGAGGTAGCCATCGATGCTCAGGAGGGCGTCCAAGGATGCTCCCGTCGCCGCCCGCCGATGCTCCCGACGATGCCCAGCGATGCTCTCGACGTTTCTCGAAGATGCTCCCGACGACGAAGGGGATTTCTACGGCGGTGCTCTTAATGGCGCGGCGTCGCTACCGACCGTAGTCGGCCAAGTTTGTAGCGCGACATCTTCTTTGGCAGAGCGACATGCGTGCGCCGAGTGCTTTTTTTTTTCAGGGAGCATGATATTTTTCACGGAGAGAGATGCGAGAGTGCGGGGAAGAACGTGTGCTGGGACACGTGTCAAGCTGTCGACCCGGGGGATCGAAACGCGAGATCCCCCGGGGGACGCTCAGCGCTGCCCTTCGGAAAAGCTAGACCTACGGAGTGATTTTTACGGAAAACGGCTACGGAGAGACGTGGAAACAGCTCGTTGGTTCAATTGCTTTGCCCTTCCATGATTTTCGGGTTGTAAAAGCTCCGTGTGATTCCAAGTGCGTCCGTTAGTGGGATTCCGTAAGAAATTGCCCGTAGATGTAGTGTTAGGTTTGTTCCTGAAAATGTGCAGGCAGATGCACCCAATGTTCGCCACATCAGTACGTAAGCTTAATCCGTAAGAAAAATGCCTGCAAGTGTAGCATTACTCGAAAACAATATTGGGCCGCTGGCTGCGTTTTCTTTGGCTCATGCGTTGGGAGCAGCAGGACTACATAAACGATACGGAACTAAATATAAAATCATGTGATTGGAATCCGATACGGAATCTCTACTATATTGTATAGCCTAAAGACCGTACATACGTCGATAAAACCAACGTTGGCTAAAAAGACCACCCAACAATCGCTAAAAAAACCGCCATCGCTATAAAGAACCGGGATTAAGTCGTGTAGTTCTCGTGCCCTCCGCCTACAGGTAAGCGGTAACCACCACCGCCCTCCAGCACCGTCTCCTCCTACCTCCGTCCTCCCGATCCGTCGGTGAGGACCTACCCTGGCCACCCGAGACGCCCCCGCTACAGAAGTCCACTGCGCCGCCTTGGGGAGCCCACCTCAGCGCCGTTCCTAATCATGCGCTGCCGAGGAGTCCATCTCGCGTCTCCCGCCGGCGGTCCACGAGACTCCCGGCCCCGTCGTCTGCAGGCGAAATAAGCTCCATGACACATCAGTACGAGGAAGAGGAGCTCCTCATCAAACGATTCAAGGCGCAACTCTGAGGTGGCCTTCGCGGCCGTCCCAGGGAATCAGAGGGGATGCCGTGATGGGGTCGTTCCTATCTGATTTGCCTCCCATACAGCAGATCCTCGCTAGCGCCGGGGAGAGAGGGGGGCCGACGGAAAGAAGGATTCTTTCACACGCGCGCAGCCTCCGCTCAGCCGTGTTGGAGTGCAACACAAGGGGAGGGGATGATTGAGTCGGGGCTGCTGGAGACATTGAGAGACGGAGAGGCGGAGATTGCGTGACGTGTTCGTTGACCACGAGCGCAGCCTCCCCTGTGTGAGCGCGTTGCTGCTGTTGATTGCGTGATGCGTTAATAGCTGTTCTGCCTTTCGTGGCTCATTCGTTGATGTATGTCTCGTACAATTGGTGTGTGTATCTTCTGCTGCTGACTAGATCGTGTTCATTTTTTACAAAGTCTGAATCCATTCAGCATGGTACTACAATTTCTCCTCTATAGCAATAAAATAGCAGCTCTCCTGCTGCGATTAAAAGATAATGGACTGTGTTCATTTTTTTTGAAGAAAGGAAAGATTGGGTTCTTGCTCAGATTTTCATATGACACGCGACAATGACTGAATTTGTTGATGTGGAGAATAGACAAATAGACTATATTTCAAAACAACTGTTGTAATATTATTGAACTGGGGTAATTTAAGTACCTTATTAAAAAGAAACAGTAGCATCAAAGGATTTATTTGTTTTCCTTTGTTTTCTGGTTGAAAATAAAGAACGGGCCGAAATACAGATGCAAACAACTTACTTTCGGTCAGTAATGTACGTAAGTATATTTCCGCATTTTAGCTCCTTATTGACGTGGAGGAAAAAAAAATACGACCTTTCAGGTCTAGCATGACTCATCATTGCTAGCTAGGGTGCCAGCCGTTGGATATATATATATATACCTTCCAAGTTCCCGGCATCTTTTTTGAGAAACACGATACAAACGCAAGCGCTCATATACACGCGCATACACTCACCCCTATGAACGCACACATGCACACTCTACCTCTATGAGCATCTCCGAGAGACTGAACCGGCGGGTCTTGAGATTAACGAAGTCACCACAGGCGCCTCGCTGTCGACGGGAACATCACCTCCCACTGAAAGAATATTCCACCTAAATGCAACACACATGTGTTAAAACTGGTGTTTGAACTCTGGTGGGCTGGGGGTACAACCACTCTTCTAACCATCCAACCACAGATTGGTTTGCAGTTCCTGGCATCCTTGAGGCCACAATTTGTTGGGCAGTTAGTACTCGCGATCGACTACTCGTGATCCACCCAAACACGTACCAGCTGTTGACGCAGACGACAGCCGCCGGCATTGGCGGCACGTCGGCGGCTCCGTGGTGCGACCTCCCGGGCGATCTCCTCGGCAAGGTCAGCTCCACGATCTTTTCCCCGCGCTTTGCCGCCGTTTGTAAGGCGTGGGCGCGTGGCGAGCCGTCGCCAAGCTGCAACCCGCGCGGGCTATGCCGCCGCTGCTGCTCGTCTGCTCGTTCGGCCGATACAAGACGGAGCACATGTGCGGCCCTGGCGATAGTTGGGAATATCGTGCCCCAAGCAAGATCACCGATATGCATTTCGTCGGCTCCCAAGACGACGGCTGGATGGCTTTGTTGGACAAACACAGTTATACCACCGCGATCATGAATATGTTTTCTGGCGCTGAGGTTGCGCTGTCGGAGAAGCAACGTAAGATCTCGTCGATATGCGTCGTCGCGCCATGCCCATACAACGTCAAGATCATCTTCTCGGGAGACCCCACTTCCTCGGGCGGCTGCATCCTCGCCGCCACGGTAGAGGGATGCCTCCACATCTGCAAAGTTGGCTTGCCATGATGGTAGGTGGACGACATGCCGGAACCACAAGTTTATCGACATTGCTTTCTGCAATGGTGAGCTCTATGGTTTAATTAGTAGTCATGGCGGGACACTGATCAAGATCGAAATCGGGGTAGAAGGAGATTGCATACTAGTGCTCACCGCCATCCAACAGCTGGCCATCCAAAGGCCCACTTGGTACCATCTTACTCACTTCTATGTCTATGTCGGTCACATTTTCGAGCTACATGGCAAGTTGTCGATCGTAGTGAAGGCCCAGTGGCTGCCCAACCTCCATCCTTATTTCAAGGTCTTCAACCTGGTTGATGTCGATGTCGACGAGACTTACAAGCACAAGTGGGAAGAGGTAACAAGTTTCGGCGACTATGCTTTGTTCGTCGGGTCAACGAGGTCGAAGGCGGTGCATGTGCCGGTGATTGCCGAGCATGGCGGTCTCAAGAGAAACCACATCTATCACACTATAAACATCAACAGATTCATAAGCAACTCACCCCCATGATGTCGTATATTCGGTGACATCTGGTGATGAGATCATGATGTATTGTCAGAAAGACCAAAGTTTTGAAGATGGCATGGAAAGGACTGGATACTACGTGACAGGCGTGAATTATGCCATGTGGGTTCACCCACCAGACTTGTAGTACTTTACTGCTCGTGGATATATAGACTTGTAAAATAAATGGTTTTAAGTGAATATAACATTTATGTTATAAAACATTAATTGATGAAAGAAATAATTTCTCTCATGCCATGTCTTAGTTACATGGAGAAGCATATATACTACTACCAATTTTATGTCACCTCTGTTTGTACTGTTGACCGGTGTCGCTGGCCTAATAGAAAGTTGCAGCCCCTCGAATGGAGTCGCTTTTTCAGTACCGACACAATGGCTACAGGAGATACATCCGTGTGATATGATTTTTTCTATAAATGAACGCATGATTTCTGAAATTTTAGCGGATTTTCTATAAATGAACGCACAATTTCCGTGTTACATGGAGACTCATACTCTGAATTTAACTCGTTATCTCGCTTTCCTTGGATGGCTCTCTCTAGATGCTTGAAAAACCGCAAGATGTCCAAGATCTGATTTCAAATGGTTCTTCAAGTCACTATTTAAGCTCTCACTTAATTGTGTGCTTCGCATTCCTAGTGTGTAATTATTCCTCATGTAACAATGTGCCCACTTTTGTTTTACTTTGTAAATACTATCCAACCAGGTTTGTGTGTCCACCTTGCTTCTCATGACACGAAAAAACCTCTTCAAATGTTTCCTCATCCTCATATCCATACATGCAAGCACTAAAATCAGAAAGCACATTTGTTTCACCTTTCTTGCGAGGAGGCAAGTTTTCGCAGCATTTTCCATAATGTGAAAAGTGCATGATCCATGCCATGCTTCTGTAAATACTGCCTCTATTGCCTGTCCCATGGCGGTATCTTGATATGTGAATATACTTCTGGGCTGCTTTTGCTTATGTATAGATAAAAAGGTCTCAAATAACCATTTGAAAGAGTCAAATGTTTCATCATATAAAAGAGCAGCACCAAAAATTACGGTCTCTCTAAAATGGTTGAATCCAACAAAGATACCAAAAGGCCTATACTCTTTGTTTGTCCCAAAAGTAGTGTCGAAGGTAACAACATCACCAAAATGAGCATAGTCAATGATCATCCTAGCATCCGCCCAGAAGATGTTTGTTATTTTTTTCTTCACAATCATATTGTAATGCATACTCAAATGAAGGGTTCTCAGCAACTCTGTCTCGAAAGTATTTCAACATACTTCCGGCTTCGCCATGCACCAACTCCCTTTGACGCTTTGTACGCAAGTAGTTTTGGTGGTCACGACAAGAATAGCTAATGTTTGCTGAGTCACCAACTTGTTGGCTTGCTAGCTCATGTCCAGCTTTTGGTAGTATTCTTACAGCATCCATGGTGTCAATTTCAGAAGCTTGCAGGGCCGGGATCTTACTTTGTGACGGCATCAAATGGCGTGCTCCTGGCAATTGAAGGGCATGGTTGTGTTCAAGAAACAAATCATGTATTTGATAATCCCCTGCTTCACGTTCCAATGTGATGTCCATCCGAGCTTTGCATCATGTTCTTGTTTCCGCACGAGGACAACGTGCTTTATGATTTGTCACGCTTTACGTGTGAAATTTGCTTATTTGCCTCTGACCACCACATGTCAGTGAGACATGATGTGGCAAATAATCAAATTGCAAAGTAAAACGTGGCAAATTGCCAAATGCCCCCATCGGAGCAAACATATCTTGCAGAAGTGACTATCCCATCAATTTTGCTCTTGTTTTCATAATTTTTCCTGACATCAAAACCAGCATGTCCACCATAGGTAGTCCAAAAG
The DNA here is from genome assembly GCA_028641055.1 of Alopecurus myosuroides. Lineage (NCBI taxonomy): Eukaryota > Viridiplantae > Streptophyta > Magnoliopsida > Poales > Poaceae > Alopecurus > Alopecurus myosuroides. Next base: position 297,212,039 of record CM054063.1, on the reverse strand, counting down.
TCCAATGCCTCTGCTTTACATTTAAATTTCATTCCAATCTGAGGCATCCATCTAGGGATCATATTTTTCCTGTTCAGAACATGTGTAGCTCAATTAAAGTCAACACCTGACATATGCAAAAATATTTCTTGCAATTGACAAGTGAACATCTGACATATGTAGAAATATGTTTTTCTATCTACAAGTGAACAGATGACAAAACATGTGTAGCTCAACTATATTTCTTGCAATCTACAAGTGACCCACAGCTGACATATGTAAAAATACACAGGTGTACAGCAGATTAAAGCTAGCAATCAGCATTTACATACATATTATACGTTTCTCTGAAAACCACTAGAACACTAGGTAGAGAAGATTGATAATACCTTGGGCTAGAGGAGGGAGAGGTAGGCGAAGGCATCGAGCAACAAGGGCAATGCAGAGTTGAGGAAGAGCGGCGTGTTGCTCCGATGGCGAGGCGTCCCACTCACGGCAGCATGACGTCTCACAGGCGCGGCGTCCCAATCACGGCTGCCGGCAGCGGCGGCAAGGAGTCCAAATCACGGCCGGCGGCGGCGAGGCGCCGTATATTGCCGTATCTTCCCTGTCACTTGGAGGACGATGAAAAGATGCCTATATTGCAGTGAATTTTGCCCTCAATCTCCGTACTCGGTAGTCTGCAAGGGGCGCCCCAATAGGAGATGATCGTGCTAGTATTTTTGGCGGCAGATTAGAGGAGGTCTCACGCGCAAGTATTTTGGCGCCAGAATAGAAGAGACGCGGATTTTCCCTCCATGTCTCCTTAATTGTAGATAATTTGTTACCAATTCGTTGTGCAGAGAGGAATATAATCAGGTCCTTTAGATATAATTGGACGGCGGATTTGCTATACGGTAATAGAAGAACTGCAGAGGAGAAAAAACCTATCTGCGAGGAGCGATTTTAACGCTAAAAGATCGTCGTTAATTTTACTGACGGGCTCTATCGTTTTTCGTTTTCTCTCCCCTACACGTAATCTAATTTCCTACGTGGGCAATGTTATATACGGCTTACTAGATACTGTTGTACATGCCCTAAGTGAAAGTACACATACCCCCACATCGGAAAACGGAAAGAGAACACCTCATGTGGAAATTGCTCAATAATTCCCAAACCGGAAAAATCACACCCCAGAGGACATGCAAGTGAGCCGGCGTGTTACTTTAGCGCTCGTGAATTACAACCTAAGCTCCTACATCAAAAAGAAAGAGAGAATAGCCTCCGATAGGGATAGCATATTATTTTAGTCATTTAAATGAACCTATTTCTGCAGAAGGTACGATGTAACTAGTTTTCCAACTAAAGCGCTTATAAATCATTCCAAGCATGGTGTCGAGAATTTGTATGATGAAAAATGTGGAACAGCCCGAAACATATAAACATTGAGTGATAGTCAATAATATTTGCACTCCATCTGCAACGCGGCCGTGTCTCCGACCATCCTTGGCCCGCATTGCCACACTATATTTCTCGGGCTAGGCCCACGGAGCTCCAAGTCGAATTCTGCCACCCCGCTGCGCATGTCCATGGCGAGGCTATCCACCATAGAACCCGGCACGACCACACCGGCGCCCCTGGCGACTAGGGGTTGCTCGACTGCTTTCATCGGCCCGGCGCAGATCTGCTTCGTCAAGGTGGCGCTGGCGGCGAGGGGGACGCCACGGTAGGACACCGTCGCGTACATGCGAGGCTCGGCGCACACGGTGGCCCAGATACCCCAGGAGGCGACACGTAGGGTGAGGTTGAACTCCGGCTCCAGCGCTGCTGTCCTCTGGCCGAGATCCGTCATTGGGTCGAGGCCGGAGACGTGGCGGATGGCGACGTAGTAGTGTGGCTCCTGGCCGAAGGCCTGTTCCCCGACGTAGATCAAGGCGGCGACAGAAGAGACAAGAAAGATCGCCGACATGGAGAGCACCAAGCTGACGCGGCAATTGTCTGCCCATGATGATTCCTGCTGCGCTTCCGGCTGGACGGACGAGTTCTCATGGGTGGCGCCCATCTCCGGCCGGCCGGTAGGGTACGTAGCCTCCTGAAATCAATTTGGAACTTGGTTTATCGACCCTTTGGTCGGGTTTCCTTTATATAGCTAGGGAGAGACGTGGTGATTAGTTTCATTGGTCAGGTGTGTTTGGTTTGGAGGTTATCAGTTGATTGCGTGTTGAACTGACGCAAATAACCATATTCGTTTTGGACGGTTTCTCAGACCGAACATAAAATCACGGTTCTGGACGGTTTGATTTAGACGGGTTAACCGGTTCTGGCGAAAGCGCTAGCACTGGGCTCATCATGCGCTGCAGCGGCGAGCAGGGCCGATGAGCTGCTGTCCACGCGCAAACCATATTGCGCCACATGGACTAACCCCCTAAATGCAGCCGAGCCAATGATAGCCCTAAACCACGTGGAACGCAAGAATTCGCTACAAGGCACCCCATCTGTTTCTAGAAATCAACCCAAACCCACAAGCAGCAGAGAGTTTAACAAGTATGTTGTCCCGAGATAAATACCAAAGTGTGATGAAGCACCACATCTCTCCGGCGGCATTAACACAAGATTCAGAAAATCAAAAGCCAGAGCATATAATCAACTAAAGTATCGAAAATCATGTCATACATCCTTCATCTGTAGCGATCATGGCCACGCTCGCTGCCACGCTCCCAACTCCTGCCGCTGCCATGATGATCCCTCCCCCTGTCCTTCTCCCGCTCTCTGCTCCGGCTTCGGCTACGGCGCCGCTCTCTCCCATGCCCACTACCACCCCTGTCTCTGTTCCTGCTTTCCCTTTCGTCGTAGGCATCCCTGCCCCGGTCTCTGCTCCTCTCCCGGCTTTCTCTTTCAGTGGAACCTACAATAATAATAAAGTATAGGGATCACGTTGAAATTCTCAAATAAAGATGGTATTCTGGTGATTTAAGTAGAAGCACAACATTTCTGGAATGCAGAAAATGACAATTTTACGTGCCTAGGTGCTTTAGCACGCCTAGGCATGGCTTAGGTGAGATAGGAACCAGGCAGATGCAAAACTAGGAATTGGCACCAAACGCTTTTTTGATCCTTGACATTTTTCACAAATATTGCACTGCATTTTGGCATGGACTATCGAACCAAAGAACACACGTAGCAGCATACTAAGCAACGCAAGACCATACAAAGAGAAGTTGTTAAAGAAGAACAGATCAAGTAATACCTCGGTGCTCTACTTCCCATCCAGCACGTCCAGACTGAGGAAGAGCTGGTGCACTTTCAGTTTGCTGTGACTTAACACGGAACTTCTTTTTTAGGTTACCAAATTCATCATAAATTTCTCCATCATCCTACAAAAAGAACAACATTTAGACATGGATACTCATTGCCAATTACCATGACATAAATACAAAAGAATAAAGGAATGTGCCCTACTTCCTCAGCCTCTTTCCGACGCCTTCTAACTTCTTCTAGTTCTTCTTCATCAAGTTCTTTATAGCCACCACCCCGACCACCTCTGCAAAGAAAAAAATATTAATGAGAGAAGCTTCAAGATTTGAGTAGTGCCTTCTACGTGTATATAGCTTCTTAGTTCATTACCATAAAACAATACGACAAGTTGTGGTGCATCATGCCACTCTAGACAATTGGGCATCACATCTTGTAAAATATGCACCATCCAACAAGTAAACAGATCCACTATTCTAAAGTGAACAAAGATTTCATATATTAGTCAGGACAGAACAGATGGGCCAGTTGGACCATATTGCACATCCTAGTTGCCAATTTAGCTAAAAAGAAAGAAGACCCTAAAAGGCCCAAAGAGGTAGCAAAGGGCACAATGCTACTGCACTTTGCCTGTAATTTCATCTGGGCCTGCATTCCTACAAGTGAGTGTGATTACTTTTTTGCCAAATTGCTGCACAACATATCAGTTGGCATAAACCCAGGCACATGTTCAAGCGCGGTCCATTTCATTAACAAAACTAAACATCCTCACTGATCATTAACAAGATAGCTAAGTGCAGTCTTTATGCAAATTGGCATTACAACACAACATGTTTGGTAAAACTAATTTCAACATGTCAGATAAAATGGTGTATATTTAAGTGTACCTCACACCACCTTCATTGTGACCTGGCTTGCTTGTGTTACACACATTACATTTGGTCCGCTTTGCCCAGTTCACATTGCCACACCTGGAACACACATTAAAACAACTTTCATGTCAGATAACAATTTTGATGGTATTTACACCAGAAACACACATGCAAATTTAATCAGTTCATAAGTACAGCAGTATGAAATCGGCATATTCCTTACAAGGTCTATAAAAATACTTGTGAGCCAATAAAAAATCACAATTGTAGTAAGATGAAATAAAGGGCTGCAAAGTTTAGACCGTAAAAGATGGTCAAGTAGTTACACCGAAGTACAACTACTTAGATTGCAAAATGGGCACAGGACACAGGAATGCAGCAGCTAATTAATACATGCAATAGGATACGTAAGAAAAAAACAGAGATATCAAAGCAAAACAATAAACTTGGTGTTCTTACATCGTACATGGCCAATCATTAGGACCAAACAACCCAGGAGGACCACCAACAGCAGGAGCACGACTGCTTCCTCTTGCATCATCACTACCACGACCTCTACCCCTTCCACCACCACCTCCTGATCCACCAACACCAGAAGGACGAGAGGCTCCACAGCGATTACAAACACCACGGAAAGCAAAATTTACATTGCCACAACTGAAAGAAGAAATCGTATAAGAAAATATGAAATACATGAGAAAGACCATACTGATCAACAGTAAAAAAAGAAGTTGCTCACTAATCATAAAATACCTTGCATTTGGACACATCCAATCACCATCTTGCTGCCAAGCTTTTCCTGGGCCATCACCCCGTCCTCCACCTTTGTCTGACCCGTTATCCAATTCAACTTGTTCAACAGGGTCAGGAGTGACGCTCAAATTTGTGGAGTAATCAGATGTATCTTTGTTTTTGGAAACAGCTATGTGAACCTGGATGATACTTCCATGGAAATCCTTATTATTGAACCATTCCACGGCAGCTGAAGCAGCATGTTGATCCTCATAAGTGACTGTGGCATCACCCTTTGGTTCATTTGTAGCTTTATCCCTATATATCCAAATTTTTGGTTGCCCAGTCCTTTTGTCCTTCTGTGACAAGAGGAAGTGACAAATTATTATGAATCGAATAAAACAAGGGCTTACAAGACTACTGAAGAATTTGCATGTGGTCGCAAAAAATGTTACCTGGTAGTACCCATACCTTTAGCAACCCTATGGTACCAAAATATTCAGCCAACATGGTCTCATCAGTTCCTTGAGGCAGATTGCATACATAAATGGAACCATTAGGGGGTCCTCTTGACATGTAGGCAGCCATCTGTAACAAAAAGCCAAGCTGCTTAGTTCCATTCTTCTAATTGTGTTCTTTGAAATAATATCACAAGCATAAAAATGCTGCTAGCAAAACTAACAATGAGAGAAAAAGGGCAGGACAGGTAGCAAAACATAGAGAGCAAAAAAATGAGGCTAAAGGATCATAATTTACACAGAAAAGGGTAATATCAAGTCCACTCGTTCAGCATGCTGTAGTTGAGAGAATGAGAGCTGAACAATCTTCCATTAGTGTCAAAAGTCAGTCCGGGGCTACTTTCCATGAAACAAGTAACATATAAAGACATTCTTAGTTGACATTTGAAAATTAACAAAAACCTTGTCGATTTGTGATGCTACAGCAATTTAGCAGAAAACTTGAAGCAAAAAAAAATACATGCACTCCTAGATGCACATACAAGTCAACTAACTAATTTGACGTGTGTATATGTAAGTTCAGTCGTGATGTAGATTAGAAACTGATTGCCTCGAGTGAGAAATCAACAGTAACACAATGATAACTGCAGCCAGTTAACCAATCATACCAAGGATGGGTCCGAATAGGGTTCTAAATGAACAGCAACCTATCTCTGGTGTAACATTTGACCAAACAACAGCTGACAAGCCAGCCACAGGTTTAACATAGCAAAATGACAAACAGTCCTCGAATGCTAGCACAGAAATCATCCGAACCCCGCGTTAACATTCAGCCCTACATAAACTTTGATCAGCATCACCATAGACGCAAGTGTAGGTACAGAATATCACTAGGACCACATCACTGAAACACAAGTCCCTCAAATTTCTCCATGTACTAGTCAACCAGGAGCACGAGTGCGGCTAAGATCTCCAATCGGCGAGGATTGAAGCCACACGCGAAGACAAACACGTAATCATTCACTAAGCGCAACCCGAGAGGCAAGAGGATCGACGATGCGTACCGCTGGGCACTGTTGGATCCGGCCGGCGGCGGCGCTGCGCTGGGGGAGGGAGATCCGGGAGGAGGAGAGACGCTTCAGCAGCAAATGAGCTCGGGTACGACGGATTACGGAACGAGGCGGTCGTGGGATGGGCCTGTATCTCCGGTTTGCCGGCGGGCAGGGCGAGGCTCGGTTCCGGCCAGGGGCGCCGGCGACGGAGGTGGAACCCTAATCGCCTCCCCTATCCTCTGTCTCCCGTGGAGGAAAAGAAGGGAGCAGTGGGTTCTCGTTGTAATTTCGTCGAAGCGTAGGGCCAGCTTGGAACTGGGCTTCGGAAAATCAATTCGTCCAGGACTGTAGAGTCCGATCTGAGGAAGGCCGGGCCGGGCCGTCAAAGGCGGCCAGAGATCACCCCACGGCTTCGGTGGAGAGGTGTACGCGCCGCAGCCGCTGGAATGGGATCCTCTATGCAGCGCTAGTTGCGAGTCCTCGCGTCCGCTCGCCCGCACGAACAATTTTTAATTTTGAACAATTTTTAAGTTTGAACAATTTTCGAAAATCAACAATTTCGAATATGAACAAATGTTAGATATGAACAATTCTGAAATTTGAACGATTTTTAGTCTGAACATTTTTTCCATTTAAATAAATTTTAAATTTGAACATTTTTTATCCAAACAAATTTCGAATTTGAAAAAATTATAAATTTAAACATTTTAAGGTTTGAACCAAAATAATTGTGAACCAAAAATTTCGGTGGACAAAAAAAAAGAAGACAGAAAAGAAAAATGGAAGAACAAATTTGAAAACTAAAAAAAAGACACTAAAAAGGTTAAACACGACGGGTTGTCAGCCGGGTGGCTGTGCTCCTTTGAGAGCGAATCCTTGGTAGTGAGTTTGAAACCCAGCTTTCCCTCTTATTTTCCTTCATTTTCTCTTTAAACACAGCACTAATGGGCCGGCCCACTGGAGATGTCTGTGGGCGAGTCCGAACTAGTGCTCGCAACAAGCGATAAATAGTGCCTGCGGCTGGAGTTCCCAGAAATCACTAAATACCGCCCGTTAGCGGTGGGATTTCGGCGCGCCCCCTCCGGGTTTTTTTTTATGTGTTTTCATGTTTTCTTTTAAATTTAATTTTGTTTATTTTTTTATTTTTCTGTTTTTTCTTTTCTCTTTTTTGTTCAATTTTATTTTTGTTTAAATTTATTTTTGCTCGAATTTAATTTCAGATTTTTTTAATGCTGAAAACTTAAATGGGCCAAGCCCACTAATGAATGATTCAGGCGGCGCCGACCAACTGCCATTGCGGAGCGGTATTTAGAAGCCCCGAAATTCTCTCCCATCGCCCGAGCGATGCGAGGTCGCCGTTTTGCTGAAGGACTTCTGGCATCGGCGGCCCAATAACGCTCAATGGAGACTTTAATCTAAAGATAACATTCTTACCCCAGATGGGCTCTTCTCAGACCATTTTCCTCTCTGCCGTTGAATTGGTCGTCCAAACTGATCTGGACCATCCACATCTAGCTATCCTAGGTTGGCCGACGCAATTCTACCCTCCCAAACACACTGTATCTCACTTATGGTGGGCTCTCTTTTCGCCGGACCCACGTGACAGTCTATAGGGTGGTTTGCTTGTGTGTGCTCGGGATGACCGTGCTCGTCTGTTGCGCGCACGGTTCCTGGTTGGGCGGTGCGTTTTTACCCGCATGGCCACACTCGGTTTGGTTGTTTTGCGGGGCCGTGTTATTTGGACACACATGTTATGTGTATTGGAGCTTTCCGTCGGTCGATTGGTGGAGGTGAAAGTGAAACCGTGCACAGTGAAACCCTAGCCGCCTCATTCCCACTCCCCTCTCATTCGAATCCTCATCCCCACGCGACGTCCCTCCTCCTCCCGCGATGTATCCCCATTTAGTTGTCGTAGCCAACGCCATTGGCGTCATCTCCGCCTCATGCTCCACCTGCGCCATCCTTCTTGTGCGACCGAGACAAACAAACCATGGAAAAATACGTCGTGGCGTTGGTGTTGAGTGTGCCGCCGCCGCCCAGTCAACCTCTTGCTCCTGCCCGCCGTCTGCCTCCTCCTCCATCGTCATGCACCGGATGTCACTTTGTCTGCTCCTACACGCTGATGAACGAGCAAGGATCTAGTCTGCAGGTATGCAACACCATCTCCCTACTTCCTCAGTTCCTTTGTTCCTCACTGATGACCAACAAGTATAGGGGGTGTATCATAGTACTTTCGATAAATAAGAATGTCCATCCCAACGAGGAGCAGAAGATGTTGACACGCAGTTTGCATAAAGGACTCACTGTAAATACTAGCGGACAGGTTCAGGGGTTTTTGATATAGCAGATAAATAAAGTATGAGTAAATAAAAGACAGTAATAATAATTGCAGCAAGTGGCCCAATCCTTTCTAGAGAAAAGGACAAGTCGGTTGGTTTAGTTATGATGACCAAACGTTCTTGAGGACACATGGGAATTTTGTCAAGTGCTTTCGCTTCATACTGCTAATTAATCTTTACTGTTTTGATAGGTGTTGGCGGTGATGACGATCTTAATGATGCCCGGTGCGATGACGGTGACAATGGCGATGATTTCTCCCTCCCGGAAGGAATTTCCCGGGCAGATTTCTCCCCGCCGGAGAGCTTCTCTCTATGTTGTTTTTCGCCTCGTGGAGGCGGCGGAATATCTCCTCGACGATTCTGGGAGTCTTAGGGTTTCGGGGGATGAAGTACGCGAAGGAGGGCTGTCAATGGTGGGCCAAGGCAATCACACCACGTGGCGGCGCGGCCAGGGGCGCGCCTCCACATGGTATGGGCCCTTGGTGGCCCCCTCTGGCTCCCCTCTTGGCTGTGGTCGAGTTCTTGCTTGCGCCCTTGCCGGCGGTAGTCGTTACTGCGAGTACGAATTCTGTTGCAACTAACTCAGGGTTCTATTTCGGCGAATACCTGATTCTTCCGCTTTCCCTTTCTGTTCATGTCATTGTTGTACCCTCTGTTTCTTCATGAGCATAGGAGTTTTTACCCTCCATGGGTGAGGGTGGGCGGGTATTGCGAGCTGGCTTTTCTTCTGTCAAAAAACTGTTTTCTTCCTTCGTGACTTTACTTGTTGTTGGAGTTCGTCTGATATACTCTTTTAGGTCCATTCGGCGGAGTCTTTCCTCGAAACTTTTGATAGTCTTTTTGAAGGACGCCAGGTATGTCTGGGCTTGCGGAGGCTTTTCCTGAGGCGTTCCGGGTGCCCGTTTTCCCGCACATCCGGGTTTTTCTGAATCCTGTTGGAGGTCAAGCACCTTTAGAGTACTTTGCGTAGGGTTACTCGCTATATCTTTAAGTTTCAACCGCCTATTGGTAGTGGGTGATTTCTGGTCCCCACTACTCGAAGCTTCTACCATGCGTATTTCCGGGGTGACTGTGTTGTTGTTTTTGGGCGGGTTAGCCTTCCGGACACTGTCTTCGCTCTCAGATGGTGACTGTTCAGTGCACCTAGCCATAGCGATGAAGTGCACATGAGGGTTGGCCGGGTAAAAGTACTCGAAGCTCTCCTTGTTGAGTGACTATCGCAAGAATTCTGACGCGACTGTTTTCTCTGATTGATATTGGTCAGAGTCCTCCAAACGTATTACTCTCGCGCGCCCCGCGCGAAAGTTTATGCTTCCAATCTTCAGATCGATGCTCTTGTCGAGGCAATCGAACGTCGGGCGTGAAGCTGGCGAGTACCTGGTGAAGTCGATTGACCCGAAGCAGATTGAATCTGCCCAGATCGCTGAGTTGTAGATTGATGGTGGAATCGACGAAGCCACGGATCCATCGCCCGAGTTTCCCATAGACAACGCCAATGTTGAGGAAGTGATCTCAACAATCCCCATGGTTAGGGACCCGGCGTATTTTAAAGTAAGAGGGCGCTGGTGGACTACTCGATTTGACGGGTTATTGCCCGCCTGGATTATTTTGATGGTGCAAAAGGTGTCGATTATAGGGGGTGCTCTCCGGAGATTGGATCTCAGCTAGCTCTGAATCTAGGGTTGTCTGTCTCTGTTGTGACCCCCTCCCGTGCTTTATATTAGTAGTAGAGGTCTCATGGGCCGTACATGTACTGGACTTCGACTCCAAGTCGGTAACTTATTCTTTACTAAACTTGTCGATGTAGACCTTCCTTCTGTTGCGTTCTGGATCCTTGTGGGCTTCTGTATACGTCGCTTGAGGAGTCTTACTGAAAGTACACAATGGTCAACTAGAGGGGGGTGAATAGGTGACCTACAAATTTTAATCCTTTTTCACTTTTAGATGGGCTTTTAGCAAGTAAACAACTTGGTTATCTAGATGTACAACTAGGTAGACACCCTATGTGATAATCAACAAGTATGCAACGGAAGTAAATGTAAGGCACAAGATAACCACAAGTGAAAAACACGGAGATAAGGATATGTTTCCTGTAGTTCCTTCTTGAAATAAGTACGTCTACGTTCGAGAGGTGGGGAGCCATCTAGGCACTCCTCAATAGCACGGTTGTGCACACCTTGTTCTCCTTGACCTTCTCCGGTGAGGGAGATTCTCGTTTCCACTATGAGGTCGACTTGAAGGCGTTTACCAAACCTTTACAAGGGGGTTGAGGCTACTCCACAAGTGAGATGGAGGCTCTCAACTATCTGAAGCTTCTTGCTACAAGGTGGAAGCTACAAGCACTAGGGTTTTTCTAGGATGACAAAGCAACCAAGAGATTACAATATCCCAAGGGGTATGGTATGGGAAAACAATTTTTGGCTTGGTAGAAAGGTAGATCTAGGCCTCCTCCATGAGATCCTTGAAGGGCATCGAGTTTGGTTAGAGGAGGAGGGAGATCGGGGCGTTTTGAGCTCTTGAACAATGGAGGAGAGAGAGGAATGGACGAACTAGTTGTCTATAGGAAGAAGACAACTATTTATAGCCTCCTCCAAGATCTGACCGTTGCAGCTCTCCAGGGCCGGAATATTCCGGTGTTAGTATCGAAAATTTCCGGGGCAGCCAGGCTGGATATTTGAAATATCCGGGGGGCGGATTTTTGAATATTCTGGGGCCGGATTTTTCCGGCTAATAATCCTCCCCCATCTCTGCAAGCGGGCAGCAGCAACCCAACTGATTTTTCGCTAAGGACCAGGGGCCCGGATATTTGCCCCGGAATATTCCATGCTTTGGAGTGGCGGTTAAATTACTGTTTTCACACTGCTTCCACTGTTTTCACACGACTACTACTGTTTTCACATTGTTCTCCTACTATTTTCCACACCATACATTTAACCTATTTGTTATCAGCAAAACAAGTGAGATTGACAACATCATTGCTTCGCTGGGGCAAAGTGAATTGATTGTGTTGTGTAGGTTCCACATTGTTGTTGAACCGGTAGTGCGCCCTACCACATCAACTGCATCAACCTTCAGAAGTTGCTTTTTCTTCTACTGGTCGATTCAACCTTGGTTTCTTTTCTGAGGGAAAACTTGCCGCTGCACTCTTCACAACCTTTCTGTTGGGGTTTACCAACAAGTGCAACTACGCACCCCATCAAGGTTTTTGGCGCCGTTGCCGGGAGGAAGATAATTTCTGCAAGGAGAGTCTCTCACTTCCAATCTCTTTACTTTGTTTTAGTTTTGCTTAGTTTATTTTATTTTGTCTTTGTTGGGAATATGCCCTAGAGGCAATCATGTATGATGTAATTCCCACTGTATTCATAAAGTTATTAAGTTGTCCTTGTTTTGAACATCTGATATATATCATTGAATATGTGATTCGATTGTGGAACTATGTATTCATGTTGTTCATACTAAATGGTCCTTAGTCTTTAAGGTTGTGCTAGACACACATCCTAGACTAATGTGAGAGTTGGCTGATGACTCGGTTCCACTTGTCATGGGCATGGTGATTCCATTCCAACGTTCACGGACTTGGCTAAAGAGTTTAGCAAGTCGGACTGACCCACATTGAGATGCAACGATCAAGTCGTCATTTGCATGTCTCAATCAATGTAATCCTTAGACCTGAGGTTGTCGCACAATCCGAGTTGTGGATCATCGACTTAGGTTCTGTTAAACGCTGCTCTGTGACAAGGCAATTATAAAGGCAGAGTTCGGGTCGAATGAGAAACAAGCTGCGTGATGTGGATAATCAAGATGGGATTTTGCCCCTCCGAATGGAGAGATATTCTCTGGGCCCTCTCGAGTGATATGATTCAGGAAGCATGGCCATACGCGAATCAGTTAAGTGTTAACTGTGTCTGTTGACTAAAGAGTTAGTCAGATGAATCACATATCACGGACCGAGAAGAGAGTTGAGCTATTTAAGGGATGACGATAAATCGCCTATAGTTCGACAAGGTATATCGTGAGGCAAAAGGGACTAAGATGAATATCACATTGAAAGGTATGTCGCAATGACTCAATGGGACTTGGGAGTCGGCACGTTCTGCTAGGAGCCGCTACCGATTGATCGATTGTGAGTAGGACTCCAATCGTGTCCAAGTCGCCATGAGCCTGCAGGGTCGCACACTTAAGAGCGGGAGCAAGTATTGGTTGGGTTGGACCCGAACCGGAAATTGACTGATTTTGTGAGTCGCACTCACAGAGGGAATGGGCCACAAGTGTTGTGCAGCCCACTACCATACGCTATATAAAGAGGGGCGCATGTTGCCCAGCGGGCACGTTAGTCCACTCCCATGCGTTGGGAACCCTAGCCCCACTCAGTCCAGTCGTCGCACCGGACCTAGCAGTCCGCCGTCGGAGCTCCTCCTCGTATGTGTGGATACCGGCAGAGGTGCTGTACGTTCAGCACTTCGACGTTCACAGGATCGGATCGGCTGGATCGGATCGTGGACTGCACTGCCCCGACGCGCTTCATCGATAATCCGCAACCGCACGTCTAGTGGTAATCATCGTGGCCTTCTACCTCGGCTAGATCTTGGAAGTACCGCGTAGGAAAAAGTTTTGTTTATCTCTACGCGCCCCAACAGTCTTGTTTGCTTCTCTTTATCAAAAACATAAAAAGTAGTTTGTATCCTAGTTGTTATTTTTGTTACAGTGTTGTTATTCTTCATCATGTTGCTCACTAAGTTTACCCTGAAAGATCTACCAGCAGGCAGTGGTTCTATACTAGGAAAGGATACCATTAAAAAATTATTTAATCATGTTAGTAAGCATGAAAATTTTGAGGAGAAATCCATAGCAGAACTTGCTCCAAATTATGAAACTGTTGCAACTTCTTTAATTCGCATGTTAGAAGCTAGGTTTGTTAACCTTCACCCCCATACTGCAGCAAATGTTCCTCAACTTGAATAATATGGAAGGTATTGAAAACATAAATTTTATCTTAGAAACCATGTTTAAGGAATTTGGAGATGTTGCTGTAGAAGCTAGAAAAGTTTTTGATCATTTTAATATGCTAGGATCATGTGTAAATGTTGTTGGTGCTCTTGAAAAAGCTGAAATTAAAAGTGAAAAGGAGATGAAAATACCAATCCCCTTTAAATTGGTAGCACTGCATGAAGACCAAGAAAAGAATTTTGATTGGATTGTTCCTGAAAATTTATTTAATGAAAGTAGTAAACCTAAAAGTTCTAAGATAGGAACATATGAAACTCATTTAGATAAAATATCTTGCATTATTGAGGAATTTCTTTATCTTGATTTGAATGCCTCTCCTTTTGAAAACACTAGATTCCATTTTTCTTGGCCTAGCTAAAAGGCGTTAAAGAAAAGCACTTCTTGGGAGATAACTCATGGTTTTATTTTTTGCTTTGGTTTTCTCTATTTTCTTTGAGTCAAGGGGTTGTATAATTCTGTAGAAACTCATTTGTATATTTCTTTTCATATTTTAGTAGTGCCAAGTAAGGTTTCTGACGAGAGTTAGAGTTAGTTTTTGGATTTCTGCACAGGAAACAGATTTCCGATGTCCATCGTAAAAAATCGTATAAAATCCTGGAAGCTGAGAATGATCTGAAATTTGTTGTGCTTATTCCTAAGCTAATTCCGCAACTTTCTTGTTATTTAAGTTTTTCAATTTGAGCAAAGTAAGTGCCTCAAAAAAATTCGTCTTTACAGTTCTCGTTTTGACACATTCTGCCATTTTTCTTGCATTTACTCTTTTGCGATGTCAAGTGGATTTCTTTGCTTCACGAAACATCAGTGACTGTAGCTAATGTTTAAAATTATCAACAGAACTTGTGCCATGCAGAACCAATGGATTTTTATTTGTTGCACTAACCATCTAATGCGAATTACTGTTTAAGTGTGGTGTGAAGGAAGTTTTGAAGGGTCAAGAGAAGAGGTGATATATGTGATCAAGAAGAGTGAAAGGTCAAAGCTTGGGGATGCCCCCGTGGTTCGTCCAAAAAAAAATTAGAAGAATCAAGCATCTAATCTTGGGTATGCCCAAGGCATCCCCTTCTTCATCAACTATCTATCAGGTCACTTCTCGTGAAACTATATTTTTATTCGGTCATATCATATGAAGTTTACTTGGAGCGTTTGTTTGTTTTTCTTTGTTTTTCTTTTGTTTTATTTTGTTTTCCTTTCTGCAATAATATAGTTGGATTCTAGCATTCTATTTTTGGGACAGAGACACGCTCTGCTTTTTCATTTGAATACTTGCTATGCTAGTATTCTTAGTTTTTCTTCTAGCTGCTGCAAAAATTCCTGTTTAGCTCTCGTTTTCATTACATCTCTTATTCAGAGCTGTTAGTTTTAGTAGTGTCATGTGAGTACTCTCATGTTTTCTTGCTGTAGCATGTAGAGAGTTTTTGTTAAAGCATGATTTGTATGGTGCTTGTTGGAAAAAGAAACTGCTGCTTGAGGTAGAATTTTTAACGGTGCAAGTAGAAGCTTGTATAGACTGTGGCTAGAACTTTTTCATATCATGCTAGATGTTATTTTAGTTTTAAATCCTTGTGATTATTGAGTAGAATGATTAGCCTCAAATAGCTGAGAGTGTTTAATGTGTCATTGAAAGAATCATGAGTTGTTCTTGGCATATTGAAGCATAAATTTGTGGTGTTCTCCTTTGAATGTTTTATTTGGTTGACTTCGCGCATGCTCACACCATTTTTATGACTATGAACCAGCCATGAATAGCCTCCATGATCATTTAGTTTTTGAACACGTGGTACCACTTATGTTTTGATTAATGATGTTGATGTCTCTATGCATGATTATGGCTCTTATGCTCTCTTGATTTGTCGCTCCCAGCCTTTTGCTAGCCTCCAACTCTACTGAGTATGAGATCTACTCGTGCATCCAACTCCCTAAAACCAAAGTTTTCCTATTGTTTCCACCATACCTACCTACATGTGGTATTTAACCACCACTCAATCTTGAAACTAGATCTCGGAATTTTTATTAACTTGTATCTGCATAGCAAGATCTTGGTGGTTTCGTAGTAGTTTGGCAAAAAAAAAATCTCGTCGCGCAACCCAGCACATACTGTGTCATGGTGGGAGGTGGCAAGCGTGGCGAGGTAGGAGCGACGACCACGTGTGAAGAATGCTCCACCGAAGTTACCTGGGTCAGCGAAAGTGCAGTAACATCTGACTCGGCCACCAAACCATCCTCTACAACTACAGGTAGGGACGGAGAGGTCAACGTCGATGTCCATACCCCTCCCTCCATGGAACCAAGAAGAGCGCCAAGGGGAGGCATCATCAAAGTCGCATCCTCCCCCAGTCCCAATCCATCAGCATCTGGAACATCTGACCAACCATCTCCAACAACGTAACCAAACCAGGGTCCAACAACCCATTAGAAGGCTCCAAAACAAGAGAAGAACTCAAAACAACAGGAGCCACCAAAACTTGGGAGGATGACCGCAGGAAACCTGGGGAATCCTTACGGGTTTTATCCACAATCTCATTTGCTCGAGGAGTTGTCGGACTAGGATTATACGGCGTTATCACCATCAGCGGTAAGGAATGAGGAGTAACATCAGCCACCACTGATTTACCATGCTTCGCTGCACCTGAAAGCTGGCTGGCATCCACCTCCATACTAGTTATCTCCGAGCCATGAAACCTAGCTGACCCCAAATCATTCTCTGAGCCTTTCACATTCCCCCGCCCCCATCATTGTCATCCGCATCATCTCCCTCGTGGCGCCAAAAAAGGGATCAAAGCCGGAGTCTGGAGTAAAATCTGCAGCCTCACGCCAAAATTAGAAAGAAAGCTCCTTCAACTTGATTACACAAGCCACCTCAGCATAATTACCATCAACATCCATACACTTCTCAAGAGTCTTGGAGTTAATCATACCAACAAAAATGCGCATGATACCACGGCTCCTGAGAGTAACCAAATCAACATCCAGCATAGTCCCAATGAGATTACCAACATCCCAAATGCCAAGAAAGTGCCGCATAGGATATGAAACCCTCTGAACATGGATTCAAGCCTACTCAAGCCCCCTCGTGGAAGTAATATCCAGAATCTTCCCAACCGAGATAGAATCTTGAGACTGGCGTGAAGGAATATTCATCTAAAACCCATTAACTCTCTTAAGATCCTCAAAAGAAGGAAACCTAATCGGGAAAGCATCATCGTCATGAGGTAATGCCTCCCAAGTCCATGAAGAACTCGACGGACACATCCTGGACATGAGACTCTAGATGGCCTCCGCCGGCACACGATCACCCACAATCTTAACGGCGGCCATGGGGAAGCTCGTCGGTGCCAGATGAGCCTTGTAAGCACTATTAGGGAACTGCAGAAAAAGAGTCTCATATGTACCATCATCCGAAAATTGTAGGCTTTGGAAGCCTAAGAGTCGTACATCTGAGATTGCTGATGTGCCCCATTATCACAAACGATATAGTAGTGATGCACTGGACAATCTTTAGTAGCATGAGAATCAATCGAGAAGTTCCATCACTTAGTGAATTTCTTACCCTTACCATTAACCACGATCTTATCAACAGCAAAAGGAACCATATCTGCCCCACTACATGGCATCATCAGCGTCTGTGTCTCCACTCCGGAGAGTGCAGGAGGTACATAGGCGGATTGTCCCTGCTAGTGTACTAACGACTGAGGGAACAAGAGCTGCTGCGATTGAGACGTTGGCTGTTGTGATTGTTGCATTAGCAAAGGCTACAACATAGGCTGAAAAGTTTGCTGGAACAGCTACTGTGGCTGCCCAACCTTCTTCCTCTTAGCTTTGTTCACATTCTGCCCCGCCCCGGTGCCGACGAGAGAGCCGGTTCCTGCTAAAAAAGGCGGGTACACAGAAGAGGTACCGTCCCTATCATCGTCATCAGATAGTGAAACTGTTGTATAGGTGCAGACACATGCGCCGACATCCCAGCTTTATGAGAAGGCTGCTGCAACGGGCGAAACGAAAACGACCCCGGGGCTGCCATCGAAGAACCAAAAGCCCCCGACACAAAAAAATCCCAAACATCATGCAGTCCCGGCCCACTTTAACGAATCGTGGGCGTCCATGTGGATGGGAGCAGTGGCGGAGCTTAGTGGGGGCGAAATGGGCTGTCGCCCCCCCCCAGCCCATGTAAGTTTATCCTAATATGTATAGGTTTTTGGCCCATTTGGGCATTGAAAATTAGACTAAATTTGATTTTTCGCCCCCCCAGCAGCCCATTGCCCCCCCAGATTACCGGCCCAAGCTCCGCCACTGGATGGGAGCATCTAGGTCATCGGCTGTGAAACTATCGGGATGGATACTGCCCTACGAAGCTAACTCCTCCTCGTCCAGAGCCTCCAATCGAACCGACATGCCGATGCCCGATCACATCTCTGGACGAGGAGCAGTTAGCTTCGTACGACGACGAGGAAAACTTATAATGCCGCCATCAGTCGCAGGTTCAATCTTGGTGTCGCCGTTAGCTGCCTCAATAGTATCTCCTCCATCGCCTCCCTGATAGTCGCCTCTGCCGCACACCGCTAATGATTCATCCGAAGGGAGATCAATACTGGAATTGTAGGGAGTTTAATTGCGGGATACATGGAGTGCGAGAGATAAAGGACACCCAACGATGGTGGGAAATACCTATCAGCGAGAAGAGCATGACCAGTAAGCCAGGCGCACTTGACTAGTATCCACGGTGAGACCCACTATAAACATTGTGTGCAATCTAGTAATTTAGGCCGTATTCACCTACCACGGATTTAGCAAGCGTAGGTACATCTTGCTACCTACCATGATACAATTTTTTGATCTACTATGGTGAAAATTATACTTTCTTACTATTTTAGTGATCGAGCGCCATAGTGGCACAAGTTTTTTTTGTTTCAAATCTACCTGTGAAAGCCTGTCCACGAACAAAAATTAAGGGAATTTTCTATTGCAATGTCCTACATATCAGTCACAATATGCCATATGGTTTTATAATGGTGGAGTGTCAGGGTGTCACAGGTTTTTATATTACTTGTTATTAATTGGTGGATGTGACCATCATGGAACCCCTCCTGGATATTTCCAAGTTGGTATTATTAAAGAAATATTCTTTGTATCTTTGTTGCGGTGTAAAAACAGAAGGAAACGTAATTTAGAATTGAAAAATGAATGAGTTCTAATGGTACATCTAAACCAATATAAAACAACCCAGAAGGGGGCAGATCCAAAAGATCTGAGCCATCAAACAATCATCTAACGGTTCAGACAGAAATAGTCAGTACCGCTAAAACAACCAGTCAGCCAGTCAGAAAAAAAAGACATCCCCAAAGCACGCAGCCCCCACGATTGCCTAATCAGAAAAAACTTCCCAAACCACCACCGCCGCACGCAACAGCGCCGCCGCCCAGCCAGCCTCCACGGCGACGTCGCCCGCCCTGCCTGCCTCCACAACGACGTCGACGCCGCCCTTCGCCAGCGTGCTGCCGTCGCCGCCATCATCACCGCCGCGGCTACCGTTGTCCTGCACCTATCGTCCGTCCTCCAGCGTGCCGCCTTGCACGTGCTGCCGTCGCCGCCGCCATCACCGCCGCGGCTGCCGTCGTCCTGCACCTGTCGTCCGTCCTCCAGCGTGCCGCCCTGCACGGTGGCCGACCTGCATCTGCCATCCTTCACCTGCCCCGCCGTCCTCCACCTGCCGGCCTGCACCTCTGCCCGGTCGCCGGCCTGCAACAGGTTCGGCCGTCGCCTGAAACATTCACCACCGTTGCGCCATCGCCGAAGACATTCACCACCGGTGGCCGACCTGCACCTGCCGTCCGTCTTGCTCCTCCAAATTCTATAGTTGAAGGTATGTGTATCGTCCTTGCATTCTACAAATTCATCGGTATAGAGTGCACTCTTGCGTATATGTGCATTGGTCCTTGGATTCTACAAATTCATCGGTACTGATTGCACTTTTGGTACGTATGTGCATCTTCCAGTACCATGTTTATTTGAGGGGCATGGGCAACGGAGCTTCATTGAAAAAAAAAAGATATCTATTTGAGTGAAGCCTGACAAACTGATTCTAATTTGCATATGATTAACTGATCATTGATTTACTCCAATCTGCTATTTCATTGTTTAACTGATCAAATAAAGTTCAATTGGCATGTTTCATTACTTAACAAATACAAGGAACTGTCCACATTTTGAACCACAATTTGTGTATGTGATACTTTGGATTACATGCACATCTGCTATTTCATATGGATGTTTAACTGATCAAATAAAGTTCATCTAGCATGTTTCAGTACTTAAGAAATACAAGGAATTGTCCACATTTTGAACCACAGTTTGTGTATGTCCTACTTTGAATTTCAGGCACATTGAAGAGGTATTCATCAATACATGTTACTTTCTTTCAATAAAGGAAGCAAACATACAAATGTCATCCTCCGATCACACTCCATTTCAGGACATAACCAATGGACGAATTCTAGGTGATTAACAACCGTCGTTGTGTTAAACTCGCTTATTATACTATGTCGACATATAGTAAATGGTGTCATATATGCAGATCCCAAAGAGGTAAAAAGATAGAGAAATAGAGAGTATTATGAAAAAAAATAAAGAAGCTATTTTGAAGCGTTGGCGCCAAACACGAGAACTTCAGAAACAAGCGAGCTTAATGCAGGTTGTAAATGACGAAAACATGGTTCGTCATACACCATATGGTGGAGAATCGGGAATCACCCAAGTGCAATACAAAACATCTACAAGAGGTGTATTTTTAACTACCACAATATTTTTGTCGTGTTTTATGAAATACTGAATTTTCTTAATTTGTATATGTGGCTCCAGTTGTTCAACACAACTCTGCATCTCAAATTCCTCTACCAGATTCAACACAATTCATTTTAGGTGGCTCACTCAATCATAGAGCAGGTAAGATAATATGTCGCGTCATGTTGTTAGATATATTTCCACATATATGCGAAAGAAATAACTTGTATCGATGTTTGAGAACTTCAGGTGCTGAGTCAAATGTAGGTTGCACTAATGTTTGTGTCAGTCAAACATACGCTTCTGCTATAGGATCTCAGGAGTGTGCTTCAGTTATAGACCGCTCAAATAAACAACAAAGTGGTCAAAATTGGTATGCATGATTGTCTGACGACAAAAAAAACAGAATATATACAAGGCAACGTTTGACACGCCAACAAAAGAAGGTTGCAAATACCCGAGGTGTTAATGGTGCACAGGAGTATCAGAGCTAGACTACCCTATTGAGAAAAATGACCATGCCACATGCAAATGGTACATTAATCTTATTTGAGACGATTTTATAAATAATGGTATATCTAAACCAATATAAAACAACCCAGAAGGGGGCAGATCCAAAAGATCTGAGCCATCAAACAATCATCTAACGGTTCAGACAGAAATAGTCAGTACCGCTAAAACAACCAGTCAGCCAGTCAGAAAAAAAAGACATCCCCAAAGCACGCAGCCCCCACGATTGCCTAATCAGAAAAAACTTCCCAAACCACCACCGCCGCACGCAACAGCGCCGCCGCCCAGCCAGCCTCCACGGCGACGTCGCCCGCCCTGCCTGCCTCCACAACGACGTCGACGCCGCCCTTCGCCAGCGTGCTGCCGTCGCCGCCATCATCACCGCCGCGGCTACCGTTGTCCTGCACCTATCGTCCGTCCTCCAGCGTGCCGCCTTGCACGTGCTGCCGTCGCCGCCGCCATCACCGCCGCGGCTGCCGTCGTCCTGCACCTGTCGTCCGTCCTCCAGCGTGCCGCCCTGCACGGTGGCCGACCTGCATCTGCCATCCTTCACCTGCCCCGCCGTCCTCCACCTGCCGGCCTGCACCTCTGCCCGGTCGCCGGCCTGCAACAGGTTCGGCCGTCGCCTGAAACATTCACCACCGTTGCGCCATCGCCGAAGACATTCACCACCGGTGGCCGACCTGCACCTGCCGTCCGTCTTGCTCCTCCAAATTCTATAGTTGAAGGTATGTGTATCGTCCTTGCATTCTACAAATTCATCGGTATAGAGTGCACTCTTGCGTATATGTGCATTGGTCCTTGGATTCTACAAATTCATCGGTACTGATTGCACTTTTGGTACGTATGTGCATCTTCCAGTACCATGTTTATTTGAGGGGCATGGGCAACGGAGCTTCATTGAAAAAAAAAAGATATCTATTTGAGTGAAGCCTGACAAACTGATTCTAATTTGCATATGATTAACTGATCATTGATTTACTCCAATCTGCTATTTCATTGTTTAACTGATCAAATAAAGTTCAATTGGCATGTTTCATTACTTAACAAATACAAGGAACTGTCCACATTTTGAACCACAATTTGTGTATGTGATACTTTGGATTACATGCACATCTGCTATTTCATATGGATGTTTAACTGATCAAATAAAGTTCATCTAGCATGTTTCAGTACTTAAGAAATACAAGGAATTGTCCACATTTTGAACCACAGTTTGTGTATGTCCTACTTTGAATTTCAGGCACATTGAAGAGGTATTCATCAATACATGTTACTTTCTTTCAATAAAGGAAGCAAACATACAAATGTCATCCTCCGATCACACTCCATTTCAGGACATAACCAATGGACGAATTCTAGGTGATTAACAACCGTCGTTGTGTTAAACTCGCTTATTATACTATGTCGACATATAGTAAATGGTGTCATATATGCAGATCCCAAAGAGGTAAAAAGATAGAGAAATAGAGAGTATTATGAAAAAAAATAAAGAAGCTATTTTGAAGCGTTGGCGCCAAACACGAGAACTTCAGAAACAAGCGAGCTTAATGCAGGTTGTAAATGACGAAAACATGGTTCGTCATACACCATATGGTGGAGAATCGGGAATCACCCAAGTGCAATACAAAACATCTACAAGAGGTGTATTTTTAACTACCACAATATTTTTGTCGTGTTTTATGAAATACTGAATTTTCTTAATTTGTATATGTGGCTCCAGTTGTTCAACACAACTCTGCATCTCAAATTCCTCTACCAGATTCAACACAATTCATTTTAGGTGGCTCACTCAATCATAGAGCAGGTAAGATAATATGTCGCGTCATGTTGTTAGATATATTTCCACATATATGCGAAAGAAATAACTTGTATCGATGTTTGAGAACTTCAGGTGCTGAGTCAAATGTAGGTTGCACTAATGTTTGTGTCAGTCAAACATACGCTTCTGCTATAGGATCTCAGGAGTGTGCTTCAGTTATAGACCGCTCAAATAAACAACAAAGTGGTCAAAATTGGTATGCATGATTGTCTGACGACAAAAAAAACAGAATATATACAAGGCAACGTTTGACACGCCAACAAAAGAAGGTTGCAAATACCCGAGGTGTTAATGGTGCACAGGAGTATCAGAGCTAGACTACCCTATTGAGAAAAATGACCATGCCACATGCAAATGGTACATTAATCTTATTTGAGACGATTTTATAAATAATGGTATATGGCTTAAGTGTTTCATGTTTATCGTGCCGGAGTTTGTGTAGATGAAACCCCAGGGAATATGTGCACACACAATCCCGGAGAGGATACACCTGGTGATAAGCTCAAACATCCCAAATACTTTACCATCTCGCGATTTCAAGCAATGTGTTTCACATTTTTTTCCTTCGGGTATTGGGGAGAGTGTATCTACATATAAGACAGAAACCATTTATTTTGCTAATTTGAATATAAGGAGTACAGATCCCATTACTTTTGATAACTTTATCCCATTCTTTTCTTGGATGTTGCAATTATTGTTATGGATCTATAGGGTTGTTGAAAACAGAATTGAATGATAAAACTTTATCATGTGTTTTCCTACCTAATCATATGTGCTCCTCTTTACATGAACCGATATGGCCGATGTGTTCAATTTCCCAAATGGCTCAACCACTGTATGGTTGTATTAATTTCATAAAATTGTATGTCCAAGTCATATATTTTCTGTGTTTCAAGTATGATTTTGCGACGTTTGCAGTAATCGCTTACAAATTGTCAGAGTATAAAATTCAAGAATATCAAGGTGAAACTCACAGACAAATAAGTTGATAATATCGCACGTGCGTTGCACGTGCACTTTTACTAGTTGCCTATAAGAAACACGGTACACCACCAACTAACCCCTCAACCACCTCTTCCCCTTCTTATCCTCCCTTGGCCTCCTCGTTCCCCCTTAGATCTCATTAGCACTCTTTCTCAAACCCCATCTCTATGCACCATGTCTCCAACAATCACATATTAGCAGACAACATCTCTAAACCTACCATTTTATAAGCCAACTCGTCTCAAGATCTGATTTCTAGGAATTCGCAACCATACATGCTTCCAATCTATCTAATATCTCAGTACACTACCCACACACAAGGACCTGGCGTCTCCGCTCCACGCCAATCTCGGTGATAGCCGCTAAGAACGAAAGCAAGAGTTCAAGGTATGTCACCGTCTTTATGATTTGGTAGTGAATATTGAAGGATGTTATTCTCACAAGAAAGTCATGGATAGTTAGATCCTATGTCCAAGTGTTAATTATTGTGATTTATCCATTGCTTCTTTTGATTTATGGATTACATGTAATAATTTTTATTCCTAGTATTTGCAGGTAAGATAATATGTCGCGTCATGTTGTTAGATATATTTCCACATATATGCGAAAGAAATAACTTGTATCGATGTTTGAGAACTTCAGGTGTTGAGTCGAATGTAGGGTGCACTAATGTTTGTGTCAGTCAAACGGACGCTTCTGCTATAGGATCTCAGGAGTGTGCCTCAGTTATAGACCGCTCAAATAAACAACAAAGTGGTCAAAGTTGGTATGCATGATTGTCTGACGACAAAAAAAACAGAATATATACAAGGCAATGTTTGACACGCAAACAAAAGAAGGTTGCAAATCCCCGAGGTGTTAATGGTGCACAGGAGTCTCAGAGCTAGACTACCCTATTGAGAAAAATGACTATGTCACATGAAAATGGTACATTAATGTTATTTGAGACGATTTTATAAATAATGGTATATGGCTTAAGTGTTTCATGTTTATCGTGCCGGAGTTTGTGTAGATGAAACCCCAGGGAATATGTGCACACACAATCCCGGAGAGGATACACCTGGTGATAAGCTCAAACATCCCAAATACTTTACCATCTCGCGATTTCAAGCAATGTGTTTCACATTTTTTTCCTTCGGGTATTGGGGAGAGTGTATCTACATATAAGACAGAAACCATTTATTTTGCTAATTTAAATATAAGGAGTACAGATCCCATTACTTTTGATAACTTTATCCAATTCTTTTCTTTGACGTTGCAATTATTGTTACGGATCTATAGGGTTGTTGAAAACAGAATTGAATGATAAAACTTTATCATGTGTTTTCCTACTTAATCATATGTGCTCCTCTTTACATGAACCGATATGGACGATGTGTTCAATTTCCCAAATGGCTCAACCACTGTATGGTTGTATTAATTTCATAAAATTGTATGTCTAAGTCATATATTTTCTGCGTTTCAAGTATGATTTTGCGACGTTTGCAGTAATCGCTTACAAATTATCAGAGTATAAAATTCAAGAATATCGAGGTGAAACTCACAGACAAATAAGTTGATAATATCGCGCGTGCGTTGCACGTGCACTTTTACTAGTTGCCTATAAGAAACACGGTACACCTGTCGTGGTGGTGTCACGGCAGATGACATGGGATGGCTAAAGATGTGGGGACGAAGGACGCTGGAGGTGCTCGGGGAGGGATCACGCGACGAGTAGCCGCGTGAAGTACGAACAGAACAATGCAAACAACACGATCTACCCAGGTTCAGGGCCCTCGTGAGGAGGTAAAACCCCTACTCCTGCCTTTCTTTGTGTATTCTGGTGTCTCACCGAGTAGCCACAGTACAATGGATCTTGCTACCGAGTAGCCACTCCTCTCTCTATGTGATGAATTAGGTCAAGAACATAGGGTTTCCTCTGTTCAATCCCAACGTGCCCCTCGCAGGAGGCGGCGGGGCACCTTATATACCTGGTGCCCAGCCGGATACGTCCAAACCTAGACAAGTGTCGACATAGTGTGCACATCGTCCTTCTTCCGAGTTCCCGCTGACAGCTTTGGTTCCTAATCTTGGCTGCTTCTGTAAAGTCGTTGGGCAAAACCAAGGGGACAGACTGGTATCACTGTGCCAAGCACAGAGTAGGCCCCCCTTATCCTGCGACCGCCTGCTTCCATGCTGTCACTGTCAGACAGGCCGGTCCCAGATGAACAGTAGTTTGAATAGTGCCAAGTACGGACCCAGGATACGCGGGATCCTGTGTCAGAACGGCTCCTTTGACTTTCTGGCCCGAGTAGGTTCCCGCCATTTTTACTCGGGCCAACTCTTCTACTCGAATGGACAGAACTTGATTGATATCTCCTTCCGGTCATCTTGAGGTGAGACCGAGTAGCAGTCGACCGGGTAGCAAGTACCGGGTAGTCGGCTACTCGACCAAACCTTTCTTCTGTAAGTCGCCTTTACCACTTGCCTTTACCCTACTCGGGGGTAACCCCCCGACAGCAGTCCCCGAAGCTGGTTGAGTCTTGCGAACCCGTTCACTAGGCTCTGCCAGCTTAAAACCAATCTTTGCAACATAGCCCTTGAACCTCAAGATGCCGAGTAAAAGACCTCCGAGTAGTACTCTAGAAAGTACCTTGAGTTTCCTGTCTTCCGAGTAGCGCCAGCTTTCTACTCTGTAACCGAGTAAAAAGACTTAGAGAATTTCTCCTCTGGCGTCTCTGTAGCGCACAGCACTATCCAGCCTTCCGTGCTGCGACTGGACGCGTGTCAAGCATCCGTGACCCCGTCGTTTCGCTGCCACGACACGACGTGCCACGCGCCCAGTTTTCACGGGGCGGGCCCACCGGCTCGTTATGTCCCATCAAGCGCAGTAATTGGCCACGATCTGGTAGTGGGATCAGCTGCGGCTGTTACGCGCGCGCCTCGCGCGTGCGTGCGTTTCTAACCGGCCACAAACTCCACCACACGAAGATCCTGGCCACGATCGATCCCACTACCCCGATGGTAACGGTAATCTGCGGAGAGGGTATATATACCCCCGACGGTAACTTCCCCTTCTTCCTCCTCCGCTCTTTCCTCTTTCTCTGCCCTGCTCTTTCTTCTCCGCCAAGCTCTCCGCCGCTGCGCTACTGCTCGCGCCGCTGCGGATTCGCTCCACCCAATCTCTCCAACTCTCCACCATCCGCTCGCCCCTTGCCATGGCTGCTCGCGCTGGCTGGGCTGGTTCGCACGTCACCGTCGATGACTGCGCCTGGCTCGTGAACACCCGGAGGGTTCCTCCCGGTGTTCAGTGCCGGCCGTCCGACGGCGAACTCGTTCCGGCCCCGCGGGAGGGCGAGCATGTCGTCTTCCTTGTGCACTTCGCGCGAGGATTTGGCTTGCCGGCATCGGACTTCCTGCGCTCCTTCCTGGATCACTTCGGTGTCCAGATGCACCACCTCCCTCCAAACGCCATTGTCTTCCTAGCCTATCACACCGTGGTGTGCGAGGCCTTTCTAGGCGTCCGCCCCACGGTGGATACTTGGCTGAAATACTTTCACCTCCGTCATCAGAGTAAGGGGAAAAAGGACGGCGCGGCCGGTGGCAGTCGGGTAACCGACACCGGCAACGCCATGATGCTGCAGCAGGCGGGAACCAACCATCCTCACATCAAGGGGTTGGATTCCGTCCGTATGGGGCAGAAATCGTTCCTCTACGTCAAGAACATCCCCGCCACGGAAGGGGGACCGATAGTGGATCGCATCAATCTGCCCGCGTGGAGCAACCGAGCTCCAACCGGGCAGAATTGGAAGACGAAGCCCTCCAACGACCGCAACGCGATACAGATGGAGGAGCAGCTCGCCTACCTCATCGGCCAAGGGCTCAGGAGCGACGACCCCGTCGCTTGCTGGATCAAGAATCGCGTGTTGCCGCTGCAGCGGCGCGCCCATCCAATGTGCTACCTGGGAGGCCCTCGTGATTGCACCCGCACGACCACACTCGAGCTCAGCGACGCGGATGTCGCCGATCACGCGAGGTCGATTCTGACCACGAGCCTCCCCGACGACTGGGAGTATGGCTTCACCCCTTTCAGTCGCACGAAGCCGATCCCCCGGGTACGTTCTCCTTATTCTGCTCTCAACATATGTCATCCGACTAGAAACTCTTCTCTCTGGGTTGCGACTAGCAATTGCCTTCTGCACCGAGTAGATTATTCTATCGAACTGCCTAGGCTTAGTATGCTTGATGTTTGCATGCCTTGTCGAGTAGCATACTTAGGAGAAATACTTAGGCTCAATATGCTTGTTGTTTGCACGCCTTGCCGAGTAGGATATTGAGCAAATTTCCCTAGGCTTTGTGTGCTTTGTGTTTGCACGCCCATCCGAGTAGGATATTTTAGCAAATTTCCCTAGGCTTAGTGTGCTTTGTGTTTGCACGCCCATCCGAGTAGAATGCCTTCACGCTACTCGGCTAACTTGCCATGTTTCTCTGTTTATCCAGGTCCTTGACCGCCAGCTTACTGAAAGCTGCGAGCGCTTCGAGGGCAATTGGTCAGATGACCGAGAAGAAGACGACCAGGCCTCCCTCGAGACCACGGATCAGATTAACCTCCCTCATTCTCCCACAATGGAGAAGCAGCGTGCAGGAACATCTCTCCGCGACTGGTCCGAAGACGATGATGCAGGTAATCGGATTTTTCCTGTTCTGTCCGCGAGAAAAACTAACCCTTTGCCTATTGTTTCTGAATCTTTCCTTTTTCTTCTCGATCCTTGCAGATGATGCCGATCCTGAGGACGGGGGAGAGGATGAGGATGAGGACGAGGCAACCTTGGTCGTCCGTCCTCTATCAATTGCTGCACCTGCTACCCGCAAGCGGGCCGGCAGCGGTGCCCTAGAGCCCCCCGCCAAGAAGAAGAAACCCGCCGAGAAGACGACCAAGAAGGCGGTCGTGAAGAGAACGAGACGAACAATCCCCTCCACCAAAGCGTAAGTTTTCTTCTCGGTTAATTCCCAATTTCGTACTTTGCTGTTTCTCTTATTCTTCCTCTGCTTCCCTCTAATTTCTGACTTTTCCTTTCTCACCAGAGCTCCCTTAGATGCGAACGCTGCTCTCGCGCCTGACCAGGCCAAGAAACAAGCTGCCATCGACGTCGACAAAGTTGTCGACCTCGAGGGCGACGAGGCCGACACCACCAACACGCAAGCGGGGCCTGAGCAACAGTCCCGCGCTGATCCAGATGCGCATGACGCCGCTCACCAGGACAGGCCCCCTTCTCCTCCGGCTAGCACCGCCGAGGAGCATCAAGAGGAAGACCAGGAGATGCGTGATGATGACGCCACCGTCGAGCGGCAAGAAGCTGAACATGAGCAGCCAGCCACAGGCGCTGCCGGACAAGAGGATCCCGCTGCCGAGCAGCGGGTAGAAGATACAGTCATGACTGAGGAGTATCCCCTGAGCAGTGCGCAACCAGGCGCTGCACAGAGTAGCGCGCAGCCAGATGCTGCACAAAGTGGTGGGTCCGTGGTGCCACCCATTGATCAAGGCTCTACACCGCCAGATTCCTCCTTGGTGCCACAGACCAAGGACGCAGCCAGCCCTCCTGCCGGGCGAGTAACCAGGAAACAAGCCCTAGATGCTGCCGAGAAGGAGGCAGCCGAGAAGAAGGCAGCCGAGGAAGGGAAAACCGAGAAGAAGGAAACCGAGACGCAGAAGATCGAGAAGCCAACTGCTCAGAAAGAGAAGGCTCTGAAGCGAGCTACCGAGTTGATGCCGCCGCCCACATCATCTGGCCCGTCCCGTCAGGTGGCTATTCGCAATCCTGGCGCGGCTGCTGCCGGTTCTGCTGCCGCTGCTGCCGCTGCATCTGAGCATCCCTGCTACCCGGACTACATGGTGAAGGTTAGCCAGCAGCACCAAATCGGCCTTTCCGTCGAGGACCAGAAGCTTTCTCTCACAAAAGGAAGGAAAGCCTTGGCGGTAAACACTAGGCCTCCAGCTCCCAATCAAGACAGGTCCACCTCCATTGCTTCCCGTGGACCCCAGGCTCAGGCGATATCGTCTGAGAGCCTCGAGCAGGTACTCGACTTGGTTGGTTTCATTGATGCCAAGTGGGATAGCAGTGTTCTCGGCAATACCAACTGGAATGGCACCACACTGGGCGACATCGATCATATGCGGGTCGACTGGAACAAGGTGGACTTGGGCTACAAGCCCATGACCGTCTCCTCCAACACTGCTACTCTTGCTGCCAAGATGTTCGTGCACCGCAAGAACGCAGAAGATCTCGAGCAGTCTTACGCGGTAAGCCTTGACTTATCCTTTCCGAGTTGCATCTTTTCTTCTTTTCTACTCGTCTCCCTTTTCCTTGGCCATCACCCAGTCCCCGAGATTCTGGCCGAGTAGACGAATACTCTCTTGAATGATCGTCTTCTCGGGTTGAATCTCAACTTCTTTGTCTAACTCTTTTCTCTTTCACTTCTCAGAATAGCGTTCTGAAACGGACTAACTTGCACCGTCAACTTCTCTGGAACCACGCTGTCGCCAAGAGGCGTATTGCTGCTCTGGAGAAGGAGAAAGTAGCTGTCGAGGCAGCCGACAAGGAAGTCATGAACAGCACCATGAGGCTGTCTGAAGTTGAAGGTACGCTTCTAGCTACGCGGTTCTTGCGTTTTCTGTTTACGCCCGCTTCTGCTTTTTGCGCTAATCTTTTCTACTCTGCAGGGAAACTGAAAGCCCTAGCTGACGAACACGAGAATTGCCGTGCCTTTGTTGCGAATGGCGAGACCACCATCAAGAAGCTTGAAGGTAAACCACTGTCTACTCGGTTTGCCCTTGTGTCTGTTTCTTTTGCTTTTCCGCTGATCGCGCTTTGCTCTTTTCAGAAGATCATAAGAAATTTGTTGAAGAACACCAAGCCTGCCTCAAACCTGAAGAGGTGCAGCAGCAGTTGTCCAGCCAGGCCGTTGAACTGGTAAAGGAGCACACTACGGAGATGGAGAAACTTCAACTCCAGCTGCAGAAGGCACTCCAGGATGCTCTCGACCTTGGCGCCGAGAGGGACAGAGTTATCGCCGAGAAGGCCAAGGCTGAGACAACTTTCAATGCCAAGATAAAAGCCCTCGAGCAGGAGTGCGAAGTACTGACAAAGGCCAATGCTGGGCTCTTTTCTCAGCTGGATGGTCTCCGCTTGCTTGAGGAGAAGCATGTATCCAATGAAGAGGAATGGAAGATCCAGCTGCAGCAGTTGCACCACGAGCTTAATCGTAAGTTTTCTCCTCTCTGCATCTCATCTTCTCGGTCTTGCCTCTTCTCTGATTCCATTACTGAACTTTTCACTTGCTTTTCGCAGGGATCTTTCCTGACCTCGTGTCCGCTTGCGCCCCTGCTTTGGCCAAGGCCCAAGCAGCTCGTATTGAGAAGGGCGAGGCTGCGGACACCAGAGCTGAGATCGAGGATAGCCTGCTGGTGATGCGAGGGCATTTCGAACGCCTAGCCGGTAGCCACCGAGCACAGGGCCTGTCTCGGTGGCCACGGCTACCTCAGACCCGGTAGCCACCGAGCACGATGTCGAGATGGGGCAGTCCGCCACCGTCCACTCGGGAGCGGACGCGACCAACGCCAGCGCCGAAGAAGAGGCTGCGAAGACAGTTGATGCCAGCTTGGAGGCGGAGGCGACCAAGACCACCACAGAGACTGAAGCAGCCAATGCCAGCGCCGACAACACCGCTTCCTCAACATGATTTCATCCTGCAAACTTTTTACTTAAACATTTATCAGATCCCCGGGATGCCGGGAGCAAATGTATCAGACTATTTATCTTGTTGCTTGCTACTCAAATTTATTCCCACTTATTATCTTTGATTTAATCAATTTGAGCAGCCTTGGCTCGATGCCGGGTTGCGTTAGCATGCGAGTCCCCGAGTTGCATTTCTTATTCACTCTCCCTTTTCGTCTCAGCTCTACCCGCAACTTGTTGCTTTTTTGGTATTCGAGTCACAAGAGTTAAAGAGTAGAGCTGCAAATACTTAGCCGCTTAGAAACAATCATAGTAACGCAGCCCACCACTTAGCCGAAAAGACAAGTCACAGAACAGTAATAAAAGCATCCTACTCGGTTCCTGCACTCTTCTTTTCCTCAGTAATTTTTCTTGTGCTCATGGACCTTTTGCTTGTTCTCTTGCTTGCCATGAAGCCGGGTTTCGGACAGCAGCAAAGTCGAAGAGTTGGCATGTAGGTTTAAACACATTACTCAATGTACCTTTGAATTTTGAAGTAGAGCAACCGAATAGGCAAAAGGTAAAGCCGAGTAAAAACACTTAGGGCAATTTTGGACGAGGGCAGTCCCCGAGATCAATTTCAGATTGCAGAGTAGAATTTCAACTCGGATAAGAGGGTACATACACATCTTTGCTCATGAATGAAAACGACGGAGTAGAGCTACATTCCAAGGGCGCTTGGTTTCCTCTCCGGATTTATCTGCCCTGTTCGCCTGTGGTGGGCGCACATCTACAAGATAGTAAGCATCGTTGTGCAGCGCTTTGCTCACAATGAAAGGCCCTTCCCATGGAGGAGACAACTTGTGCATCCCGGTTGTGCGCTGCACAAGCCTAAGGACCATGTCTCCTTCTCGAAAACCCTTGGGTTCACCTTTCGGCTATGATAACGCCGCAGGTTTTGCTGGTAGATAGCCGAACGTGACAGAGTCAGCTCTCTTGCTTCTTCAAGCAGGTCAACGTCGTCTTCTCGAGCTTCTCTCGCCTCCACCTCAGTGTAGAGGGTTACTCGGGGGGAGTCATGCTCTAAGTCTATTGGCAACACGGCCTCAGCCCCGTATAGCAAGAAGAATGGCGTGTAGCCGGTTGACCGGTTAGGGGTAGTCCTTAGACTCCACAACACCGCTGGCAACTCGTCTAACCAACACCCAGGTGTTTTCAGCAGTGGCTCCATCAGCCTTGGCTTTATGCCTGCCAGTACCATGCCATTTGCTCTTTCAACTTGCCCATTGGAAGCGGG
Organism: Alopecurus myosuroides; assembly: GCA_028641055.1. Lineage (NCBI taxonomy): Eukaryota > Viridiplantae > Streptophyta > Magnoliopsida > Poales > Poaceae > Alopecurus > Alopecurus myosuroides. The sequence continues at coordinate 297,179,288 of CM054063.1, read as the reverse complement.
ATGCGCGACTGACACAACGTCTAGTCGGATATGCTTATCTCTCCAGAACCGCACCATTTCTCCCTCAGCAAAGTTTGTGCCGTTGTCGGTGATGATACTGTGTGGGTAGCCATATCTCAGGATCACATCCTTCACGAATTTCACAGCTGTGGCCCCATCACACCTCCGAATAGGTTTTACTTCAATCCATTTGGTGAACTTGTCCACCATGACCAAGATGTGAGTCATGTTGCCTCTAGCCGGCTGGAAAGGCCCAACCATGTCCAAACACCAAACAGCAAATGGCCAGGTGATAGGAATTGTTTTCAGCTCGGAAGCGGGCATGTGAATCTTATTTGCGAACATCTGGCAGCCAGTGCACTTCCTCACGATGTCTTCAGCTTGCTGCAGTGCTGTGAGCCAATAGAGGCCATGCCGAAAAGCTTTCTGGACTAGTGCCCGAGAAGAGGCATGGTGCCCGCATTCTCCTTGGTGTATCTCTACCAGGATCTCTTCTCCTTCTGCTGGGTCCACACAACGTTGCAGCACGCCAGTGGTACTTCTCTTGTGCAGCACATCTCGGACTATAGTGTAGCCCTTGGATCTTCTCTGAATCTGTCTTGCAGCCACCTCATCTTCTGGTAGAGTACCGTCCCTTAGAAAGGATTATATGGGCATAGCCCAACTCGGTGTCTCCCGTGTGGGAAACACTGGTTCGTCCACTTCCATTGGGACGGGTACCTCTGGTTGCTCTTTAGGGGTGGGAGCACTTCTCTGAAGCCCAGACCGATTAGCAAGGACTTCCTCAATGAATGCGACAGTCCCCGGGTTAAGGACAGCAGTCCCCGAGTAAGGAGTGGCAGTCCCCGGGTAAGGAATGGCAGTCCCCGAGTAAGGAGTGGCAGTCCCCGAGTAAGGAATGGCAGTCCCCGAGTAAGGAGTGGCAGTCCCCGAGCAAGGAATGGCAGTCCCCGAGTAAGGAGTGGCAGTCCCCGAGTACGGAGCGACAGTCCCCGAGTAGAGGACGGCAGTCCCCGGGTTTCCTGTAGCATTCTCCCAGTCAATCTCCATGGGATCAGATTCCTCACTTGGCAGAGAAGGAACAAATATGGACTCCGAGTTGGGAGAAGGCTTGATGGATGGCTTCCTCAAATGCTCCAAGGCGATTCCCGCCGAGATGGATTGCCGAGAAGATCCCAACTTGGATAGCTCATCTGCTGCTTCGTTCTCTGCTCGGTGAATGTGCTGGAACTCATAGCCTTCGAAGAATCCAGTCATAGACTGCACCAGGAAACGATACGATGCCATATTGGCATCCAAAGCATCCCAAGTGCCCGAGACTTGCTGCACCACCAGATCTGAATCTCCATAGCATATGATGCGCTGCACTCCAACCTCCTTGGCTACTCGCAAGCCATGCACTACTGCCTCGTACTCAGCAACATTATTGGACGCCTTGAAATGAATCTGCAGCACATACTTGAGTTGATCTCGCTTGGGTGACGTAAGCACGACACCAGCACCAAGGCCTTCCTTCACCTTCGAGCCATCAAAGTGCATCTTCCAGTAATTGGAAACTGGAGCAGGAGGTTCATACTGCACCTCGGCCCAGTCCACAAGAAATTCCGCCAGGATCTGAGACTTGATGGCTTCTCTTCTCGCATACGCGGCTAGCTCAATCGCCCACTTGGCTACTCTGCCACTCGCCTCCTTGTTGCCCATAATATCCGAGATGGGAGCAGAGCTCACAACCGTGATAGGATGCTCTTGGAAATAATGCTTCAACTTCTTGGCGCCCAGGTACACGCCGTAGGTCATCTTCTGGTAGTGCCGATAGTTTTGCTTGGAACTGGACAGCACTTCACTGAGATAGTATACTGGGCGCTGCACACTCTTGCCTTCTTCTTCTCGTTCCACCACAATCACCACACTGACTACTCGGTTAGTCGCAGCAATGTACAACAGCATTGGCTCCTTGGGTAGCGGACTAGCCAAGATGGGAGCGCTAGCCAGCATTGCTTTCAGCTCATTGAATGCCACATCCGCTTGCGGAGTCCAGACAAACTTGTCACGTTTCTTCATCAATTGGTACAGAGGCAGTGCCTTCTCGCCCATTCGGCCCAGAAAACGGCTCAGAGATGCCAAGCAGCCAGTGAATTTCTGCACGTCCTTCAAGGATCTCGGCAGAGACATGCTCTCAATAGCTTTTATTTTCGAAGGATTAGCTTCAATGCCCCGACTAGATACCAGGAAGCCGAGTAGCTTGCCAGCCGGGACACCAAAGGTGCATTTACTTGGATTCAGCTTCATTTTGTACTTGCGTAGGTTAGCAAAGGTTTCCTCCAGGTCGGCAAGCAGAGTATGTGTTTTATTCGTTTTGATGACAATGTCATCTACGTACACCTGCACATTCTTGCCGAGCTGGTCGTGCAAGCATTTCTGCATGCACCTCTGATAGGT